>JAQOWU010000001.1:0-600000 GCA_030867685.1 Wickerhamiella versatilis
CAAAACAACAATCAAAAAAAAATGTCAACCAAGAACAATCAAAAATATGTCAAACAGAACAATCCAACCAGTCTCCTTCGACAACGGTGAAAAGCTATCCACAAAGAATCTATGTTGCCAGCATCTGAAAACAATGAAATATGTGATCCTTTTGCTGGTCTCAGATTTCCTTTGACCGGTTGGCTAGACATCTTTTGTCAACTGCTTCAGCAAAGTAGAGGTTTGACTCAGATTTTGGATACACACAAGGAAATCAATCGATCAAAAGTATCAATTGGATATTTCTGGTTTGTTGCCGACTCCAGTCCATTTGGACCATTGTGCAGAGAAGGCACATTGATACTAAGAGATTCTGAAAATATGAAGAAAAATTACTCGATATCTTCTCAAAGTTTTCCATCAAACTTTTTGATCAAGAGGTTGAGTTTTATGTCTATATTCACAGGAATCTCTTTTATCCTTTGCCTTCTTTGGTCGAAGCAATAAGCCAAGCATATCTCAAATGGTATTCGCCCATCTATTGTATGACAAGCATATCTGAATCTGCTGTGTGCCCTCACTCCGACAACGGTGGAAAGCCATCCACAAAGAAATCGTATGTCGCCAGCATCTGGAAATATGTTATCCTTTTGCTGGTTTCAGATTTCCTTTGACCGGGTGGCTAGATATCTTTTGTCAACTGCTTTAGCAGACTAGAGGTTTGACTCAGATTTTGGATACACACAAGGGAATCCGTCAATCAAAAATATCAATTGGATATCTTTGGTTTATTGCCGACTCATGTCCATTCGGAACATTGTGCAGAGAAGACACATTGATATTAAGGGATTCTGAAAATATGAAGAAAAATCATCTGATATCTTCTCAAAGTTTTCCATCAAACTTTTGATCAAGAGGTTGAGTTTTATGTCTCTATTCACAGGAATCTCTTTTATCATTTGCCTTCTTTGGTCGAAGCAACAAACCAAGCATATCCCAAATGATATTCGCCCCAAGAAAAAAAACGAGAAAGAGATACGTCTATTGTTTGACAAGTATATCTGAATCTGCTGTATCTCCTCACTCCGACGAATAGTGGAAAGCCATCCACAAAGAAATCCCATATCGCCAGTATCCGGAAACAATACATGTCCGGAAACAATACATGTGATCCTTCTGCTGGTTTCAGGTTTCCTTTGACAGGGCGGCACGATATTTTTTGTCAACTGCTTTAGCAGAGTAGAGGTTTCACTCAGATACTAGATACAAACCAAAATTTGGACTGTCTCATACTAGAATTGGGATTCGAAAAAATAATCGGTATTTCAAAAAATATCAATTGGATATCTCTGATTTGTTGCCAATTTAAGTCCATTCGGAACATTATGCAGAGAAGACATATTGATACTAAGAGATTCTGGCATTATGAAGAAAAATTACTCGATATCTTCTCAAAGTTTTCCATCAAACTTTTGATCAAGAGGTTGAATTTTATGTCTTTATTCACAATCTCTGTTATCATTTGCCTCTTTTGGTTGTCAAATCAGACATATATCTTAAATGATATTATAAAAAATACCGAAAAAAAGCCTACCGAAACTCTGTCGTATATCCGAAACCCTTGATGAAGTTCATTTACTGTATTCCTTCGCACATCGGCAACGATAGAAAGCCGTTCGCAAGGAAACCCTACGCTACTCTTATTCACAAGAAATTGATATAATCGTAATGATATCAGGAATCTCTTGATGAGATTGCGATATGTTCTTTGTCGACGGTCTCGAGATACCAGACCACTTCACAAAGATATGGAAAGGCCATCACCTTGCATCAAAAAATTAACAAAAACCAATCCAAAGAACATCAATTAAAACGATCAAAAACAAGAAAACATGTCAACCAAGAACAACCAAAAAAATGTCAATCAAGGACAATCAAAATTATTTCAATCAAAAACAAAAAAAAATCAATCAAGAACAATCAAAAGAATAACAAGTAAAACAATCAAAAACAGAAAAAAAATGTCAATCAAGAAAAATCAAAAAATATCAATCAAAAGCAATCAAAAAAACGTCAATCAATCAAAAGAATATCAACTAAAACAATCAAAAACAAAAGAAGATGTCAACCAAGAATAATCAAAAAAAATGTCCAACAAAACAATCCAACCAGTCTCCTCACTTCGACAACGGTGGAAAGCCATCCACAAAGAAATCTATGTTGTCAGCATCTGAAAACAATAAAATATGGGATCCTTTTGCTGGTTTCAGGTTTTCTTTGACCGGGCGGCTAGATACCTTTTGTCAACTGCTTCAGCAGAGTAGAAGTTTCGCTCAGATTTTGGATACACACAGAAATTTGTGCTATCTCATACTAGAACTGGAATTCAAAACACACAAGGGAATTGAAAATTCAAAAATATCAATTGGATATCTCTGGTTTGTTGCCGACTCCAGTCCATTTGGACCATTGAGCAGAGAAGACACATTGATATTAAGGGATTCTGAAAATATGAAGAAAAATCATCTGATATCTTCTCAAAGTTTTCCATCAAACTTTCGATTTTGATCAAGAGGTTGAATTTTATATCTCTATTCATAGGAATCTCTTTTATCATTTGCCTTCTTCTTGGTCGAAGCAACAAACCAAGCATATCTCAAACGGTATTCTCCCCAAGAAAAAAAAGCAAAAACGAGATAAGTCTTATTTATGACAAGTGTATCTGAATCTGCTGTATCTCCTCACTCCGACAAATGGTGGAAATCTATCCACAAAGAAATCCTATGTCGCCAGTATCCAGAAACAATATATGTGATCCTTTTGCTAGTTTCAGGGTTTCTTTGACCGGGCGGCAGGATACCTTTTGTCAACTGCTTCAGCAGAGTAGAGGTTTGGCCCAGATTTTGAATACACACAGTAATTTGACTATCTCACACTAAATGTGGTATTCAAAAGAATCATCGAAATAATCATTATTTCAAAAAATGTCAATTGAATATATATGTGTGGTTGTCGAAAAGTCGACGGAGGTATATGCATGTATACTGAGAGTTACTGGTCATATGGAGACAAAATCACTCGATATCTTCTCAAACCTTTCCACAAAGCGTCTGAGGTTGATCAAAAAAAGATTGAATTTTGTATTTCCATTCACAGGAACCTCTCTTATCCTTTACCTTCTTTGGTTGTGGCGACAAGTCAGACATATTTTTCAAATGGTGTTATATTCAAGAAAAAAAATAAAGGGCAAGAGTCCTACCAGAACTCTGTCGTATATCCGAAACCTTTGATGAATTTCATTCACTGTATCTCTTCGCATATATTCACAAGGAAGCCCTACGCTACTCGTATCCAGAAGAAACTGATATAATCGTACTCATATCAGTATTTTTTTGATGAGATTGCGGTATGTTCTTTGTCGATGGCCTCGAGATAGTAGAAGGTTTCTCAAAGATGCGGAAGAGAGACCTAAAGTGGATCACTTTACATCAAAAATTTAACAAAAACAAAAAAAGTAACAAAATGTCAATCCAATGCAAACAAAAGAAATCAAAATGTCAATCAAAAGAATATCAATCCAAAAAATCAAAAGAATCAACAGAAAAAGAGAAAAAGGTGTCAACCAACCAAACCAATAAAAAAAAGTCAATCAAGAACACAAAAGAATCAACAAAAATATCAATCAAAAACATACCGATCAAAAAATCAGTGAGTCGAATATCTGAATTTGCTGCAAACTCAAATACAGCACAGTCTGCGTGAACAGATGATACTAAGAATTGCCGTTTATATGAAAAAAATACTTGATCGATACCTTCTCAAAGTATTTAGCGAAACTCTTGAGATAGGTTACCAGATCTATTTTTCTTCTATTTGCAGTAGTTTCAAGGATTATTTGCCTGGTTTGGTTCCAGTAGCAAATCAGATACCGCTCAAGAAAAAAGAATGATGAGAAGATACCCCCGCCTGTCGATAATCTGTCAGACATATCAGAGCTCGGGTGGATCCCAACTGTTGTATCTCTTCCTGCTTCGACAATTGTGGAAACTATTCACAATGAAAATCTATGTCACATGTATTCAGCAACTATTTACGATGCTTTTACAAAGTTTCCCTTACTCGTGATACTGCTCAGCCTGTCAAATTTTCTCATATTTTCACAGCAGTACTATGTATTGATGGTCTGACTAGGTTGAAATGGCAAATAAGATACCTCCTAATTGCTGTGATGCTCAAAAAAAGATAAAAATAAGAGATATGTTGAATATCTCTGAGATACATCCAAAATCTTGAAAGAATCACTTCTGCCGTCCATCTTCATGTTTCATGTTTTGACGACAATAATATGCCATTCACAAAGAAAGTCCTATACCACGTCAAAAACATTCCATGCGATTTTATTATGGTTTCCAATTCTCTTTTAAAGGATGAAAAAATACTTGTTGTCGAATATATCTAGGGAACAGACTGTTGTGATGCTATATATTCACAGATAGATCTCATGTCAAAAACTCAAAGTTGAAGAAAAGAACAGGAAAATATCAATCGCGAACCAAAAGAAAGCAAAAAAGAAGTAATATCAAAAGAAAAATCACCATAATTTTCGAAAAAACAATAAAAAAAAGAGAAAAAAATTGGCTATTTGGTTTTTTTGCCGGCTCAAATCCATCCAGCCCTACATGCAAAACCAGAAGCTGTAACAATGAGGAGTGCTGTCTATATGAAGGGAAGAAGCTTTAAAAATACCCTCTCAATGTTCTCCGAATGAATTTTGAGGTTCCCGCAGACCAAATTCTCCTTTATTCACAGAGGTCTTATGTATCATTTGACTGATGTGGTTGAAATGGCAATATATTCAAGATAAAATGCAAAAACAAATTAAACAAGCAAGAGATCTGCCCTTGACTGTCTTTCAAATCATGAAATTTTTGAATGAATCCGTCTGTCGTATTTCGTCACACCATTTTTGGTGTCTGCTCAGAATTTAATATGAAATTATTCCGATACAAAACTATCTCTTCGTAACTCCAAAGTGAAGGATTGTGCTAGAACTCAATGTTCAAGCAGTGTTGTAACATAATGTTTACTTCCAACTGCTCATAATGTTCAAGTTAAGTTCTGGTAAGTCCTTTCTTCTTCTTTAGAAAGAGAGAGGCTATGAATTCTTCTGTCCTATGGTAGAATATCAGGATTCTGTGCTTATAAGACATTAGGAGAGCCTAATGTGTGCTCTCTTCATCAAGTGAAATTTTACAGATTGTCTGCTTGGACTCACCTGATGCCAATGTCTTGCATATGGGCTTCCATTTTTGAGAAGAGAGCTTATAGGGTATTTGTATTGGAAAAAGTTTTCTTTTCTGAGTACCAGTACAACACCAGATTGCAGATAGCCACCGCAATTTCAATCCAAAAAATCTAAGAAAGCACGGAAAAATTTCGATATAAAAACGAAATTCAATTTCGATGCGGAGTTAAATGGATAATGGAAAGAAATTGGCTGTCTCACGTATACCTTCTATCTCAAGTTACGAATTCGTATCGAGAAAGACCTGGTTAGTAAGAGAACCACATTCGTTGACCATGACGCGTGCATTTAGCGCACCAGGGAAAGCATTACTTGTAGGGGGATACCTTGTACTCTTTCCAGAATACTCTGGATACTCTGTGGCACTCTCAAGCAGAATGCATGCTGTTGTAGAGTCGTGTGATTCTGAGGAGCTAATTATTTCGAGCCCTCAATTTGATTCGCGGTGGACCTACAGCCTAAGCCAGTATACTTGTGTTTCTGGTACACACAAGAACCCATTTCTGGATGCTGTGGTTAGCAGTATTGGTACTTATTTTGGAGGCGCACTTAAACCTGGACGCATAGAGATCTATTCTGATGCTGGCTTCCACTCACAAAAGTATGCACATAATGGCCAGCTGCCTCAGTTCTCGTACCATTCAAGGCAAATCACCGAAGTCCCGAAGACTGGACTAGGGTCCTCTGCTGCCTTGTGCACTGTAGTTACTAGAGCTTTGGTCTCGCTACAAGACCCGCTAGAGAGCGATTTGCAAAAGATTCATAACTTGTCTCAAATAGCACATTGCCATGCACAAGGTAAAGTTGGAAGTGGATTCGATGTGGCAACTGCGGTTTTTGGTTCAATCAATTATTCGCGATTTGACCCTAAGTGTATACCCGCGCAAAATGACGTAGACTCTTTGAGAGCTAGTGTAAACACACACTGGCATATGCTCGCTGATACAGTCTCCCCACCCGAGTCAATTGCCTTCGTTTTCGGTGATATCTCTGGAGGTTCGGAGACCCCAGGAATGGTAAAAAAGGTTTTGTCCTGGAAAGATGCCAACCCTGAGACGTCCTTAAAGTTATTCAATCTTCTCCAGCAAGCTAATTCCTCGTTTATGCATCTTTTAAAAACACAGGCTCATCCTGACGAAATTAAAAGAGCTCTGGATAAGGTCCGAGCTCTTCTGCGCAGTTTAACGCAGGACACTGGTGTACCCATTGAGCCTTTAGAGCAGACAAAATTATTGGACGCTGCATGTAATGTCGAAGGCGTGATAAATGGAGTAGTTCCCGGGGCTGGCGGGAACGACGCTGTTTGCTTAATAGTAGAAGCACCGCATTTACAAAAGGTACTAAACATGCTAGAATCCATTCCAAACGTATCATGGTCTGTTGAGCATCCCTCAAAGGGACTCCAAGAGGAGGACCCGGGGCTTTACCGTGTGTAACTGGGAACCATAATGAAACTCAGAAAGAAGCGAAGTGCTATACTGCAATTCTAGCTGTAATACTAGTCATTGTTTAAATAATTAATTTTTAATTGAGTGAGGATGCAACGCCTCTGGCATTGGTTGTAAACAGGGTAGAAAAATAAAGCTTGACATAACGTGAAATATCACCAACAACACCTGGTCTTGGTGTGGTCAATTTAACCTTTTTCTTGGAATCTTTCTGCACAGGAGGAGTTCCACCAAGTCTGTGGCCAGAGTTACCGCCGAACTTTGGTGCAAGTGCACTCAATTTGCGAAGAGCAGCAGTGACCGCTATGACGTTGCCACCTTTTACACGATCAACTTCAACGCCGCGATGGAAGAATAAAAAGGTGGGCATTGCAGTCACACCAAACTGGGATGCAATCTGTTGGTTCTCATCCACGTCAACATCTGCCATAGCCACATTTGGAAATGTTGTACTCATATGATCAACCGCAGGCTTTACAGCTTTGCAAGGACCACACCACTCAGCGCTGAATTTCAACATAACAAGTGGCTTTGATGCCAGTAGATGATCGCATTCTGCACTATCATGAATTGACGGTATTCCCATATTAGCTAGCAGTTTGGGGTTGGCAAGTGACTAAGAGGAATATTGTTCATATATCTATCTCAATAAGGAAATGTTTGAACCAAAAGTATATACCAAGTGTCAAATACTAAAAAATAATAAATTCATGAAAGTATCAACCTATAAAGTCTTCCAGCTAGTCACGTCTTTATCTTAAAGGGGTAGTTGTGTACGGCGGTTTCCTGTAATCAGTTCGCTTCGTCATTAGATGGATACTTCTGCCGAGGCATCAGCACCTTCGTCTGACATGGCAGACGTGAAGGCGCAACCTGCTGCAAATTTTTCTGAAATGCCAGCTGGACAGGTTGAAGGGCCCACTGTTGATTCGGCACCCTCGGCGTCAACGGGATCAGAACCACAGCATGCACCTGACGCGTTGAAGCATGAAGAGAGTGCGAAGGCACAAGCTTCAACCCCTGTTGAGGATACCAAACCGTCGGTAGATGCTACTAATTCAAATGGGGGGCATGCAAAGGCGAAGCCAGCGTCTGCAACATCCTCTTCATCCAAGAGACCTCATCATGCGCGTGTACGAAAACCCTCACAAAAGGCGGTTGAAGTGGCAGAGCAGCCAAAAGCACAAAAGCGAAAACGGAAGCCAGCGAAAATGGTGAAGCTTAAGTATTTCAATGCAGAGCCGATGCCAGAGTTTGAACCTATACAATTTGAAGACGACGCCAGTCTCCAGGCATTTTGGATCCGTGTGGGTCTTCGTGAGTTTCTTTGGCGGTTTAACAAGCTTGTTCAGCCAGGTACCCGTCATTACGCAACGATAAATGATCCGACACAGACTTGGTCTGATGTGCTATTCAAGACCGTAATTGCACAGCTGCTTCACGTCATTCTGAACGACCACTCACCAATAGTCCCATTCACAAAACAATACTATCAAAACATACAGGCTTGCCAGCCCTCAAGTCCTGATATATGGACTCAGTTACTAGAGTTCTTACAACGTACTGATCCCTACGTATACAAGTCCGAGCAACTCAAAGGAGAGCTGCAGCGGCTAGATTTGGTCAGGCGGCTTATGGTTTTGTGCACTGGTACTGAAACCATAAGACTTACAGTCACCAGTGACGTGGATGAGCTGAAATTCGTCGTTTCGGGTAATAATGAAGAAATAAAGAAGCTGGAGAAGCACTGGAAAGAGACGCAGAAAAAGCTGCAATCACTGAAAAAAGTCGGGCCTGATGTCTATAAGGCAAAACTGGATGCGGCAAAGCTTCAATCCGACCAACGCATCTGGCGAGTACACCAGGACACATTTCAGAAGCAAAAAAAATACAACCTTCGTACCCAGCCCATTGGCGAAGATAATCTAGGAAATGTGTACTGGGCCTTACAACAAAAGTCTCGAGATATGGCAGCATGGGGCTCGTGGATTGTGTGCGAAATGCGCTACGAGCCGGAAAGCCTGAAGTTCTTTACGGAAAAATTGCCCAAAGATGTTGATCATGTTCTAGAGTCTCGAGCTCAAGCGCCTCCCCGTAAAAAGAAAAAGCAAGCTGATGCCACAAACCAGCCCAAACAGGGGGAAACTGCTCAGGCTCCAAACAACAATATCAACAACAACGGCCACAACGGTGAGCAGCAAGCCACACCCACATCAGCACAACCAGGAAATGAGCATGAGGATCCAAAAGAGTCCACCCAAAGTTCGGGTCTTTCTGGACTGAAGGCTGAGTCCGAGGACAGCGTGCCGCCAGTGAAGCCAGGCTCCGAAAAGGCGTCCGATGAAGCACCAAAGAAACGCAGATATCCAAAACTCAAAATTGAAAAGCCAAAGGTGAATCCGCATCTATATTACGTTGCTGGTGGTGAAAATATCTCAAAACTGGCCAGCTGGATAGGTGGCCAGGGCTCCAAAGAACTCGCAGAGAAAATTGAACTTTTATCTGTGTATGTAGATGAATAGTGGTCAAAATTGAACTTAAACTACAGCTATAAATAGTTTTGCATTTCCTAGGCTTGTTCCTCCTTAGGTTTCTCCATTGGCGAGTCCTCAGCTTTGGCTTGTATTTCAACGCCTTCCTCTGAGTTACCATCCCCACCTAAAGACAGCATCCTCTGTCGCGACGAGCGAAACAGTTCCTCTTGCTCGCGCAACAATTCCTCTTCGGATCTCCCACTCTGTTCAAGCTTCCCTACCTTGCGATCGCGTTGCTTTAGACTGTCTTTATGGTCGGATATGACCTTCTGCACGGGTTCAACATAATCGGGAAAGCCTAGCTGCTGAAGAGCCTTTATAACATGCTCACTAGCAATAGTCTTTTTAGATTCTCGCTCAGCAATGTCATTAGATTCAGTGGAAAGAATCATGATAAACATGACACAGCATTCTATGAGAGCATCGCGAGATTCCCGCGAAAAGGCAAGATCTGGTGGTAGAATTTCTTGAATTATCTTTTGAACCGTCGCCTTCGGGAGGCTAAGTTCCTCCGCGCTCTGATCAGACATTAGTGTTAGTAAGCCTCAGGGAGCCGCTATACGCATGCATACCATCCTTGAGAGAGAGAAACTGCTTCGAAACTTTACAGAAATGTCTAGGCAAACTACACATTCTGGTTTAAGAAAAGTCCTAAACTAATTAAGATACCTAGTGATGGAACAGGCGGAAAGAGTTCTCCACATACACCAGCCCCTTCGCATCCGCTGCATCCAAAACTGCCTGATCCTGAACCGATCCAGTAGGAGCAAAAATGTACTTAACACCAGAGCGCTCAGCACGGTAAACGTTGTCGCTGAATGGGAAAAATGCGTCTGAAGATAGTGCTACGTTGTTGAGCTGGGAGATCCACTCGTCGCGCTCTTCAGCAGTGAGTGGTTCAGGAACTTCCTCAAACTTCGCCTCAAAGTCCTTAAGCTCTGGCCCCTCAGTAGGAACCTGGTTGGTGACATAAAGATCAATTGCATTAGACTTATCAGGACGCTTGGTGCCCTTGGCCCACTTGAAGCCCAAGACCTTGGGATGGAACCTCAACCACCAGGCATTGGCCTTATCACCGGCAAGACGAGTACAGTGAATTCGCGATTGCTGGCCTGCTCCGAGTCCGATTGTCATGCCGCCCTTCGCGAAGCATACTGAGTTCGACTGAGTGAATTTCAAGGCAATCGTAGCCACGGTAAGGTCGATGAGAGCCTGTTCAGGTAATTCTTTATTCTTTGACAGAATTTCCCGGAAAGAGGTAGCTGGGAAGAAAGCAGCATCATTTCTCTTCTCCTGAAGATCGATACCAAAAACAGTACGGGTCTCCAATGGCTGAGGCACATATGTGGGATCTATCTCTAGTACACAGTACTTCCCGCCTTTCTTCTTGCGCAGGATTTCCAACGCTTCTGGCTCATATCCCGGTGCAATCACACCATCGCTAACTTCCTTAGAGATAATTTTCGCCGTGGGCACGTCAACACGGTTGCTCAACCCGATAAAATCTCCGAAGCTCGACATGCGATCGGCACCACGTGCGCGAACGTATGCGTTTGCCAAAGGAGAGTCGTCCCCAAGATCACCTGCAAAGTAAACTTTCTTCTCCTTCTCAGTTAGGGGCATCCCGACAGCTGCACCAGCTGGAGACACATGCTTGAAGGATGCAGCGGCAGGAAGTTCAAGCGCTGCACTAAGCTCCTTCACAAGCTGCCACGCATTAAGCCCATCAAGCAAATTGATATAGCCTGGTGAGCCGCAAAGTGTCTTAAACGGAAGTTTTCCTCGAGGGATGAATGCCTGGGCAGGCCTCTGGTGAGGATTTTCACCGTAACGTAAGGGCTTCTGAGACACATCTTCCGCGTACTTCTTGCGGAAGAAGTCCGCGATTGTCGCATCATACTCTGCAGTAACCTCGAAAGCTTTCAAAGCAAGCTCATTGCGGAGATCTTGACGAATTCCCCCGTGAGCTCCGAGCTCCTCGATAAAGCGGTGGTAATCGTTGGGATCGCTGAGAATTGTGACACGGCTATGGTTCTTTGCCGCTGCACGAAGAAGGGTTACACCACCAATATCTATCTCTTCCACTGCCTCGTCCACGGTAACATTCACCTTTGAAACAGTGTCCTTGAAGGGGTACAGATTGCAAACAACGAAGTCCACCTTCTCAATACCTTGATCCATAAGGTCTGCATTGTCACTTTCGATGTTCCTGGCAAGAATACCAGCATGTACAGCAGGGTGCAAAGTCTTAACACGACCTCCAAGCATCTCGGGTGCATGGGTGATTTCCGAAACGTCATTAACTACAAACCCCGCTTCACGAATCATGCGTGCAGTACCACCTGATGCTAATATCCTTACATCGTTTTTAACAAGACCCTTGGCGAGGTCCAAGAGACCGGTCTTGTCGTGCACAGATATAATTGCCGTCCGCGCCATGACACAATTCACTTAGTAATCTTTTTTCTGATTAGAGAATTTAGGGAAAGTTGGTGCTAGGTGTTCACGGTCAAGAAGGGGCGACAAAATTCAGTTTACTAAAAAAGAGAATCACACTTTGTATAGCTTTTAAGATTTAACGATATAGCACTCATGCGCGACATAACCTTTGTTGCAATTAGGATTTAGAATGCTCGCACTGGTGAAGACAGTAAGTGACTCTGCAATATATATTTATATATTTATATTTATTCATTCAGAAAGCAATAGCTGCTTAGGTTGACATTGTAACTTCCCTATCAGTCTCAAGGGTATTAGTAATATATGCCAAAGTGATTTGACTAGTATATCATCATGTCGGCTGATATCTCAAGGGCTCTAGGCCAATCTATTCTCGGTCTGAATCAGCAGCAGGGAGACTACAACCATGCTAGTGATAGTCATTTCAAGAAGTTGCGTGCGGAAGCTGAACGCGAACATGAGAAATATCAACAATTAGCAGGCCAGTCCCATAGGGCATTCAATAATGGAGAAAAGGAAGAGGCTTCTGCTTTGAGTGAGCAATCAAAAAAGCATAAAGCTCGCGCAGATGATCTTAACCAACAAGCTGCGGCCTGGGTCTTTCGAGAAAACAATACCGACTCTGCTGCAGATGAGATCGATCTGCACGGCTTATTTGTCCGCGAAGCTCTTTCAGCACTAGACGCTCGTATTCAAGCTGGAATCCAGAGACGAGAAAGCATCCTGAAAGTCATTACAGGAAAGGGGATGCATTCTGCCCATCATATTGCAAAGCTCAGACCTGCAGTAGAGGACTATTGTAAAAAAAGCGGATTTCAATGGAGACTGCAACATAAAAACGAGGGTGTTGTGGAGATTAATCTTGCTTCTCCAGGAACAGCAGCTCCAAATGCCTACCAGGGTTATCAACAAGCACCAGGCAACCAAGGGTTCGGATATCAACATCAGCAACAGCACGGTGGTCAAAATAATATTAATGTTAAAAAGATCGTGCGTTTCATTAGAGGATTTATGCGGGTGGTTAAGCTATTCAAACAATGTATGTAATTATTTTCTAATCTACTCTTTGCCATATACCAATCTTTTCGTCAACTTTCACCAGTTCCTTCCAGCTAAGCTTCAAAAAGTTCAAAATCCCTGTTCCTTTCACTTCTTTTACGAATCCGATAGGATCTTTTTTAACCTTGCTGAAATATTCAAGCGGAAGTCGTCCATTAATTCCAAGGAATGCTGGTACGGTCTCGAGGGGCTTCCAGTTGCCGCCAAGTTCCGTGAGCTGCTTTTGACTTAGCTCTCCAATGTAATACGCAAATTTTGGCCATAACGCTAGTGTTGGGTTATCATCTTCACTGTGGTGGTAAATAGTAGCATTCCATAGTTCCCCAAATCTTTGTGCGCCTGTCATAAACGAAAGTGTATCTATATGAATCCATTTTCCTGCAGCTTCATCTTCCTTCACACACTCATGAAATACCCGCAGGGCATTACCACCCGGATAATTGAGTGCAGAGACCCAAGCCTTGATGAAAGATCTGAAAACCGCGAAAACAACCGCCGTGAATGCCCCAAGCTTGAGAAAGTTACGATACTTAGGGGCGCGTACTACTAGCCCTGCTGTCAAGGCCGTAAAGATCGGGGCAACATAAATGATAAAACGAAGCTCCTTGTGAGGGAGCACAGATAGTAACGCGATATAGCCCAGCGATGCCAGCAAAAGAGCACGAAGTGGCACGGGGGCATAATCGAATCCAAAAAGAGAGGTTGCTGATATGAATTGTGAACTGAGGATGTTAGGCAAGTGCCTTGTGAAGTAGGTATGCCATGGCTCAACTCCCCAGTTAGATGCCTTTCCGTCTAATACATTGAAAATGAAAGCCTCGAGCTCAGGAAGTACAGGTCTACCCCAGAAAAATGAATCAACGGCAAAACTAAGCAATGCACCCGTAGCAAGGCCGAAAAATCCCCAAGTGATAATGGGTTTCAGGCTTAGTTGATCCGTTAGCAGGAGTGAAAATGCTAAAGGTCCACCGAGTGCAGCTAGTTCCAGCCGAAATACAATACAAGTGAATGCCAGCAGAGCTATCGCCGATCTAGGCCGTCTCGATAGAACCCTAGTAAACGACTCAATTACGAGCGGCAACGCGAACATATTCGGCAAAAGTCGACTAGCATACCACATTAAATGAAATTGACCTAACGTGAGCATCATGAACCACTTGCCCACTAGTTCTCCATTTCCACGTTTCCCGTACGCATCAGCAAGCGTATGTCGAAATCGGGTTATGGCAGTCATATTGAGCGCACCTACTACCCCTCTTGCTACCAATTCTCCATGAGAAAGGGGTAACTTCATAAGATAAAGGTAAGGCTTGACAAGTGCGGCTAGAAATATACTTCCAACGAATGTTCGCGGGACCACACATGGATGTTCCGTATTATCATATGATGCGAAGTCAAGACCAAATTTTATTATATCATGAGTAGCTTGTGTGTTAAAACTCTCCTCGATCTTGCTATACGGAGCAATAATCAAATAGTAGGCACCCAATAGCTGGAGTATTATGTCGAGGCCATCCATGCTGACTCATTACAAGTGATACGGGTTTTATGCGTCAATGGTGATAAACTCACTATAAAAGAAGATTTTCTATGTCAATAGCTAAAGGAAGACTAAATCTCCTGTGTTTGGTTTTCTAATAATTTCTCATACTGTTGCAAATACGTCTCTGTAATGCTAAGTTGATGACACGGAGATTGGGGGGCTCAGCGCAATGCCAATTTTTGAGTGTCATAGGATCTCTTCAAATGATTCAATATAAAATAAAACCTACCTTCTTACCAGGATATAAAGCTGGTAACGGTCCTCCTTCCAAAGAAGCGCCAGTAATATTATCAAATCAATATTTGTGTGTTAGTCATTAGGGCTTGTGCCCACCATCTTTCAGACTCACTCCCTACCTCACGCTGGTTCAGCTGGTAGTTACACTGTATCATGGGTGCCTACAAATACCTTGAAGAGCTTGCCCGTAACAAGCAGAGCGATGTCCTTCGCTTCTTGCAGCGTGTCCGCTGCTGGGAGTACCGTCAGTTGAACGTTATTCACAGGGCTTCCCGTCCATCCCGCCCGGATAAGGCACGTCGTCTCGGCTACAAGGCCAAGCAGGGCTATGTGATCTACCGCGTTCGTGTGCGTCGTGGTGGTCGTAAGCGTCATGCTCCTAAGGGTGTTACCTACGGTAAGCCCACTAACCAGGGTATTAACCAGCTTAAGTACCAGCGCCAGCTCCGGGCCACTGCCGAGGACCGTGTCGGCCGCCGTTGCCCTAACTTGCGTGTACTGAATTCTTACTGGGTGAACCAGGACTCCACATACAAGTACTTCGAGATCATCTTGGTTGACCCCCAGCACAAGGCTATCCGCCGTGATGCTCGTATCAACTGGATTGCCAACCCTGTCCACAAGCACCGTGAGGCTCGCTCGCTCACTGCTGTTGGCAAGAAGTCGCGTGGTATCAACAAGGGCCACCGTTTCAACAACACCAAATCTGGCCGTCGCCACATATGGAAGAAGCACAACACCCTGTCCCTCTGGCGTTACCGCTAAGCGCAATAAGCGTTTACTCTAACCGACTCATGAGTATAATCATTAGTGTTGCTCCACTAAGCCTCTGTCTGTTATAGCAAGATGATTATTAGCTAGGACATAAAATTTTTTAAATAAAGACTACAGAAGAACTGTCTGAATTAAATGGCTTAAGTACTTCTAAGAAACTAGATTTGCGCTGCCACGGCCATAACTAGTGTTTCTCTCAAGAAGCGAACAAGTCATCCCATGTTATATTCTTTCTGACAGCGTTTGAGAATCCTTCGGAATAGGAAACCCATATATGGCTTGCTTGACGCCTAACTTGACCCTTGGATTGTCCGAAGAATGTCAATGGAGCGCGTTTGGGAGCTACGGGTGGCTTTGGTGGAGAAGCTTGTGTAGCTTCAATTTGAGATAGATTACCACCAGGTGTACGTTGATTAATTCTCGAAAGAGCCTCCTTAAGATGGTGACGAACAGAAAATTTCCACGTCGATAACAATCGCTGAGTTGATACATCAAATGCACAAGTCTCCTCTAAGGGAGGATCCATTCTGTACACAGATGCACCAGTGTCAAGTATCTCCATGCGAAAGCGAATTCCTGTTTCGATAAGTGAAGCAGCACAAGAGGCCAGCCGTCGATGATTTTCAGGTGATAGTATAGCATTAGGTTGGCAAGGACAGGCAAGCCTCACAACATAAGGCAGTAGTTCTGTTATGGCTCGTCGAATCCCCAGTCGTTTAACATCTGATGAGGATCTGTTTAGTGCCTTTTCCGCGATATCCTTGGCACTCTCTATAAGATATGGCGGGACAGGAAGGTGGACGAATTCATTTGTGGTGGAGCGGCAATGCCATCCAAATGCTCTTGCACAAGTAACGTTAAGATCCTCACTCGCTACTGTCCGCCTTCCCAAGTCGGCAAGCCCTAGCCATTCACTTAACTCACAGGATTTCTCAAATGAGTCGTCCATAAAATAGGCATGGATATATTGTGTGAAAAGGCCGCTAATAAGACGGTCCTGTTCGCATGCATAAAGTTCCGAGTCTGTTACTGGGTGGCCGCTGAACAGTCTTCGAGCCAATTCTGCCCAGCCACATGCATTAGATCTTTTTCCACTTTGGGAACCCAATTCAAGAGAATTAAGACAAGCTCGAAGGTCACCATGGCACATGGCGATCACATCATTTATCTGCGAGCTTGTAAGTTTAAGGTTTTCAAGTTCTGATAATTCCTCTAGTAGAGACTCTAGCAGGCGAGAGGAATGTCGGGGATAAGATACCAGCTCAGAGACCTGTCGCAAATCATAAAGCTGTTTCGTAAAAGCCTCATTTGCGATTGCTATTATAGGTCTTCCCGGGGCTTGCTTCTTTTTCTTGGGATTGTTTTTCCGTTTCGAGGCTGAAACTAATGATACCAGAGTCCTCACAAACCGGCCATCACAGCCATCAATGTCATCTGCGACCATACATGCGGGTCGACGCGATGCTGTACTTTGATGGTTATAGAGGCCCTGCATTCTGTCGGAGATCACTTGTCTCTCGTCACTGGCATTCACTTCCAGCACATCGAAACCAGCTTGCCGAACCATAACGTGCACCGCAGTGGTCTTTCCCGATCCAGAGGGACCATGTACCAATAAAATTCGTTTCTCCGGAGGAGTTCCATGCCGCCAGGCAGTTAGCCAACGCATGATTCTTCTGTGAACATCATCAGACCCTACCAAATCGACAAATCGCTGAGGTTTATATTTTTCCGTTAGGAGAAGTCTTCGAGTTTTTGCCGCGGGCATGGAGCTACGAGTTTGGGGAGATCTAACACGCTTCAATAAATCATATATGGGAATGCCAAAATCATTATCTTGACTTTCTTGAAAAGTACGTTTTTGGCGCCGGGGCAGGTTCTGCTCCGACGTCTCCGTTGCTTCGTCAATGCTATAGAAATCAAATGAGTCCTCCTTATTTCCAACATCAGATTGAGCAGAACTGCCCTGAAATAGAATGCTCATTTCCCACGCGTCGCGTCCCAAACAATTTCTTACTAACTATAATCAGGGTCTTCTTGTACGCTCGTAATTGTAAATATTATCTTGCTATCTTCTCTAATTTTATTTTGCGACGCTAAAGCAATGGAAATTGCACCTGCGTTCATTATTCTTTTATCAATGTTCTAAATGCTTTGTTATTTTTTTGGTCCACGTTGCTGAATAGCGAGTAATAAATGACAATTAATATATATAAATTATTTCAGAGTTATACTCGCATCATATTTTCTTTTTTCTGATTCCACTGATCTTTAGCATTATCAGGAAGGAAGCCCGTTCATTATATTGTTATATAAGGTGTGTTATTCATCAAAGCTCAGCAATGCTTCCGGAGAAAGTAACGGTGGCGCCGTTGGTTCTGCTGTCGGTTTTAGATCACTACAATCGCATGGCGACAGATTCAAGTCGTCGTGTTGTAGGTGTTATCTTAGGAGATGTTCGAAATGGGGTTGTTCGCGTATCCAATAGCTTCGCTGTCCCTTTTGAGGAAGATACAAAACAAGCGGATGTGTGGTTCCTAGACCATAACTACATCGAGGGAATGCAAGAGATGTTCAAGAAGGTAAATGCCCGTGAAAAGCTGATTGGTTGGTACCATTCAGGCCCCCGCCTGCGCGCACAAGATCTTCAAATCAATGAGCTGTTTAAGCGATACACCCCGAATCCTCTACTTCTCATTGTAGACGTTCGTCCGAAAGACGTAGGAATTCCTACTGATGCCTACTTTGCCATCGATGAAATCAAGGCAGATGGTACAAGTGCAGAAAGAACTTTTGTGCACGTTCCGTCAGAAATCAAGGCCGAGGATGCTGAGGAAATAGGCGTCGAGCATCTTTTGCGCGATGTTCGTGATGCTGCAGCTGGCACGCTGGCCACACGTATTGCCAAACAGTTGGGCTCACTGCAGGGCTTGGACGGTCGGCTCCGCGATATCGGTCACTACCTTGACAGGGTTCTCGCTGGTGAACTGCCAGTAAACCACACCATTCTTGGAGAACTTCAGGATGTATTCAACTTGCTTCCGAATCTATCAGCAGCGCAGTCACCAGATCTTGCGAAAGCCTTTACAACAAAGACTAACGACCAGCTTATGGTAGTTTATTTGTCTTCAATTGTTCGTGCCATTATTGCATTCCACAATATGATCGAGAACAAAATTCAGAATAAGAAAGCCCTGGTGGTCGAAGCCTAGCGCGGGCGCTCTATTTGACCTTTTTGAGCGGTTTTACTGATTCTAAAGTATTGTTGAGCCTTCTGTCTAAAAAAATCATAAGATCAAGAAATATAATGCATATTGTGCAAGGAATATAGTTTCATTTAGTCACAGGAGGTAAATAAAATAATGATACACAAAAAATTAGCGGCCTTTCAAGCATGCGTAGTAGTTGAGCAAGTCCGCAATTTTTTTACTCAAAGAATGGTGTGACTTGTCCCAACCCAGGAGACAAAACCTGTGCTGCAGTTCCCAAACTTGCTGTAAGTGGCGTTGGGGGTGGTGGGAGGTGTGGCTGAGCTGATGGTCTACAACTAGACTGTTCAAGCAGTGCCGGGATTTCCTTCGCAACTCGAGCCAATGCAGATACCTCTGGGCCCAAATTTGGATCATTCAATAGAGGAACATGTGGGACAGACGACTTAATAGCACCCAATATCGCAATTATGGCCTTCAGAAACGATTGTGTCTCATCCCACAGTCGTGAAGGAGCTTTAGACGAAAGCACAAGCCGTAGCTTCTTGGTGGCTGCAACACCATTCAGGCATACAGTACTCAGCTCACGTATTTTAGCAGTAGATGCTTCCGAAGGGACTTTAGCCGCCCCTTCTGTCGAAGCAAGGGACGTCGCAGATGCTGTAGCCGTTGCAGAGTTAGCGATCACATCATTAAGAAGGGAGAGAACTCTCTGTGCAGATTTTACTGCAAAATCAAGTTGCGTTAGCAACATGCCGTCCTGACTGGACGACGCTGTTGCTGGTGTGAATGGAGTCGTTGCTGATGCTGATGCTGGTGAAGTTAAATTTTGGGACCACGAATTTTGAAGTTCTGCCCATGCTGGCATCAAACTGGTAACAAAAATTCGAAGTGCTCTCCGATTCTCTGACTTACAGAGGCGGGCGAGAGCGTCAGGCGCGGCCAGCGCGCCAATCACACCAGCTAGTCCAGCAGCTGGTGCACCGGCCAGATTAACGTGCGACCATGCAGCAGTTACACGAGGTGGAAATGCATCGCAGCTCTTAAAAATCTGCTCCAAGGCCGATCTTGTCATTTCAATGCCTATACTAGTCGATGAAATTTGAGAAATAGACGAAGATGTGGAAGCAGGTCCTGAGGGTAATGTGGTCATGGGAGTAGAAGGTTGTGTGCTAATATAAGCCTGTGAAGACTCCCGAGAAATTCCTGGTTGAGGCTTTTCTAGCATGGGTAAGTCCACGGCCGCATCCCGACTCAGAGCTCTGGAGTGTAGCATGTCGGCATAGGGTATATTCCGCTGAACCACAAATCCCATTCGTTTCGCCTGTTTTGATAGCCCACTTTCACTCTCAGAACGATGGCGCAAAGGTGGAGGACCGTCCAGTGACGGCCGCCGCAGCCATGCTTGAACCTTTGGAACCCACTCCTCATCGTTGGGATTCAACTGCGGTGGAAGCACAATCGGGTTTTCATTTATTTCCAAATGTACAAGATTGGGCAACGCAGCAATCACGGGAGGCAGATGGGTTAGCTGGTTTCCCGAGAGACATAAAACCTTGAGATTGCGTAGCTTTATTAGTTCTGGTGGCAAGCTCTTCAGCATATTGTGACTTAAATCCAGAATTTCGATTGAGTTACATTCCGTCACTGCGGCTGGAAACTCTGTGAACCGATTATTGGCGATGTTCAGGTAGTAAAGACGCTTAAGCGTTCCAAACAGATTCGGTAGTGTGCTCAAATGATTACTTTTGAGACTCACTTTTGGCGCATTTTGCATACTCTCAACTAAATTCTGAGAGAGCTCCTTTAAGGCTTGGCCCTCCAAAATCACCGCCCCTTCCATGGGCAATAGTGATTAGTCACCTACGATTGTGTTTAGTTCGCTATAGTTTAATAGGATTCCTATATCAGTTTCGAATTCTTTGTGAGGAGAAAATGCGCTCAACCCAGTCTATTAACGTTGCAAATCGATCTTACTTATGCATAACAGATTGTTGGCGAAAAAGTCTGTCTCGTTAGGTAATCTCGTATCAATGGCACAACTCCATAGTGCCCAGTATGATACGGGTGACGTATCTTACCTGATAGCTAGCACTATTGGTGTCCTTATCATGATACCTGGTGTTGGATTGCTCTACTCGGGTCTCGCAAGACGTAAGAGTGCGCTTTCCATGATATGGTTGACACTCATGAGTGGAGCAATGGGTATGTTCCAGTGGTGGTTTTGGGGATACTCACTTGCATTAAGTACAACAGCAACCAATGGATTTATCGGCAATTTGCGTAATTTTGCACTACGGAACATTCTAGACGATGCCCCCGATGCGGCGTATCCAGAACTACTGTTCGCTGTGTTTCAAGGAATGTTTTGTGCATTAACATGTGCTATTGCCATGGGAGGCATTGCTGAGCGGGGAAGACTTTTTCCTGCTATTGTTTTCACCTTTGTCTGGGCAACTGCCGTATACTGTCCGCTGGCCGCATGGGCCTGGCAAGCCGAAGGCTGGGCTGGTTCGCGCTGGGGTGTATTGGACTACGCAGGTGGAGGACCTGTTGAGATTGGTAGTGGTTTAGGTGGTGCAGCCTATGCACTGGTATTGGGCCGTCGGAAAGAGAAGCTTTTGCTTAATTTCCGGCCACATAATGTCTCGCTTGTTACAATTGGCACTGTCTTACTGTGGTTTGGCTGGCTTGGGTTTAATGGTGGTACCGCTGCTGGTGCGAATCTCAAAGCCGTGTATGCTGTGTATAATTCTAATATCACAGCGGTCTTTGCGGCGTTCACATGGGTTCTTCTTGATTGGCGTCTTGAGCGCAAATGGTCTACCGTTGCCGTATGTTCAGGAATTGTCAGTGGTCTAGTTGCAGCAACTCCAGCGTCAGGTATCATTCCTATGTGGGCTTCGGTCGTTCTTGGGGTAGTGGCTGGTGCGGTATGCAACTTCAGCACGCAGATTAAGTACTTAGTGTCTATCGATGACTCTATGGATGTCTTCGCGGAGCACGGAGTGGCGGGTATAATTGGGCTTCTCTTTAATGCATTGTTTGGTGCGGACTGGGTCATTGGTCTTGATGGCTCTACAGAACATCCTGGTGGATGGTTAAGTCATAACTGGAAGCAAATTTACAAACAAATTGCATACATAGCTGCCTGCTTTGGTTATACCTTTGTGGTCACAGTTATTATCGCTCTGGCGATTGACAAAATTCCGTACATTGGACCATTGCGCGTCAATGAATCTGCTGAGGAACGTGGAATAGATGAAGATCAAATAGGCGAGTTTGCATATGATTATGTGGAAGTCAGAAGAGATTATCTTTCGTGGTCGCCACCTGTTGTACATGTTCAAGAAGGCGAGAGCGCTGTAGGTTCACCAGCTCCTGAAACTAACCCCAAAGAAACAAATGGCTAAATTATTGAAACTTATTAACATTTATATACTAAACTATCGAACATTGTCATAACATATGTCTTCTCCGTATCATTGGGTCGGGTTTGAAGGATCCTAGGTCTATGAGTTGCCGTTTAGCGTCCTCCCTCGCCTTGTTGTAATTTTCTAAGGTTGGCTCGTCAAGACACAATTTCGCAATTCCTCCGTGACTGAAACGTGAGACCCAGCCCAATGCCACTGAGTTCTCCGAGTATGCTTTCTTCTTTTTTGCCAACGTTTTCAAGAGTTTATGGATGTCATTCGTCAATTGTCCAGGATAGCGGCCCCCATTAGGATATTGCTTGTTTACTTGATATAAAAGATAGTCTGCAAGCACGACTGGATCAACCTTTGAGGGCGAGATGCTGGCAACAAGGCAAAGATTGAGCATCTGTTCAGTATTATTCGCCTGTGGCACAAAAACGCCAGGTGTATCATGTACAAATATTTTATTTTCTTCATCGATGCATACCACTTCACTTAGTGCTCTTGTAACTCCGGGATTAGAGCCTACACGAGCAACTCGACGTTTTCCGCGAGGACCGCTGATGCCCACCTGTCTCAGATGATTCAAGAAGGTGCTTTTCCCAACATTTGGCATTCCCGTAAGAATGACTCGATATCCTAATGGAGGTTTTGGGTCTGGTATTTCAGCGACACGCTTGCGAATCATTTCCAGGACACGACGTGCATACTTTCGTTCCTGGCAATTGATTCTCAAGAAATTTTCTTCTGGGTGCCATCTGAGAATTTGTGAATGCTTCAATGGGCTGATATCAGCCTTGGTGTACAAATAAAACTTGGGTTTCCCCGGTAATGCCTGATCAAAAAGTGGATTCATGGTTGATATAGGTGCTCTGGAATCTCTGAGTTCCAGTACAAGGTCCACTTGAAAAGCAAGTTGTTTCAGTGAAAAAAGTGCTTTCCTATGATGACCTTGAAAACCGCTTAGATCAACGTTATGATGCGGAAACGAAAGCCGAGGTTTCCACATGATACCGTTACAATCTTGTCCTAGTAAGAGGCCCTCAAGGGTGACTAAGGGCTTCGACTGGCATTTCTATGCCTCTGGTTATATTCAGCGGACAGCCAGCATCAGGAAAGTCTACCATCGCCCGTAAACTATACAAATCCTTGTTGGACAGAAATCAACCTGCTGTCCTCATTGATGATGAAAAACTGGGCATAGAAAAGGAAGCTTATGCGGAACGTGAAAGTGAAAAATCCGCACGAGCACAACAGATCAGCGCAGTCAAGAGAGAATTGAGTACAGATACTGTGGTAATTTTGGATGGCATGAATTACATCAAGGGTTTCCGATACCAGCTTTACTGCGAAGCTCGATCACTACCCACTACTCATTGTGTGGTGTATGTAGGCGCCAGTGAAGAAAAGTGTGCGGATAACAACTCAAAATCTTCAAATCCTTGGCCAGAAGAACTGAGAAAAGCCCTATCTTTTCGTTTCGAAGAACCTAATGGTATGACTAGATGGGACTCCCCTCTATTTATTATAACGCCTGAGGATGATCTTCCGTTCGATGACATGTGGAAAAGTCTTATTGAACGCAAACCAGTGCAGCCTAAAGCCTCGACAGTGACGGTTCATCAAGCACCAGCTGATTATATCACGATGTTAAATAACAAAACGTCTGAAACAGTGAAAGAACTATTCAGCCTCTTTAAGGATGCGCCTGGTGCAAATATTCGTGTTCATGGACGTCAAATTACTTTGCCATACAGACTCACAATGCCCCAGCTCCTAGCAATCCGGCGAACTTTTATCGGAACAAACAAGTCTGGAGGAATTCCTCCAGATCATATACAGGGCTTATTTACAGAATTTGCTGCTAGTAAATGGGATCTGCCTTAAGTTATCCATATACCCTGACTGTAGCACATATATTTTAATCACGTTGTGTTATGTAATTTTTTTGTAGTCGTAGTCGGGCTTTTCAGGAATGAGTGCACCAGCTCCCCGTTTGCAGCCGGTACGCCAGCCTGTGCTGCCTGACAAGGAGACGGCAGAAGTTAGGTATTGGCGAGGCTACAAAGCTCCTCTTCTTATTAAAGAATCTAATGCAATCACGCATCTTCATTTTAATCCAGCCCAACCTCACGATTTGGCCTTCACAAGCTCCACAAAGGTTCAGATTTTGAGCACTAAAACCTCGCAGGTTCAGAAAACAATTTCGAAGTTTAATGATACTGTTTACTCTGGAGAGTTCAGAAACGATGGCCGTCTACTAGTTGCGGGTGACGCTACCGGTATGATTCAGGCTTTTGATACCAGCTCCCGCAACGTTTTGGTGACTCTTAAGCCAACTCAGTATCCTGTACATGTCACCAAGTTTCATCCTTCCTCTCTTGCCACCCTTCTTAGTGCTTCTGATGACCGGGTGGCTCGGTTGTGGGACCTGACCTCCAGTGATCCTCTTGCTGAGTTTGCTGAGCACGACGATTATATTCGAACAGCATGCTTCGTTGGATCGATGGGCCTTGTCATGACAGGCTGTTACGATGGCATTGTAAGACTGTGGGACCCTCGGGCTCCTGGGAAAGCTGTCGCCAGTTATAATCAAACGGAACCAGTTGAGAGTGTTTTGGCTCTCAATGATTCGACTATTGCTGCTGCTGCGGGTCCCCAGGTCAAGATTTGGGACCTAACAGCGGGCAGACCGTTGGTAACATTGGCAAATTTCCAGAAGACAGTGACATCCTTGAGTCCAGCTGGAGAACGAGGGTTTCTGGCTAGCTCGCTGGATGGTCATGTTAAAGTATTTGACGTTGCACACTCGCAGTTCCCTGTCACCTTCGGTTGGAAATTTGGTGGTCCTGCGCTTACAACAGCGATAAGTCCAGACTCAAAGCAGATTGCAACGGGACTTACCAGCGGACTGCTTACCGTCCGCACTCGCAAGAGTGAGCCGAAAGTACGGCAGGGTGTTAAGCAGCCAAAGACGGGTAACTTCTCCCGCATGATTCGCGGTGCTGAGTATCGTGGCGAATTCGAGCAGCATATACTTTCCAGTGTGAACAAACCGCGCACTGCTGGAAGATTGAAACCTTTCGAGCGTCATATCAAGGCCTTTAGGTGGGCAGATGCACTGGATGCTGCGTTCACTGGTAATAATGATCAGACTACAATGGTTCTTGAGGAACTTCGTAAAAGAGGCAAGATTCGCGTAAGTCTGGCAGGGCGTGATGATGAGAGCCTAGAGCCATTGATAAAGTGGTGCAGCCGCTCCATCACTTCTCCTGCGCTAGTGGAATTATCATCTGAGTGGCTTCGTGAAGCACTGGCCATGTACGGCCCATTAATAGAGCGGAGTCCCTTACTGCATGGAGTCCTTCAACAATTGACTACGAGGGTGCATCAACAAGTCAGATTAAGTAAAGATTCTGACAGCGTCATCGGAATGCTTGATTTCCTTATGGCATGAGTAGTATAAAATGTTTAAGTTTCGTGTATATATAAATATATATATTTGCCCTATTTGCTCTTTTTGATCCATTCTTCTGAGCTATCAGTCTCAAGGTTTGTAATCAGAAAAAATGTCATGTTCGGGTCATGGAGGTCGGTGAAACTTCTGACCGCTATTCCCAGACGGTACTTCAGCTTGACCCGAGCAGCTCGTAATGTGCCTTGGTATGAGCAGGAAGTTTCGAAAACGCAACCCTCTTCGGAACCTTCCCTGCCCGCGCTCCCAGTGGATTCGCCTCGAATTCTTCCACCCCTTGCCAACTTCGTGGCTAAGAACTTAGGCTTGAGCGATTTAGAAATTATTGATGCTCGATCGAAAAAAATCGCTATGGGCCCGGCATTGATGCTGGTAGGGACCGGTAGATCGTCAAGGCATTTGGCGGCTGCAGCTACGGAACTAATACGATGGTTAAAGGATGAATATGGTATTGTCACGGATAATGAGGGCCTTCTGTCATCCAACTTCATCCGCATTCATAATCGGCGTGCTCGCCGCCGAGCCGAAAGTCGTCGCATGGCATCTGGCTCTCCGCAACGATTCACGAAAGCAGACTCTTGGGTTAGCATTGATACACATTCTGACAATGTTTATGTTCATCTTTTCACCTCTGACCGCCGTCAAGATGTTGACTTACCCTCTCTTATTGATGATGATCCTTTAGTGGAGTGTGCTGAAGCACTTGAGGACTATAGACCTCCCGCAAGATTACCAGATGGTCGTAGAAGTATGCACACAGCCACTAGTGTTTCCCCAGAACCTTTGAATGTGATGGTTTCGGGTCCAGCTGCGGCTGTGCGATCTGCTTTAGAGAATCAGGCTGCAGGTAATGTATTGAACGATGATGGTATCGAGAATGTCCTTAGAGAGATATGCTATGGTGGTCAGTCTTATTTCTCGAGCCTCGGTGCATCTGATCCTGTCTCTCGAGATAGGTGGGCGGCTCTTTGTGATGCTAAGGCCGCTCTTCTTCTCAAATTTTATAGTGATGTTCTTCGTCCGCAAGGCAGGTCCTTGCTGTTGGAGCCCCGTTGGGTTTTGCTGTTGTATCGGACGTTTTGCTCTCCTTCTAGAGAATCTGTGAATGTGACGGACGCCCTCAGGGCCCCTTATCCGGTTTCATCACTCGACATGTTTCATAATTTCCGTCTCCCACCATTCAGGCTGATTCTAGAGAAGCAAAATGCGCTATTTGATACTGAAACGTTCTTGCTTGTTCTACAGACCCTGGCAAATGGGCATACTTGGGACACATTCTGGCGATTGTTAGATACGGTCACGTCTACGTCTGTAGTCGACCCAAAAATACTTGAAGCCGCGTTGGCTTTAATTGTACGTGGTGGCTCTGAACGCCAGCTTCGATACGCTCTTTCCTCTTTCTTACCGGAGTTACTTTTGAGGGAGGGGTCAGCATTGACTCCATCCATGGTACTTGCACTGAAGAGTGGACTTGCTTTCTGCGATCCTGAAAAGAAGAGCTTTGGATCTCTTCGTGAACTTGTACAGGATACTCTGCCTGCGTCCTAATCCCACATTAAACTTGGTATGTTGTTTAGAAAATTAAAGATTGTAGGTATGCATTCGTGAACTAAAGGCTTATTCTAGGTCTTTATATATATATATATATGTGTGTGTGTGTGTGTATTTCGTCCGTATCTCGTTCAGGGTTCATCCATCTGCTCTGCGAGGGATGAGACATGCAAATTGAATACGTACCTTAATTTGACATTATATCTGGCAATGTTTTGCCCAGACATTCCCAAACAATTTAAAACTAAATAGGGCATATGGAACCTTTGATCAAACCCGGATATAAAAAAATTAACAATTAACCTGTTACAGGGAGCACTAAGTATAGTCTTTGGGATACACTTAATTTCAAATGCGATATCAATATCTGTAATGCAATATGCGGAGTACGAGAGGAGATATGATCAAAATGGAGCAAAAAGCTAATAATTATTGAGGCAGCTCTGATTTAATTACTGGCGGCCGAAAGGAGAACAACAGGTAAGCTTCTTTAGTCCAAGGGCCTTCATGAGGAGCGTCAGCTGGCATATTTTCGAATGGAGATTTTCGTGGTTGAGGCAATTCATTAACGCCCACGATCGTAGGCTCAAGTTCTGGATCACTACTTAGAAGTAGACACTCATCATCGGAAACATTTGCGGGAGAATCAAGTTCTGGATCAGAACCAGGATCAGAACCAGGATCAGTCTCATCAGGTTTCTGTCTCTTTGCAGAAGAGAAAAACGAAAAAGGCTGATAGCCACTAAGGATATCATCAAACGACGGTCCATCGTCTCTCGATGGGCGCGCCTTTTTAAGAGGAGAGGATGATGGTGGAATAGGAAGGGGCTTCTGCTTCGTTTTTATTTCACTAAGCTCACCCACATCCACGAGAAAATTACCAACGCGTACCCTTGTTCCTTGCTCAGGCAATGTAGAGTCCCCAACCATGAAAGTTTCAGCCACTCGATGGTTCGTGTCGAGGTCAATTAGAACCAGCTTTTTGTTGGCATGAAAAAACTTGCAAATGCCATCGTACCACTTCTTTCTCTTTTGTACCAATTGAGGAGTGTACATTGCTTCATAGACATGAACAGAAGCATCCATGCGCCGCAGATACTGACTAACAGAGGCGACGCGAGAATGATCATAAGATGAACGGATAAAAAGCATTGAAATATGCCAAGCCAAAATTGGCTTTCCCGCTGCACTGGTAGGAAGAGATTATTACAGAAAGAGATACCCTCAGCCCGCCAATTATTCTTTTATTGAGTTCTTAGCCACTTTAGAGCCAATAGGGCTGCAAAGATTGCATTGGTTGCAGAGCGATGGCCTACAATTGGAGCGTTGCGGCCCTGATAGTGTCTTCGATTTACACCTCGAACACTTGGCCTCACCACGGTATCTCCAGATGCGTCGTTTTATGGGCGGACCTGTTGAAACGACAAATTTCGTATGTGATTCTTCAGCAAAATTTGGACCATTTGCAACGCTGAATGGAAACTGTTTACTGGAATTTCGAGGCAAAGGGGCGTTATATGGGACTTGCCGCATGTAAGGATGCATAGACATGGCGGCGCTGTAGGGCATTGGCATCATCATTGGCATATAGTAACCAGGACAGGGCCTCATTGATGGCATTGAGGGAAAAGATGGCCCCTGGTGATATTGTGGATAGTTTTGTGGATAACTTGGAGGAGGTGATGGCTTTCCATCGCTTTGCGTAGAGGATTCTGGGGATGGATAGCAGCTTTCCTGTGACCGAAGAGGTTCATCCAGCATAGCTGTCAACTTTTTTAGCTTCTCCAAGACAATATTACGACTCTCTAGATCACCGGAGGCCAAACATCTCTCTGCTTTTTCCCACGTCTCTCGTATAGAATCAAACCCAGAGTCTCCCATTTTTTCAGGGAAGTTACTCGCTTCTTTCTCTACGTAATTTCTTGATGGGCTTAATTCATGCATCTGTGTATGCACTCTTGAAGACTGCAATGTACGTGATCTTAATTGCCTCTTGTCGCGGCCTCGAGGGGATGGGGATTCGACTGATGGCTGAGGTGAAGGGGATGCCAATTGGGGTCTTCGGTCTTTGCTATTTGAGGACATCCTTATCAGTGGGGTTATCCCACCTTTCATAATAACTGCTATGGATCCGAGTTTACTAAATACTGATAGACTATTAACTGTATTGGGTAAATCGAACATAACTAGTCTTACTTATTTGAGGAGCTTTTACAGAAGCATGTGCATCAACTATTACCAGTTTAGAAAAGAACAATACTCCGGGTAATAAAAATGTTGAGCATTTCAGAAAGGATTATTTTATTAGTGTGAGGACTACTAAGGATGAGTGGCAGAAAAAGGAGTAGCTAAAGGATATAAATCCACTATATAGGATGTTTTACTTTTACTTTTCCACCCCCCCAAAAAACTATTTTTTTTTCAGAAAGCAAGAAAAAGAAATGACGATATGGCAATAAGATCTACCAACTGGCAATAATAATATATAGTGCTCTCACCACTAACCGGAATGTAAAATAAAGCTACGAAAAATATTAACATATCAAGTAATAGAGGAATTCCCCCATGACGAGAGAGAAATAAGTAAAATGGAGAACCTTCCAAACAGGTAGCATATAGTAAAAAGGGTTGCAAAAAAAGGTAGTTCACTAAGGCCGGACCACACAGAACATTTCCAATCTAACTTTTTGGGCTTAAATGGTCAAGACGAGGCCTGCAGTACCGCCTAGACCAGCTCATTTACCCAGAAGACCGAAAACACTCATAGAAAGCGGCCATGAGCTGCCGGAGAATGGCGATAATGTTTACAATCCTGGATGTGTCCCTCATAGCGCTCCAACCCAACCAATAAACATTGCATTGATAAACTCCATTGTAACAGATCACCGGACTCCGAAATTTGAGGTTGGCACCAAAGCTATAAAGGATGCCAAGGTTTGGTGCACTTCTCATTCACTGGTAGCCATGGGAAGCTCAAGGCTAAGAATATATCACGTAAAGAATTGGCAGTTGAAATATGAAATACCTGTGACTCCCCGAGCCGTGATTTTCGCTTCAGGAAAATTATGGGTAGCATTAACTTCAGGAAAGCTCCAAGTTTACTCTGATGGTAGGCTAGAGGCTGAGCTATACACTTCACATAAAATGAACTCAGACTTTCTAGTAGATACGCCTGAAGAGGTTTTGTCCCTGAACTTCAATGGGAAAATAGAAGTATGGAGTAAATCATCAGAAGTGAGGTTTCTACAGACAAGGCGTACTTTAGCACATGCAAGTTTTGTTTTCTGGTGCCAAGGAAATTTGTGGGTTTGTCGTGGGAAAGAGATATGTATCCAAACACCTTTGGAAACAGTTGATCGAATTCAAAGACTAAAGATGACAACTGACATTAGTTCATGGTGTGTTGTTGACGATCTAGTACTTATAGGAGACACCTATGGTAAAGTTTCCTTGTTCAAGAATCAAGAACTACAAAAAGCAGTACGGATTACAATATATTCTATTACAAGCATCACATGTTGCCAGGGATGTTGGTGGGCTGGGACAATACTAGGGTCAATAATAGTTTTGAACAGGGATTGCTCAAAAATTCTACGTGAGTTCAAAACTCACGACGTACCTGCTTATGTTTCTTCCACGGATAGATTCATCTTATCGACTGATCAGTCTAATGTGGTCAAAGCATGGGAAGCCACAGAGCAGTGTATGCATACAAAAGCTGGTCCATCAAGCAACTTGAAGGTCGACATACTAACATGGAACCTCAATGCTTTGAAGCCATCGGATATTAATTTGAATATATTGTTTGGACCAGTCAAAAATCCCGATATTTTAGTTGTCGGATTCCAGGAAGTGATTAGGCTAGAGAGTACAGGGAATCAAGCGAGACTGTTGATAAGAGGAAACAAGGAAGCTAAAAATACACTCGAACATACAAAATGGGTCAGAACACTTCGTGATTTATTCCCCGACTTACAAGTGGTATGTGCAAAGTCACTCGTTGGATTGTTTTGTTGCGTCCTCACAAAAAAGGGCCTTCGGCCAAAAAACACGCACATATCCATAGTCAAAACAGGTCTGGGAGGAAGATATGGAAATAAGGGTGGCATAATCGTGGAATTCAAGGTCGGAACAACTTCATTCTGTTTTGTAAATTGCCACCTAGCAGCAGGGTACTCGGCAATAGACCAGCGAAATGGTGAAGCAGAATTGATCCTTCGAAATCGTATTTCACCAGAATGTATTCAAGAAGGAGTACGTAGCTCTTCTTCGACTGTACTAGACCATGACATTTGTTTCTTTTTTGGAGATACGAACTACCGCGTTACCGCTGCAAGGAGGAGAGCGAGCAAAATAATCGAAACCGGGAATTACGAAGAACTGCAAGGATATGACCAGCTTAGAAGACAGATAGTGAAAAACCCTACTCTCCGCCTTGCCAGTTTTCAAGAAGCACCTATAGGATTTGCACCAACATACAAGTTTGACCCAGGTACAACCACCTACGATTCCAGCGATAAAAAGAGGGTACCCGCATGGTGTGATAGGATATTATTTCGAGGCAAAGATATACAGCCAGTCAACTATATATCCATTGATGAACGAGCCTCAGACCATCGCCCAGTATTTGGCTCCTATATTGTTCCCACATATGGGATCATTGATCAGATACATCAAACCTAGTCTACAAACAATGCCAACATGCCCATATATTAACTTGCAACTACAAGTACATTATGTGAAAATACAAATTAAAGATAATATGTCGGATGTTTTGTGGAAAAAAACTTGTTAAAATATGTTAAATAAATTAGCAATGCCTGCTGGCAAACTTACAAAAGTTCATTGGATGGATCTTCAAAGCTGCAAGTAAACGACTAAAGTAGCGAAATACTTGGTATGAATACCCCGTCTTTCAACTTGCAGCCATCGGCGTCCAAATATCACAGTCAAGCAAGTGTGTAATATAAGCAAGATAAGCTATGCATCGCCAGGAACAGACACTAAACAAGATAGACCTTCATATTCGCATTCATTGCCATATTTGTCGACCGAGGAAGTAGATAGGCAATCATATACTATGGAAAAAAAAGATTTATTTATTGTTTTTGGTATCCCCTAGTCCTGGCTCTGATTGCGAAGGAGCAAGCACTCACCCTAACCCAAAGAATTCAATCTACCTCTCTGAGTGTTTACTGGATAGCTGTCTTTCTTCATGACGGCAACAGACGGTAAAGTATCATATACCAAGACGCAGAATGATGTTTCGTCTGTGTCACAAGCTAAATCTACAAACGATGGCTTGTCAATCACAGACCACATGGTTTTGCGATCTCAAGCGTGGCATACGGTGGTTCGAACTTTAGAGGCATACTTTACGGAGTATCGAGCTACAATTACTGAGTTCAGTCAATTAGAGCAACGTAGAGCCTCCAAGCTGGCTCAATTTACAGCTCCAGACCATCTCCTTGGCGTCGGACAACATGGTGTCGTTGACGTTGTCGAAAGAATGCATCAGCTGTACAAAAAAGAATCAGAGATTCAAGCAAAGGAGATAAAAACGCTAGATGAGAATGTCTTGCCGAAGCTGAAGAATCTGATCATGGGCTTGAATAAAAGCATAAGTGACTTCAAGCAGTTGTCTCAATCTATGGGTAGCATTAAGCAAGTTGATGCAAAGCGTAAGGAATTTGAAACAGAAGCAAAGAAGTATGCTGAGGCTATTGAGGCTCTCAAAGCAGGACAGTCGCCATCCGCAGACTCATACATACTCAAGAGTACTACCGAGTACCATCGTCTTGCATATGAAGCCTTGATAAAAAAGGTAGCGGAAGACCGTAGGTTTGCCAAAGATGCTGTTATAAATGTTGATAAAAGTGTGGTCGAAGAACTACAAGTGATCATCAAGGAATTCGCTATCGGGTTAAGCGAGCGGGCGCAAAACTTACATCAAACTTCAAACGACCTTATACAGGGATTTGTAGCCAATAGCTGCTTTCATGAGTTCGATGAGTGGCAAAAAGAAAACCCAGGTGCTTTCGAAGAACTGCAAGTTCATGATATCGCGTATCCATACCAAAACTCTACTTTAGCGAAGGTTGTTCTGAGAGGCCATTTGCAGAGGCGCACAAAGTATTTGCGTAGCTTTGTTTCGGGGGAGTTCATTCTGACCCTCTTTTCATTGATTGAAATGAAGAACGGAGTGCCAAATCTGGGCATCGATTTAACTGACGCAAAGGTCATAAATGATTCTAAGCATGCTACAGATGATCGTCTAGTGCTTTATGCTCGCCAGATTGGGACTACATCCGGTAGATTTCATACTTGGGTTTTCCGGACTACTGAAGTTGAATCCTGGAAGCAAGCATTGGAAATGGTTATTACACACAAAACACCGAAAGAACGCGCTTTGGCAGCTTTCGGCTCCTTAACGGAATCCCCTGAAAGGGTAGATCCTCATACCCAGGAGAAAGTCAGTAAGGAAGATGCGTCAACTCGAAGCGTTGTCGAACAATCGATCACAAGTCCCACGGAGAAATCGCTTCTTGATTATCCCGTTGAATCTCATGATAAGAGCATTATTCCGGGTTCTGTACCCGACTCTAAGATTGCAGCAAGGCAAACACCAACTGATCAAAAGGATGATCGAGGCGATAGCGAACTTAGGCATCCGAAGGAGGAAGTTTCGGGTCATGAAGGACATACTGACATTGAAGACAATCAGAAAAGTAGTCTTGATGGTATAGATAAGTCTAGCGCGGCCAGTGTCTTCGAAGAAAGCTTGGAAAGCTCTGGCACACAAAAGACTGGTAGTTCAGAATCAGTCTGTGAAATTCGTGTCCAAGATCACGAACAGATTGGCACCGGTGGGGGTTCAGTTCTTCATCAGGTTAACAAAGGCAATGTTAGAGCCAGAACAAAATCTCTTCCGGTGGCAGTTGATTCCACATATGTCTCATGCGGCCCTAACAGTGCGACCACAAGTGACGGCCACCATGATTACGATGCCGATAGCGACGTGAGCGAAGTTGCGGAAAATCATATTTATAGGCCTCTTATTGCGCCTTTTGTCGGTGCTTCTTCAAATTCTCCATCATTCTGGGAAACCGAAAACTCTTGCGAGAAGCCTCCTCTACCAGGTTCTATGGCGTGGTCTGCTGAGAAAGATTTAAATGCCTTTTAAAATCTGTATTGCTTTTTAGGTATGCTCGATTTTTCTTCAGGTCATGTAAGATTGGTTTAGCCGTTCAAGATTGAGTGGTCTGCAGTTTGCTAACCAATTACTCCTGGGTTACGCCAGGTATTTATTGCATCGACGATATATGTGTTATTTCGACTAGACGTATATGACGAAAACAACTTTCGTTCAGGCGGTTTAAAAGAGCTTTAAAAATTCCGAGTTACCAAATCGAAAATCTAGTTTGCAAAATTATTTATGTAGCCATGAGCCATTAACCTCATACTGTTTCTATAAAGCAAAAACTGAGGCCAATACTCAATCGAATAGAGATTTCTTTTTTCGCCATGCGGATGATTCTTGGGAAAATTTTAAGGATTTCTCTACTTCTTTCTCCCATGCCGTTGCAAACTGAGCATCACCAAACTTCTGTGATACCGCTTGTACCCGAAGGCTCATTGCCTTACGATCAGCTGGACTAAGAGAGAATGCACTTACCAAAGCTTCACTGAGGGAAGGATATTCACCTTTTTTGTAGTCGGGATCGCGGGCTGACTTGAAGAAGAAGCCGTGATCAGTATTTTTCACTATGTCCAGTAATGGTCCAGCACTAGCATGTACTACAGGTATCAAGCCCGCTGCCATTATTTCTACGACTCCCATACCGAAGTGCTCATTCCACATCGCATTGAGCCCAACGAGGGAGGTTTCCAATATGCGTCTCACATTGGGCCATGGGGCATTTTCCACGATGGTGCAGTCATGCTCCGTCAGTCCAAGTTCAGTGGCGAGTCTACGAAGGGCTAAAACACGTATGGCGTCATCTTCATCCCTTACACTTCCAATGAAAATAAGATGTGGACGTTGGCCAGATACTTTCCGAATCTGAGTCTTAACACGCGAAAATGCCTTGAGCACAATTTCATGCCTCTTTTCAGGGCGGAATTGAGCCACATACACAATAGCAGGTGTGCGTTGCTCAGTTGAGGGATGGAAATCCTGGACAGCACATGGAGGGAATACAATATCACTCTTGATAGGGAGGAGGTGTTCACTGGTCCATGTGGAGTTACTGGTAATCACAGATGAAAATCTGAGGGCAAATCTATATGCAACCAAAAGCAGGCGCCAATAAAGTTGTTTTGGTGACCACCATTTCAACGTTTGAATCATACTATGCTGCACGAAAGGGTAATGTACATAAGAAAGTACTGGAACACAGCCAATCCACGATACAACAGGATAGCAAAAAGCAAGTCCAGTAGTTTCAACAAAGACATCTGGCATAAGGTTAGAAATAGCTTCGTAGCCTAGCACCGCCATGCCGAATGCTTGACCAACAAGTGTAAGCCATGGGAATGTCTCTGGATTTATCAAATTTGTCTGAGTTAGCCCAATAATAACTATTCTGTTAGCTTCGGAGGGTGTAAAGCTGATACCAAACCGTGAATACACGTGCTCTAACAACTCCGACAGAGTGAGGCCTTTACGCGCAGCCATATAAATAGCTGCAATATTGTTATCATTTTGAAGTGTCTGCTTTACAGCAGCCCATAGGACTCGCTCACCACCTCCACCAGCTGAAGCGTTAGGATGGAGAAAACCGAATATGCGTCGTTGAGTGGGTTGTCCCAACTTTTTGACATCTATACTGTCTACAGCCATATCACGGAAATTTGAGAGTTGCGCTGGATGGCGAGACGCAAGTATAAGCTGTCGACGCAGAGGCGGAGACCGCACCGAGGCCGGAATAGGGGCTCCAGTCTGCTTGGCAACTTTCACGATATCAAGCCAACCGGCCACTGGGGTACGGATTTTATACCGCAGGTATACTGTGGCCATCCATGCTAGCACTGCTAGCGTGAATATACCCGTGACAGAGTAGAGCAGGAAGATAGGGTCCGTGATGAACATATCTGTAGTCAGCGAAATACGTCGCGAGAGGCTAAATGGCTTAGGGAGTAAGAATAAAAGTGAAATTTTGCGATTGCAATGTAAATAAGGACATATTAAACTAATGAGAAGATAGCTATCGCTCCTCTTCAAGCCAACTTATAAGTTCAGCCAAGGGGCCGTATTCACGGCGGTCAATGAGGTCGAATTCAGAACAGAACAAAACATAATGCTTCAAGCTGGTATTCAGGTGTGGCTGGAGCCCAAGTTCGGTAATCTGCTCAATGTGGTGACAATAGATGTGAGCATAAATGCGAAACAACCTCTTGAGAATCAGGGCAAACACTGAACGTGCATCGGGTGCAAACTCCACTCCCAGTTGTTGAGGAAAATATGCTGGATCTGCAAAAATACCTTGGATCCATTCCATTAAGCATTCGACATACTCTGGTGCACTCACCTTTGTAGGCCGGCGATATTTTTCCGAATGTGAATCTTGCCATAGGTATTCGTATTTTTCACCTGCTGTCATTGTGGGGCACGTGTTGGGTGAACAAAGCCGGGTGATGGTGGAATATAACATGTTCACCTGGTTGAAGAAGTCAACCACATGTACCGCAATCCATTCAAGTTCGTCCTCACCCTCCGGAAGCTTTACAGCTTCGCGCAATGCATCACTTCCCAATGTGCTCTGGGCAAAGTCACGCAAGTTACTACGTGGTGGAGCACTGGACTTTCCTTTTGCCCTAAATGTGCGAATTGTCCTGTTATGAAAGGTGTCATTCAATGTGTTCAAGAACGACATGTTGATGGTGTGTCAGCACGAGGCGGACAAAATGTAAACAACCAAGAAATCATAGTATTCAGCTAGGCACGAGGTGGCAAATGAGCTTGCTTGTAACAAAAAAATCTACGTTATATAGCACTATAGTCATTAAAATCCGCGAAATGCTGCTTAAGGTCTCTAAAAAAAATCCGAATTGCAAGACCCCCCATTTACGTTTAGAATCCACATAAAGCCGTAACATAGAGCTTTATAAAATAACTTCCTCGTAAATTAGTTCTACTGAATAAATAGAACCCGGTCTTCCCATTAATTCTGACTCATCGGTAGCCAGGTCTTGGAGCTGCATGGTGCTGATTGTTGCGGCGCTAAATCTCCCTTATACCGTCGAATTCACGCCACCTAAAGAAGAAACGAATGAAAATGAAAGCAACTGGAATCCCCAGCAAATATTGAATCAACATTCAGTTGTAACCCCTAATGAGCGACCCCCGGAACCGAGAGACCAGTCAGGGGTGCCTTTTGATAGTCCTGAGGTAAAGCCTGAGGGCTCAGTACCACCATTGAAACCTTCCAGGGACCTACCACAAAAATATATAGTAGATGAAAGAAAGCCTTTAGAGGCTAGACCCATCACTGTTAACACAATTCCACATCAGTGGACATCACACCGTCGGCGACGTGCGTCGAGTATCGCTAGGCTTCCTTGGAAAATAGTCCGTCAGCATCGTGGGAATCCTGGTCTCCTCAATGCCGTTCTGCGTGCTGATAGTGATGGGTTGATCGAAAGTCCAAAATGGGTGGGATTACTTGGAATAGCCACTGATGCTATAGTACCGAGAACTCGCAGTAAAATATCAGAAGAGCTTTTTTCACATCGATGTTACCCTACATATGTGCCTGATGCTCAGCTGGCTGGCCATTACGACAATTACTGTAAAGAGTTTCTTTGGCCGACATTTCATTCTCAGGTGCCAGTCATACCCACCTCCAAGGCATATGAGGATTATTCATGGGGGGACTATGTGGCTGTAAACCAGGCTATAGCAGACAAAGTTTGTGAGATATGGCGACCTGGCGACTACATTTGGGTCCATGACTATCACCTACTTCTTGTGCCAAAAATGATAAGGGACAAACTAAAAGATAATGCGCCTATAGGATTTTTCCTGCATGTTGCATTCCCCACTTCGGAGCTATTTAAATGTCTGGCATATCGTCTAGACTTGATGAAAGGGATTGTGGCTGCTAATGCGGTTGGGTTCCATATCCAAAACTATGTACAGCATTTTATGATGAGTGCTGCACGTATATTAGCTGTTGATTTCAACACGAACCCTGACTGTATAGAGACAGAGGATCGGGATGTTTTTGTAATGGCATGCCCCATAGGACTTGACAGCGAGAAGCTTGATAGCCTTATATCTTCGGAGGCTGTCCTACAGCATCGTCGCGTAATTCGCCGTCGTTGGGCATACCCGATGAAGATTATTTGTGGCCGTGACAAGGCAGACCCCATTCGTGGACTGAGACAGAAGCTGAAAGCATTTGAAATGTTTCTGGATGCTCATCCTGAACAGGCCACCAAGGTAGTTTTTGTTCAAATTGTGCTAAACAGTAATGACGAATCCACAGAGTGGGAGAGTTTGGCAGGCAGAATAAATTCAAAATTTGGCGATCCTGCAATAGGTCTTCAGCCAGTGGTCTTAGTAGGGCATGATGTAGTTTTCGAACAATACGTTGCATTGATGGCCGAGGCGGATGCATTTGCTATTACGAGTTTACGGGAAGGGTTGAACTTGACGTGCCATGAGTATGCATTCTGCCAGAAGAAGAGTAATAGGAATGGCGTTTTGATTCTGTCGGAGTTTACAGGCTCAGCCACAATTTTCAAATCGCAGGCTATGCTTGTAAACCCTTGGAATATAAAACAGCTCTCACGCACATATTATCAGGCCGTTGTGATGCCTGATCAAGAGCGTCAGTCAAGAAGCACAGCACTCTACAATCGTGTGTTGGAGCATAGCTCAACCGGATGGGTCCAAAAAAATGTTGGATTTCTCCAAAGAGCCTGGGAGGAAGACCTGACAAGACTCTGTAATCGTCCAGATGTGGATCAACTCACCGAGATATATCAATCTTCCAACAAATTTGGAAAGCGAGTTTTTCTGCTTGAGTTAGAGGCCTCAAGGACACATCTCTATACCGACAGGATTTTTCTGGTACTTGGATCACTGGTTTATAACAAAGACAACGTGGTCTATGTGCTAAGTGCTGAATCCCCAACTTACATGGAGCATATATATCGACAGATCCCGGGGATTGGGCTAATAGCAGAGTTTGGTCGATACGTAAGGATGTACGGTGAGGATGAATGGCAGGATTTGGGCGGTGTATTGGATAATGATTGGCAAAATCGCATTGAGCCTATTCTGGAACTAATCCGAGAAAAAGTTGCTGTCGAAAATGTTCAAGTACATGAATCTAGCGTTGTGGTTGATTTTCCGCAGCCAGAGGCTGGTGGAGAAGATCGTGAACTAAACCAAATGGGAGAGTATTCCTCTGTCATAAATAGCACTTTTTCGTGTTATGGGGTGAGGTGCAAGCCTGATCGAAATCAGCTCACCATTTACACTAATGAAATCGGTGCTTTGAGATTGAATGCTTACCGAAGGGTCATATCTTCAGTCACTGCTCCATTAGGAATGCTATTGATTGCAAACCAATCTTTTAATACCGACTCCGATGATGTGATATATGCGTGGGCTGAAGAGCAGAGAGCAAGGGGCATAACTCGAGAGCTTGTGACCATAGTCTTAGGAAAACATCCCACATATGCTCGCACTATGGTTGACGGAGAGAACGCTTTGCTTCTTCTTCTCCAGCAAATCACGGGTTAACGACGTAAATACGACGAGGAAAAAAAATGATGCCAGACAAACTTAACATGTATGTCTTAGGGGTTCGGCCCCGTTGACCTTCTAGCAATGTAGTAAATCAACCTACACCACTATATACGTATAAAAAATTTAAGGATACCAGAAAGATTTTGCTAGCGTAGAGGACGTAATTTATTTACCAAGAATTGAGTTTCATTGTACCATTCTCCATGAGATTGAGATGCATCTTGAAAGCAGCTGCTAGAGCGTGTGGTTCATGAAGCGTACCGCGCTTTGCGCACTGGTTCTCAGCAAAGTTCACATAGTCAAGCAACTGATCTTTGAAGTCTGGGTGGGCACACTTATTGATGATCTCTCGAGACCTTTCACGGGGAGCAAGGCCACGCAGGTCCGCCAAACCCTGTTCAGTAGCAATGATGTCGAGATCATGCTCTGTCTGGTCCACATGGGTCGCAAAAGGTACAATACAAGACAAACCTGTTGGATCGGTCTTAGTCTTACGCGCTGATGGCGTATGCATAATCGACAGTTTTGAATTACGCAGGAAATCAGCAGAGCCACCAAGACCATTGAGCATACGCGAGCCGTTAACACAAGTAGAGTTTGCATGGCCGTAAATATCGACCTCTACAGGCGTGTTCATGGCGATGCATCCAAGACGGCGAATGATCTCAGGGTGGTTGGAGATTTGCTGTGAGCGCAACAGGATCTTCTTAGAGAACAAATCCCACTGCTTGAAGAATCGTGAAAATCCTTTCTGCGTAAGGCGGATAGAGGTAGAAGTGGCGAAATGAAGTTTTCCGCTCTCCAAGAAGTCTAGGAAGGAATCCTGGAACACCTCAGTCCAAACATCAATGTCCTTAAACGATGACTTGGCAAGCCCTTCCACAACGGCGTTTGCAATATTACCAATACCACTCTGCAGCGGTAGCAGGTTTTCTGGCAAACGGCCAGCCTTCACTTCATCTTCAAAGAAGCCTACCAAGTTGTTGGCAATAGCATTGGAAGTTGCATCACTTGGCGTGTTGTCTGGAACAGTGTCCTTTTCGTGAGATTCAACAATAGCAATGATCTTACTAGGATCCACTGGCAATGATGGCGTACCGAACCTATCTGATACATGCGTAACTGGATAAGGGGTTTTGTAAGGTGGTAATTGGGGCATGTTAATGTCATGCAGGCCAGCGAAAACTGGCAACTGCGTATTCAACTCAACGATGATCTTATCCGCGACTGTAGCAAGTTCTGGTGCAGCTCCCACAGATGGACCTAGAATGAGACCTCCATGCTCATCGATTGCCGTTGCCTCAATGAGGGCAACGTCAATCCCATTCTTGTTACCAGTCTTGCGATCTTTTGTATAAAAACCATAGGTTAAATCCTGCGGTGACATACTCAAGTGCTTATCAAAAAATAAGATTTCACCGTTATTGATACCTCTTTGGATAGGCTTGCCCACCTGATGAGGGGTTCGCCGAGCAATCATACCGAGGTCAGCCCATTCTCCCTCGACATGAGTATCAGTGGAAGCACCGGTAATCAGGTTGAACCTAAGCTTATGCTGAAGGTTGTTAGCCTTGACATGTTGCGCCAATGCAATAGGGATAACCTTAGGCCCTCCTACACCTGTAAAACCGGACCAACCAAGCCACATATCATTCTTGAATAAAGGAATAACTTCATCAACTGTTCGCACTCTATCAATGAGCTTTTTCAGCCCAATACGCGAGGAAAGCACCTGGCTCATTGTTACTAAGTCTCCAGACTGGGGCGGTCACGGTATATATAAAGTCGTAATTGGCGGAGCTCTATTATATAAGCAACGTCTATTGCATGGGCTAGGGTTAATTATCTTGTTAGAAGCGAAGTCGGAGATTCAATCGCCTTCGAGGGCCTCTCCATGCATATTTTGCAACAGGGTATGCCCACGCTATAGTAGGCAGAACTCCAAGCCGGGATACTTTAGGCTCTTTTGAGCCACGAAAAAAACGCTTCAATGAGCGCCATTTACTCGCTCTTATGGTTGGAAGCTCGTTACGGACGAGCAAAGTCATGGCGTGGGCGCTGGCCTCTGGGACCCCTTTTTGCGGGGTTCCGCATTACCCTAACCTCTGATGTTTTTGGGGTAACAATTCCATTGGAAAGGAAATTCCTGCGTAATGATCCCATTATGAGAAGCTATTCTGAATCATCTTTTTGCTTGGAATTGCTTGGAATTGCTCGGTGAGTGGCGTGCTCGTAGTTGTCTCACCGTTGTCGCGTTGATGGGCATGCATAAGTGGCTTGGGGCCGGTCGGTCGGTCCGTCGATCGACAAATAACTGAACTAGGGGGTAAACGCCTAGTGCGATATTGTATATACAGGCTATCAGGAATAGTTATTGTGTAACTAGGATATATTTCGTGAAGTACATGTAGATCATACTGTATAAGCGGCTTAGATATTGATTTCGTCAGACTTTGATTAGACATCAAGGGAATAAAGCTTGTCACTAGCATCGGACAGCACCACGCCATATAGATACCATCAGAAATTTAAATTAGCACAACAATTCGCTCTTTCAGCCATCTTGTCCTGGTCTGTCCTGGTTTCTACTTTGTGGTAATCAAGCTTGGGCTTCATTATATAACAAACTGGGCAAGGTTATATTTTTTTTTGATGCCAATTGCCAGAAGCTTGGCCAAGGTTCAAAAGCGTAAGGCAGATTCAAACCTCCATCCAAATGGCAGAAAGATAAAGCAGCTTACGAGAGCTACTCTCCGCGAGCAACGTGTGGAAAGACACCGACAAACACGTCAACCGGCCCAGCAAAGGCGTATTATTCGTCTGCAATTCATAAAGAGATTCGTTGAGCAGCTTAATGGAGAAAAGATTGATTTAAACATTATTCATACCCTCATACAAGCATATGTTGACCGTCTTAACCAAGAGATAGAAGAACTTGAACGTCAGCGACGACCAGGTCGTCCACGGCCAGCAAAACTTGATTCGCTACTTCATCAGCGGGAAAAGGACGAACAGGAGTACAAAGACGGGTTTGAGGTCCCCAATCTCTTGTCACCTGCAACTGTTCGAGCGGTACTGTCATGGGAAGGATCCCTGGGAGGACTCTCAAGCATTAAGGATTGGATTCGTGTGGCGAAGGATTCTCAAACGGTGAATCCCTCTGCATTTTAGATAAGAACCACTCGCCAGCATAAAGCAAGCTCAGCAAAGAGGCCACTGCTCCAGTCAAAGTAAACGCTGTTTTGCGGGCCCATAGCTGTCCATCAGCACGGCCATTAAACTGCCTTTCAAATATATAAATATCATTATTCGTACCAATAAAGTCCCAGCCTTCTGACTCTAGCCGGGTCACGACACTGCGGTATCGAGGATCGGCAACTGGATTCCGGGATCTTATACGGACCGGGTTATAGGGTGATCTTGTAACATTGAGATTAGGCAGAACAACACACCATTCTCTTTCAACTCCACTATTGTCCTCAAGTCCCAGTCCTCGCCGTTTGTGAAGGTGTGGGGTGAAAAACGTTCCGTGTTCGAGAGACCGCGGAAATAAGCGCTTTGCCTCCCTTTCTCGAGTTCTCTGCACGGATATAGCCCAATTCCTCTCCTCTGCTTCTTCAGAACGGTGCTTCTCAGCTACCAACTCGTGCTCGAGGTTCTTTACAGTATCCCGTGCGATTTCCTGGGTAGCCTGTCTTTTTTCCTGCACTGGATGTTCATGAGCATTTACACCAAGCGGTACTGTGTGCTTCACTTTCTTCCCTTTTCTGGGTGGATGTTTTGCCAGATAGCGTAGAGCACTTTCACCTGCTTGCCGCATAGAACTGATGTAAGCCCGATAATGATGGCTAATAAGAGTGTTAAGTGTTTGAACTGACATAATTTTCTAAGCAAACTCAATCCAGTAAACTAATTTTAGTGGTAGTGATAGTGATATAACCCCTAAATTACTGGGATTTGCTTGTTTGAGGTGCTTTTTCAGTCATCCTTAATTTACCTGGTACCGTTTTTCCGCTTATTGATTTGTCAACAAGCAGAGAACTTGAATGCCATTTGGCCAGCTGGTTATCGGGCCACCGGGTAGCGGCAAATCTACATACTGCAATGGTATGGAGCAGTTTCTTAATGCCATAGGCCGTAAGCCAGCAGTGGTGAACCTTGACGTTGCGAATGACCGTTTATCCTATAACTGTGCATTGGATATCCGTGATTATATGACTCTGGATAATATCATGGAAGAGGAGGAACTGGGCCCGAATGGTGCACTTATTTATGCTGTTGAGCAGCTCGAGGAGAACATAGATGGCTTCATTGAGAAGCTAAAACGCCTTGGCCGTCGTCAATATCTCTTGTTCGATTGCCCGGGACAAATAGAACTGTTCACTCATCATTCAGCTTTGAGCAACATCTTTCGACGTATTGAAAAAGAACTGGATGCTCGATTAGTTGTGGTCAGCCTCGTGGATAGTCACTACATCGTGTCGCCATCTCAGTACATTTCTGTACTTTTGATGGTACTACGTACAATGCTTCAATTTAATCTGCCCCAAATCAATGTTTTGAGCAAGATAGATTTGCTTTCTAACTACGGACCGCTCCCCTTCCGCCTAGATTTCTATACGGAGGTGCAGGACCTTGACTATCTATACCCACTGGCCAACGAGGAAATGCATGGCCGCTATGCAAAGCTTACCGAAGCAATTGGAGATTTAGTGAGTGAGTTCGGGTTGGTGGATTTCCAGGTTCTGGCCGTTGAAAACAAAAGGAGCATGATCAACCTGCTCAGTGTAATCGACAAAGCCACTGGATATCTTTTTGGGACCTCTGAAGTTGGTGGCGACTCGGTATGGGTAGAGGCATCACGACAGGGGTCTGGTGGTTATTTAGGTGGAGCGCCAATAGACATCCACGAAAGATGGGTGGAACACAAGCGAGAATATGATGAGGAGGAGCGTAATAAAGAGACGGAATGGGCAGATCTAGCTTCGCAACACGAGCAGGACTCGGGCGTAGCTACAAGAGCTGGAATGTAGGGTAAATAGTTTAATTTTTCATACGATTCCTGCGAGATAAGTTTTGGCCGCCGATATGGCCCCAGCAGCATCAGTTGCTTCGCCTCCATCACCTCGTTTTAGATCAATAGCCGAGACTTCATTGATTTGGTTTTCAATACTTTGCCTTACACGTGGCAAGATGCGTTTGGTCTCATCTACAATTTCTTGGGCCTTGCGTGCCTCGTACTCATCACCAGCTGTCTGAACGCGGCTCAATGAAGCCTCTTGTTCCTGAAGCTCTTGAACGTAGAGTTGGTGCTCTTTGACCAACCTCTTTAGGGCGTTAACCTTCAGTTGGTTTCTCGATGGTGCAGGGGGCATCTCTATATTTTTAGTAAGGCAGTGGTGGTGGACTGGCTCTATATGGTGGAAAGCACATGAATACGACATTAGCACTTTTAAAAGTTTTAAATAAATGCTCTGTAGGTATCTTTCAATTAGTTTAACTTCACCTTGAAGGCCACTGGTGAGGAAACCAGCACCACTTTTATGTAGTTTGAATATTAAGGAAATACTGACTTCGTCCAGTTCAATGAGCTTCCCAAAACCCAGTATTAGAATTGCGATATATTTTGATTGTAGATATTCACGCACAATCGGTTCATTTGTGCCCCAATTGAAAGCACATGCGGCGATCCCTACTATGCAGAAACCTTTAATCAGCACATCTGTCAACGAGATGTCGGTTTTCAAAGACCGGGCCGAGACTGTCAAGGCTAGAATAGAAGAATATGAGAATCTTTTGAAACTTACTGCTGGAAGTAATGATATGACAGTGTATCTTGGTGATGGGTATTTTGCCACGCTTCCACCAGCTGAGGCAGAGGCGTTTTTGCAACGGCGGTTGGTGACTTTCCGCATGGAATTAGAGGCATTAAATGAATTTCAGGGACTGAACGAAGATGGATTGCCCATCATGGATATTGTTGAGGAACTGGACTCAAATAACGAGGTGGTGAGGTCTCGAGTAGAGAGGGCGGGCTCTGCATTTCAAGAACTACTGAAACAACCAGATTTGGTTTCAATGGCGGAGGACGGTAAGACGCTTGGGATCAACGGGGCTGTGAGGGATAAATCAGTGCCTTCTCAGTCTGGTGTTAGCGCTGCCGATCACACTACCCAGAACGGTTCTGTTGATGACACCAAAGAACTTGATGTCACACCAGAGAAATCACAAACAAAATCTTCTGAGCATAATTCACGACTCATGCATGACGGAACACCCCGTATACTTGAATTTGATTCGTCTACGGAGGCTTCTCATCCTCTTTCTGACGTGAAGGAACGCACGTCGTCTGCAGAAAATAATAATATAAAGCCGGTGACTGCTGCGAAGGAAAAAGATGGAGTTATAGAGCTATACAGCAACGAGAAGCATCCGTCTGGTGCTGATTCTCACGCTACCAAGGACGAAAGCTCAACACAAAATAGTTCAACTTCAGGGCAAGTCGAGACGCCTAGTGACACCTCAGTGGAGACTAAAGATCTCACTAAAAAAGAAGAGAGCAAGGACGTGAAACCACAGATTTCTCCGGAGGATGTTCTAGAGCTTGAATTATTTAATGATGAAATTGGTGAACTTGATGCCAACGAAAATGAAGATGAAACAGAATTGAGTTACGATTTCAAAAATCTTGATATCAGCTCCTCAGAGGAAGGCGAAGAAGATGAAGAAGATTATGAGGAGGAGGCTAACAGCAATTCTGATTCTGAAAATGATTACGGCTGGCGTGGTGGTTCTTTGTTTCCTGGGGATGACAGGACACAAAAACTGCTCCGTGAGAGTTTGTCAAATCAAAAGAAAAGCAGGGATCCCGTGGCTGAGATCACTGAGAGGCAGGAAGAAAATAAACCCACTCAGGACATCGGTGATGAAGATTTACGAAGCAATGAGAAAACAGAACCTACTAAGAAAGTAGACGAAGAAGAACCTGCAAAGAGCTCCCCTTCAAAACCAGCGAAACGAGGCGTAAGGTTTTCGGGAAATGTTGATGTGCATGAGTTTGAGACTAATGTGAGCGAGCGTAAGGGTGTGGTCCCCCTACCGAAGAAAGTATCCCAGTTCAAGCAAAGACGCATGCAGACCCAAAAGAAGCAAGCTATGGGAGCTAATTCTGCTGCCTCTACTTCTGCTTCTGCTTCCGCTTCTGCTGCGGCAGCCGCTGTTGCTGCTGCCTCAAGCCCGAGGAATGGTGATCGGCGATCGCAGCCAAGCCATGGTCAAGATCAAATGCATGGATCTAGTCCTCGGCGAGCGCAGCCAAATCATGGCCAAGATCACATGATCGCTCGATCCAGCCCGCAAAGACCCCAGCCAAATAGTGGACAAGGCCATATATCCATGTCTAGTCCTCAGAGGGGTCAGCCAACAAGTGGTCAAGATCACCTGGCTGCGTCTAGTCCTCGGAACGTACAGCCTCATAATGACCAAGATCACATGGCTAGATCTAGTCTTCGTAAAGCACAGCCTAATAATGACCAAGATCACATGGCTAGATCTAGCCTTCGTAAAGCTCAATCGACCCAAGGCCACGTCATTGAGCCTAGTTCTCAAGGAATTCAGCCAAACCATGGTCAAAATCAAATGATTAGTCCCAGTCCTCAACGGGCTCATTCAGAACCATATAGCCGTCGGTATAAGGTACCGGCAGAAAAACCCTTGGCGGAAAAGCTTGACGTCCCCCGTGAAGCACAAAATTCAAATCCTCCCCCAGCTGAATTTCGCGAGACAGGCATTGTTAGGGATGAAGACATGCTCGAGAAAGGCACGCAAAAATATATTAACCAATCCTTCATTCCAGACGAAGATTTCATCAAACTGCATGATAATGATGAGGATAAAGTTACAGAAGTAACTGATGAGGCTTCTCACGAGAAACCTTTACTGGATGAGGTGCATGAGCGTTCCACTTCACAATCTGTTGATGATGAATATAGCCGTGATATGCGTGCTATACGACTTCGGCACCAACAGCTACGTCAAAAGATGGTTTATGAATCGGGTGGGTACCGGAAGACGGATAAAGAACAAGAGCTGGAGCCAATTGAGGAGCCCAAGCGAAAGATCAGCCGGTTTAAAGCTGCGAGGCGTTGATACTAATTTTTGTATCTTTACCTGTTCAGATTCCTATTCAAATTTCTGTCTTCGTACTCGTACCTTATATTGTATCTATCATGATCGTAGGTCGTAATAATTTTAAAGGTGATTGATTGACTGAGTGAATCGTTGGTTAGTAATATAATATGTCATGAGAAATTTGATCGCCATAGTTGGCAATACTGGTGTGGGAAAATCACAGCTTGCCGTTGAAATTGCACGTAAGCTTAATGGTGAGATAATAAATAGCGATGTCATGCAACTTTATCGTGGATTGGATATCATTACCAATAAACATCCTGTGTCAGAGCGACAAGGAGTTCCACACCATTTTATGAACTTCTTAGATTGGAATTCGCACTATACGGTTCAAGACTTCGAAAGTGAAGTGCCTCCTTTAATTGAACGTCTTCATGCAGAAAATAAATTACCTATTTTAGTGGGAGGCACGCACTACTACATCCAAAGCCTGTTGGCTGAAGAGGCAATCACTGCAGAACCTGGACGCGAACTATCGGATGAAGAGAAAAAGCTTTTGGATAATCCGTCAGAAGTGGAGAAGAGATTGCATGAGGTGGATCCTGTTGTGGCGTCAAAGTTTCATCCGAATGATGCTCGGAGATTGAGGCGGGCACTAGAGATATGGATGCAAACCGGAAAAAAGCCCTCTGATATATGGGCTGCACAGTCAAGGCAGCTACGATATCGGGTTCTTGTACTTTGGGTGTGGTGTGAACGAGAAGAGCTCAAAAGGCGATTGGACGCAAGAGTAGACTACATGGTTGAGCATGGCCTGGTAAATGAAATTACGGAGATGTATTCCAGGTATCGCCCCAATGAAGCACAGCAGGGTATATGGCAGGTTCTCGGATTCCGGCAATTTCTTCCGTGGTTTGAACTACGAGAAGACGAAGTTTTCCAGGAGTGCGTCGAAAGAATGAAAGCGGACACCCGCCAGTATGCCAAGCGACAGTCTAAATGGATTGTCAACAAATTAGGACCGCTTGTAAATAATCAAATGGTTACACTGGACTCAACTGATTTACAAAGTTGGGACCGGAATGTTCTTGATAAGGCGCTGGCGTCTTGTCAAGCCTTCTTGAAAGGTGAACATGTAAAAGGGACAACATCGGACATGCCTGAACACATTCGGAGTAATAGACAAATACCAGAATATTCCCAGGATAAATGGATCAGGCACACATGCGAGACATGTAGCCGCGAGAAAGGTTGCGATGTAATTTTAGTGGGAGATATGGCGTGGGAGGAGCACCTGAAGTCAAAGGGGCACCAGAAACGTGCCAAAAGCACATAGCGGGGTTAGTATCCCGCTTCACGTATCTATATCTATATGTCTATAAAAATTTTTAAAAAACTAAGGAGCCTCATTCACAGCATTTGTGACATGAACCCTCTTGCGAAATGCACAAATGTGTCTGTATCAAGTTGTGGATGCGATGTCTGATATTCCGGGTAAACTGGAGGTGATGGCATGTTTTCATTTTCGCTTAACCCAATAGGTTTTTGAGATGTCGATCCACTAGACTCGGTCAAGCCGAGATGCGCTTGCTTTGCTGTAATAAGACTATCTGAATAGTCATTATCTAGGTCTTGGTCATGAGCCTGATGTTTATCAGCTTGTGAGAAATATTCAAAAGCGTTATTCGTGACAGACTGAACGAATGGCACTACCGAAAGTTGTCCCACTGATGAAGCCACACGGTCACCGTATGTGTTAACAGCTAGTTTGACCATACCGAGATTCACTTTGACTGATTGAGGAATCCCGAGTGCAAAGCTTGCGATAGACTCAGTAATATTTTGGTATCCAAAATTCTGTATCTGTGGGATCAGCGAGTGGGCATCTGGATTTGCCACAGCCACCAATTCTAGGGGCACCGCGGAGACAACAAGAAGGTTGGCGAGAGTTGACATCAGCATCATGATCTTGTTTTAAAAAAATGAATGAAAAAATCTGGTTAGGAAATGAGAGGACGCGTAGGAAGTTAATTGTGCTATTGTTGCGCTTTAAGTGGACATGTTGTCGATTAGGTGTGGGTTTAGGCTAATCTAACTTTTGAAGCTTTTAAAATTAAATAATATAAGTAAACTTTACTGAGATTAATAGTCAGATTTTTCACATTACTAGGGTAAATATTCGGACATTTCTTATCCTTTACAGGAATACCCTTATAGGTGGGTCTCCTCCGAAGGTTTTTCACTCCACCTTTTTCCCAATAATATACGATGGGTATTCAAAAAAAAGTAGATTATTTATCACTAAGGCTAGACCGAACAGGCTATGGAGACCCTACACTGTACAACCATCACAGCTCCCGGGTCCAGCTAACGTCATCAAGACTTATGGTATGTTGATAATTGGCCTCACTGGTGGGATTGCAACGGGGAAGTCAACAGTTTCTAAACGCCTTAAAGATTATCACCATATTGTCGTTGTTGATGCTGATAGGGTAGCACATGAGGTGGTTGAGCCCGGCAGGCCGGCATATAATGAGATCGTTAATTACTTCTCCGCTATCGACCCAGATGTAGTTCTTGCAGATGGTACATTGAATCGACCTGCTTTAGGAAGAATTGTTTTTGGCAACGCCGATCACCGAAGGAAACTCAATTCAATTGTGCACCCAGCTGTGCGTAAGAGCATGGCCTGGCAGATTGCCAAAGCATGGATATCTGGCGAAAAACTTGTGGTTGCAGATGTTCCTCTACTATTTGAGGCTAATCTAGACCGGTTTGTAGGTGTGAGTGTTGCTGTGCTTTGTGATGAAGACTTGCAGTATCAAAGATTAAGGGCCCGAAATCCCCACTTAAGTGAAGAAGATGCTCGCCAGCGCATTGCTAGTCAGATGCCTCTTTCGGAGAAGCAAAAAAAGGCTGCCTATGTCATCGAGAATAATGGCTCTTTGGAAGAGCTCAACTCTAAGGTGGACGCATTTGTTGCGAATGCCACTCCATCCGCGCTACGGACGTGGGCCCAAAGAGTACCTCCCATCGGGTTAACCTATGCACTATGGGCCTATCTTTTCCCTATTCGAAGTCAGATATAGTATAAGTATAAAAAGCATTGTTAGCGAGTAAGCTCGTGCCCTTCGTCTCCCTCATCATCTTCGTCGTCAGAAGGCTTAGCTGAGGCTGGTGCTGAAAATGAAGGTAGCCGCTCATAGTCTGATCCATCACCTTCATCATCTGTATATCCCTCATCCTCTTCGTTGTCTGATTGCTCCTCAACCTCCATTTCCAATTCGTAAAGTTCATCAAAGCATTCGGCAAGAAGGGCATTAAGAACACCTTGACCTGGGGGTATTTCGCCATCCACGACAAATTTTCCCTCACTATCTCTCAGTTTATCTAGAGAACTCAATTTCATTTGATATGGATAGAGCTCCCGTAGCTTGGACACACCACCAACGTTGTGAACCTCCACCAGGCATCGTTTCATGGTAAGCATCTGGTTATAAATCGGGGTAAGAGCCTCACTCACAGGCTCTGCATTGTCCAGCAACTTGTAAATCATAGCAAGGCATTTGCGCAGTAGGTAAACGACAAGGATATACTGTTTAGGTGGGAGTCCCTGCTCCGACAATACGTAGTCTGGTTGGGCCCGTATGAGATGAATGAATTTCAAAATTTGCATCACGTAGCCGTATAAGTCTGTCTCACGCATTGTCCACCGATGGGTCATGAGAAATACTTCAAGGTTCTTCTGAGAGGCATAAAGTTCCTTAAACTGTTTTTCAACATTTGGTTGCATAAATGGACCATCCTTAAACGTATCGCATATATCAATACATGTGTTGAGTTGCTCATCGACTAGTGCGGAATGCTTTCCTGGCTCAATATGCTGGGCTATGCGGACCAACCGCTCCCTGGTGTGCACTATTTCTGCTGGATTAAAGGGCTCAGAGACCACCTGGGCGAAAATTTCTCGCCTTATATGCAGAATCTGGGCATAAACAGGCCAATCTTCGGCATCCAACGTCGAGATTCGTTTCTCTGCAGAGCTCAAGAGTTCTTCCGCTGTTGCTATATTTTCTCGAAGAAGACCATCAATTACACGATTCGTAGGATAATCAGGATTCGTAGTGCCTGCATCCACTAAATTCTCGATGTCCTTCAACCGCGTGGCAAGAACATTTAGCTCCTTAGGTGTGTTTGTTGGCTCTCGTGAAAGGTATCGAAACAGGTGAATCATAGTGACCACTAGGGCGAAGTTAGCCAGGGGACGGCGGGTGTATCCGACAGTCAGAAGGGCGAGTGAGAAAATCAAGCAAATATCTACCAATTCTTCGTGCTCAACTGACTTGGGATCCTTGACTAGCGCAAGCTCCTCGCTTGTTACGCCATCCAGCACGGTTGAGAGCTCAGCGAGCAAGCCATCAACAGTATGCATGTTCAAGAATTTGGTCCGATCCCGCTTGGACGCCACTAACTTCGCCCGGATTTCCGCTACCGACTGACGAAGAGGCATTGATTATTCTTGATTAGTAACCACAAACGCATTAAATGCGACGGGTGAACTATGTAAATTAGCAACGATAACGAAGAATTAGGTTTCAGGCTACTTTATCCATATTTTACGGGACTTTCCGTCCTGCTGAATGGTTTTTGGCCGCACATGTAGTATAAAAAATCTCTTTTTGTAGGGTGGCCCTAGCCCTCTCCACATTGTGATTCTTACTCTTGTCGGTGATGCATTACATGCAGAGTAGCAGTAGATTTGGTCACACAGTGTATGTAAACGAGCAAATGGTAAGATGTTAATAGTACAGAGTGTCATATTACAGCCATTTGAAGTCCCAGCTATCCATCTAATCCCGGTAATTCATCAGATGGTGAAGTTATAGAACGCAGTCTATAGATGTATTTTCATCAACCGGAACACGAATAAAGCCTCTGTAAAGTGAACGCAATAAAATACAATACTGCCTGACTTCTCGGGAAATAAATCATTTGACGTATGAAGAGGGGAAGGATGTTCTTCCGGTAGGGACGGTAGTGGAGCCAATACCCAGGATAAAAGGGTCGGTCGTCGTGTATGCAGTGATGAAAAAGCTTCTCGAATTAGCCTACCACATAATCTCGCGCATAGAAATAATATATTTGTGGGTCAGCGCCGTCTGATCTAGCAATTAGACGAACCAGCGAATGTTTAGTGAAAGACGCACAGCCGATTACTCTAAAACCATATATCATCCATATCACTAAAAGTGAACTACTAACCTTAGGGATCCAGAGGTTGCGGGGCCGCACGGCCACTCTGATCTATTCATATTTACCCAGCCAAGAATCACCTCTTCCTATAGAGGAAGACTGCAGAATTGCGAAATCGGTCCCAATACTAAAGCTTGGTATAATTTATAACCTACGATGGTTCCTCAAGCAACCGGTCTGTACATGATACCTTGCCAAACCCTTTCATGACTCCAATTACCTTGATGAGATATATGGGCAAGGTTTTGAAGAAGTCGCGACGCGTAGGTGGACTTTGCTAGTATGCCTACGGGGCTTTGCTGGCCCAGATTAAGATCTAGGCCCTTATTCCAACCCCAAAAAAACTAGAGTGCCACTTTTTTTGCACTTTTCTTGGGTTTATATCCCTTACACGTGGTGAGACGACCTCAGGTTTGACGCGACAATACGCGGGGGTTAGGTTAAAAAGTTGCAGCCCCCTCTGACGGCCCGAATCACACCAATATCACAGTATAGAAATGGCTTTAAACGCAATCGCACTATACCAGTATATACATGATTAGTGCCTAGGGATGTGCAAAGTATCTCCAGTCAGTTGCCTATTGGATTCTTCTAATCGAGGCACCGTCGATCCCAAACCCTCTTACCCGGGATTAATCCCGCCTCTCCTTTCTTAAAATCTGCACTCAGGTCCCAGCCCAGTAACCTGAGAAGTTGGCTCTCCACGCAGCAATTACAATGACACCATCGTCACAGGTAACTGTTGCGGAAGAACGGCAGAATGACATCACGGTAGAGCGAGTCCTGCGACAGGCACAGATTTCTCGGTTAACACAAAATCTCCGATCTCGTCTTCAGCTTGCAACATTGAAGACCCAGGGGCAGAGTCCACAGGCACCAAGATCCGCAAGCAGTATACATGCCAGCATGAGCCCTCCATTGGATCCTGATTCGCGGTTTGCCCTGCCTGCCACACCTCAGAGCATTGCACGGCAGAGACCTTACCAGTCCCCGTCACCAGTGAAACGTAGTGCGAGTCTTGCCGCAGGAGCTACTTTTGATATGTCTGGTAGTGGTGGTGGTGGGCCCAGTGGAGCAGCAGTTGCGGCCGCTGCAGCTGCCAGAAGGCCCAAGGCCCTGACACCTTTACCACTCCGCAAGCGGGCACGTACACTTGAAGGGCAGAATCAAGAGACAATGAGAGCACCGTCCATGATGATGCCACACTCTTTGTCGACCCCTTCGATGCCGCAACTATCAATTCCACCACCCACATCTGCAGTTCCTCCCTCGGTCCAGGCCGCTATGACGAATTCCGGTGTACCAACGCCTCCCACGAGTGCCCAATTGGCTAGGAATATCCACATTCCCGAGGAATCGGCACGAGCACCTATCCAATTCTCACCACAGGCCCAGCCGCCATTTCCCACCCACCGACGGTCTCCAGGCATCGTCCAGGACCCGCGGAAGGATGCAGAGCCACACACGCCGCCACCGCAGCAAGCCCACAGGCCAGGAACTCAGCATCTACGCCCCTCACAGGCACAAGCCCCTAGGACACCAGGCCGGAATACACAGGACAACGACGGGGCAAATCTACTTTTGTACCTTGCAACATCTCCGGGTCGGCCGGGCATGACGCCTCGCACCCCTCATACACCACAAACGCCTGATTTTAACCTTAATGATTATCTGCACCTCTACTCGCCATCACCAAAGGCGCCGCCTAATAGAGATAATCGACTAGCAGGTCTGGGTCGCATCAATCAGTTGAACCAGGATATATTTGCTGGAATGGAGCAAGGGCCGGCCTCTTAGTACTTGTGAAGCTCGGTGGCCCCTCTTTATTAATTCTTAATTTATGCATGATCGGTGTGCTAGCTGCTTTGGAGCACTATAGTTCTGTGTACCAGCACCAGTAAGTATTTAACATTTGTAAATTTTATTTTTGCCCACTTTACTTTACATTTCACGCAATAAAGCTTTTTTAATTTATATTTATATTTATATTTATCTACAGCAGGAACATACATAGATTCATATATGCGGGACACGACCCGCGGCACGCAAGAGTCTACCCGGTTTATCGCATTCCCGATTACGAAATGTGGTCGTTTAAGTTTTTTTCCATGATTGAATTATAAAAACTTTATTAAATTCACCGTCCATCTCTCTATATCTCTAAACGCTTATTCAATTGACTTGAGCCAAATTTTAGCTACCCTAATGCATTTTCGTACCCTAGCCCAGACAGACATGGGCGATGCTTTGCTTCCAAGGTTAATAGACCCGTCAATGAGATATATACATCCTCAATCGTAAAATTACTCTGGTATGAACCCTACGTTCCGCAAGACTGGGTGATTTTCTGCTCTGCATCGTTACAGGCTTACAGGCCCAGTATCGTTCATGAACATACTGAAGGGTTAGGGTCAGCCCCTGTCCATGTTTCTCCCTCCCGAAGGCGAACGCTGACGCGTCTTATATCTGACATATCCTTTTTCCCTACCAAAGATCAGGCTTCGAGTCTCTTTGAAATATGATGTTACCCGCGCTGGTCGCGGCTCCTCTCTTTGTATTGTTGCGGCCCGTGGTAGGACAGCAACTGTCAGACTCACAGGGTTGCTATAGCTCCATTGATGGATTCCAGAAGATGTCTGGCAGCATTGGGGCGTCTTCTGATTGCGCTACGAAGTGCCAACAGCAGGGGATGCCATTGCTGGCGTTGGCAGGCAATACATGCTATTGTGGTAGCACACTTCCTGCGTCGTCAGGGAAATCTGATAGTAGCGCCTGTCAAAGCAAGTGCGACTACTATCCAAAAGAAGCTTGTGGAGGTGAGGGTGCATATATAGTGCGTGCACTACCCAATGCCGATTTTTCCACGGCGGCTGGAGATAGTTCCCAGAGCTCCACATCGGCACCAGATACCAGCACCTCAACCACGGCTCCCCCCACATCGACTTCTAGCAGCACTTCCACGAGCTCTACAAGCTCCAGCAGCTCCAGCAGTTCTTCCACTTCCTCCAGCTCAGAGTCGAGCAGTAGCATAACTTCCACTAGTTCCGCCTCTTCATCACCTACTTCATCGAGTTCTGAGGATTCCTCAACTTCTTCCTCCTCGACGCCAACGAGTTCTAGTCCATCGACGACCTCGGTACCACCCACTGCGACTGTCACTGCGCATTCGGATAATAATAACAAACAGAAGACAAGCAGTGGCATCAGCGGCGGTGCAATTGCTGGAATAGTTGTTGGCGTAGTCGGCGGGCTGGCTCTGTTGGCTGCTTTGATTGTATTGGTAGTGCTGTGGTTGAGACGACGAAATAGAGACCAGGATGAGGATGCGGCTTTCGACTTCTATTCACCCCAATCCTCGCCCGAAAAATTCCAGCCACCACCAATCGTAGACCAACGCCTAAATCCTAGCATGTTGGGCGATCAACGCATATCTATTGCATCTCTTGCGGATGCCAGAGACTATTCGCGACAAGTCTTAAAAGTTGCTAATCCCGACGAGAAGAACTAATACCCAAAAGACTCTTAAAGAATAAACAGCAGAGAGAGCCTAGCTCCTGTACTTAAATTAAGGCTTTATAAATGAAATAAGCTGTTTTGCTGATTACTACGCAAATGCAACGGGGTCGTGGCCAGATAATTAGGCGAAGGTCCTCCTTCCTGTCGCCATCACCGAGTCCTCCTCCGGCAGATGAGAGCGTCGAAAGGGAATTTACTGAGGACACGCGCCACTTTAGTATGTTACGCCAGCTTCAGCTTGCGGACTGGATTACAATGATGAATTGCTGGTGTGGTTTCTACTCAATTGTCTCCAGCGCCCGGTTTATTCATAGCCACTACTCTGTGATGAAATATGCTTATCGTGCCATGCTCTTCACATTTGCGGGCTTCTTCTTTGATGTCTTTGACGGCCGGGTAGCAAGGTGGCAAGGTAAGTCAAGTGTGATGGGCAAAGATCTGGACAGTCTGGCCGATATAGTGTCGTTTGGGATAGCTCCGGCAACTATTGGGTTCAGTATAGGCTTACAGACCACTCTTGACCTGGGCCTTCTGGGGTTCTTCGTTATTTGTGGGTTGTTGCGCCTAGCCCGATTCAACGTGACAGCGGTAATACTCAGCAAGGGACAGGCAAAGGTATCGCATTTCGAAGGTCTACCAATTCCCACGAGCCTTGGCCTTGTTTTCTTGATGTTCTTCGTGGTACACAGTGGGCATTTCATGGATAATTTGCCCGGTGGTATTATCTTTAAAGGTACTTTTTTGAGATCCACCCATTCGTATTTGTATTTGTAGCGTTGGGCACCGCTTATGTTTCCAAGAGCCTTAAAATTCCTAAACTTTGAATAGACCAGTGCCTTTAAGCTTATTGTATATAAACAAATTTGTCTAATGAGCCCTTAAATTCAAAATTCTTGGGGATCTCTCCTAGGTCTTTTGTTTTTTAACCCGTGGTTCCGGTATTCCGTAACCTCCCCCACCAGGCGTATAAATGACTATATGGTCACCAGCCTCGATACCCACGGTGTTCTTGCCACCAATCGAGATGGTTGTTCCAGAAGACGCTTGGTACCAGAGGTTCTTACCCATTGAACCGCATTCACCACCTAGCAGACCATAGGGTGCGCGCGACCGCCTTTCAGAAAGAATCGATACTTGCACTGGGTGCCTGAACTCCAAATCGCGTATAACACCGTCGCCACCACTGTGCTCCCCGCGGCCACCACTTCCATGCCTCAAGGAGAATTGATGAAGGATGACGGGGTAGCGCTTTTCAAGAATCTCAGGGTCGGTTGCACGAGTATTCGTCATATGAATCTGAACACCGCTTTGACCATCCCAGCTTGGGCCTGCACCTGCACCACCGCATATTGTCTCATAGTAGCCAAAGCCACGACGGATAGTACCATCCTCAAGCTTCTCTCCCCCAAACCCGAACGTCAGGTTATTACATGTGCCCTGGGAACCCGCGACCGCCTGGAATGCTTTAAAGACAATATCAGTCACTCTCTGGCTCGTCTCTACATTTCCACCAACCGTTGCTGCCTCGGGACCAGGGCTCAAAAAGCTTCCAGCTGGAATTCGTATGTCTAGAGGAACCAAGCACCCATGGTTAAGGGGGATGTCCTGAGAGATCATAGTGCGCAGGCAGTACAGAATTGCCGAGAATGTGATAGCTCGCGGCGCATTTAGATTACCGAACAACTGCACACCAGTTCCCTCAAAGTCAAAGACAGCGCTTCCCTGCTTGGGATCAAGGCTTATCCGCAAGTGCAGGGGTGATCCATCATCCAGGAACTCTTCAGCAATCAATTCAGTACCATGAACAGAAGCAACGTCCCTAAGCAGAGAACGCACGGCATGCTCTGCATTTTGCTGTATACCATACATGTACTTTTGCACTTTGGGCAAACCAAAGTCCTCACACATTCCGAGAAGTAGCTGGATCCCTTTATTATTCGCTGCGATTTGTGCCTTCAGATCCGAGAGACTGTCTGAGAGACTGCGAGAGCCGGAGCAGCCAGGGAACTGAGCTGGTTCGTCATACAGTAAATGACGGATACCATCCTCGTCGAAATTCCCCTCATGAACAACCTTGAACCCTTCGATTCTGGCACCTTCTTGCCAGAGATATTTACTAAACGGAGGCATAGAACCAGCTGTGATGCCACCGATATCAGAATGGTGCCCGCGTGACGCAGCCCAAAATATGATTTCCTTGCCATGGAATACAGGAGTTATCACAGTAATGTCAGGCAGGTGCGAGCCGCCATAAGCAGGATGGTTGGCCACTAACACGTCACCAGGCTGAAGTTTTCCTGCCCATTTTTTTGCTGATAGCCCACTGCACTTGACATGCTACCAAGATGAACAGGAATGTGGGGTGCATTGGCCACTAACCCACCATCAGGACTGAAAATAGCGCAGCTAAAGTCGAGACGCTCTTTGATATTGGTAGAGATAGCAGTCTTCTGGAGAGCTTGGCCCATCTGTTCTGCAATGCTCATGAAGCGATGTGCAAAAACCGAAAGCTGTATAGGGTCTACTCGCTCCTCAACATCTTTCACTATGGTATTATTTGATACCACATCGATGACGACATGAGATTCTCCAACATGGGCCGTGCACCTAGGCTCCACAACAATAGTCTGAGTCTCATCTAATATCATTGCAGGACCCACTATTTTGGACCCTGGTTTTATATCTGAAAGCATATATATGCCAGCATCAACCCAGCCGTTAAAGTACATTCGCTGTGTTCGCGTAGGACTCAGCGAAGTTTCATGGGAAGCTACTCTCGGAAGTAATCCCTTGTGGTCAATTTCAGGCCTCGCTATGGCACGAACTCGTACATCTTCAACAAGAATATCTCGATGGAGAGTGAATCCAAACTCCTTAAGATGCCTCTCCCGGAAGGCTGAGGCAAATGTATCCTTATCAGATTGAAGCACCATGATGAATGAGTCCGCACCCTTGTATCGCAAATTCAAATATCGTTCGACATCAATATTTTTGTACCCTTGTTCTTGCAGATCTGATACCGCTGATTTTTCGAGCTCATCAAGACGCTCTAGCAAGTGTGGAAGTGTGCCTTCGGAAAGTATTGAGGATTCGGGTTGTTGAATATCCGAAACAACACTTGCCAGTGCAATACCAAAGGCGCTAAGAATAGAGGAATATTTGTGGACGATAACGCGGCTTATATCAAGCGACGACGCAATGGCACATGCATGCTGACCACCTGCACCACCAAAACTTGCAAGAGAGTGCGAGCTTACTGGATATCCTTTTCCCTCGGTAAGTGAGCGGATTGGGCGGCACATGGCCTCATTGGCAACCACTAAGAAGCCCTGAGCAACTTCTTCGGGGGTCAAATGCGATTCCCGATCTTTGTTAATTACGTTGGTGAGCTCAGAGAATTTTTGCGCCACTATCTCAGTATCCAAAGGTTGATTTTTCTCCGAACCAAAAATGTGAGGAAAGGATGAAACATCGATATGACCCAGAAATACATTAGCATCAGTAACTGTAAGAGGTCCTCCCTTACGATAACAAGCAGCACCGGGGTGAGACCCAGCGGATTGAGGGCCAACCGCGAAAAGCCCTTTACGCCAACTCAAGATTGAGCCACCCCCCGCAGCTACTGTCTGTATATCCAGCTGGGGGGCTTGAACGGTTACCTCTGCTGTTGTGGTCTCAAAAACATGTTCTAACTGGCCATTATATCGGCTTACATCTGTCGATGTTCCACCCATATCGAATCCGAGAACAGGTTCACCTTCATATGCTGTCTCAGCATAGCCAACTACTCCACCAGCAGGACCACTAAGGATGGCCTTCAAACCTGTAAAGTTTTTAGCCGGTGCCAAGCCACCGTCGCTTTGCATGAACAGAAGTTTAGATCCAATTGATTCAATGCCACCTTTAAATCCTTCAGCAATTGTGCGAATGTACCGTTGGATGATGGGGCTTAGATACGCATCAGCAGTAGCACTATTTGCACGCGAAACCAATTTTATCATAGGTTGCAGCTCACTGGATACTGAGACGTTATCAAAACCAATTTCTCTTGCAATCTTCGCAATATCTTGCTCATGTTGTGGAAATGTATATGCATGTAGGAGTGAAATAGCCAATGATCGGATTCCACGTTCATAAATACCTTCCAATTGCCTTCGAACCGCTAAGAAGTCTGGCTTTTGCAATATCCGCACCAGTTCACCGCTAATTCCTTGCACGGTGTCTGGTCCGGATTGTGCTTTTCCATAATCAGGATCTTCAGTGAATTCTTCTAAGGTCACACGCTCATCAATCTCGTGAACTTCTTCATATAGGTATCCGAGTTTAGCTACTTTGAGATCAAAAATGTCTGGTCTAGCTTGTTGACCAATGCGCAATATATCTCGGAAACCTTTTGTAACCAGGAAAGCGACCCTATCACCTTGTCTTTCAAGAAGACCGTTAGTTGCTACGGTGGTACCCATACGGATTGAAGCAACTCCAGATATATCCAGTGGTTCACCTAGAGGAATATCGCGGCCCTCTACTTTCTCTAAGACCCGTCGAATTCCTTCAGTTGGTGCATCTACATAATTTGCTGGATCAACTGATAACAATTTGAGTACATATTCTTCGCCGTTATTATTTGCATACACATCTGTGAATGTTCCTCCTCGGTCAATAGCAATATTCATTCTAGACAATGAATCGCTGATAACTAATGATTTGTCACCAGACCTTAAGAGAAGGTTACCGGCCAGCGGCTGGTTGTCTATTATAGTCTATATTCCGTGGTAACAGTGGATTTGAATCTTAATCCGACTTATAATTATTCAATTGCCTGCCCGAGAAGATATACCGAAGCAGTAAGATTTCGTGGATCTCGTGATGTGATGTGATGTGATACAATGCGATACGATGCCTACCAAATGATGTTAGTTGGAAAACATGCTAGGTAGTCGCTATCCGTGTTGCACGCCATCCTATGAGAAGATATTGTGATGCAAGCATACTGTGAGGAGAGCCATCGTAACGATTGGCACCTTTCCAGACCGCATCAATTTTCCATCCATCTTCAGTCAGGAAATTGATCAACTCATTGGCTGAGGGCTCGCAAAATGGTGCCGATCCCCATTTCAGCGGACCATAGTTGACCCACACACCACCAGGTTTAACAACGCGCTTTATTGCCTTTAAATAGTCAAAAATGTTTTGTGCTGTATCAATGAAAAATAAAGTCGCCAAGCAATCAAAAGTTTCAGTGACATCTAAAAAATTCTTTTGAAGCCATCTAACAGGTTTTGCAGACGAAAAATCAAGTGTTACACCTTCAAGTTGATCCCTTCCTTCGTACCAGTAAGAAAATTCGTGAACGAAAGGGAAAATTTTGGATTCTGCGGGCTTTGACAGAGCGTATTGAGCAGAAATTGTCATAACAGGGTCTATCTCGATGGCTGTGACATCAAAACCACGAGAAACGGCATCAGACGCAAGACGACCAAGACCAGCACCAGGTACAAGAAGTTTGCATCGCGGTGGCAGATTCTTCCAGAAAACTTCGTATAGGGCTTCTCTGCAAGTTGAATCGGAGCTCCAATCTCGGACAAAAGCGTTGAGTGTATTTATTCCGACATAGGGGTTCGTTGGTCTCAAGGAGACTCGTCGCAATGCGAATTCAGTTGATGAAATTCCATATTTATCTCCTGAAAACCGAGTTAATTTTTGAAGGAACTGGGCATTTTCTTCTGTCGCCAGATATTCTACTTCCTTGTACCTACGATATGTAGGAATAGCTGCTTGCTGTTGCTCCCGAGTTAGATTGAAGAATAATCTTTTCTTACGATTTATTATTGCCTTGAAACCAGAAGTATAGCCGTCAATACTCACGATTGCGTCCAAAACCGTACTATGTACAGGACGAGAATTGAGGTAAGATTTCGGCATCGCCAAACAAGCACAAGAGACAGAGAAAACGATGCTGGCTAGTGAAATACCAAAATTTCCAGTATAAATGGAGATGCCTACACAAATAACACAAACAAGCGTAACTGTTATCACCTTCCGATCATTCGGATCGGTTATTAATGCATACATAATTTGCTCCACTCAAATTTCTAGTTTCCTATATATGTCTTCTTTGTCACCAGGACTACATTATTAAGTTCTTCATCCATGTGTCTCTTATTCTTGTTCCATTTCATTACTCATGACTATCTACAACCTTGATACGTACTATTGGACGAATAGGTTACAGTAGGGATAGTTTCACAATGGTGCTCAAAATCCTTTAAACGTCTAAATCATCAACCATATAGTTAGAATCATCGGTATTCAGCAATTAATTGAAATTTACTCTGGCTATCACACCGCTTTAACATCAGTATATGACTGTTATACACAGTCCACTATGCCTGTTGGTGCCTGTTCATATACGCCTGTATTCGTTCTTTGCCTGTGTGCAGCCATGTTGGTGCCTGTGACATTCCAACACCGGCTGCGTTACTGTAACAGGCGTCCCGAGTCATTATGTAAATCATTATATTGTATTGTCCAATGATATTATTGTGTGATTGTGTCCAATGGTAATTGTTATATGTGTGATGTAATCCATGTTTGATTGTGATTTATATTTTGATTGTAGCAAATATTAGAAAGTAAATACATTTTAATTTTATATTGCAATAAAATCGCTTATAATTGGTTATTTTGATGGGTTAATCGATTTTTAATTGGCTGATATTGCTATTTTCTAATTGGTCCAAATATGTTGCTATATTTTAACCGCGTATGGTTGAATACTCGCATATTTGTACATTTTGTTGGTAACCTACCGAGTATCTCTCGAGAAGTGGTTGTCTGTATATTTTTCGCATGTAATAGTTCCGTAGAAGTCAATTTTAAGTATATATTAGAATTTTGTTGTTAGAATTTTGTTGAAATGATGCCCTGTTCTGTTCTGTCTCAATATTTAACTACTACCAGTGTTACTAGAATCGTTAACCTATGTATCATCTGTATCTTGCTTGTCTAGCTGTCGGTCTGGTAGATATCAGGTATGTCAGTGATAGAAAATTATGATGCCTAAATTAGCGGTATAACTTTATAATTTTTGTCTGGGTAATATATTATTTATAGAACAAAAAGGAAGAGAATGAATCATGAATCATAACGATTCAATGCGATATAATAAGAGAAGATAATAAGAGAAGACGACAAGGTAACTCGGAGAAATGGTCCCCTGCATCAGTGGTCAACCCGCACGCAGACAGCACAAGAAGCTGCCACCGATTACTAAACATCATGCCTGTGTATGTCTATAGTACTGGGGAACTACGAGAACTGAGCCACTCAGAACTTGTTGCACCACCATCATTCAAATGGAACGACATCAAGAAGGCGGACGAGATAGCCGAACCATTCTACGGAGCCGGTAGTGGTCAACGTGCTCGCCGTCGGTCATCTCACAACCAGCAGAGGCCTCCTCGTCCACCCGTGATGCCCAAAGCACAAATTCCACTAGCTCAACGCCGCGAGCTATTCGGGGATAATAAAAACATCGCCACAGCGGGCGACGAGAACGGGGACGATGATGATACTCCGCCCGATGACGAACTGGCAGCGAAGTATCTTCTTCCTCAGAAACACGCAAAGACACTCGAGCAGCAAAAGGATGCTGATGGACACTATGATGCTGATGGGAATCCTGTAGTACCGTTGAAGTATGCAGCTGCACTTGCGGCATCGATGCATACAGAATCGGGCACAGGTGGAGGCTCGGCTGTTGCTGATGAAGACGATGGAGACTGGATTAGTGTAACACACCAACCGAAGAACCGCAAAAAAAGTTTTGGAAGCAGGAACAGAGGATCATTTTCGCGCTGGCGCAAAACCGAGATTTAGTCTATATTCATAGGACCTAGTAGCAATTAGCGATCTCCAAATTTGGTCGAAAGAGAAACGACTTACTTTGTTCTAGTCATATACTTGTATCATCTGTTTTTTTGATTGACATAAATACGTTTAAGACCGATATGGTATCGAGTCGAAATTTGTCATGTGGCGAATTGATTGGCCGTGTAGGATAGGCACTAGCCGTTGGATGACCCGCTGGGCATCTACTTCGCCACAATCGACAAAAGTACGCAATATTCTACGCAGACAAGTGCTACAGACGCCTTCCAACGTATTGCCCTGTATCGCCGCCTCTCGCTGTGATCAATATAACCTTGCCAAAGTAGTATCATCAGTGACAGGCGAAGGTATATTCGCTCGTCTATTAGAGGGAAATGAATTTGCGCATTTCAAATACACGAATAATAGCGATATACTGGTTCTGGCTAACGGGTCGTTAGTGGCTTGGGGTGTCGACGAAGCTGAAGTTCTCCAGAAAGTATTGCCCCTCTTGAAGAGTGCAGAGATATCACCGAGCAACCAACCACCAGAAACTGAAGACATGGACTTTGTAGAGGAAGAAACACCAGCCAACGTGCGTAGTGGCATGATCGGCGATGTAATATATGTACACGGCCCATCTATTGAAAGTCGGACAATGGACAAACTGGCATTCAGCAGCGGATTGGCGCGACACACAAAGTTGTCTAGCATAGAGCTAGAAGCAGAACAGCTTATACAACAAGTTCGAGTGATCAGTTCTCAAATGGCCGCAGGCAAAGAAACAAGCATGAGGCAGAAAGATGTCGGAAAAATTACGGGAAGACTCTTGCAATTGAGAGGTGCGCTCAACCTGTACTCCCAAATAAGGGAGACTCCAGATCTTTACTGGTCAGCACCGGAACAAGAGACACTATTTGAGCTTATCAGCCGGAAATTGGACATAGAACCTCGTGTTGAGATACTGAACAAGAAGTTAGACTATGTTGCAGAAATGGTAGGTATTTTGCGAGGGCACCTATCAGAGAAGAATTCAGTGCGTTTAGAGTGGATGATAATCGTTCTCATAATGATTGAAGTCGGTATCGAGATACGAAGACTAATTTTCGAGGATGCCCTAGAAACAGCAACATTGGAAACAGATAACAAAACTGCAGCATAGCATAGAGTAGACAAGGAAGTCAAGACAATCACCTTCATAGAGAAGCCCAAGTTGTTTTAATCAAATTTACTACGAATACATATACTTTTTTACTTTTCCACATTATGCGACGATAACTATAACTCTTTAATCTCTCATTGTAAAACTATAGGGTCAATTTTCCACGTCCACCAGAATCGTCTATGTGCAAATGTCCTACTACTTCCACCAAATTTTTAGCACCGTCAGGTTTATTCGGGCCCTTGGGGTGGCGCATGTCGGAGCGTTGCCGCTTAACCAAGTCAGCAACCGAAGGGGTACGACTACGTTCGACACTGAAGATAGACTTTATAGACATTTTGCGAGAACTTACGGTGTCCCCTGATATCGAACGTTTGCGCTGCCTCGGCAAAGTTGATTCATCTACAGCGGATAGAGGTGATGGTAAAACCTCATCCTCGGATTCCATAGCAGGGATGGTATTCCCTGAAGGAGACTGAGACTCTGAACGAGACCAAGAAAGTTCAATGGCGCATTGAGGTTCCACTGAACCAAACTCTGGAGACTCTTGGGAGGTATTAGCGATAGCAATACCTATATCAGTATGAGGCGGATATTGAATACCCGGCAACCAACGCCTCTGGGATACTCGGCGGGTGATTACACTCAGAGCCTCTCTATGAAGATGGGTCTTACCAGTTGACTTTGATATGGCAAGAATTGTAGCCTGAACTAAACTTATAAGTTCGGTTCCCATCGCACTAGATTTATCGCCTGACATCTCTTTTTCGAGTCCAGTGTGCTGTGAGCTTGCTAATAAGCTGAGCATGTTACCTGAAGCATCACCCAACAAATTTACCAGGGCCAACAGACAATAGAATATCGCAACATAATTAGCGGGTCCAATATCATCCCTCTCTGCAGTGCTAATCATATCACGGAGCCCCTTTGGCCACAACTCCCGGTGCGACTTTGTAGCAAATTCCACAAAAGCAACCACATAAAAAGTCAAAATCTGTGTAGATTCGTGAGAAAGAAGCCAGTAGGTATTGTCCCATACGTCAAAGGTTAGTTTATGGGTACCTCCTTTGACAGCATTCAAAATCTCAAGTATATTTTGCAAGTCACTCACAATGACACCTGGATGATGAGTTTTCATATTCTTAGGGGCCTGATAACCGGACAGAATAACTCCAATCATATCACCAAGTTGACCTGGAAAAACATTTAAGGCAGCTAGACTGCCAATATTATTTCTCAAAGATCCCAACAATTCACGGACCTGTGGCTGAACATCTGTTTTCCAGGAGTGTGTTATTAGACGGTGTTGAGTGTCCAAGAGCAAGCGAAGAACGTCGAATACAGGAAGTCCACGTTCGGAGGCGTCAGATTGGAACATTGACTCAAGTAAGAAAGATATTTCTTTTTGATGATCAATATCTTCAACCTCAAGATTCTGAAAGCCACTAACAAGCGTTTTGACAATCACAAACCTTAGCTGAATTTCACACCAGCTTGCTACCGATTCCACGAGCGCTGAACGCCATGAAATTGTTCTCTGTGAGCCTGTACTCGATTGTATACATCTAAGTACAGTCGCACATGCACGACTAACTTGTTCGCTGGATGGCGTATCAAATGCAGATCGCAATCCCCTAAGAGCGCGAAATCCTAAACCCTCATCCTCACGGTCCTGTCCTGGTAATCTTGTCTGAGTTCTCGCTAGCCGATATTGGTCACTTAGCTGCTGATTGAATCTATCAAATACATCACCATCGTCGTCAGCGGGAATATTTTCAAAAAGGGCTGGAAGAACTTGATCAAGTGCTTTTCTTCCTACCGACGTGGCCAAGATTGTGCTTCTTGTGACAGAATTCACAGCATTGACAGCCGCCAGTCTAACTTCTGTATTGACGACGCCACGTACTGGAAGACATAGTCTAACGAATTGCGAAATGACGTCCATGTAGAGAGTCGCGAGATCTTCATCACTATTGAACCCGATGGAGTTAAAGTTCTCATTGAAAGAGATTAATATACCGGCTGCCGCATCTACAAGGCTGTGATCACCTGTACTCAACCCAGCAGATACACATGCTAGGGCATCGCTAGCAAAAAGAGCTAAATGCCGGTTGCAACGAACAACTAGAGCCTGCATTATGAGCAGTGTCACACTAGTATGTCCAATCTTTCCTCTTCTGGGATATGAGTGTGCTTTTTCATTGAGTATAGTGGACGCTCGGACTATTTTATGGGGATGGGAATCCAGTCTGAACATGAGCATAGAAAGCTCACTAGGCAGTGGCTTCATATGATCAACAGCTCTACCAGTCGGGTAGCAGCTTTTGATCGCCTTCTTGATGTCACCCCTCATTGCATCCATGCGATGTAGGGGGCACCGGCAAAGCCAAATTTGCTGAGTAAAAAGGGCGATGGATGGGAGCCTTTCCAAAAATTACCGACAAGCTTTTGTCCGACTAAATTCACTTAGGTTAGAGCGTTATGAAATAATCGCGATCCATTGAAAACACGTTAGGGTATTGTTCTGTTAGACTTACCGAGCTTGGAATGTGCAGTACTTGAAGGGGTAGGGTAGTTGGACCGCGCCTCGAATCGTATTTCTACCAGACCAAAAACTCTAAAATATATGTGTATAATTATTTTCTCCCCCTTTATTTGATCTTTTTGATTGCTATGATGATTCTAAAAAGGAAAGATAAAAAGGTGACAACACGCGATCTAATAAAAAGCATAAATGGCTAGCTGGAACGCGTCTTATTAGCTTTAGTTTATGGTACTTTCTTACACACTACCATTAATGACGCAAAGACCACTCAGGTTCTAAATGCCGGATGGTCAACTAGATCGTAATATAATTAGTCACACGATAACACCTTTGATCCCCTTAGGTAGTCCGCATCGCAGGAGGACAATGAAATTCAGCAGTTCGCTGCAATTCAATGCGGTACCTGAATGGAGGTCACATTATATCGACTATGAGGGGCTGAAGAAACTGATATATCAGCTCGAGCGTGATGCTTTGCCTCATCAGGGTGGTGATGAGGAAGAGGCGACAGGACTTGTAACCCGAGATGCCGAGGCAGTATTCAGAGAGGTTGTTAATAGGGAAGTCTACAAGGTTAACAGCTTTTTTTCAAAAAAGGAAGCCGAGGCACACGACGAGAATGATAGCTTACGCATGGAAGTCCACGATTTTGAATCAGAAGACCTGGCAATTCAAGATCAATCATTTAGAGACAGTCAAGATGGCGGATTCTCCAGTGATGAAGATGAGCCCCCCTCGGCTCAGCCAACACAGCGGCGCCGGCGGCTATCTTTGCGGCGACTGGATATTAACAATCAAGAACATGATTTCCGGCGTATGACCCTTCGCAAGCGGATCGTTCGGCACTATGTAACATTAGTTGAACTACTGAATTTCGCGGACCTGAATCGTACTGGTCTGAGAAAAGCTTTGAAGAAGTTCGATAAGGTCATGGGTGCATCTTTACTTCCCGTGTACACTTCAGAAATTTTGGAAAAAGTACATGCGTTTAGCATACGAACACATGAACGCTTGAATTCACGTATTGAGTGGCTTGTTGGTACATATGCAAAATTATGTTTCGAGGGTGACTTTGACAAGGCACAGGAAACTTTGAAGGGGTATTTACGTGAACACGTGATTTATGAGCGTAACACAGTTTGGCGTGACCTCATTGCCCTTGAGCATAGGAATCAAGGCGTTAATGCTGAAGTAGAGAGGTCTCCTTCGTCGCAAATAAGTGCTTTGAAGACGAAAATACTCTGGCTCTCAATTGCATTTGGCTCGTTCGCTCTTCTATTACTTATCCCAACTTTCAAGTCATTAGCCCAGTCAAGATGCTTTGCGGTGGTTGTTTTGGCAAGTATCTTATGGGCAACTGAAGCTCTTCCCTTGTTTGTTACGGGACTGTTGGTCCCATTCCTCGTAATTATACTGCAAATTCCCATGAATGCTGATGGCGAGCAGCTGAGTGCTCCAGACGCGGCAACTTTTGTGTTTTCTCAAATGTGGTCGCCAGTGATTACCATACTTGTGGGTGGATTTACACTGGCAGCAGCGCTATCTAAATACGGCTTGGCGAAAGAGCTTGCAACAGCAGTACTCTCACGAGTCGGCCATACTCCTGGAAGCATCGCGCTAGCTCTAATGCTGGTGGCTGCTTTCATGTGTATGTGGATCTCAAATGTGGCAGCACCTGTTTTGGTGTATTCAGTTGCGACTCCGGTATTGCGCACTGTGCCCACAGGTGATCCATTCGGCAAAGCGCTGGTACTGGGTGTTGCGCTTGCATCAGATATTGGTGGAATTCTGTCTCCAATTTCTTCCCCACAAAACATAATCGCGTTGCAAAACATGGAGCCTGAGGCATCTTGGTTACAATGGTTTACCGTTGCTCTGCCGGTAGGGTTCTGCTCCATTCTCGGTATTTGGATGATGCTTATGGCCACATTTCCCCCGTCAGCTCAAGCAAAGTCCATGGCTAAGATTCGGCATCATCATGACCCGTTTAACCGGATGCAGTGGTTTGTGGTAATCACGACTCTTGTCACCATAATTTTGTGGTGTCTTAATGCAAATCTCACTCCTTATACTGGTGGAATGGGGGTGCTTGCTCTAGTTCCTGTTGTTCTATTGTTTGGATGTGGTGCCCTAACGCAAGCAGATTTTAATAATTTCCTTTGGACAATTGTTGCACTTGCGATGGGCGGGGTGGTTCTTGGGAAGGCTGTGGAATCCTGTGGATTGCTGGCATCAGCAGCGACTGCGGTTCAAGCCCAAATTCAGGACCTTAGCCTTTTCGCAGTGGTATGCCTTGTGGGATTTCTCATCCTCGTTGTAGCATCTTTTGTATCCCATACAGTCGCAGCTCTAATAGTTATTCCGCTCGTGCGATCAATTGGGGAGCAGCTGGATGATGGACACCCTAGATTGCTAGTAATGCTGTCCGCCATGATATGTTCGGCGGCGATGGCCCTACCAACGTCTGGACTTCCTAATGTCACAGCGGTATGCATGGTTGATGAATTTGGTAGCCCCTATTTGACTGCAGTCGATTTCATTACCCGGGGAGTGCCGGCGTCTCTTCTCAGCTTTGCTATCATCGTCGTTTTGGGCTTTGTGTTGTGTGTCTTTGTTGGCTTTTAACCTGCTTATTTTCTGAATAACCTGCTAGTTTTTATTTAGATCAAAACTAAGCGCTAGGCCAAGTAATTGTAAAATATTGCAGTGATTCGGTTTTCTTAATGCGGCTACAACTGCTAAGCTGCTATAGTATTACAGACAGATTGGCAGGTCTAGATATCATCGATGTTAAGTTCCTCGTCCTCATCCTCATCATCATCGTTGTCGAACTCGAAGTTGCATTCATCATCGGAGCCAAACTTGTCACCTTCAGCGATGTTGGTGTTCTCCGGCAACTCACCCTGTGCCTTTAGCGCCCGGGCTTCATCAGGATGATACTTAAGGATTACATCGGCCTGCTCAGGCTGGAACTCACGGATGGACAGGAGAACTATATCTTGCTGCGAAATCCAAACCTTCTTGCGCATCTTACCACGAATGTGGGCGTGCCTTTGTTGGCCATCGAAACATTGGCACTCGACCCGTCCCGAACCAAGCATCTTCGTAACTTGAGCATACTCCTGCCCTTCATCACGAAGCTGAAGCTCTCTCTTGAAGCCGGTGTCGTTCTTTCCGCGGCGGCGATTCTTACCTCCCTTTCCTTTAGCCTTGGGCATGGTAAGACCTAGACTGAAAAAAGATTACTAACATTGAGTGGCACCTTGATATGTAAATTGAATTTCCAGGATAGTCAGACAACGCTGGAACAGCGGCATACATAGACATTTATAGCTCCATTCTCCCAATAATAAGTTCAAATTCATAGGTAGGATGTCAGAAAAGGGGATCTGCCCCGGGAAGGAGTCAAGTGTCCTGACCGGATATTAGTTACTTAAAAAAGGTGAAGACTAGAGCTTAAATGGTCACAATTCATATTGATTTTAGACTTCAGCAAAATTTGGAGTTTGCAAGTTCAGAAAAAGCGTATAATTATATAACTAGTCGTATTTAACAACGAATATATGCCTCCGCCTTATCGTGGAGAAATAACGTAATGATTACATGATCACCACATTAGTAACACATGGCCACACTCTGCCATGTGCTCGTTCTGCCCAATTGTTAACTTTGGGAGGAAAAGAGCGTCGTAATTTTACTTCTTAACAACACTTGTGATCCGAGCGGCCTATACACAAGACTTCTCGACCGTTGGGGCCCGAATACGAAATGCAGTGTTTTGCGCCCGTGTTTCAATCGGATTTACCCCCACCAAAGCCATGTAGCGACCTTTTATTTTCGCCTTTGTTGTCACCTCACAATTTGCTGTATGACGGGGCTCCCGACGTTGTCAGTAGATACCCCTACCCACAGCGAGTCCCAATAGAAACAACCCTGACCTTGGACCGACGCGTCCAAGCTCGCATCACGCAAAACTCTGAGATGGACACCGTGCTAGCGGATGTTGTGCCGCGCCAGTTTGCTGTAAAATTATTGTATACTTTCGATGCAGCACTGGAACACAAATTCTTAGCTAGACCAGCCGGTGGTCTCGAGGCGCGTATAGATGAGGAAGCTGGCCTTGGGCTTGTGGAAGTTTCGCAATGTGTTGAAGCGGTTCTAGAAACATCACCTGAGCTCAGCCAACTTGTTAGATCCTCTGATGTTGCAGTTTATTCGCGTGATTTTGCTGAGGAGGATGCCCCACTAATGACCCATGGACGTCTGTCTGATCTCACAGCTGTGAGTGGTCACGCAGCATTTGCTATTGGAAAAATTTGTAAATCACGTCTTTGGAGCGATCAATTGGAGATACAGCTGCATTTTGCACGTCTTGAAGAGCGCAAACGACCTCGTCATGATCATGATCAGCTGCAAGCAGACTACCCTGCAAAAAGGATATCCATGTTCCCACCCTCATCACCTCCACCACCCCCATCCACCCGAACACAATTGGCAGGCCATCCTCATATTGGTGGAGGACCTACCTCAACACGACTTTTTGCTGCCGGTAAGTCCCAGTCAGTCCAAGCCCCCTTACAACTATCGGTAGACCTAGCTCCAGAGGAACTCGGGGCTATAAACGTGCCACAGCGCGAATCAAGCTGTTTGCAATTAAGAGGGGCTAAAAACCGACATCGTTTATTGCAAAGTCTCCAAGATGGCGAGGTGCCTCAGTACTGCGCCAACTGCGGGGCTGTCCGGACATCAACTTGGCGAAGATCTGAAATTCGTGGGGCTATGTTGACCCTCTGTAATGCATGTGGAATTTACTTCCGCACTAAAGGAGTCATGAGACCCGAGAAGCTTTGGGATAAACCCGAGCGTACAAAAGAAGCAACGCCAAAATCACCCAAAGACACGGATTCTAGTAATGACCAAGACTCACCAGAACCAGCGTCAGACCCTCCATCGCTGGATCCACCATCTTTAACCACGCCATCGTCTCCGCAAAATCAGGAGTCCAGTAGTGATATGACGATTCCATCCACGCCGCCGAGGCAAAGCAGGAACAAGGAAAACGTCCCTCCTTCAGAGAAAACACCTAATTCAGTGCGCAAATTTATGCATCAGTTCGTATTTCCGGCATCTGATTCCTTGGATATATTCCTGGCCACTCCAACGAGAAAACCGCAATCGTCGCATCTATCGTCTTCACCGCCTCCGAGTAACCGTTTAGGTCATTTTGGTGAACATATATCCCTTGATTAACTTATTTACCTATCTAGAGAAAAAAAAATTGATTTTCGAATAGACATAGCCTGGGGATGTAATGGCGATGCAACCATAATTGCAGCCTCGATACCCTTGCCTTAATACCTTACTTCATCATTACATACGTCCTTTCCTATCGTATGTCCTATCCCCAATTCAATCGAAATCCACAGGCAAAAAAGATAGAGAATCTCTATCTCGGCCGAATTCGTCAATTTACCGACAATGGTGGCCAGTATCATGACCTGAACCTTTCAGCTCACTATGATCGGGTGAGGTCTGGTGAAGGTGTCAATCTCGAGGTTTGGTCGGTCCCAGATCAACAAAGACCGCTATTTAAGGAGGCAATGTCTGCTGCTAAGTGGAGTCCAACCCAAATAGGTGAAAATTTCGGTCCTTCTTGGTCAACACATTGGTTCAAGGTGGTCATTCGGGTCCCAGCTGTCTGGGCAACCGAATTTAAGGAGAAGCCATTGTTTGACTTTGACTCAAGTGATGAGGGATTTATTTATCTCGAGGATGGTACTCCGGTGGTTGGCCTTAGTGGTGAGCATAGCCGTACTGAGTGGATCCTACCCTCACAGTGGATCGATGGGGAGGAGCACACTTTCTACATCGAGACAGCATGCAATAATATAACAGGAAATGGGTCCCCACCAGATCCAAACCGAACATTTCGTTTAAATCGGGCCGATTTAGTCGTGCCCAACCAGTTAGCCCGGGCCCTAAACATCGACTTTTGGATAATTGGAGATGCCGCTCGCGAGTTCCCAACTTCGAGCTGGCAACGGCACCATGCACGGAGAATTTTAAATCGTATTATCAATACGTTCGATGGAACCGATAAGGGGATTGCGCGAGGCAGGGAGATCGCCCAGGAGTACATTGGTATAGTGGATACTCCTGGCATATTCAACCACAATGACGATACACAGGGACTTGTTTATGCAGTAGGCAATTGTCATATTGATACTGCTTGGCTTTGGCCCTATGCAGAGACTCGGCGAAAAATTGCCAGGTCGTGGGCATCACAGGTGGACTTGCTCGAGAGATACCCAGAGTATGTCTTCGCCGCAAGCCAAGCAGTTCAATTTCAATGGCTTAAGGAGGATTATCCAGGATTATTTTCTCGGGTTAAGAAGGCTATAAGCCGTGGCCGATTCGTGCCAATTGGCGGTTCTTGGGTCGAGTGTGACACGAATATGCCAGGCGGCGAAGCCTTGGCGCGACAAATGATCCTGGGTCAGAGATTTTTTGAACAAGAGTTTGGGGTGAGATCCGAAGTGTTCTGGCTACCGGACACATTTGGATATAGTCCTCAGCTTCCGCAGATTTGCAGGCTGGCCGGGATGCAGTATTTCTTGACACAGAAGCTGAGCTGGAATAATATCAATGTTTTTCCACATAGCACCTTCAACTGGGTTGGTATCGACACTTCTCAAGTTATCTGTCACATGCCACCAGCAAATACCTACACGGCACAGGCACACTTCGGCGACGTTAAAAGGTCATTGGAACAACACAAAAATTTGGATGCGGACCATCATAGCTTGATGCTTTATGGCCACGGAGATGGTGGTGGAGGACCCACCGCAGAAATGATTGAGAAGCTTCGAAGATGCCGTGGCCTTTCGGACACCGTTGATATGCTGCCCAGTGTCAGACAAGGACAAACCCCTAACGGATTTTTCGCAAAGGTTCTTGAAGCCACTGATGGTGGATCCACCCTCCCATCGTGGGTGGGTGAGCTTTATCTCGAATACCACAGAGGAACTTATACAACGCAGGCAGCCATTAAATGGGGTAATCGGCGTTGTGAAGCCTTGCTCTATGATCTGGAGATGCTAGCCACAGCAGCATCCCTAGTATCACCGAAGAAGTATTTGTATCCATTTGAGGAAATTGATCACCTTTGGGAGCTTGTATGTCTCAATCAATTCCACGATGTTCTTCCTGGCTCAGGTATTCAAATGATATATGAGGATGCCCGAAGGATTCATAGAGATGTGCTTGTAAAGGGAGAAGAGCTGGCAAAAGATGCACTATATGCCCTTGGATACGGTCCTGGTGAGGATAACCTGTGGATGGTCGATCAATTGCCGCAGGACATAGCTAAAATTACAGCCCATAGACAGGATGAAAAGGCATATCTCGAAAATAGCTATCTCAAGGTCTCATTCACAGACGGGAAGCTGGAGAGTATATATGACAAGAAAGCCGACCGCGAGGTTTTGACTGGCACAGGTAATCAGCTGTTCCTGTTGGAGGACCAGCCAATGAATTTCCCCGCATGGGATACCGAGCAATATGCAACTGAGAAGCGTCGCAATCTTCACCCTGTGGACTGGAAGAGCACTAGCACAACGGTAGAGACGTGGTACAAATTCAGCAAATCTCAATTGCAGCAAACAATCAAGCTCAATGGTGAAGTGGTCGAAGTCGAGACGAAGGTTGACTGGCACGAGACATATCAATTCCTAAAGGTGGAGTTCCCGGTAGATGTTATCAGCGACCATGCATCGTATGAAACACAGTTTGGCTTCCATCGTCGACCAACCCACTACAATACCTCTTGGGATGCGGCAAAGTTCGAGGTTTGTGCGCATCGCTTTGCGGATCTTAGTGACTGGGAATATGGTGTTGCGTTGTTGAATGACTGCAAATATGGATATTTGGTCCATGGATCAACCCTCCAACTTAGCCTTCTCCGTGCACCTAAGTCGCCAGATGCCACAGCTGATATGGGCACGCATACTTTCAAATACGGACTCCTGCCCCATCGTGGTCCTCTAAGTCCTCATGTTGTAAAAGCCGCTCGCTTTTTTAGCCACCAGCCCCGGAGGGTACGTGGAAGTGGAATCTCACCACATGTTGTGCGATTACAGGGCAGCCCGGCAATCTTCATTTCTGCGGTTAAGCGTGCAGATGGAGACCGTAGTTCTGACAGTAAAAGTATTGTTGTTCGAGTCTACGAGTCTATGGGTGGAAGAGCCAAAGGAAAGCTGACATCTCGGTTGCCTGTGAAGAGAGCGAAACAGGTCAGTTTACTAGAGGACGAATTGAGAGATACAGACGTTTTAACAGACGCTAACGGTGAAGATACTATTGAGATTTCCCTAAGGCCCTTCGAAGTACAGACATGGCTGCTAACATTGCAGTAAGATACAAATAAATAAGTAAGTTAGTATACAATGTTATTACATAATACCATCACGCTGTTGTGATGAATGGCGGCAGAATATGAGGAAGGAGACAAATATCTGGTAACATTGCGGACGCCAAGACTTCGCTATGAAGTTGCACACATACTTGGTGACACGGAAATTCCATTCATGGGAGTCTTACAGGGCGAGAATGCTGATACAAGGGATACATGTCCAACCAGACGTGTCCACGAGCTTTACACGCGTTTTGGCCCCCATGTGGACCCAGAGAGGGGCGGAATAAAGGAGGTTGTAATTGGGGGTACGTCAATGCCTACAAAGTATGCGAGTCCTTTTCCAGCAGAAGTGGCCAGGGAGCACACAATCGCTATTTGTGATAAATGTTTGGAATACTTCACCTCGGAATTCGTGCTTTCGCGACACAGTGATAAGTGCATACAGAGCCATCCGCCTGGTCGAGAGATATACCGCGATGACAATTTGTCCATGTGGGAAGTCGACGGTTGCGTTGCGTCACTGTACTGCCAAAGTCTTTGTCTATTGGCAAAGCTCTTTCTCGATTCCAAGTCTGTATTTAATGATGTTGAGCCCTTTATGTTTTACGTAGCAACCCGAGAAGATCATGATGGTGCCCATTTTGTGGGATATTTCAGCAAACAAAAAATATTTGCCAGTGTTGAACCGGCACAGCATCCAATCATGAATGTGTCGTGTATAATGGCTTTACCTGCAGCTCAAGGGCGTGGCTGGGGACAGTTCCTAATATCCTTTTCATACCTTCTAACTCGTAGACAGCAGACAACAGGAACACCTGAGCGGCCACTAAGCCGTCTAGGCCTGCTTGCCTATGAAAACTACTGGCGGTTGCAGATGTGCTATTCTCTATCCAAAGGCGATAAGGCAATTTCGATAAAAGCACTTAGTGCGTCTACCGGTATGACCCCAGATGATTGTGTGTATGCGCTTGAACTGCTTGGGTGGTTCAGGCCTGAATTTGGTGGTATCGTTGTTGACTGGCGGGACCTGGAACGCCGTATCAAGGTTTGGGAAGCACGAAAGCCTGTATTGGTTAAAGAGAATCTGCTTATTTGGGCACCTCAACCTGCCTGGTAATAAAAAAAATACAATGGTTTATGTACAACTAATAATTAATATTCTTCTATGAAGTACAACGGTGACTATTATTAATAATAAGAATCTATCCAAAAAATGGCCGACCAAGACATCAAGTATCTGAAGATTGCCTTGGAGGAGGCAAAAAAGAGTGCAGCGACTGGTGGAGTGCCGATTGGTGCGGTTCTCGTAGCTGCCAATGGTACAATTCTCGGTCAAGGCTACAATCAGCGTGTTCAGAAACAATCTGCGATATTGCATGCGGAGACTTCTGCATTAGAGAATGCCGGAAGACTACCGGCAACCGCTTACAAGGGTGCCACAATGTACACTACTCTCAGTCCGTGTGATATGTGCACAGGGGCGTGTCTACTTTATGGTATTCCACGGGTCGTCATTGGGGAGAATCGCACATTTGTCGGAGGCGAGGCGCAACTCAAGAATCGTGAGGTGGAGTTAGTGAATATAGATGATTCTGAATGCTATGAAGTAATGCAAAAATTCATTCGAGAAAGCCCTCAGATCTGGAACGAGGATATTGGAGTGGAGTAATAAACCACTTAGTACCATGTGAGCTTATTGAAACCGGAGAGTAAGACGTAAATTACATTTTTTTTTCCTGAGGGTGTATCCGTATGTGCTTGTACGTTAAAGAATACATAATGATTAAGAGGTCGGGGTGTAAGATAAGTGATGATCAGAACGTTTAATAGTGAAATCCACTGGTATTATTACCTTTGGCATCTTCGAAGACTTAGAAGCTAATCTTATATATGTAAGGTTGTCGTGGTGACAACAGCGTCGATGCTCTAAAAAAAGTCGATTCCTCAGATGATGATCCCCACCAATTTCCATTTGCTAGTAACTATAATTTGAACCAATTTTTTCCGCAAAACCCTTTTTCACCCGTAGAATATCTAGGATTGCAAATTCGGGCAATTGCTGCTTAGCTTACAGACTTAAATAATAGATGCTGACTGAGCTTACGACTCAGATATCGTCATAACGCCATGAATCATGGTCCGCCATCGGACGGAGGAGGTGGCGAAGATGAGCAGCAAACAGGAAATGGTCGCCACTTTGCACCTCCTCTGAGGTTCTATTCTATAATGATTAATGCGCATCCGATCCATGGGGAGGGAGGTGAATCGGAACAACCCCTGGAAGGTAGGTCCGTCGTGCACATTTTCTTTGAGCGAAATGCTTTCGACGACATCAACTTCCGTAAGGCTAGTGCACGTGCTGTTCGTAGCTTGAAGCGAGTTCCCCTCGATCAAGTACAACAGTCCGACCGTGAATGTACAATATGCTATGAGCCTTTAACCGAGTGGGACGGGGTTGAGCGACGCCCACAACCTGAGGAACAGGATGACAATCAAAACAACGCCAATGAAGGAGAAACTAACCAATCTGGGGAGGAGTCTATTGATGATCACTCACCTGTGGAAATGCCATGCGGCCATATATTCGGCATGAGCTGCCTTAGGGGATGGCTTAAGACAGCAAAATCATGCCCACTGTGCAGAAGAAAGGTTGAATCTCGTGGCGAATATCTCCAGATTCACGATACCCATAATCATGGTGGTGAAGAAGGAACCCCTGAGCCATTCCGTAATGAAGGGACCCAGAACACATTTGATCCAGCACAAATGTCACCGGACTTCAGATCGCTGCGCGAAATGCAATGGGGATCCATCAGAAGACAAATCCAGGAAATGCCTGAGGATCAGCTGCCTCCAGTATTGAGGCAGTTTTTGGCTCGACAACACCAGGGCCAAGGAGAGCAAAATGGTGATCAACCTAGAAGTGAGAATGCGCAGGATGAAGGGGCTGAGACCACTGCAGGCCAGGATGGACAGAACCAGGATGAAACTGGTGCCAACTTCAGTGGAATGGGAGAACAACCCGAAATCGAGATGCAGATGCCGCCACCTTTCTTGCGAGGAATTATTCCGATTATGGTGCAGCAGGTCAGGGAAGCACTTGAGAGAAGCGGTCAGCCTGGAAGGCCATTCAGGTTCTCACCTTCGCCATCACCTGTGCCATCGCCTGTCCCATCACCCTCACCTGCTTCCTCAACTTCACCAGAACAGCCATTACAGCCACAACAACAAGAGGAGAGTTCAGCCGCGCCGTCTGATTCTGAAAACACTGCCACAGATCGTTTTGATAGCAGTCAGGCCCAACATCCTGGTGATGAGCGTCGTCGTGGTCCTGAACGCCAGACACTCAGGCGTAGACATCCTTATACGCGGCCGTCATGAATTATACTCTCAATTTATTTAACTGCATAGTGTATATTGCTACAAAATACCACAAATTGCCTTTATCAAATGTGTTAGAATGTCACAAACAGAAAATGCTCCAGTGTAGCTTAGTGCGACACAACCCATAGGCTTTGAAAAGTATATGAATACTAGAAATTAGATTTTATATCGATATGCAACCCACTTGCTCTGTGGCTTTTGTGATTTCACCGCTAGTTGTCGCCACTTCTCTTTTTGAAGGAGGGGAGGCGTTACTCTCTGTATTAATAATCAGTAAATGGGCCAGATCCTTTCCAAGCCGGTCACGGAAAAGGTAAGTCTTTAGCCTCGTCCTAGAGATGCATTTATATTGCAACAGTCACTAACATATCAGGCCACAGAAAGCGGTGAAGATGATGACCTCACCTATGGCGTTTCGTCAATGCAGGGTTGGCGGGTGTCGATGGAAGACGCGCATAGCGCAGTGCTGAAACTGCCTGGTGACCACAAAGCAGCTTTCTTTGCTGTTTTTGATGGGCATGGCGGCGAAAAAACAGCACAGTTTGCCGGTGAACGCACGTACGATCTTGTTGCTTCCTCTGAAGCTTTTGTAGAGCAAGACTATGCGCTTGCATTGCAAACAGGATTTCTTGCCACGGACAAAGCCATGATGGAAACAAGCGATGATTCCTCAGACACCAGTGGCTGTGCTGCAACTGCTGCAATTGTGACACCTCAGAAGGTCACGTGTGCAAATGCTGGTGATAGCCGCACGGTGCTGGGTAGGCTTGGAACGGCAAAACCCCTCAGTTTCGACCACAAGCCTGACAACGAAGGTGAGCGCTCAAGGATATGTTCTGCTGGGGGCTTTGTCGACATGGGTAGGGTGAACGGAAATCTTGCCCTGTCTCGGGCCCTTGGTGATTTTAACTTCAAGCGCTCGAATGGTCTTGCACCCGAGCAGCAGGTGGTTACTGCATATCCAGACATTATAGAACACGCCCTTGACGAAAAAGATGAGTTTCTCATTCTTGCCTGTGATGGTATCTGGGATTGTATGACCTCTCAAGAGGTCGTGGAATTTGTCCGCAGAGGCATCGCAGACAAGTTGTCACTCCCAGATATTTGTGAACTCTTAATGGAGGAATGCCTTGCTCCGGTAAGTGATATGTCCGGCGTTGGCTGTGATAATATGACCGTCTGCATTGTCGCTCTACTTCAGGGCAAGACAAAAGATGAGTGGTACAACGCCATAGCAAGCCGTGTTGAGCGTGGAGAAGGTCCTGTAGCGCAGCAGACTTCGGAAGAAATCCGCACGCGGCACTCTCAGCGTCAGGCAGTTGACGCAGGAAGCGAAGACGAGGAGGTGGAACCTACCCCATCTCAGCTTATGATTCAACAAATCTTTGGTGGTGGGGATGGTGTTCCACACCTCGACCCTGAAGCGACCTCCTTGCTCTCTCGCATTGGTATACGTTTCAACATGCATCCGCAAAATGCAGACGATGATGAGGTCGCGGAAGTTCACGAGGCTGCGGAAGTTCATGAGGCTGAGGGTGAGTAGCTCTTTTGTAAAGGTATTAATAGTTTGTAGTGATTATTGCAATGAGCGATTTGACTGAATCAGTCAGTATCTGTATCTGGCATCAAATTTTCGCAAATATATATAGTGGGCTATCGCAAATTAAAGCAGTATGTGCTGCGTATGGTAACACTCATTTAGTGCTTACGGGAAACTACAAAAGGTTCCGGGTCAAATAGAACAAATTTACTCTACTTCTTCTGCACAATTACATTTCCAGCCCTGAAGCAAATAGAAAATGGCCGTTATGTGGATTAATTAGACTTAGACATGCATGTCGTAGTTAATCTTTGTCATGAGATGAGCATATGTCAACGAAGGCAAAAAGATATGGTGTGGATCGGATGGGATTCGAACCCGGCATCTCATCCCCTTAAGGACAAGAAGGGTATGTAATATCCACTACGCCACTCACTCGCGTACCAGAAGTACAAAAAAGCAATGGATGAGACGGGATTCGAACCCGGGACCTTATCCTTGCGAAGGATACGTGATACCACCTACACCACTCACCCGAACTTGCTCCCATAAAAGGGCGGTAGTGCAGTAATATAGCTTCGGCAATATATTGTTCGGCTTCTCTTCCCGGACATATTAGGGTAGCAACAACTTGCGGGGTACAAATAATAAACGAACTTATTAGTTTTGGGAGAGGTACACCACTTAACTATTATTCTTAATTTCCAGGTTTTATCAGTTTTCTATATCTTAGCTAGCCCACGGCATTATCAGCTTAACTCTGTAAAAATTTTCTTGTCAAAAAACTTATGGTGACCTCCGACGATGCAGATACCCAAACCCTTCGTGTTCCGGTTCCTAGCTCAATATGACACTTGAGGGATGATTTTGTATCCTTTGTTTTATCATTAGATAGCATTTGTACTTTTGGGATACTTCTGGCGCCTCAACTGGTGCAGGATTTATCAATAGCAGAAGACCCCCTGATATGAGCATGTCAGCAATCACTCGACCGTTGGTGTCTCAGAGGTCCATCTAGCGTGGCCGGCCACATATGTCAAGTAATTTGCGAATTATAGGCTAGTGGTTGTTCTGGATCTATTGTTAGGTTGAAATGTATGGTGTTACTGGATGGCCTATTGGGATTCGCTCCCTATATTATCACCCCGAATATCACCTATACGAAGATTTCGAGCATACGCGCGTAACCCTTAGCCCTTAGTGAAGATCGGAATAGGTTTCATTGCGACTTACCGACTATATAATAGAGCTCTGCTTATTGGGAGCGTATCAAATTCTAGAAGATTTTTTATCATGGTGTCTGTTGATATTCTCTCGCTGGTCCAACGTATATGGGTATGGGTGGTGTCTGTGCTCGTAATGTCGATGGTCGCAGCAGTGCGGAATGATATTTCCCAGAAGCGTGTTAGCTATATTGTTGCAGCTGGTGCAATTGGCACCGGACTTAATATGTTTTGCTTTATTCCAATTGAATTCTTCGAGTTCGCAGGACGAAGATGGATCTTATTTGTTGCCGATACCATCAGCTACTTGCTGTTCTTTGCAGCTGCAGTAATTGCCTCCGATGATATTAAGACATGCGATGCAGTGGTAAACTCAGGTATTTTGACAGGTAATACGTGTAAAGTCCTTAGGGCTACGACGGCATTTGCATGGGTTGGGTTTGCATTTTTGATTCTGCTTTCTATCTATGATCTTTATCTGGCAAAGAAGGGGGGGTCAGGCGTATTTGCAAAGAAACCAATTATCTCTCCCCTGGGAAAAAAGAGTGGACTCGGAACCAATGAGGAACCCAGCCAAGTTTGAAAATGTTCTTTTTAATAATTCACTGTTCTTTTTTTTTCCCTAGTCCATTCCAATTTGATTCTATTATAGTTCCTACGTTAATTAGGCAGTTCACTTAAAGAATATTGTATAGTCGCATCATCGTTAACAGCGAGTGCAGTTAGCTATTGCCTGAATTCTTTCTCTAGGTTTGCATCGTACAAAGTAGTAAAGGCTAACAAAAATAATAAACTTTGTAGAAGAGAGGGCTAATACTATTCATTCTCGCTAATTCATTTCCATTGGCTCTGCATCATCAGCTTCTTCTTCGCGAGTTGACTGAGTAGGATTTTCTGGCTGTCCCGACGCATCCTGAGCCTCCTCAGAACCGTTCCTAGCATGATCCTCAGATTTGAGATCTTGGTGATCCTGCGGTTTGGTCTCGGCTATAGATTCAGACTCCCTCTCGCGTAGTGCGGTCTCGGCTTGAGCTAAGACTTCAGACCAGCGCTTCTTCCGTTCCTCGTGGGCTTCTTGGACCTTACCAGAATCCCGCTGTGACAAATGTGCGATGTAGTCCGCAGTTCCAGGTTCGAAGAATAGACGATAAGTTTCAAACGCAATACGCGCTTGAAGGTTTTGAGCCACCACAGTAAACGGATAGTCGTCTGGAATATCTGCAGGAAGCGATCGCTGCAAGAGAGGTTTCCGGATAGCATCTAACGGCACACCCTCCGTCGGAACACTCAGCATATATGAGGTGACGTAGTATTCCCATTTTTGCTGTGCACTGTTCAATCCTTTCAGAGTGAGCTCATAAGTGCCGAGGCTTTGGAAATTCAGATTGTGTGAGTTGACATCCCAACTTATACGGAACATCGATTCCTCTACCCCAATGGCTTGCTTCACGCGCATCCTATATGCTATCTGGTGCTTCAGATCTGTCTCCTTCTCCAGTCGATCCTGCTGCCATGCTACAAGCATAGCCACACTGGCCTGATCTGTCACCAATGTGTGGACCTGCTTCAGCAGCGATTGAGTGACCTTATCAACAGTGTAGAGCTTGTATGCACGATTTCGGTAGCCTTGCCTAAGAGCCTCCTCAAACCATTGAGGTTCAATTTCTTCTCCTAGTAACCGATAACACAAATCAAGGGTTTGCTCATAGCAACTACTATTGGCATCATAAGCCAATCCCATGTCTTCTAGTTTTGTGTCATAAAGCTGGAGATCACGTGCAAACTGAGTGGAGTGCGCATTAGCAACATCCTTATGAACGACGCTTTCGTAGCTTTTAATCTCAGCCAATCGTGAATAAAGCACGTTGAAGAGTCGCATGAACAGATACAATGTGGTATTTCCGAACATGCTGTAAGAGTCCCTTCGTCTCGGTGGTTCCTCTAAAGGCGGAACGACGTGCTCAAACCTCAACCAGGAGTCGTCAGGAGGGGGTGACGCCTTGCGAGAATCCGAATCATTATTGGGAGAAATTTGAGGTCGTTCTTCGTTTTCCAAAAGGCCTAGCGCTTTTGTAACACTCTTTTCGGGTGGTTCTGTAACAGGATTAAAGAATTGAGGTACAAAGGACGCCAAAAATTGTCGCATCAGTTCACGATCGTGCGCACTCCATGGTCCTCTGTGCTCCAAGGCTTTGCACGCAAGTTTTATCACGTCGTGTAGTACCGCACCGTCCTGCACTTCATAAACAAGCTCATCCTTTGGAGGAGGCAGAGGGGCCTGAGTGCGTCTCTTGCCACTTTGCTCTGCTTTTACCGCCATAATTTCACCAATCAGAGATCTGGAGGTGAGTTGTTTACGGTCTTGCTGCTTGAAAGTGAGCCCAAGATGGTCCAAGGATTTATAAAAGGCTTTCGACTCAGCTTCGCGCCAGACTTTATTCCATTCGCGATGAGCACGCTTCCATTCTTCATCCTTCTGCTTTAGTCTTCGTAGAACTATCGGAACTGCCACCGCGGGGTTTTCGTGAAGTGCTTGGATGACTTCCTTGCCGCTCTTCTTGTCATATATCTTATTGATGATCCGTTGATATATCTTGGTTTCATGGCCTAATCCTTCAGGTAGCTGGAATTCAGCTTGTTCCTCTGGGCTCATATTGGCGATTCTATTGGCTATTGTCTCCAGAATTTGAATCGTCCTCTGGTTTGCTCCGATGAAGTGATCATATTCATGGCGCTCTTCCTCAATACGGTACAATGCTTCTTCATATTGATTTTTGCGATGAGCTACATAACCTGAATCCTCTGATGCCCAGGTAGGATGACCTACCCATTCGTCATTTAGGACCTCCCAGCACAACTCATCCCGTCCACTACACGGCATGTATGTCTCTGCTTTGGGCAGTAACCGATAGCTAGGACCATACGATCGGCACTGAGACAAGTCAATAAGATGTTTACGATTCGCAACATTCTCAATACGAAGAGGGCGCCCTTCATATCCCACGAATCGCTTGAACCAGTTCATTAGGTCTTCGTGTTGGCCGATGAAATTGTGGACCTGCTCCACCAGCGTATTCAAGTCAATTATACGCTGAGTAAATAAATTCAGAACCTTCAAAAATTCGTGATAAGTTGGTCGTGGCAGCACTTTTCGGGCCTTGTCGAAGAAAGCAATCTCATCGGCCAAGGCAACACCTTTGCGTTGCTGCTGTTGTTGAAGGGACTGAGGAGCTGGCACAAAAGAACCATCATCACCATGCTGGCTTGACTGGTGGCTTGAGCTTGCACGACTTCCTGGGAGACCTTGCGAGGTACTCTGTTGGCCACTAGGAGCAGAGTTGGCTCGAGATGAAGGGGGACCAAAATTGCCCACGGGTGGAAGTCGAGTATCATCAGGAGATGGTGCGACAGCTTCAGGCAAAAAGTGCTTGAAATCTTCCAAGAGGTCTGGCGCATCTTTGAAGAGTACCGTGACTTGGCTGTACACCTCTGCGATTCGTAACTGCTCTCTCTGGTAGGTCTGAAGTATTTCGAGAAAGGCCTTATAAGTCTCAGGGCGATCCGCGAATCGATTCTTTATCTTGTTGACAAATGAGATGGCTTGATTAAACTCGATAGGGCCACCACTTCGGGGAGGTGTTGCCTGGCTAACTGCCTGTGCGGGCTGGGGAGCTTGAGCAGGAGTTACCGGAGGGGGTTGTTGCTGTGGTTGTTGCTGCTGCTGCTGCTGCTCTTGCTGTTGCTGCTGCTGCTGCTGTTGCTGCTGTTGCTGCTGTTGCTGTTGTTGCTGCTGCTGTTGCTGTTGGGCACGCATTTGAGGTAGCGTTTGAGAGCCCATTGGAGTCGTTACTCGTATAGGATTCGGGTCATGGGGGTCTAGCGAGCACTCAATCCGATACCCTTCCGGTAGGAATGCATTAAACCCCTGGATGAGAGAAACATGGCCTCGGAACAGACTTGAAACTCTGTCAATCACTCCAGGCGTGTCGATGTTATGACTCTTGAAATCTTTCATGATATCCAGGAAATGATTGTAAACGTCAGGCTGGTTCCGAAAATGCAACTTGACCTGGTCAAGATACGAAAGTGCATCGGTGACATTAAGTGGCCTGTACTCTCCTGTATGTATGCCTTCTGACGATCCAGAAGGCGCGCTGCCTGGATGTGGAACGCCTGGAGGATGTTGAGGCCCTGGGGCTACAAAATTTAAGTGGGACGGTTGCTGGCCAGCCCCATACTGGTACATGGGCATGTATTGCACGGGTGCACCCGGAATCTGCGACGGCTGCATCATCTGCATCTGTGGGGCTTGCTGCTGAGGGGGGGGCATTTGGCCCGAGGGTTGCACTGGCAGCTGAGTCTGATATGCTGAGTGCACAATCTGTTGCTGCTGTTGAGCCGGCTGAGATGGCTGAGCTGGCTGAGCTTGGGGTTGCATTTGTTGCTGCATGTGCTTAGCTTGATACTGTGGCACTCCTGGTTGCTGTCCCTGCTGCAGTGGGAAGGAGTTCGAAGGTTGCGATTGGAGAGGGAGACTAGGACCCTGCGGTTGTGGGGTTTGAGGGCCTGAACTTACCTGAGAGCTCATTTGCGAGCTCTGTGGGGCCGAGCTTGGCGGTGGATTTGTACCACTTCCGTGACTTACTGGCCTCACTTGTCCCTGGGGCGGTATATGAGGAACCTGTACTTGACTTGGATGGCCTTGAGGTACAGATATCGAAGGGGTAGGGCTAGCTGTCTCTTGCTTTACTTCGGGAAGAGCATAGCGGTTTATTGAAGGTAGCTGTATTCCATGGTTATGCTGACCTTGAGGTCCATGCTGGGGCTGGGGCTCGCCGGTGATAGGAGCCAAAGGATGTGACACTTGCGGCGACTGTGCTCCATTATTAGATCCTCCATTACCGGATACTATAGAAGAAGCAGGGGGGAGGCTTTGTCCGTTCTCTGAGCCCGTGTGCCGCGAGGTGTGCTCATTCCAGTTGGACATTTCACCAAACCAGAATACACTGCTGACTACGCCGTTTGTCAGTGATCGTTGAACACATGATGGCCGACAAAACACGGGAATATCTACATAAACATCCTATGTGCCTTCGATTTTTATTTTATAGCGAATGTGAGTTTTCGTCCTACTAAGGATAGCTGCCCGATCATTATGAACCTGATATGATATTTAACCCAATTTATGAATGCAATTTAGCTTACTTTTATTTAGACATTTGTCTTGGAAATCCTTCAAATCACTCCAGCCTGAAAAGAGGAAAAAGTCAAGGATGCAATGATACCATTTTCTTGCAACGACACGAAGGCTTCTATTGTCATGAAACACGACGACATTTACGAAACAAATTCACGATTTCTAATGCGAGCTAGGCCGTTGAGTCAAAAAGATAGGGACCAGATGGAATGGCAGAATTCCCTAGTAAACTTTCAAGACTTCTGAAATCAAAAGATCGATTCATTAACCCGAGACTAGATAGTATCTGTTTATTTTACATTTTTGACGTTTAACAAATACTGTAGCGACTAGTGCTAATTTATTCACAGGAATACATACATGTTTTCTTTTTTTTAAAAAAACTAGTCTCTCATAGCAACCATAGGTGGAAGGACACTAACTCACTGAAGCGACGCCATGTAATACTTGGCACTCGCGTGGGAACCGCTGACACATAACCGAATAAGCAGTGCTTGTCAGGAAAATATGAATGCACCTGATCGGTTCGAGCTCTTCCTGCTGCCAGATGGTGTCTCCAAAGTTACGGTTTCGCCTGACCAGCGTATGCCAAATGCTGCGGTTATGAAATTTGAGCGCGAGGACCACACGCTGGGAAATCTACTCACACACCAATTAAACGAGGATCCCCGGGTAATTTATGCTGCCTACAAAGTTGAGCACCCACTTTTTGCGAATTTTGTGATGCGCATTCAGACGGAGGATGGATACACACCACGTGAAGCACTTAAGGCTGCGTGTAATAACCTCATCGGACATTTGGGAGTATTGACGCAGAAGTTTCGGTCTGAGTACGGTCTGAAGGCAATATTGGGCGAAGAGTAAATAAATATTTATTATTGCAAGGTACGCGTGTAGACAAAATTGCCCTTTTCTGAGATTGTGTGAGACCAGCGGGGCATCGAGGCTGTGTTGAAAACTTCGAAATAATCACGATATAACTAACCACATCAACATGGATAAACGGTAAATACCAGTGTATTACTCTAGTTGAAATTAAAAAGCCGACATTTCCTAAGGCGACAAACAGCGGGTATAAGTTCATCCAGTCAGTATGCAACATAGATATTCGAATGCCATAAGCGGCATTTCCAGTTCCAAAAAGAAAAGGCTTAAAATTGGCGTATGGTTGGATATGTAGCGTAGCTTTCTCGTGACATATGGTGGTTAAATTCGTAAGGAAGACTCCAGCGTGACATAACCTGATTACACGATAATTAGCGCGAATGAAGTACCTAATCCCGGTTTTCATTTTTTGTTTTCAAGTACATACTTAGGAACCAAGTAAGCTATGGTGGAGTTTATATGAGACAGAAGCCACTGCCTCACTTTGAAAGGTCAAGGGAATATATAATTCACGTTAGATAGTAGAGCGGATATGCATCACGGAAAAGCCCGAAAAGCACATATCCAACCCTGAATAAAAAACTGAGCTAGAGGTTAACCGCAGTGAAAGCAAGGTCAATAATCAACAGGATTTAATCCCACCCTTCCCCTACACAGTAGCGCCGTGGCATATTCTCGATCTTTAATGATGAGCCTCGTCTGCCGGGGGTACTAAAGTAATGCACGATTAACAATCATATGTGCAGTATTTACACATTAATCTGCATGTGTCTTCCGGTAGAACTAGTTCCTCCGGCCATATTAGAACAAATTGAAAGTAGCTAATTAGAAAAATACCGGACAGCAAATCGTATGTCGTAGTATGTCTGCATGAGACTATAAAGAACTATAGGGACACATCTCTGGCTTATGACAAGAATGAAGCTACAGAAAGGACTAGTATCTATGACCACATGATAGATCTTAAAATGTACACATATTTTGGCCGATCACATAACAAAATCGATAGCTCCGAACACAAGCATGAAAACTTTTATTCGGACTATACCACTTTAAAATTTACACTGAGACAAGTTCGAGAGGCAGAGTAGGAAACCATTCTAAGCATAAAAAATTATATCAAGCAATGGAAAGTCGAAAGATGCGGCGATTACTGTAACACTTGCGCCTCTCGGGTCCCGGCCGTGAAGCATTCCGCGATCTACACCGCATAACACTAACCCATATACGTAAATCAACATGCGCTCACAGTCTTTTCACATTTTCTTGGAATAAAAGTAAAGCCGGATTCTGACGACGCAGGGAAAAACATTAAAACAACTAAAATGCGATATTACGGCAAATATGTTTTTTATCGGGCATCGTTCATCAATTGACATATGCGTTATGCTCAGTTACTAACGGTCGGGTGAGACTCACCGATATCTTACGGTTTGTTTGCCTGGCACCAATCGATCGTAATAGAAGAAATAGCAAGCGTGGATCCAAGATTTTCAAGGAAATCTTCAACTAGTCTCAGGTAGTGAAATGGACTGAATAAAAAGTACGCTATTTTTGTACGATTAATTCTCTACGTAAAAAAACAACAACCTCCGAATCTTTATCTTATATCTAGACTCATTGCTCAAAGATCGAAAAGGACAATCATGTCACGACGATGACGATTAAAACTTATGAATGCATGCTTATCTTGAGATCAACGCTTGTGCGCTTTGACACCTACCAGCGAACTATTAATGTGGTGGAGGCGAAGAAGACGTATTTTCTAGCGAGTATTAGAGATGAAAGAAGAAATTTCGTTTCATTTATCTACAAATAAAAAACCTATTATCAACTCAGACCCTGGTCGTGTCAAGTGCAGAATTTATAACGCAGATCACTGTGGATCGCTACCATGAGACACTGACACCTTTTACCTTAATTTTTTGATACATAGGTCAAGAATGTCCAAAGAACTGTTTTTCCTTAATTCCAATTCAAGACCATCTGCCACAAAAAAAACCGTAGAACATTCCTGCAGATCGTTAGGTCATCGTCATCGTCATCGTCATCCATCGCGCGTCAATTTTCGAATAAGCACTTTTAGAACTGAGATCGACATAATATCCTAAAGACGAAAAACCTACACACACCATTATATACCTAAGTGAGAAATATCCAAAGCGCTAGAAACTCGACTCCTTTTTATCTAATAACATTATATCTCGCGGTATGTAAATGTGTCAGCACGCACGCACACGCGCACCCAACCCTAGTATTCAAGCGCATCCGACGTCTCTAGATGCACAAAACAGTGAATATGTAATAAATGGGCTAGGTCATACATCTGATGTACAGAGCGTTTATATATATATCATCTCAGACATACCAGTTTAACCAGTAAACGTCGCAGGTAGTATGGCCCAGATGTTACGAACCTTTGGCATGCTAGGTGCACTGGGAAGCACTTTAGCAGCCCAAGGATTCAGTCAAGCTGCATCTGATGGTGTGACATGCTATTCTACTTCAGTAGTCTCATCAGGCGGAGGGTGTACTTGCACCTCAGGCCTTGGAGACACTGCGTCAAAACTAATTCAAGATACCCAAAGTTTGTTGAAGGATGCGTCGGCAGCAAGCGTCAGTAACCAGACTCTACCATATCAACTTGCTGCTATCGCGTCAGGCATCGACGACTTTATGAAAGTTACAAGCGACGTTGATTGTCTCAGCGCCGAAGCTTCTAATGATTTGCTTGGCGAATTTGGTAATGTGATTGTAGGGTACACAAAGATACTCGACTCACTTGCCAGTCTTCCTGCTGAGGATTACGAATGGTGTAAGACATGGATTCCATCAATCAACTCCGCAGACAAAGAATTAGACCAACTGATATCTAAATACAATTCCTGGCTCTCCCAGAATTCTTGCTGTGTTAATTGTGGTTCCGTTGCTGAAGTTAATGCTGACCTCCAACAGCTTAACTCAGTAGTAACAAAACTGGGAAGCGTATTCCAGGTATCGGTTGTTGAAATTGACTCGCTTACTGTTTGTAGCAATGGTAAGCCAGAATGTTCATCAACATCAACGATCATAGTACCTTATCCCTGCACACAGAGCACCACTGGTACAGTGCCACTGCCCAGCAGTACCATATCTCCCTCGATACCCACAAGTAGATCACACTCCGGTAGTACCTTGTCTACAGGAAGCAAAAAGTCCTCTGTTGTTTCCTCTAAGATACCCTCGACAAGTTCATCTATCCCATATACCCCGTCCTCTCTATCTTCTCGAAGCTCTACAGCTTCCAGTGGATCATCATCTGTCGGTCCTATTGGTCCTAGTGGCACCACTGCCTCTAGCAAGCCATCTAGCTCAGGCAGCTCGACTGTCTCTAGTGGCTCTTCTGTCTTTAGTGGATCTTCTGCCTCTAGCAAGCCAACAAGCTCAGGCAGCTCGACTGTCTCTAGTGGCTCTTCTGCCTCTAGCAAGCCAACAAGCTCCGGCAGCTCAACTGTCGGTCCTATTGGTCCTAGTGGCACCACTGTCTCTAGCAAGCCAACAAGCTCTGGCAGCTCGCCTGTCTCTAGTGGCACCACTGCCTCTAGCAAGCCAACTAGCTCGGGTAGCTCGCCTGTCTCTAGTGGCACCACTGCCTCTAGCAAGCCAACTAGCTCGGATAGCTCGACTGTCTCTAGTGGCTCTTCTGCCTCTAGTGCATCTTCTGCCTCTAGTGCATCTTCTGCCTCTAGTGGATCTTCTGCCTCTAGCAAGCCAACAAGCTCCGGCAGCTCAACTGTCTCCAGTGTAACATCAACTGTCGGTCCTATTGGTCCTAGTGGCACCACTGCCTCTAGCAAGCCAACAAGCTCCGGCAGCTCAACTGTCGGTCCTATTGGTCCTAGTGGCACCACTGCCTCTAGCAAGCCATCTAGCTCAGGCAGCTCGACTGTCTCTAGTGGCTCTTCTGCCTCTAGTGGATCTTCTGCCTCTAGCAAGCCAACAAGCTCTGGCAGCTCGACTGTCTCTAGTGGCACCACTGCCTCTAGCAAGCCATCTAGCTCAGGTAGCTCGCCTGTTCCTAGCAGCTCCGCTTCCTCTAGCAAGCCGGCTAGCTCAGGTAGCTCGACTGCCTCCAGTGTAACATCAACTGTCGGTCCTATTGGTCCTAGTGGCACCAATGCCTCTAGCAAGCCAACTAGCTCGGGTAGCTCGACTGTCTCTAGTGGATCTTCTGCCTCTAGCAAGCCAACAAGCTCGGGTAGCTCACCTGTTCCTAGTAGCTCTGCTTCCTCCAGCAAGCCAGCTAGCTCAGGCAGCTCGACTGTTCCTAGTAGCTCCGGGTCCTCTAGCAAGCCATCTAGCTCAGGTAGCTCGACTGTCTCTAGTGGCTCTTCTGCCTCTAGTGGATCTTCTGCCTCTAGCAAGCCAACAAGCTCCGGCAGCTCGCCTGTCTCTAGTGGCACCACTGCATCTAGCAAGCCAACAAGCTCGGGTAGCTTGACTGTCTCTAGTGGCTCTTCTGCCTCTAGCAAGCCAACAAGCTCTGGCAGCTCGACTGTCTCTAGTGGCACCACTGCCTCTAGCAAGCCAACAAGCTCCGGCAGCTCGCCCGTCTCTAGTGGCTCTTCTGCCTCTAGCAAGCCAACTAGCTCGGGTAGCTCGACTGTCTCCAGTGTGACATCAACTGTCGGTCCTATTGGTCCTAGTGGCACCACTGCCTCTAGCAAGCCAACTAGCTCGGGTAGCTCGACTGTCTCCAGTGTGACATCAACTGTCGGTCCTATTGGTCCTAGTGGCACGACTGCCTCTAGCAAGCCAACCAGCTCTGGCAGCTCGACTGTCTCTAGTGGCTCTTCTGTCTCTAGCAAGCCAACAAGCTCTGGCAGCTCGACTGTCTCTAGTGGCTCTTCTGCCTCTAGTGGATCTTCTGCCTCTAGCAAGCCAACAAGCTCTGGCAGCTCGACTGTCTCCAGTGTAACATCAACTGTCGGTCCTATTGGTCCTAGTGGCACCACTGCCTCTAGCAAGCCAACCAGCTCGGGTAGCTCGACTGTCTCTAGTGGCTCTTCTGCCTCTAGCAAGCCAACAAGCTCTGGTAGCTCGCCTGTTCCTAGCAGCTCCGCTTCCTCTAGCAAGCCGGCTAGCTCAGGTAGCTCGACTGCCTCCAGTGTAACATCAACTGTCGGTCCTATTGGTCCTAGTGGCACCACTGCCTCTAGCAAGCCATCTAGCTCAGGCAGCTCGACTGTCTCTAGTGGCTCTTCTGCCTCTAGCAAGCCAACAAGCTCAGGCAGCTCACCTGTTTCTAGTGGCACCACTGCCTCTAGCAAGCCAACAAGCTCTGGTAGCTCGCCTGTTCCTAGCAGCTCCGCTTCCTCTAGCAAGCCAGCTAGCTCAGGCAGCTCGACTATTCATAGTAGTGGCTCAGTGTCTTCTTCCTCATCGAGTAAGTCTGTGGAGACTTCACCAACTAGGCCCTCATCAAGGAGCAGTTCGTCGTTCAGTTCCCCACTCTCTTCGGCTAGTGGATGCTCTTGCACCGTGGTCGGTAGTGACCCAGTGGATGGTAGCTGCACGTCGACACTGTCTGATTCTGCTTTCGATAAATTGACGGATGCTAATGACAAGATTCAGAACTTGCTTGCGTCTGGTGTTAACCCTGATGATGTATCTCCGATTCTGTCCGCTGTGTCAGGTGAGATATCCGACGTGACTTCTTTGGTTGAGTCGGTGGACTGTGTCAGTACCGACGTTGGTCGCGAATTGCTCAGCCACCTGAGTGTGGTTCTAGGGTCTTACGTTGAGTTTACCACTCAGAGTGAGATAAAGTCTGTGTTTGGTCAGTGCCCTACTTGCTTTGACGAATACACTACCGTCGATAAGCAATTGTCATCGCTGATTGTACTTCTAGATGACAGATTCAAGAGCAAGCCGTGCTCAATTGACTGCAATGAAGTGGCTCTGGTCAATGGCTATATCAGTACACTTAATGACGTTGGTAAGGCAACTGGTGATAGCTTGGGCAAAGAAGTTATTTCGATCTCGAGCTTTTCTGTTTGTAAGTCTATCCCAAGCTCATGCTCTCAGTCTACCTGGACTTCAGTGATTCCGGTTCCCTGCACAGCCAGTTCGTTACTCACCGGAACGATTACAGCAACCGGCCAGGCCGAAGCTGCAGTTGAGCAGCTGGTAGGTACAAACAAATTACAAAGGCGTGCCGCACCTACTTCAGCGGTCTCAAGTACTTTGGGCAATGTAACTAGCCGAGCTACCGTTCCTACGCAACAAGGCACAGGAAGCGCCCTGAAACCAATGGGAACCCTTGCTGCTGTTGGTTTCGTGATTGCAATGCTCATTTAGAAGCAATTCTGTGGAATTAATTTAGTATAATCAATAATAATAAGTTTTTTATGATCTGTTAAGTCATTTGTCTGAAAGAAATGATTCACTGTACGGCAACAACATTCTGTTGTCCTCGTCATTGTCAATATCAGCGATGAGGTAATCTAGCTTGATCAGCTTGATCAGCGTCGGGAAGCGAAGTGAGAAGCTGAAATTATAAGGGCTGATATCACCTGTGGTATCTTGTGTAAGTCGTGGAGGCTGTATTATTCGATAAGAGGATGTCCACAGTCTCCATGGATGATTCAATAGAAGACGTGGTTATGTTGGAGGAGGTTGGTCATTTAAATACTCGTAATGTGGAAACATCTAGGTCCCTGAGTATCGGTTTTTTGGATGGAATGGGCCTCGTACTTGGATTACAGATAGGCTCTGGAATATTTACGACTCCTGGAGTTGTTTATGGCCATTGCAAGTCCAGTATTTCATCTTTGATTGTTTGGTTTGTTGCTGGTCTCCTTGCATGGAGCGGTGCAGCTTCTTATAGTGAGTTAGGGACAAGATTCCCTCGCAATGGTGGAACACAAACCTATCTTAGGGAGTTGTTTGGTAAATTCATTGCGTTTTTATATGCATGGAGTACCATCACGATCCTCAAACCTGGAAGCCAAGCCATAGTTGCCACTGTATTCGCAGAGTATTTTGCACGGCTTGTTGGAATGCAGAGCCACATAGCCGGGAAGCTTATTGCTAGCCTTACCGTAGTAATGATAACTTTTTTGCATATGCTAAGTCCAGCTGCAGGGGCAGGCGCTACTTACTTCTTCATGGTAACAAAATTTTTGATGCTTGGATTTATATTCGTACTTGCGATAATTTATGTAGCTAGGGCTCAGAAAATCGGTGCCTTGATGCAAGAAAATTCTACGCATTGGAAGGGGTTACCCCTCGCGTTGTATGGCGCTCTATGGTCTTATGATGGCTGGGACAATTTGAATTTCGTGAGTGCTGAGATGAAGGATGCAAATCGCGATTTGCCTCGTGTTTTGAATACCGCGATGCCGTTATTGACAGTTCTTTATATTGTTGCAAATATATCATATTTTCTTGTACTGAGTCGTAGCGACTTACTGGGAGAGGCAACAAATGCAGGTGTTTCCTCAGAATTGGCGTGGAAGGTAGCGGGAAAATGGGGTAGTCTGATCAGTGAAGTTGGTATTTCTTTATCTTGCATAGGATCAATAAATGCGCAGACATTTACCTCAGCACATCTAGTTGTGTCTGCTGCTAAGGAAGATCATCTCATACCCTCTATTTTTGGCTGGAGCTCACCTAGATTTGGAACTCCTATCGCAGCTCTCAGCTTGCAGGCGTTCTTAGCCGTGCTCTATTGCTGGGTGAGCGAGTTTCGATCACTGGTGACATTTTATGGTGCCGTTGGGTATGCATTTTACATGTTAACAACATTTGGACTTGCTAGATACAAGATTGGACACTTGAAGGGCTCCGAGAACTTCTTTGTTGTACCTCTTATCCTACCTATAATTTTCAGTGTTGCTGCTGCGTTCTTGATCGTAGTGACAGTTGTGGAAAAGCCTTTGGCTATGCTTGCGGCATTTGGTTTCATTGCAGCCGGTGCCCCATTTTATTATATTTTTGTCTGAAATTTTCATGCATTTCTGCCTGTATATGTTGCCATTAATTTTTTTTGTGAATACCACTCATGGTCACAGGTAATTTAATATCAATATCAATCAAAGCACTTTTTATGCCATGTTGATCTTGACAGTAACTTAAACTAGAGGGTAAAATGTAAGAACTCGACACTCATCTATCTTTAATTTTCACATAATAGTCCATCTGACTAAGAGATCTTAGGGGTGATATGTTAGATCCTCCTGCCACTGTTGGCTTGGGAATCGCGAGGGATGACTCGTTTGATTTCAGCTCGCCGCGGCCTGTTAGTCGAGCGGTGGAATTTCCCTTTATGGTCTCCGAACACAACTTTGATACTTCGCAGCTTGCGAGAGTTGCTGGTGACGCTGCTGATACAGCGGAACTTGAAGAAGTATGTCTTAAATTTGAAAAAGCAGAGGTTGTGTATATTCATGGACTTCATGAAACTGGCTGGGCTGATGCCACCTTGTTGAAGAATGGCAGACGCGGATGGGTACCAATCAATTACTTTGTACACTACACTGATGTTGTAGCCCTCCCTCTGTTTGCGGCAGCGGCAAATTTTGTAGCTCGACCGCGTAGCTACCGTGATCGCACCACTTTTGACAAGACTTTCTCGCCTGCGGCTGTGAATGAAGTAGTTAATGGTGTACGGTCACTGTTGCAGGAAACGGGAACCCTGAATCGCGACTCGTCGATCACAAAACGTCATGAAACGATTAGAAAGGCCAGAAAAGCGTTACTTACAGAACTCGCTCACGTGGTATCTGTGGCTAAAGCTAATAAGTATTCAACTGATGAAGCGATAATCGAAAAAATTATGAGGGGAGTATTGCGAACAGTATTTCGAGCCACAATTCTTATAACTGCCTGGAAAGATTCAGGTGAAAATATTCCTGCTGATATCCATCAGGAAGATGAAGTGAGTCTGACCAGATTGAGTGGGTCTTCTGCGAGCACCCAATATTCTCTTGGAAGTACGGATTCTGATATACGCCTCCGATCTTTTCCGGATCATAAGGTCGTGCCTTCTGCGGAGAAGAGATTGAGAGAGGTGGATACTGCATTTCGCGACTACTTGTCGCAGTTTATTCCTCAGCTAACACCAAAACCAGAACAGGAGATTAGCCTATCTGTCTTGACGAACACAAGATACTGCATGCTTGCTTGCAGAGAGCTTCTAGTTGTAGTGGAAGCCACTTCGGATATTTTAAAGTACCATGATGAAGCGCTGGAGACCCTTAAGGACCGAATGTTTAGCCAGCTCAGACAGCTAGTGGGTGCTGCAAGACAAGTAGTTGCTGTAGCTGATGGTACTTCAGACCGGCAATTCTATGCTGCTACAAGCAGACTCGCTTCAGAGGCCCATAAATGTATTGCACTAGCAGAGTCATGTACACATGCAGCTTCTGAGGTTCTGAAGAGCCACAAGGTTGAGTTGCCTCCGCGCAGTTATCCTATATTTGATGAAATTATGCCAAAAGAAAGGGAAATAAGGGAACCAAAGGAGCCGAAGGAGTTAAAGGAACCAAAAGAACCAAAGGCTGAACTTCACGCACAGACGATGAATCCAGCGACGGACCTAATTGTGAGGGATGGAAAAGTAAAAGGAGGGACCTTAGAAGCCCTCATTCATTGGATTTGTGGGAATGATGTCTCGGAATTTGAGCGCAGCTCCTTTATACTTTCATTTCGTTTGTTTGCCTCCCCCATTGATGTGGCTTCATTACTTGTTGCTGAGGGAAATTCTGCTGCTATAGAATGTTGTCGTCTTTGGATTGAGTCGTTTTGGCGTGCAGGTGACGATGTTGCTCTTCCCATTTTAGAAAAACTTCACGGATTAACCAAAATCATTGAAAAACGCAGAAATGCATCCTTGTCGCGTCAGCTAGTACCGAGAAGTCTAGATAAACCTATCACTGAGGCTAATATCATAAGGGAAGGACCATATGAAAACATTTCTCAGCGTAGACGGTCTTCTCAGCAAAGCTGGAAGCGAGTGTTTAGTGGTGGGTCCTCTATTAATGTTGCAAGCGTAGGATCTAAGCTGCTGGATTTCGAACCTGAGGACATCGCTACTCAGTTGACACTTATGACACACGAAGTTTTCACCGCATTAAAACCAGACGAACTCCTGGATCAACGATTTGCATCTTCCAAGCGCCACCTAGGACTTGCTCCACATGTAGCCCAGTTAATTCTGGGTTCTAACCATCTTGCAGCATTTGTTGGTGATACGGTTTTAACTACAGACGAGCAGGCTACGCTTCGCCATCGCAAGCATCTTCTTCGCTTCTGGCTTCGTGTTGCCAAAGCGTTGTACACTCAGGGAGACTTGAATTGCGTTGTCACAATTATGCTTGCCTTACAGTCTCGTAAGATATTGCGCCTCCGCAAAGTCTGGGAGATGCTATCTCCGAAGTCGCTGGCCACTTTCGAGGAACTTGGTGTTTTAACTACGCCGGAAAGAAACTTCTCTACTTATAGAAGGGAGCAAAAGGCACTTTTGGCTGCTGAAAGGCCGTGTATCCCATATATTGGATTGTTCTTGAGTGACTTGACTCTCCTAGACGAGGGAAATCCTCGCGATATCCCTCTGAGTCAAGAAAGAAAAGGTATAAACATCGACCGTTATTTACGTTCTTGTAAGATTATTGCCACGCTGCAAAAATTCCAAGGACATGCCGTTTTGCGAGATCTTCAACCAAACAGCTCACTACAATCGTGGCTGCGAGCAGAAATGGCAAAGTCGTGGAATAACGCTTCGCGTGATACTGAAGAGCAATGGCGTAGGTCTATTCTTATAGAGCCCGCATGACCTTCTTACCGTTATATGATTTTTTTTTGGATCCATAGTGGAGTCCTAAAGCCTGTCATTTAGTCATTCTATTTATCCTCTGCATTCCTTGTAGTTTATTAAAATAACAATATTCAGCGCTTGCTATTGGCATCGTTGTTTGAATTACTATTATTATTGTTGTTCTCGAAATTATCTCCCTCCAAGATGTCCAAGTCCCGATATCTGTCTTCAAAGTCTTCCACATACGCGTCTGGTTCTTCTATCCAGCGCCAGTTCGAGAAAAGACGACCTTTGAGCGAATCTGGAATATTAGAAGGCGGAGAAATAATACAAAACGCCATATAAAGCACCCAGGCGACAATGAAGCCAACAAAATAGTTCACATTATACAGGTAGACTGCACCTTTAGGCACACCGGTATGCTTCATTTGAGTAGTACGAACGGCATCAGCAAAACCAGGCATGTTAGGTACTAATGCAAGCAAGTAAGCTAGAACGCCTCTCCAGTTTATTCCAAACTTACCATACATGTACCGTGAATTGACAGTGCCATTATAAAGATCCATCAATTCCAACCTGCCGCGCCGAAGCCAAAAGTAGTCACATAGGATCACGCCAGAAATCGAGCTCAAAAAGACACTGTATGCAGATAGGTATGTGGTAAAATTATTGTTACTGCTGAAAAAGTTCCAGGGGCAAATACAAAGCCCAATCATTGCGCAGATATACTGTCCTCGTCGAATATTGACAAAACGAGGAAGTAATGCAGTGAGGTCAGTACCTGCACTGGCAGAATTAGCAACAATATTAGTTCCTATCTGCGCTATAGCGAATCCCAGAGCGAAAAAAAATACACCCGCACGATTGCCAGCAGTGGGCTCGTCTCTTACGAATTTCATCATGACAAGCAGTGGATTCCAGGCATTAGACGCATCCTCTTTACTGGTATAGCGTGACTGAAATGCTGAGGAGATAAGAATACCGATAAGTGAAGTAATACCAAATCCTATAGGGATAGGCAGAAATTGTGACCACGTTGACTCTTTCGGGCTCGCGGCAAATCTTGAGAAATCAGTAGCATTCATAATTAATGCAGCATAATTAGAAATGGCAGACATCATAGCCTTTATGAATGTCCATCCAATAGTAGAGGTAGGTACATCTTTGGAGATTGGAGCATGAATGATACTACCCGCACCATCTGCTTTTATCAACATCCAAATCATCAACCCAAATGCGGCAATGGGTGCTACTACGATCTTAACCGTGAAAAGATGACGTAGACTTTGGATGGGGAACCATAAGAAGGGAAGTTGAAACAACCAGGCTAAGAAAAAACTTAAAAATTCGAATGTGCTGAGATTCCCTCCGCTCAAATCTTTCACACCTGTCGACTTATTCACACCGATGTAATAGGTATGTTTTCCGAAAATAGATACGAGAATCAGCTGTATGCATTGGCCAAGTATGTAGGACTGAGAACCCCACCAAATAATGGCCAAAACTACGCGATTTATAACTGGCCATAGCGATCCATAGACACCCCATGACGCCCGCGTTCCCACAGGAAAGCTCACATGATAATGTGAACCAACCCGCTGGGCTGCAAGAATAAACAAGGCTGCAAAAGTATATCCCAACCAAATGGCAATCCAGCAAAGCCACCATGAAAGTCCACCGTTGTCCTCACCAAGATAAGAACCAGCGATCTCCATAGTGTTAACGTTGATAGCATCAGCAAACCAGAAATTGACGAAATTATACCATCTCCAGTTTCTGCGACGCTCTTCGACAGGCTTCAAATCTGGATTAAACAAAAATTGTTGGCTCATACTGAGTCCTCTAGTATCGCCGACCTCGAACCATTTTAACCAAGCTTTGAGACTGCCCTTATTTTCGGGAAGTGCTTTCCATGTCTTGTATTCTTTGTTCTGCATCGTGCCCTCCTCAGGGATGGCAACGGCAGTAAATGGATCTAGATCCTTTTTATCTGACATTTTTTGGATCGGGAACTTTTCGTTCTCTGGAAATGATACGTGGCTCAGTATATTATCAAAAATGATCTGATGATAACTCGTACATCCCTGGACAAAACCCTAGCCTTGATTTGAAGATAGTCTGCCGCTAACTGCTTTTCTAATAACTGTAAGGGTACAATGTAGGGTTAGCACCGAATTGATACTTTCCCAGCAAAGGTATATTTTCGATTATAGCTCTATGTGGTTGCAAACAGTACCTAGCTCTCTTCTCTGATGAAAATACCATCAAAATTTTCAGTGTATCGAGTAATACTATCGAGTAAGCCTAGCGAACAACCCTACCACGCAATCCAAAAAGAGACATACCGAGAAATTCCGGCCTTTTTGTCTGAACTCTGTTTTCTAGCGGCTACAGTATAAATATGGACAAAGTAATTCGTGAAATCTAGAAAGAAATTACTATTCCTATAGTGCTCAACCTTATAATTACCTACCTCTAGTTTCTCAATAATTCGGTCTGGTAGCTCAGCTGGTTAGAGCGCATGACTGTTAATCATGAGGTCGAGAGTTCAATCCTCTCCTGGACCGTTTTTTTGTCATTTCTAATTTTTTTATAATCTGACTATTTTTTGCGGATTGTTTGATCCAATACTTTATTTATTTACAGAATATTGAATTTTTTTTCATGTCTATCCTATATATGGGCATACCAAGCTAGAAAGTAGATTGTGATTACCTCGCTGCTCGCTCATTCCCAATGAAGTTGATTGCTGAACCAGCCTTGAAAAATTCAATTTGGTCTTTTGACATCGTATGCCGTGCTTCAATATTGTATTGATCACCGCTGGGCTTGGTAATACGTAGTGTCAAAGTGCCGCCATTAGCACCATCCTTGTCAATCATATCACGTAGATCTAGCGTCTCAATCAAATCATGGGAATTGATTTTGTCGTAGTCTACCGGGTTTGCGAATGTTAAAGGAAGCATTCCCTGTTTTTTAAGATTTGTCTCATGGATTCGGGCAAAAGACTTTGTGAGCACAAGACGCCCGCCCAAGAAACGTGGAGACAATGCCGCGTGTTCCCGTGCAGATCCTTCGCCATAATTGTCTTCAGCCACCACAGCCCAAGGAATACCTTCTGATTTCCAATGTATCATCAAATCTGGTATCGTCATTTCACTTCCATCGAAATCACTTACCCTATTAGTTTTCCCCGTGTCGGCGTTAACAGCTCCAATTAGAGTGTTGTTAGAAATATTTTCGAGATGACCCTTATACTTCAGCCAAGGCCCTGCAGCGCTGATGTGGTCAGTAGTACATTTTCCTTGGACTTTGAGCAAAACCCTGAGTATCATTTCTTTTCCGTCCCAGGCTGGAAACGGTTCAAGAAGCTGGAGTCGGCTGGAAGTTGGGCTCACACTAACCTGAATAGAAGGATTCGGTTGCGGATCCCATGGAGGGTAGAACTCTTTTCTATCTCCGGCCGTATAGCCACGTGGTGGAGACTCGTATCCTTCTGATGGAGGGCTGAACTTGAAGCCGTCTATGTCTTGGGTCTCGGGATTGAAGTTCGTGCGTCCAGCATATGCAAAAGCAGTTACTAGGTCAGGAGAAGTAAGGAAATTGAGCGTCTCTGGGTTTCCATCATTACGAGCCTTGAAGTTTCTATTGAAACTGGTAAAAATGGCATTTTTGCCCTTTACATCTTTCTCTCCTGAGCGGTCCCACTGGCCAATACACGGTCCACAGGCATTGGCCAGGATAACTGCTCCATTACGCTCAAAGGTCTCAATTAGTTGATCACGTTCCATTGTTGCTCGGATTTGCTCACTTCCTGGTGTGACAAAGAATGGAACCTTCGGTTTTAGCCCGGCTGCCTCGGCCTGCTGCACCAGGGATGCCACACGAGTCATGTCTTGATAACTTGAATTTGTGCAAGATCCGATAAGTGCCGCACTCAATTCCTGGGGAACATCATTCTCCTTAACAAACTCACCAAATTTAGACACTGGTGTGGACAGATCCGGGGTAAATGGACCATTAATATGCGGTTCCAGTTCGCTCAAATTAAGCTCAATAACATCATCGTACTCACAGCCAGTGTCTGCCGCTAAGTAATTTGTCGTTGCTTGAACCTCTGAAGCAAGCTCACCAACGGGACCACGGTGTGTAGCGGTAAGATACCTCTCCATACCCCCTGTGAACGGAAACGTAGAAGTGGTTGCTCCAACTTCAGCGCCCATGTTGCATATTGTGGCCATTCCAGTAGCGGAGAGCGTCGGAACTCCATCACCGAAATACTCAATGATAAATCCGGTACCACCACGAACAGTGAGCTTGCCGGCCAAAGTAGTGATTACATCTTTAGGCGAAGACCAGCCTTGCAAGTGTCCCGTAAGCTTTACACCTAATATTTTGGGCGCCTTGAGCTCCCACGGTGTTCCCGTGAGCGCATCGACAGCGTCTGCACCTCCTACACCAATAGCCAGGGCCCCAAGGCCACCAGCATTTGGTGTATGACTGTCTGTACCCAGCATGAGAAGTCCTGGTGCACTAAAATTCTCGAGGACGATTTGATGAATGATTCCAGATCCTGGTCCCCAGAATTGTATACCATATTTTTCTCCGCAGCTTTTTAAGAAGTCAAATACTTCTCTATTAGTAGCAACAGCTCTGGAAAGGTCCTCCTCTGCACCATCTTTGCCCACGATAAGATGATCACAATGAATGCTGGCTGGGACATGCGTAGATGGCATCCCGGCGGACATGAATTGCAGTAGTGCCATTTGGGCACTTGCATCTTGCATTGCAACCCTATCTGGCATAAGCTTAAGGTACGCTTCACCGCGAAGAGGCTCAGATATTTCCTCGGGGACAGCCAAATGAGCATAAAGATTTTTCTCAGCCAGAGTCATTGGGCGATTAAGCCGTGCTTTGACCACCTCTAGATTCTCTACGAGCTTCTCATAAGGCGGTGTGCGACTTAAAAGACTTTTAGGGATGCGTGATCGAGCTGCAAAATGCACCCCACGATTCAACAAACCCATTATGGATGGATGAGTCAATAAAAAAGGCCTAATGTCTACTGACGAAAGTCGTCAGCTATTATAAAGATAATGCTATTGGTTAGATCGGGGATGACAATATTAACAAGGCTAAGACCAAGTACCTATGTTTTACTTTATAGCGTGTCTCAGAGTAAGATGAGCAATATATATAATGGTAGTCATTAAATATCCGCACCAGGCTTGAAAGTAAGTGGTTCCACCTTATCTCCTACACGAACGACGACATTTGTATCTCTGTGTATCAAACTCTCGCCAAAGGATGGTGGTCTCCCTTTTTCTAGGACCCTAAATTTTCCTAATGTACGAAGAGGCTCCTTGGATTTTCGGAATGTACCATCCACCAACTGTACAGTCGTCATAGAGCATCGCTCTACAGGACAAGCATTGTACCACTCATGGTCACCAATTTTTAGGAGTTTCCAATCGTCCTCAACCCAAGGCTCGTCGCTATCAACAACCACATTTGGCCGGAAATGCTCAGGAAGTACCTGGAACTCTCCATCAGTAGAAGAATCTAGATGCTGCTGAAGAGCTTCAACACTGGCTGTTGTAATAAGGTGACAAGGATATATATCCTGGAACGAGGATTGTATAACACGTGGCACTGACGCGGCAAAACTCTCATCCACATCGCTAGTGATTACACGCCGTACCTTTGGTGCTAGAAGAACTAAAGAAGAAGCGACTTTTTCCCCAACTACTTTACTGAAGAAGGACTTGATGTCGTACTTATCTGTAATGTTGGAGCTATCAACAACTTCACCCCATATTTCAACAGGAACACTTGGATCGTCCTTGAAAATATTACTTGGGTTCGCAGGAAGGCGAAGTTGTTGCCCATCATAGCTTATAATGATATGGTCGCCTTCAATAGCCGTATCAACCAGCACCAAGCGAGGATCTTGACGTTGGGTAAAAATACGGTATGGTGCACCATCTTTTTCAGGTGGTGACGCTAAAGTATACAAACGGTCATACTTAAAACCATAACTATCAATCTCGCTCTCCTTCACTTCGATTCCCTTTAGGGATTTTACCGGATGAACAAATATCCGAGAGATGTGCATGATTATTAAGTGTTATCAAGTTGCTAAACCTAGATAGATGATAGAGAACAAAAGATTTTTTATACTATGTTGAGTTGGCCATTTCACTAAGCGGAATATCTTCTGGGGCCGTATAGTCTGCCTGGACGTCAACCCCGAAGTCTGAAACGTTCTCACCTTCATAATTTACCCAGCGATCCCACCTATAATACTCATGTTCGCGTGCTTTATCGGGGTCTGGAGGCCAGCGCTGAAGGACGGTGAATGCTTTAGGAAAATTGTGGCCATCCCCAGGTGCGTGGCCCCAGGGAAGTAGCCAGGTCCAGGGTGCTCCGAGACACTCGTATATATTTTTCCAGGGGTTTATATCGAAAGGAAACACACATGACGGTCCCAATCTGCGGCGAGAAAGTATTCTTGCCCTTTCTTCCTCCCACTCCTCTATCTGTGTTTGGTTTGAAACTATGCCCCCAAGTACCCGAATAAAAAGAACACCAACACTGAATTCCACGAAAAGCAATGCAATTATGAGGAACACTCCAAGCCAAATGTCTCGCCGGGGAATTAGATATGCTGGTAGGTTCGAGGTCCAAATACTCCAATTCCACATGGTTGTTCGCAATAGGCCGTAGCCGTTGACTGCGCATACCCAGAATAAAAAGCGCACAAAATGGGGAGTATTGTTCCATCCAACACAGTTACGAGTCCATGGACAATGATGATCCATGCGTAAGACACACTGTTTACACTGCCTACAATGATGAGCTCGTTCTGGCTTCGGAGCCTTGCATTTAGCACACCATCCATCAAATTTTGTTTTTATGCTTTTTTGGGGGCTTCCTGGTGGCGTGAAAATGGCCTGCAAATACGATTCTGCCACCATCAGCATGCTTGCTACAAATAATAGCTTTTTGATCCTCGAATCATCCTTGAAAATAAGAAAGAAGGCTAAAGTACTGCATCCGGATATCAAGGCACACGGCACGATGATTCCAAGGCCCCATGGTGGGTTCTTCATAGATACCAGTGGTGTCTATGTGTGCCGCCCTAACCGCAAACGTTCTTTAAAGTAGCTACAGACATAGAACCAGTCTCGTGGAAAATGGGTTTATGCAGGTGTATTGTGTTCTAATGTGTATGAAGTTCACTCTTGTACACTACATAATCTTCGTGGTTACTGAAAAGTTAAGATGTGTTCAATTGGAACACAAACTGTTCACATGAAACTCACTTCACCTCCTCAAAAACCTTTAAAATCAGGGTGTCTGAGAATTGCAAGGACAGCATGAATACAATCTCAAATACGAGCCAGCAACAGCAACGTTCCAATATATGTATCACCTAACCCACGTGCACTTCCTCTCCTTGTATCTCCTTGTAGTATACTACGCTGTAGCGAAGCCTCAATGGCCGGGAACAAGTTTCTAGCACATATACCCAAGCAAACGACAAGGCTAACCTTTGAGCCACACCTACATGTAAGCTTGAGAAGCAAGGCTTTACTGCGTAATGCTTCTTTGAACAAGGGATCTGCTTTCACCGCCAAGGAGCGAGAGCAATTCGATCTCGTGAGCTTGCTGCCACGCGTGGTAAATACACTTGAGGATCAGGTGAGTCGTGCTAGAAGTCAGTATTTGGCATTAAAAAGTCCGATTCAACGCAACCAGTTCATGCAGTCGATGAAACGCCAGAATAAGACTCTTTACTTCGCCCTTCTTCAGAAGTATTTGAAGGAGATTATGGGAATAATTTACACCCCTACTCAAGGTGAAGCGATTGAACATTATTCCCATCTCTTTAGAGAGCCTGAGGGTTGTTTTCTCAATATACATGATCCAGAGCGCATCTCACATCATCTCAGCCACTGGGGTGGTGCAGGGGACATCGACTACATAGTAGTGACTGATGCGGAGGGAATTCTTGGAATTGGTGATCAAGGTGTTGGTGGTGTTGGTATCTCTGTTGCCAAACTCAGCTTGATGACCGCATGTGGCGGTGTTCATCCTGACCGGGTCATTCCTGTAGTCCTTGATTGTGGTACGAATAACGAAAAATTGCTCAAAGACCCATTGTACATGGGCAACCGACACCCTCGAATCCGTGGGAAGCAGTATGATGAATTTGTTGATAATTTTGTGAAGGTGGTCAAGAAGCAGTTTCCGGACGCTGTTCTTCATCTTGAGGATTTTGGCACTGCAAATGGATATAATATTCTCAATCGCTATAAGGATGAATTAACGGTTTGGGATGACGATATCCAAGGAACGGGTGCAGTTACCATGGCCACGTTGAAGGGTGCTCTTGGATCCATAAAAACAAACCTTCGTGATGCTACAATACTCATATATGGTGCGGGATCTGCTGGCATGGGAATTGCAGACCAGATTGTGGATAACTTGGTTACCTCAGAGGGATATAGCCTAGAAGAATCACGGTCGAAAGTGTTTCTGATGGATCGTGATGGTCTCATTACTCAAGGCATGAGTTTAAGACCAGGGCAGGAGCATTTTGCCAAGAATCCCCAGGATTTTCAGTCAGTGGATACTAAGAGCTTGTATGAAGTCGTGAAGACCTTGAAACCGGATGTCCTTATCGGATGTTCTACTATAGCTGGCGCCTTCACTGAGCAAATAGTGAAAGAGATGGCTAGTCATGTTGAGAGACCAGTGATTTTACCATTATCAAATCCTACGCGCCTACATGAGGCATTCCCAGCTGATCTTATCAAATGGACAGATGGTAAAGTATTGGTAGCTACAGGATCACCGTTTGAGCCGGTTGACGGGCGTCCTATTTCAGAAAATAACAATTGTTTTATTTTCCCTGGGGTAGGATTCGGAGCGGTTGTGAGCCGTGCATCCAAGGTTTCCAAAGGTATGCTTGCTGCCGCTGTCGATGAACTTGCAGCGCAAAGTCCGGTGCAAAATGATCCAGAAGGAGCCCTCTTACCTGATGTTTCAGATATCAGGGAGATTTCAGCTAGGATCGCCAGTGCTGTTTTGAAACAAGCACAGAAGGAAGGTATTGCTCAAATCTCTGAACGTGATGCCACGTACGTAGATGAACCTATTGAAATCCCGCAAGATGATGAGGAGCGTTTGGAATGGGTCAAGTCACAGATGTGGAAGCCCAAATACCGTCGTTACGTCAAGTCTGCCAGGTTCATTTGATGGTGATCGTTCTGCTGATAGTCATTTCGAACGTCTTTTCTATCGCATGGGCTTAGGAAATTCTATAGCTATATCGTTAAATCCATAAAAAATTGAGTGGCAGCAGTAATGTCAAGGAATCATAATGTAGTTCTATTTGGCGACTCGATCATATGAATACACCTGCCTACCGAACAGGCCACGATACAACCAGTCAAAGAACATGTGTAACCGCGAACGAGCAGAGACAGTTTCCGATAAGTAGACACCGCGCCACAGATACATAGCAACGATTCCTCCACCGAAGTTGAACCCTACAGAGCTCTTTGTGTCAAAGACGGCAGCATTAGATATATATGCAAGCGAGCCCAGGTGATAGTAAGTAAAAGGTCGATATACGCATTGATCTATATCATTACCAGCAGCAGACTTCAAAACCATAGAGGGTCGCGCAACAGCAAGTCGATTGAGCTTGTTGCCCATGTAAATCCCCTGTTGACTTGCACGCTGAGCAGTGGCTGGCAAAGACGTGACCTTACTATCGACTTTTTGTAGCTCAGATCTTACAGTTTCGTAGGAAATTAATTCGCCGGGCTCATACCACCTATGAAGTTTGTCTCGCAGCTTGATGACATGCTGACGGACATGTGGGCAGTCTTTCGCGATTTGTAGAAGGGTTTTATCGACTGTATCACGATCCATGTGTTGTCTCATCTCTCCGCTAAGGAGCTGTGACAGTTCCTCACAAAGGTTTGTTCGTAGGGTCGAGCAGTCACCTATTGCATAAACTTCACCCGGTTTCGTACCAATAACGCGTAAATGCGAATCGGTTTCTATAGCACGACGGTTGTGCTGGGAGCTTGCGAGCTTGCTCATCACTCGCTTCACAAGTCGGGTTAGACCAACGCCAGTTGTCCACATGGTTAGCCCAGAGGGCAACTCATAAACTTGACGTTGACCATCAACATTTTTAGCGAAAATTACAGAGTCCCCGGTCACCTCCTGGACCCGGGAGTTCGTCTGCAGGTCAATTCCATCCTTCATAAAGCGCTTCATGGCGTATTCCGAGATACTTTCATCGTAAGTATTAAGAATAGCTGAACGGGATTGAATTACATGAACAGACGCCAGATTCACCAAGTGACGGGGGAAATATTTTGGTACATCTTCCTTGAGCAGATCGTAGATTTCTGCAGCGAGCTCGACCCCCGTGGGCCCCCCGCCGCAGACAACAAATGAAAGAAGACGACGGCGTTCAATGTCAGTAGTTGCCGGCAGAGATGCCTGCTCAAGATTTTGGCATATTTTCATACGAAGTTTTTGTGCATCCTCTGCTGTCTTGAACGGAAAACAGTGCTCAACCCCTGGGACGCTATGCGTATTTGCCGTGGCTCCTGAAGCTATAATGAGCTTGTCATATTTCACATAGAAATTCTCTGTATTAGGATCATTGCGGACCTCCACAAGCTTTTCATCGAATTCGACATCACTTGCTGCACCCTCCAGATAACGCCCCTCTTTTTTCCTGCACAGATCACGGATGGGCTCAACAAGGGAGTCTAGTGATAGTGTGCCAGTTGCTGCGGATGGTAGTAGAGGTGTGAATAGAAAGTGGTTGGTCGGGGAGATAACAGTGATATCATAGTTTCCTGGGTTGAGTGATTTCAAGAGAGAGACTGCTCCCCAGCCCGATCCGAGAATGACGAGGCGAGGACGCTTTTCTCCCGAATTTCCCAATTCATCATCGTCCATGAAGGCATTAGCTATAGGTAGATTTTTTGGTCCTCCACGTTTAAGGTTCAGTGCGTCATCAGAGACGCTGCAAGAAATCTCAAGTGGTCCTTCCCGGTACGTGCTCGAATCGTATAAGAAGAAAGCTGCCAGGTAGATAGCCGGGATAGCAAGCCCAGCTCCGACACCAGTGAGCAATCCCTTGATAAACCTCATTCTCGGTTGTTTTTTCGGAGCAGCATCACCGCTATTGAATCTGCGTAAAGGCAGTCCACGGGTAAAAGCCACACGGTTCCTTAGTCCAGCCCCCAAACATCCTCGTGCAAACATTAAGAAGTTAGCTATGACTGCTATGGGTAAGGGCCAAACACACGAAATCTCCGATTGTCCGGCACTTCTCAAGAATTAGAAAAAGCAATCACTTTATGTACATTATTTCAATCATGATCATTCTATAACCAATTCTGAAGGCTGACCAACTACTTTAGAAGATTCTGGCAAAAACCAATTCGTCTGACGTCTGTCGCAAAGCGTGCACAGTATAGATTAGTAATCTCATCCTTGCCACCAATCCAAGTGAGATAGATGGGACTAAACAACCCGGTTCCGCGAGACCTGGGCAGCGAGGCCCGCAAGGCAGCTAAGATATTGACAAGTTTTGTTAAGCCGAACCAGATTGTGAATTATGAGGAGGTCATCCCTCCCCATGTTCTGCGTAATGCGAAGGGACTTGCAATCATTACTGTGATAAAGGCAGGCTTCTTGTTCAGTGGCCGTGCAGGCTCTGGTGTGATTGTTGCTCGCCTTTCTGACGGTACGTGGTCGCCGCCTTCTGCTATCATGACTGCTGGTGCCGGCGCTGGTGGCATGATAGGTGCCGAAATCACGGACTTTATTTTTGTATTGAACAACAAGGATGCAGTGAAGGCCTTTTCAAAATTCGGCTCAATCACTCTGGGAGGTAATATTGCTGTTGCGGCAGGACCCCTGGGCCGATCCGGAGAGGCAGCAGGGGCTGCTTCTACGGGTGGTATTGCAGCAATTTTCTCCTACGCCAAGACCAAGGGGCTTTATGCAGGTGTATCGCTTGAGGGGTCTGTCCTCGTGGAACGCAAGGATGCCAATGCCAAATTCTATGGTGGGTCTCCCAGCGCAGAGGATATTCTTAGTGGCCGAATCCGGGCTCCCCGCTCAGTTGAGCCGCTATTCCGCATCCTGGATAGCAGAGCCTTCCGTTCAGATCTAGTCGATGATGACGACTTCAACTCCTCTATATACGACGATATGCCTTCCGTGGACGACTATGGGTCGACGAGAGGAAGCACCAGACGATCAGGCCGGTATCGTGACGACGAATACTACAGCGACGATGAGGACGACTACGCACCTTCCCGCAGAGGCGGTGGTGGCGGTGGTGCGAAGCCCAGCCGTCGTTCTGGAAGATACGCCGAGGACGACTATGATGACGATTACAGCGACGACGAAGACTATGGGTACTCGTCACGTAGCAGACGGGACAGGGATAGAGACACTTATCGCTCCAGGGATCGTTATGACCGCAGTGCGAGGTCGAGAAGAGACTACGATGATGAGGACGACGATTTGAGCGGCCGCATGGGTAGGACGCACATCAGTGAGCGCTCACCTCCTAAACCGAAGCCGCGTGCACCGCGGGGCGCAATGCAGGCAATTGCCTTATATACATTCAGTGGTGAGGAGTCTGGCGATCTCTCCTTCAGAAAAGGTGATGTCATTCATGTCACAGCGAAGTCCGACTCGCAAGATGATTGGTGGACCGGTGAGCTTGATGGGCGGACCGGTATCTTCCCTGCTAACTATGTGGAACTCAGCTGATAAGTTGCTATATACCTCGATGGTATGTTGAAACTCTCTATGTATTATTGTATTACTATTCTAATACTTTTTTACCCGTCCCGCGACCAGTGATTTAGTAGAGAATTGAAGCTAGTCTAAGTTCTTTGCCAAAGGTAGGGGTGAATCTGGATAAAAGAATTGATGCTAGAAGTCACAGCAACTTCCATTCTACATAAGAAAAAAATAAATAAGTCATAGAGAAGCGGGTGGTTGGTGCCTAGCTACAGGTCTTGATTACGGAGCTGCAGCCTTTAATTATTCCGTTTAAGTTAACTGACAACGAGGTCTCTGTTGTAATAGATAGTGGATGAGGCCATGTGTAATTACTGTTGTTGCAGTCTACAGGCCCACTGTAGCTAGAATCAGGCGATTGGTGACTTTTCACCAATCATATGGTATGGGTGGGTTAAAAAAGGTTTCTGATTCCTGTTCGACCATTCGGGCAATTCAGGGAAACACCGTATATTCCAAAATAATCCGATGACTTGCCAATTTGGTTTCGTTTGCTGGTTTGGATTTTAAGTGATGGATAATTTCGCTAAACAGGCACGGCTAAAATATATATACAAATTTGCTACATATATGTATTTCACAATCTCATAACTCCTTTCCCAGGTCCATTTACTTCATGTTGTTTTCTATAATTCGTCGAAATTAGTAGCCCTCGCCTAACCCTGCACAAGGACGCCCCTAGCCCGACCCCACAGCAAGCCATAAGCCCTATAAACCGCCGTAATCTAAAATGTACGTCATATCATTGTAAATGTCCGCTAACGAATCCAGCGCATCACGAGCCATAGTTCCTCCTGCCCCATCTGCTCAAGACATTGCTGAAGCCAATGCTTCTGCCCCGCAACCCAGCACTAAGCCTAAGAATTTCCTTGAGCGCTTCAGCCTAAACGGCAAAGTAGCTATTGTTACTGGTGGTGCTCGTGGTCTAGGATACTCAATGGCTGAAGGACTCTGTAGTGTTGGTGCTGAGGCCATTGTGATCCTTGATGTATCGATGGAGCTTGGACTCGACGCTGCCAAGCGGTTACACGAAGCCTACGGGGTAAAATCGCAATTCTACAAGGCAGATGTTCGTGACGAAACCAGTGTGAATGAGATCATGGACTCTGTTGCAGAGGAATTTGGCCATATCGACGTTGTGGTCAATTCTGCGGGAGTGGCCGATCTCGTACATGCAGAGGACTATCCGGCCGACAAGTTTCGTCGTGTCGTGGACATCAATCTTAATGGTTCTTTTTTGGTCTCGCAAGCGGCTGCCCGCTACATGATTTCTCAAGGCACTGGTGGAACCATCGTTTTTATTGCTTCAATGTCAGGCCATATCGTCAATTGGCCCCAGCCGCAGTCTGCATATAATGCTTCCAAGGCTGGCGTTCGTCATCTGATGAAGTCGTTGGCTGCGGAGTGGGCCGTACATGGAATTCGATGTAACTCGATTTCCCCAGGATATATGGATACCGCCCTGAACCGGTCATTCAAGGGCTTGTTTAATGACTGGAAGGGTAAGACACCCATGGGACGACTGGGCGATGTTGATGAATTGACGTGTGCATGTATTTACTTAGCGACCCCCGCGTCGTCCTATTGCACAGGTACTGATATTTTGATTGACGGAGGTTACACGATTATCTAGATTTGAAATATATAGCATAGTCAGTAAACCAACCTGGTTGGTTTGGGTATGATATGCGTTTTGTTGATTAGATCTCGGATGACCATCTCTCGCTCGCGTCTTCATTAGCTTGTATAAGTGCACTGGCCATATCCATATCGGCAAGCTGGTGAAATGACATCGTTGAATCTTCGGGTAATGCATAAGGGTTACTGGTGGTACGGCTCGAGGGGAGTGCTCTCTTTCGGCGGCCTGGCTGCCCACCTAGTTCATCCTCACCACGGCGTTTCGTTCCAGAACTAGGTGTGGAAGAAATGGCTGAGGCGTTGGATGCCTTCGCTCCGCATTCTGGACATGCGTCAATTACTGAACACACAGTCTTTTTAATATTAGACCAATAATATTTCGAGGTGATGGCTGATGATGTGCGATTGATACCATTATGGTTCTCGCTATGTATTTTGCTAGCAAGCTGCTCCTGTCTTGCTACGTCCCACACCACTTCACGGTTACCATTACGAAGTATAAGCCTACCTTGATCAGAGACACTATATTTACATGCCGCTGCTCGCAACCGGCTCTTCTCGGCAGTGTCCGCATTTCTAGGGTATCTACCTGACCGAAGATAGTGCTCGAGCCTCTGGAACCGACGGGCGTCCGCTTCTGCAGACCGTACGGAAACATGAGGTAATTCTGCAGAGCTGTCCAGGTCATCAGAAGCCGTCTCTTCCAGTCCCTGGTCCATGAAATTCCGTGAATAAATAAAGGCATCCACCCGCCGTGGTGGTGAGCTCTGAACGAACCCCGCACCTTTGATACGACCACACCTTTTATAACCAGAAGCCTCCAGCATCTTTATGAATGGAAGGTTGGTGGCATAAACAAGATCGAAAATTCCTTGAGTGAATCCCAGCTTTAGGCTCCAATCAGCGAAACACGACATCAGCGCCTTTCCAATTCCCTTGCCTCTAATACCTGAGTTCACGAGAAATCCGCCACTCACCAAGTGGCCACTTCTTCCTGGGTAGCATTGCCGCATGTAAAATGCACCGAGACATTCTTTTTCCCAATGTGGACGCGTTTGTATTGTGGCACTCTCTCCTAAGAGCATAATTCCTGCAAGACCTCCACCGAACCAATAGTCTTGAAATGCCTCAATACGCATCTCAGTGTAGTAAGGCACGCCCTCACCTTTCTCAATTTCTAAATTGAATTCGTCACAGAGAAACGCCTGTAGCTCAAGCGGCACGTGCTCTGGCCCTGAAAAAGGGTATACCGTTGCCTTGGTCTCGCCATCATTTAGCAAAACGGTGCAGTGCTCAACGATGCCCATTTCGGGGCTATCGCGAGGACGCATAAATAAATTAGTCCTGCTTGAATCTCGCGCTTCTCAACCCTTACCCTGCAATTTACGAAATTGAGCTAAAGTAGTATAGATATACGTGTATATAACTACCTCAACATAACTGCCAGGTATGACAAAGAACAATAGGTGGTATTCAGTTGCTTATAATTTGCGCCTCAATGCAATCCTAGTCCGTTAGATCGGAATCATGTGTGGTCCAAGACAATGACCTGATTAAAGGAGACATCTGGGCATTATTGCGCATTCCAAATAAATACTATAGCATTGAACCAGCAAAAAAGTGCTTATTTAAATCTTTTTCAGGATCGAAAACATCCTAGAATGGGTTATCGCATTCATTGGCGATGCGATAATATGATGCGATGATGATGATGTGATAATCAGTAAATGGTAGTAGCTGCAGTGGGGCAACTCACGGCTGGGGCGAATCTAGCACGCAATGGCCTTGCTGCTAAACGGCTGATCTTGAGAGCAGCTGAATCTGGAGCCCGGGCACTTTTCTTGCCGGAAGCTAGTGATTATATAGCTGGTTCCCCAGCGGAAAGCGTATCTCTGGCTAGAAACGTGGACGAATCTCCCTTCGTTACTGAGATTCGTAGAACTCTTAGAGACCTTGAAAATCCTTTATATGTGTCTGTTGGAGTTCATGAGCCAACAGAGCCACCCAGTGCGCGAATTCGAAATACACTGCTTTGGCTAGGCCCTGATGGGTCGATTCTTGCCCGCTATCAAAAGCGCCATTTGTTTGACGTTGACGTTCCAAACGGTCCAATTCTAAGAGAGTCAAAGTCTGTTGAGCCTGGTCCTGGCGTAGTGGACCCCATTGAGTCCCCGTTGGGCAAGCTGGGGCTTGCTATCTGCTACGATATCAGGTTCCCCGAAATGGCACAGGAACTCCGTACAAAAGGAGCCCAGATACTTCTGTTTCCTTCGGCTTTTACTGTGAAAACTGGCGAAGCTCACTGGCATATTTTAAACCAGGCACGAGCTATTGACAATCAATGCTATGTGATTAGTGCTGCACAGGTGGGACAACATGACGAAACCGGCAAGCGGTTCAGCTATGGCCACACTCTGGTTGTTGATCCTTGGGGGACCATAGTTGCAGAATCCACGCTAGATGGAGAGGACCTCATCACTGCTGATATTGATCTTTCCAAACTCGAGACGATACGCCAGAACATGCCCTTGTGGGAGCAGCGCAAGGAACTCGAAGAAAAGACATAATGCAGGACGGCACCGATTAGCATCCCAGTCCATTATTCCTTCTCTTCTTTTCCCCTTCTTCCACAGTGAAGCTTTAAAACTTAGAATATAACTAACTATCAATAACACTTAGATTAAAAGAGGTCGCTAATAACATCCTCGAGATCTTCGGTGAGATCTTCGGCCACATCCCAGGCATTCATAGCGAGATGCTTGGCCTGGTCAAGGAGCGACTCGCCGATGTCGTCGTCACTATCATCCTCCTCCTCATCGGCTCTACCCTGGTTCCAGAAGAAAGAGATATCCTTGCCACCACCATTGTAAGCGAGTACGTTAGGCGAAGCATCATCGAGGTTGGAAATCTTATCCGGGGTACCGAAAGCGATGATGTCCTCCTTGAGCTCCTTAGGAGTGACGGCTCCGCGAACTGCATACTCAGAATCAGTGCTGGGCTGCAATGAGAGGAAGTAAGACAGAAGACCACAAATGTGCGGCGTAGCCATCGAAGTACCACTCATAACCTCAGTGGAGTCGGGACCGGAAATACCCACAGAAAGCACATTCACACCAGGGGCAAAGATGTCCACACAGCTACCGTAGTTAGAAAAGTATGCACGGTCATCACCAATTGTCGTGGCACCTACAGTCACAGGTTCACTTGCACCGGCTGGGGAAACGTAGCATGCATTTTGGTTCTCGTTACCAGCAGCAACAGCGAAGTGTACACCAGCCTGAGTAGCCGCATTTACAGCAAGGTCAAGACTGGGTGACTTACCACCACCAAGCGACATGTTTGCAGTGGAGCCCTTGTACTTCTTATTCTTCTTCGACTCCTCGCGATGAGCCTGCACAGTCCATTCGACACCGGAAATGACATCTGACATAGTTCCACTGCCGTCGGAACCGAGGACTTTAACGGCGACTACATTGGCGTTCTTCGCAACACCATACTTCTCACCCGCGATAGTGCCTGCACAGTGCGAGCCGTGGCCGAAAGTATCCTCATCGACGTCGCCGAAGGGAACCGTCTTACCCCAACGAGCACGTCCACCAAAGTCGTTGTGCTCAGTGTATACACCAGTGTCGATGATGTATGAGGTAACATCCTCACCACCCTCATCGTCATAGATGTACTTGTTGAATGATCCGAGGGAGAGGGCCTTACGGTGTGAGAGACGGGCCAAACCCCACGGGGCGCCATTCTCGGTGACAATGTGATCATCCTTATTGCCGCCAGATCCACCAAGAGTCCATACCTTCTGGTCACGCTCCGCGAACTCTACCTCCGGAAGCTCAGCCAGCTTCTCCGCCACACCAGGCAGCAGAGAACCGGCATAACCCTTGAGAGCAACACCATAGATCTGGTCCACGGTGTGCTTCGCCTCAGTCTTCAACAAGGGGTGCTCTGACGAGTCAGCCAAGAGGGTCTGGGCATGAGAGCTGCTGGCGTCAGCGAGCCAATTCATGTGCTGAGCAATTTGTTGGGGATCCACCTCATTCTTAAAGATGACGATGTATCTATCAGGAATTGGCTGCGCATTAGCAGCACTGAACACGGCACCGGATCCTTCAGAAGGGTTGGTGGCATGATGAGCCTTCTTCATTCCCTTCTTTTCCGCGTGATGATTCCGGGAAACAGAACTCTCATGGCCACCAATACGCTTCTTGGAGTGGCAGCCTTTCTTCTTATTGTGAGACTTCATCTTCTTCTTGCCAATGAAGAACTCGGGGTCAGAGGTAGTAGCATCGGACTTACTCCCACCATTCAATTCCTGGGTGGAGACAATCGACTTGACCGTGCTGCGCGGGTCTACGCGCTCAATGTCTTCAAGACCTGAGAAATCGTGGGGAATGTAAAGTGCGCTGATGAACGGCAATGCCGCAAGAGTAATAACGCCAGTGCGAACCATTGGCGTGTTGTGTGGTGTTGTAGTTGAGGGGTACCGATAGGGGATTGCTGGATTGGGAGGTTATATACAGTTAAGGGAAGGAGCGGCAAGGGTACTTACTTATCGGGGCTGGGGCTTGGAGTCAAATACAGCGAAAATAGCGGTGTTTTGGAGATATAAAATGATAAAAATAGTTAAATACAAGGAGAGTCATACCACTGCCTTTCGTGCAGCTCATTGGATACCGTCATGGCCGATTTAGCGGGATTATCTTCCGGTGGCGTTGCGCTATAATCAACTATATTTACCTGCCCCAGAAATGCAATAGGCTATCAATTCATGTCAGTATATATGTTAAAGCCTGAAAGATTGTGATATGGCCAGCCACCAAATCTCTCCGTGATTGGGGGACAGAGTCCTGATCAGGACCCTTACCCTCACAGTCACGCAAGCTAGTCTGGTCCGATGTTGGTGGAGACAAACTCGCTTTTAGCCGTAAATGAGCATTGCTAGCAGCAGTAAATATGCCAATAAATTAAGAAATATATTCCCCTACGTAACATATGGTAGGTATCCGCATGGCTAGTATGTATTCGCTTCTCCAAAACTATCTGGTATAATTCCACGTTTCCAGTGGATAAACTCCTATCTAATATAACGGTTTTTGCTGCTTGTTGCTTAAATATTTGGTATATACCGCATTAATAGCAAAATAATGGCTAAAACTGTCGAAACGTTTCCAGGAGCACGATGTTAGCGCTCCATTACATAATTTGAACTCTACACTGGTGGTGGTGCGGGCACATGAATGGAAGGGGATTCAACATTGCTCACCAGAAGTTCAGTGTAGACATTGATATTGAAGCCCATGCAGTAAAGGGTCGGACGGTATTGACTCTCGTTCCGACGGACCCTGAGCTCCGCAGCGTGGTGCTGGACGCCCGCCGGATGCGCATATTGAGAGTACTTGTGGATGGGCACTCTGCAACATTTAGGCATTTGGATACATTAAACAATCCTCCAAATGCTCATATATCATGGAGTGCTCCACAAGCCCATCTCTATCGCTCAAAGCTCCAGGAGCACTTGAACCCCAATGGGCCGGGGGATCTGGTAGTTGAGCTACCGGGGGAAACGGTAGTGAAAGACGCAGAGGCTTCTGGTTTTATGGGAAATGCAGCTGGTGGTGATGAGAAGTCATATGAGGCCTTGACCGTGGAAATTGAATATGAAACACTTGGCCGGCCGGAGGGGTTGAACTTTGTGGGTGGAAGGGGATCGGGGATTCCCCGGTCTCATTGGCACGCTTATACGACCCAGTCACCAATAGGTCAGGCCACAAGCACATGGCTCCCTTGTGTTGATGGTTTGTGGTCGTTGTCTACCTGGGAGATGGAATTTGTCGTGCTCAAAGTTGTGGACGACTCAGATTCGGAGGATCTCGAACTTGTTGTTGTTGGTAATTCGACGCAACCTACCCAGGTTGCACATCCCACCGATCCTAAAAAGAAGCTCGTAAAGTTTGAAATGTTTAGCCCAGTGTCCTCCCAGCATATTGGGTTTGCGGTAGGTGCATTTGCCGCGGTGCAGCTCCAGGTGGGAACAGACCAGACCACTAACGAGAATGGACAGCAGAGCGAGCGCGCTGTTCCCATCACGGTATATTCCCTCCCAGACCGTCAGGGAGATGTGGGATATTCATGTGGAATATTTCAAAAGGCAATGGATTTCTTCACGCGGGAGGTAGGAAGCTTCCCATTTCAAAGCTATAGTATTTGTTTTGTTAGTGAGATGCCATATGATGTGGTGGACGCTATTTCACTTAATATCTGTTCAGACCGGCTATTATTTTCCTCACAGGCGATCGAGCCACTATTCGAAGAAGGAGAATTGCTAATACGGGGTTTGGCTGCCCAGTGGAGTGGAGTGAACATCGTCCCATATAACTGGTCGGATCTTTGGTTGACCGAAGGCATAGCTCTATTTATGACAAGAGCATTCATTCGCCAGCTTATGGGCACAAACGAATTCCGGTATAGAATACGCAGAGCCAACGAAATGTTGGTGGATGAGGACATTGGCCGACCTGCACTTAGTGATGCAACTGCGTTTCAATTCCCCTTGATTCCGGACGACTTGAGCTTTATAAGGTTAAAAGCACCACTCATATTGTACATATTGGATCGGCGCCTCACAAAAACTGACAGGTCGTTGGGAATTAAGCGAGTGTTGTCGAGACTGTTTCTCCAGGGCATGAGCGGTGAGTTGAGCGGTTGCATAAAGACCTACCATTTCCAGAAATTATGCGAACGTGTGGCTCATCATCGCCTGGATACTTTTTTTTCTGAATGGATATACTCCGCCGGTTACCCGATCTTTAGAGTGACCCAACGATTTAACAAGAAGCGCATGTTCATTGAGATGGGCATAGGCCAGGTGCACTCGCGAGAGCTGCCGCCTGAAGTTTTGCGTGCTCCAGAATTTTTGGATAGGGCTGTGCAGACCATACTACATGATAGTCCAAAGGTCCCAGCAGTTTTTTTGGGGCCTATGACTATACGTATTCACGAAGCTGATGGTACCCCCTATGAACATGTTGTGCAACTCAAGGAATCATTCACAAAATTAGATATACAGTACAATACAAAGTACAAACGTCTGCGAAGAGCCCAGAAATTCCGCATTGGCGGTGATATCAAGTGTCTTGGTGATGTCTTGATGTCTGACAAGGACATTGACGAATGGAGGCTGAGTGACTGGGGTGAAGGAGATGAGGATGAGTATATGTTCAATGAGGCTTTTGAATGGCTTCGTGTTGATGCTGACTTCGAATGGCTTGGCCGTATGTTTGTAGGTCAGCCTGATTATATGTATGCTTCTCAACTTCAGCAGGATCGTGATGTTGTGGCTCAGGTTGATGCAGTTGAGTATTTTGCCACCCAACCGCCTTCGCCGATATATTCGTCCATCCTAACGCGTACCCTTATGGATCGCCGCTACTACTATGGTGTTCGGGTTCGCGCAGCACTGGGTCTCAGTAAATGTGCGACAGAGCACATCAACTTCCTAGGGAAATTCCATCTATTCAAATGTTTCCAGCAATTGTTCTGTTTTGAAGACTCTCTTGTACCTCGGGCTAATGATTTTACAGATATCCCTCAGTATTTTGTCCAGAAGGCAATACCACAGGCGTTGGCGCTAATAAGAGACCTGAACGGGCGGTGTCCACTAGATGTTGCTCAGTTTCTTCTCGACTTGATTCGCTATAATGAAAACAGTGGAAATCCCTATAGTGACAGCGCCTACCTAGCGTCACTTATTCGGGCAGTCGTGACCACCCTCAGGCCTCTGCAGCCGGAGGATATCGTCGACACAAATGATCCCCAAGTGCAAGCATTTGTTGCTCGAGTCACTGCCGAGATCGACAAGTGCCAGCGGTTAGATCGATGGCTTCCCTCTCGAAACTACCAGCTAATGACAACAGCCGTCGAGATGGATGAGGTACTCATAAGGTTGGGTTATGGCCGACCACGGTTCGATAAACTTGTACTCTCAACGCAACCAGGTTCGCCAACCCCGGTTCGCTTGGTATCATTCCAGACTCTTTTGAACCTAGGCGGCTATCGTCGCGAGGCATTAATGAAATACGTCATCCAGACAGCTCTCTTAGATCAAGCAGCTGATATAAGACTTGGAATATTGCGTTGTCTTGCGACCATGTCGGGTGAAATTGCCCTTCATGGTGAGTATGCAGCAGCTGCACCCCAAAAGGCGGAGTCCGCGCAAGAGCTATTGCAACAACGACAAGAGACCTTGGCTCGTGGGTCGGTAATCACTGCTATCCCGTTACTCCGCAAGGAGATGAACTCGAAAACAGCCCTCTCTCAAAACCTTTGGGTTGGTATACTTTCCCCATTGACCGGGGCTTATGAACGTCGGAGGCTGCTGGAGCTGTGCCTTGTGCTTTACGAACCCTCTAATTCTCTAATTGTCACGCTTCCAACGCCAAAGCTACACCGCCTGTCTATGAAACGCCGGCACGACTTCTACATGGTGGCGAAGTATCGCAGTGTTCTGAAAAAGCATCGATCGTCTCTTGTGCAGCATGATGATGCTCCAAAACTAAAACTGAAATTGAAATAGGGGTTGAAAAAATAATAAAGAGTTGATACAAGAACTCCTAAGTCTTATCATTTACAGAGTATAATGCAATAATACAGTTAAATCAACTAAGCCAAATCCAGCCGACGGTACCCGCTGCCATCATAGAGATTCCTGCCCACCATATGGTGTCATAGTTAGCAGAGTGCTGTCGTTTCGCGTCCGTTCGCGACCTGTTCTTCAATGCGCGGCGAACTTTGTTTCGCACACTCCTGTCATCAATACCGCGTCGCTTTTTAGATGATGATGAGCCATCACCAGTAGGGTTCATTGTCTGGGTTGGCAGCATCTGCGGGGGCTTGTACACCAGATACATGGGCGCCATTGGTGTGCCATCAAACTGATACAGATTAAGGCGGTATCGACCATAGTAATCATCTATAAGTACCTCATACTTCTGGTAAATCTCTTTCTGGTGATAACGGGTGTATTCTGCCTCCTCATTTGTTTGATTGCAGGGGTCAGATACCAGTTGGCGACCGTCAACTGCAAAAGGATTCAATATGAGTGAATTACTACTATTCACCTCATACGTGCCATGCTGGAAGGTGAGGGCTGCCGACGGGCAGTCTGGTCTGCTTGGGTTTGAGGTGATTTGGTACAAAGCCTGTTCGAAATACCCGTCTTTCGTGAACGAAAAAGAGATCCCGGGAAGCGCCGGCTCGATAAGGAGCTCATCAACCGGATCATAAAAATCTGGTCCAGTGAGAACCATCTGGCTCTTGGACGTCCAGGTTCCTTCCAAATATTTTGGTTCACTCCAAGGTCCCAAATCAAAAGTGTACGAAGGTGTCTCCAGACCGGTTTGAGTTGCACTCAGCGTTTCTCCCGAAGTGTGATCTGCCGCTGGTCCATTGCCAATCTGTTGGCCACCCGGTGCTTGGGCTGCTACAACAGCGAGGACTGCTAGGAGTCTCATGAGCAAAGGAGTTCTACGTTACTAAGCGGATAAATTTGGTAACTGTATATGCGCCAGGAGGCTTTGAGTATCCTAAACCGCGTATCAGATATATGCTGATACTTATAACGAGTATGTTTAAGAAAAAAGATATTCAGAATATTCTTTGAGGTCAAGCTAAACCCAAACGCGAAATTATAAAAAGATAAGAAATAGTATCTTTCAAGATCTAAAGTTTTTAATTTTTTTTTCGAAATATTCTCGGAAAATAAAATTTATCACCTCATTATCATTAAAATTTAATGTTCTGCATGCAGAAAGGACACCTTCGGCGGGTTTAGATTAAATGGTGTGACTGGTGGACTTGCCTGTGATTGTGGTGAAGGCAATGTTGCTGCACTAGACGATGCAGACGCACAAGCGTAGTCGAAAGAAGCCTGTCGGCTGGACATAACCGAAGAAGGTGGAGTGAGAGGAGATGAGAACATCTGGTTTTGTGTTGTTGCGAGCTGCTCCTCCTCTCTGGCACATTTCTGGCGCATCATGTATTGGTCGACGACCCGCGTAACCTGGTGATGCTCCATTGTGCCGAACTTCTCAGCCAATTTGCGAGGTGGATTTGTGACAAGGTCCACCAGCAGACTGAGGCATGTGATTTCTTGGGGGGTTGTGACCTCACTAAATGGATCTGGGAGAACATTGAGGAGGTGCAAACTGAGTGCGTGCACACAGCGAGCGACCATATAAGGATCCTCACCCACAAAATCCTTGTGGTAGAGGGTGATCTCCGCAATGTACCTGCCGAGATCCTCAAGTAGAGCCGACGACCCATTGCTCAACAGCAGAGATAGAAAAGTATCCACTGTGCAATGTGAGATATTCCAATCCAAAGTGTTCAGCATGTGTCCCTCCATCTGCACAAACATGTCCCCCGCGTAAGCCTTGCAACAAAGGTGCCTCAGCATCTGGATAGTAGGTACTCGTGATTTCTTGTCTTCGTACTTCGCGGCTATCCACAGAGCTGTGCAACCCATGAGCTGGAAATGTTTCCTAAACACTATACGGCGAGAGCAGTAGCGGTTTACGATGTTAACCGCAAGAAACAATGTCTGAGGCTGCAATCGGAGTCGTGTGTGGACGTCTATCATAAAATCAACCAACGTTGGCCACATCCTCCATTCAATCTCAGGTTGCATATCAATCATAACGGGTTCAGGACGGGTGGCTCGATCTTGTGCAATTACATGCTCAAGGATCGACTGTCGATACTCTGTCGCGACCCGTCGCGACAGTTCACGCTCTGCCACTACCGTCTCCATAGCTTGTTTTTTCCAAGATGGGTAGTCTTCAGATCTTATAGTTACCTAACTCCATCCCTTTTCAGCCCCCTGCAGTCCTTCGAAATATTCAGGGTAAGGAGCAACTAAGTACATTTTGCATTCCGCACATTTCATAAAGCAAAAAGAAGTAAAAATTTGATTATGACATATAAAGAAGATATTAAGAGTATACAAAGAGTTTTTGAAGGCATATTTCGCGCCCAAACAGGTCAACGGCTTGACCGCGTTCAGGGCTGGGTTATGGGCAAGGTGATCAAGGGGACGTTCTCTGAGCTCTAACCGGAATCAAGGGACATGTGAAGGTATTTGTTACTTACATCTATAATTAATGAAGCAAATAAAATATTCGCCTGTGAAATATAGATATAGACGCCTTTGGTGTTCAAATTGGGCCCTGGCATCTTGAGCGTTGCCCTTACCCACCATACCACCTGTGTGTTGCCGTGGCTTCAGTGATTTTACCGGAAAATAAGTTGCACCCAGGCCAATAGTATTAATTACTCCCAGATACATTCAGGCTTGTCTGAGGGTTGTCTCACTCCTGCAGCGAGTCCTTTTTACCCCTCGCCCTCTTTGAGTCCCTAATTAGACTGCTGGATACAGCGGGGCTCTCTCGAAAAAGGACAATCGCGAATTATATACACCTATGCCATTGACGCAAAATTTAGTTGGTTCCTATTCTCTGTAGCAAGTGAATCTAGGATAAATCTTTCAGCCGCGGAAAATCCCGAATAGCCTGTTCAGGCCGCCTGCGCCGAGGCGCATTACTCCTAACCCCGTGGTATGCATATTGGCATAGTGAGGTGTCGACGCGTGAAATTGATCCTGAAACGGCAAAACTAGTTAATAGCATCTATTTGACAAAATAAAACGCGTCCTAGACTCTCTCATGTGACCCACATTCTCCACTCCTTGCTTAACTCCTGTCATGAAGAATTAAATCACCTGACCCTTATTTGTCATCATTATAAGACATTGGACACGAGAGCTTCCGCTGTGCGGAGTGAAGCTGGATGTGTCAGTTATCATAAGCGCTTAACTAGAATTAGCGTTTTCTGAGGCATCATTTCCTGGAACTGTGCACATCCATCTTCTGCATTTTGTTTCTATGAACTCGAGTTAAATTAAAGTGAACCTTATTTATGGTAACCTAATTTACTAAATAGCTCCATTGGTCGAAAAAAGAATCATTAGAAGGCACGCAGATACCCCTCTACTATAGTGCGGATGCTAGTGATACCATAGAGATCCTAGCAAGTCTGGTTTAAGCTGGGTTCGTTGGATTATTATCCAAAGATTTCGCATAAAAGTAGAGTAAATACTATCTTTAAAATATTTGTACAGCACATAATTGCGCTGATCAGCATAAAGGTTGTTGCTCACGGTACAAGCTTTCATCCGCATTAGGTAGGCGGAGTCCTCTGGACTAAGCTCTTAATTTAAGCGGGATTCAAACTTTAACTGACTTCCCCTTTCATTCTTTCCAGTCCATGCACGCCCATTCAACGAGTCAGACATTCATTGCTGATCCAAAGGATCAGGAAATCCTTCGTTTACAACTCGCTTTGCTCGAAGCACAAAACCAAGTTGAGGCAGCCAACTCTCGCTACCAGTACATGCTGGAGTTCTTTATGGGTGGTGAGGATTTGAACTTGTTCTCTTCTCATTCTACGGACGAGGACAATGAAGGACCAAGGGCCCGACTCACAACTTCGAGACCCATGCAAGGAATCGCTTCTCCCAATACCACCGAAGTGAACGAAGATAACCACCATTTGGCTCATCGAATCTAAATACACTTATAGAGACTATCTAAATTGCTTGGTATTATTCTCCGTACAGTGTGCAATAGAGCTTTAAGGGGACATTAGAATTCATCTATCGGGACAATTTCATTGCTATTCAAATGTTTATGGAGTGTGCTAAATTGTGCCTTCACCTGTGAGTTACATTTCTATTTTCCCTGTAGTTCACAAATGATGGTTTGGTAATCAGACGATTTTTCGCCGGGAATATGGATAACGTCAAGCATATCTGGCTTGTACTGTCCGGTAAAGGCGGTGTGGGCAAGTCTTCTACCTCAATGCAAATTGCGTTGTCCCTCTATGAAAAGGGCTATAAGGTTGGCGTTCTAGACATAGATCTCACCGGGCCATCAATACCCCGTATGTTTGGTGTGGAGCGCCAGAAAGTCCACCAAGGTTCTGGTGGTTGGATTCCAGTTTACACAGATTCCTCAAAACGACTGGCAGTGATGAGTCTTGGCTTTTTGCTCGGCGATCGAGGTGGTTCAGTCGTGTGGCGTGGGCCCAAAAAGACAGCCATGATCCGGCAATTTCTAAATGATGTCATGTGGGGCGATTTGGATTATCTTGTAATTGATACTCCCCCAGGAACATCCGACGAGCATATCACCGTAGCGACCGAGCTACAGTCTCTTAACCCTGATGGTGCAGTGCTCGTAACTACTCCCCAGGAGGTCGCAGCAGCAGATGTACGAAAGGAGCTCACATTTTGCCGTAAAGTTAATTTTAATGTTCTGGGTGTTATAGAGAACATGAGTGGATACGTATGCCCTCATTGTCAAGAATGTTGCAACATTTTTTCCAAAGGTGGCGGTCAGGCTCTTTCGAAGCAATTTAATATACCATTTTTGGGATCCATTCCACTTGATCCCCAATTGATTCAGATCATAGAGAATGAGGAAATTCTTGCAAAATATCCCGAAACGCAACTCAGTAGCATTTTCGATAGAGTTGTAACAGAATTGATCGCCAAAACGTCCTAGAACACCCTTAGCTTTCTCTTTTTGTTCTATACATGAATTTCACGACTTTCTTTCCCATGTCATTGTAAATTATATATGTCAATGTCAAAATATAACAGTCCCATAGAACGTCAAAAGCAATAAATAATTATTGCTTTGATTTAGGCTTAAAATATGCCGTACAAAACTCTTCTTTAGCATTCCAATCAAGTTTATCCCCAAGCATTCTCAGGCGTCCAAGTTGACAGAGGGCTCGTGCAGCATAGTCCTGCGTCGGGCTCGGGAGTGGTTCACCAACCTTGATAGCTGCCATATATACCCAGGCACTGGTCGCCATTGTCCAAAGATAGGAAATCCAGTTTTGAGGGAGGGGGGATGTGGCACAATTAGGAGTCCAGCGGATGGCTGCCGGTATAACCCGACTGTCTGTCTTCGAGATTTCGGAAAAGTTGGTGTTTTTTAAAGTGAGAAGACCGATACCGTTAGAGCTTGTTCCTTCAGCGAAAATAATGACAGCTTTTCCGGATTTTCTTGCATTCAGGACAATTTCTTTTAGTGTATCAGTGTTCTCAATGGACTCTTGTGGATACAATCTTAGAGCCTGAAAAAAAGAGGCCCAGGTGCCCTTGGAAATAAAACCTTTCTCCGCTGTGGGCCATAAAAATATGCATGACGTCTGGCTCGAATAGACTAAAGGGTCCAAAGGGCTTGTGAGATTCGATATGACAATATCACCTCCACCTATACGAGAATTACCTTCACGCTTCCGCGAACCTCCTCGTCGTTCGCCATCATATGTTACGGACAAATATAGTACCTTGAGAGCTCGAAGAACGGCCCAGCGCAAAAACCAGCGGCCTGTAAGCCAGCCCAGTAAGACATCGGCTGTCACTGTAACCAAACTTACTGGCACACTTAACACGGCAGAGAGCCACACACTAGCTTTTCCAAGAAACCAGTAGCCAGCACGCGCAGGCTTCTGTGGCAGGAATGGAGCTACACCAGTGGCCTCATCGCGATATCGCGAGAAACGTTCCATGTGCCGTACTAAGTAAGCACAAAAGAGAGAGCTACATTTTGGCATTACAGAACTCATCGATTCATGATATGCTGTTCGCCATGATATTTGAGCAAAAAAATATAAATTTTGAATACTTAATTTCTTTTTAGCCTAGCATAAGTTCTTGATGTTCAGGCTGGCACACATACGAACAACACCAGCCATCAGGTTGAGCAGGAAAGCCTCTTAATGTATTAGATCAAAAACAGTCTACGGATTTGGATGATCAAAAAGATTGAATGCTGAAGTATGTGAGCTATTTTTGTCTGCTAGAAAAAGTCTTGTCATCACTCACTGCTCAATTCTCACGAGGACGCGGATTCTATGTCCCAAGAGGATATGCTGGTGAGCTCTGGAGGAGATTCAATAAACATTTAATCACCTCTTCATATAGTACTAGTGAGTTGCCTATATATTTAGAGGGTTAGGTGAAAGTCCCACATTAAGTTCTGAAATAGGAAATTTGAAACTTTGAGCTCGTGGAGAACATTCCAAGTGGAATTTTGGTAATGAGTAGCACTTAAATCATAAGGCGCTTCTTTCTCGGATATTTCGTGGTGACGTAATAAGCTGGGCATGGCAGCATGTCTTTTCGAGGTGTGGTGACAAGAGGACAAGACTTCTTGTTGAATTATCCACGTGATAAATGGTGGTGGAATTGTCTCAGCACAGCCACAATTGCAGCCATTGCAATGACATCGAGGCTGTTTGTGCGTGGGCTGCACGCGGCTGAGATTGGCGGCATTGAACATTTCAACGAGGCCAGAGAGAGGGCTAAGAGGGATAAGCGTGGTATTGTCACCTTCATGAACCATGTAAGTGTTCTCGATGACCCACTTATATGGGGTGTCTTTCCGACTAAGACCTGGCGATCCAATGAAATGAGGTGGGTGCTTGGAGCTGATAATATTTGCTTTGAAACTACAGCTCGCAGTATCTTTTTTTCACTAGGTCAAGTTCTCAGCACACGTAGGTTTGGAATTGGCCCTTACCAACCTTCACTAGACACAGCTATTGTCCTACTAAACAAGGGACAATGGATGCATATATTCCCTGAGGGCTTCGTTCATCAACCTCTACCACCGTATGAGTCCAGTCTTAAATATTTCAAGTGGGGCATTTCTAGGATGCTCTTGGAGCCGGAACGAGCACCGATAGTATTGCCAATTTTCGGGCGTGGGCTGCAAAATATCCTCCCCGAGGGCGAACCACGAAACCTTCTTGGCTATGGCTTGCATACGCGGCCAAAATACCAGATTGGGCAGCCTTTAGATGATAAATACCTGGAACATTTCCGAAATAGATGGCAGACAATGACATCTAGATGTGATAAAACCGGATATATTCCAGAGGAAATTCAGCGAGAATCCGAGATGCTACGTAGTGAGGTGGCTTCGTTTTCACGAAAGGGGTTAACAGATTTTAAAAAAACTTTTGGATTCGACGACGAGGATCCTCGCTTCGAAGATCACAGCTTTTGGCATAATCAGAACGTCGTGAAAACAAGAACTAATGTTGTGAAAAAAAGTTAAGACTTATATATATTATAATTTAATGTAGTATAATATAAAATAATATAATAGATTATATGGTATTGGTATTGGTATTCGTATTCATATTATCTCTGTATTAGGAAGGTAGGAGAAAGAAAAATATTACGATTGCTTGGCATTTAAACAGATATAGCTAGTAGTGCGTGCCTATGCTAACCAAAAGTGCACCTGAAATATTTTCAGAAATTGAAATAGTATAATGATCTATCCAGTGGTTCTGGTTACTAAGCTGGTTTCCTCGATGGATGGGGAGATAGAGGCACGCAATTCTGTGCCTCGTACCACATCATCTCCAGCACCCAAAAATGATGATTCTGTTGCGCGTATTGACATGGATGTTCTTATGACAAAATTCCAGCGTCAGCTTGGGCGCCATTGGGAAAAATATCGCGATACTCTATCGCATTATCTCATGGGAAAGTTAAGTCGTGCAGAGCTCGTTACATCACTCAACGCTTGCTTAGGCTCGGGAAATGTGCGCAATCATAATTTTTTTGTTTTGAGTTTACTGGCTAATGCGTTCCGAGAACCTCCACCGGGTAATGAGTCAAGTGTGCTGGGGGGGTGGTCTGCATCGAAGTCTGGCAGCTCTCAGAGCAATCAAACGTACTCTGATACCTCTGCGGAAATGATATTCCGTGAAATTCTCAGCTTACCTGTTCGTGAAAGAACTCGTATCAAAAATATCAGTCGAGAACGCCAATCAATTATACAGCCACCACGACAAGGCGGATCCCCTCAGATCCAAACTCAAATTCCACCGCCCCTTCCCGTGGTGACAGCTACGCGCCAGACACTTCTTCCGCGTATTCCATTTGTGCAGGATCGGGATAAGAGCTCCAGCCAGGCCCATGATCTCGATAAAAAGACGAACACTCCGCTTCCTCTAGCCCAGCAACAAAAGAGTAACATTTCTAAGTTCAAGGGTCCGCAAACCCAGCAACTGCCACCAGATGCCTCGACACGAGAGGAGGATCCAACTGTCGCAGATCTGCCAGGCGTACACCCAGGTAGGCCTAGTGGGCCTCTGACTTGGACACAAGATATAATCCATGCATTTGAGCTGCCTTTGGCATCTGAATCCTATGAATTACCTACAGATGACACAGTAGGCACTCGCATGCTGGGAATTGCCCTTGAGAATGGCCTTGTGGATGGATTAGAGGCCGGAACCACAGACATGATGCTCGTAGGCCTCGAGCAATATCTTCGACGTACCATGGAAAGGTTGATTGAGACAAGCTATCATCGCAATGTGAATTCTCAGCATCCCCTAGGCCCTGAAGATCTTGATCTGTTTGTAGATGTGCACCCCAGTGAGCTTGTCGAACTTTCCGCACCATATTACAGACTGAAGACGAATTTTCTCCAGGATGAGGAGACTGCACCGCCTGCGAAAAAACCTAGAGTTTCTGCGCCACCAGAGCTCGATTTGCTTGACCATCCACCAACCGAGCCTCTCCCTGAACATGCCGCAGCAGCAGAAAAGGAAAATGAAGCCGGTAAAGGTTTAATATCGGGTTTGTTGCAGGATATATCGTGAAACTCGTTGTAAACTAATATGGCAATTGCATATTTTTTTTCTCAGTCTTTGAGAACAATTTAAAAGTGGGCACACTGCTTATTCCCAAGATTTACTCTCAATACTCTTGATAATTATTACTCCTGACGCTAAACCATTTATAGACATGCAATCGCAATAATGCTTATAGTTAATATTGTGGTTCCCACTGTCGATAACGACCTCCTTTGTACCGTACTGCTGTTAGCGTTGGTGGACGCGTCCATCATAGTTTTCGAACGCATAATATTTGATTTGGTTGAAATTTCATAATTTCGTCTTAGGTTCCTCTTCGAGTAAAGGGATGAGACCATTAACGAGAGAGGAACACCAGTGGTAATAACACCAAAGATAATACAAGTGACTTTCCAACCCCTATTGAGGTTGAATTGATATAAACTGCGGGGGGTGCGTCTCAATTCACCAATACGTAGATTATTGAGAAGTCTCTCTACCCGAGATCTGTTCCTATTATCACTTTCACGTCGATTGGCAGTTTGAACAACTGTTTTAAACATATGAGGATACAAGTGATGGGCAAGGGTTCACTGGGCAGGTTTTAACCACATATCTCGGGTAGTATTCACTTGGTATATTTCCATCACTCAAAAATAATGCCAATAGTTCGAAATATATACATTTGACCTCATAATTTACTGACCAGCAACCCTGCGTAGTTCCTCCTGCACCTTGTTCACCTCATCAAGCCTTTCCTTTTTCATTCTCTCGAGACAAAGCTGGGACTTATAGGCCACGAGGCCGTAGAAGATGGCTCCAGCACCAAGTCCTACCTTAAGCACAGGATACATTCGTTCTTGTGGGAGAGTTGAGAGTTGATCAAGTAAGCACCTGTGATAGTAGCTTAGAGTCTCTTTTAGCCAACAGCGACCAACATGCCATGGCAAGTGATAATCCAGACGTGAAGAGGGATGAATGTTTGCATGGTATGGAAACCTATTACCAGGACTTGAAATTATGGCATGATTCCTGGAAGCGGCATAAGGACTGCACTAATACATATATTTCCAGCCAACTCTCCGAGAGTGATATGAACAAGGAAAAATTGGCAAAGATAGAAATCTTCAAAAAAATTGATCCGGAAAGCTTTGAAGATACTTCGACCTATGCTGATCGACTGTTGTTGTCAGACTGTAGAAGCTTGGAATTCTATATTGCAACCGTCCTAATGGGAGGTGTAGTGGAATGCGAGACAGCATCTCAGAATGAATTGACTTGGGTAATTAGCCAAGCCAACTCCTCCCTAATGAGGACTATACGGTCTAGTAATCCTAACAGGCTGTGTGGTGAGAGCTCTGCTACCATTATATATACGTTGTTGGTTCTACAATTGAGAGCATTAACCCGCTTGAAAGCATACGATGCTGCGTATTCGCTGTTGAAATACTATTCTGGTAATACTAGACTCTTTCCACCCTTGGAAGCTTCATCCCCAGTATCCCAGGCATCTTTTCATTATTTTGAAGGCATATACCATGTGGCTAGTAATTCTTTAGTTCCTGCCAGATCAGCACTTATGAGTGCTCTCACAATAGCATCCAATTATGCGGTTCCCGAACTGCAACAGCGAATCCTAATCTATCTTGTTCCTGTGATGGCTGCATCTGAGCAACTCCGTCCGTCGTATAAACTATATGAGGAATATCCACTGGAAAAGAAGCTCTATGAGCCACTAATGAAGTCAATTGTGAGAGGGAACGTATCCCAGTTCAACGAGCATCTAAACAACTATAAACATATTCTGGTGTCCAATCGCTTGTATATCGTTGTGACCGCATTATGGAATCTTTGCATTGCTTGCCTGATGTGTCGCGTGCAACGAGTATTACAATCCTCTCGTATTGACATGGACATAATGGACAAAGCTCTTGAGTGGTCAGGCTACTTTAAAGATTTGAGGTCGCCCAGCAAGCGAAAGGCTTCTCAGGTCCTCTTGATAGCACAGTTGATCAATGCTGGTCATGTGAGAGGTTATGTTGCTCCTGAACAGGGTCTAATTGTGTTGAGCAAGACAAATCCCTTTCCAACACTACGACGTCCAATTTCTAATTCATAAAAGGCACGAAATAATAATCTACTCACACATACTATATTCACGTAAATTTGGATGCTAATACCAGTACAATTAAAAGAATTAAGACAGCTATTATTGCATAGGTGATCATGCGATTTGCTGCCATTCGTCTGGTCATTGAGCGCAAGGTACGCAAACTCCTATCCACATAAGAGTCTGCATCAGATAGCGTATTCCTTGAGTTTAATATTTGCTCTCTCTGTCCGCGTAAATCATTCAGAATACCAGCGCCCACAGTTTCAGTCTCGTTCGCTACTCTTTGACTGTCCCGTAGCCGCTCGCTACTCTGGTCAAGTCTTTGCTGCGTATCAAGCAGCTGCTGCCGTTGACTGCTGCCCACGTCATCGCTGTAGCCACCAGTCTCCGTGCGGGCACGGTCACCAAATAATATCCCTCTGTCAATGTTGGCTGCCGAAGTCTTTACTTGGCGTTTTGTCCGGTCAACATCAGCACGATATGCTCTGATCTTCGAGTTATATTTGGCACGGCTCCCACTGGGAATTGACTGAACCTCAACTGCCATCTGGTCGATAATCTCATATGCCTCATCGATAAGCCCATTCAGTCCGCTAATGGCAGATTTTTGCTCCGCAGACGAAAGAGACTGTAAATCCTCAAGCTTTTGTGTCAAATCCTGATATGTATACTGGAAATCCGCCTCATATTGGCCAAACACAGAGCTATCGACGGAATCATCCAGAGAAATCGACATGACTAATAATACCCTCCGTCTTCCCTAAGAGATGATGATACACTTCCTGAATCATTACTAGGCGACTATGGATAGTAAATTTAGAGGGAAAGGAAATTAAATCATGGGGAAATGGAGTAGTGACGTGATATTAAGCCTAACTGTTGTGTCTCAGAATGTATTGAATCCACTTCTCTGTAACTCAGAGCTTTATCTGACGAACAGATTATTGACGTGGTACAGGTCTGTAAATAATTATCAGGTTGACGTTCCTAAACTTTCAGTCCACACACTGCAAGACGCCAAAGAAATATATTTAATATGGCATTGGGGATACCTGGACTAGTCCCGTCACCTGCCCATTTTTTATTCGCCCAACCCACAGTGCCAGATGACAAGGAAAGCTAAGAGCTAGTATTCACCGAATTAGATTATTTTTTTTCTTTCAGCTGCAATCATTTTGATATCGACCGCTGTCCATCCTCAAAAGCGGTCAGGTAAGGAAAATGATCACTGTAAATCGATAATCCTCAGAATAAAAAATATGAAAAATATTACACATTCTATATATCATGGACAACAATAAGAGATTTCTAGTCATGGGATTGATTCTACTTCATAAGAAGCAAGCCAATACCGTTAAATTGGTGTAATGTATCAGCTCTCATTCGAGGAATCTCGATGACAAACACCTAAAATATTCCAATGTTGCGATTTCGACCTTTATTGCGCGCTAGCTGCACAGCATTGCGACCACGATTATTTTCCACATCTCCTATAGCATTCCATGGGTCTGTCCACAAGCCAAAACCAGGTGAGGAGCTTCACGTAACATTTATTACCAAGGAAGGGAAGCAACTTCCGCTTGAAGTTGCAGCAGGAGACAACCTCATGGATATTGCACAAGCAAATGGCATTGATATGGAGGGGGCATGTGGCGGATCTTGTGCTTGCTCCACTTGCCATGTAATAGTAGAACCCGACTTCTACGATCGCATGGAAGAGCCCAGTGATGACGAGAATGACATGTTAGATCTTGCATTTGGACTCACCGAGACATCGCGCCTTGGTTGCCAGGTTGTTATGAATAAAGACATCGATGGTATACGGGTGGCGCTACCAGCTATGACTCGAAACTTGCAGGCCAAGGATTTCAACAAATAGAATGTACATATATAGATATAGAGTTTTTTAGAAGCAAAATAGAAAAAACAATCTAATTACAAGAATAAATATACTGTTTCTATCCGGATCGAATCATATCCAAAAAGCGTTCCTTCGAAACTGATGTTGCGTCCTCTCCAGTTTCTCCTGAGAGTGCACCGTCCTTGCTAACAGATTGGCTAGCATGGATCGCATTCAAGAGCCTTACCACACCCCTTTGAGCAGTTTTACGAAACTTCTTCTCCTGCTGAAGAGCCTCACCCGCACTGTCAGGATCCTTCGGAATGACATCCTTTACATGAGCTTTGTCCTTTAGACTTTCACGCTCCTGACGCATTGCATGCTGAGCCTTCAATTCCAACCGAGCATCCTCTATATCTTTTGCCGATTTCTTGTTTCTTATCAGGATAGGATTTTCCCGGTCGTGTGCCTTAATTTTAGAACCCAATATCGCATTCATAGCCCCAGAAAACTGATCTTTTTTCTCCTTCACATCCTCCAATGCATCATCATCGTCAGAGGCATCCATATCTGACCCCATGTTTGAGTCAGAGTCTCCCTCAGCCGACAGTTCAGCCTCGGCATCAACCTCAACCTCAGAGGGGCTATTCCCTGACTGTGGATCTTGACCAAAATCAGAGTTAGAGTCTGAATCGGAATCTGACTCCGAGGCAGAAAGTCTGCGCTCTAATTTTGGTTGTGGCTCGCCAGGAGCGGCAACACGAGCTCGTTTAACCATCGAAAAAAAATTCGTGACTAATCAGTGTATATAGGTCCCACATTTAAATTATAATTATTCTATAGTTATGTAGCACTTCGACCTGCGTAAGTCTACTCAGTCGGGATCAGTTGTAGTATGGAGTGCTACAGCACTTTGCTTAGGTGTATTCAGCTCTGAAATTGTCTGAGCTCGTAACGCTGCCTCACTATCGTTATGCGGGTTCGGGGGAAGAAGTGTCTCATTCAAACGGTTTTGACTTAGGAGTCCTTGCCATATATCAGGATATGCTTTCTTAGCCCATTCTCGAATCTGACTCTTCTGAGCTTCTATAAGGGTATAATTGTAAAGTGCCTCTATAAGTTCTGGTGAGACTTCTACCCCGTAAAGCTCAGGAGCTTGTTTAGTGATTTCCAGTGCCCGCGTGTAATATCCATGATAGCAATTGGCAATTATGTATTGTTCAAGATTTTGAACGCTGGGCTTCAGTCCAAACTTCGCTGGGAACTCTGCCCACAGGTCATCCACTGCTGCCAGTGAATTATAAGCAAGATGCCTGAGCATAATGGTGATTGTATTGTTGTCTGCTCCAAATGAGCGCGTTTCCATCCACAGGTTCGAGACACGGGGCACATCACCGAGACTCGCGAACCCTGCCAACATAGAATTCATCATTTCAATGTCCAAGTCATTAGTTAGATCCATTTTAAAGTATGCAAGAAGCTCGCGAAGCCCCTCTCCATACTTTTGGCGGCCATATTCTGCAAAAAGCATAAGATACATTTCTCGGCCGGGTGGCGGGATACCCTCCCGCTTTGCACGATTTCTCAGATGACGGAATATGAGATGGGCAGCATCTGGCCTTCCAAGTTCACAGAAGTGACGTTGAATAGGGTAGTAAGATTCATAGGGGAGAACAATAGTTGCATTCAACATCCCATAGAGGGCCCATGCCTCGACATAGTCGTTTAGACCCATAATTTTATCAAAAAAGACATCATAGATGTCTCTATATTGAGGGAATGGTAGCGCCGGTGTATCTCCGAACTGTTCACGAAGAAACATACCAATGTCATATGGAATGTCCCTAGCGAAGAACATACGAAGCAGCGCTACTTGCGTTGGATATTCCAACTGCAGCGAGTATGACCTTACACGCTGATAAGTGTCAAAAACAATCTCAGCAGAAATTCCTGGCGTCTCTGCCATTACTTGGATCAGTCTATTTAGAGTCCCCAAATACTTTTCATCATCCATAAGCCAATCGGCTCCAGCAGCCATACTATCTACAAACAAAAAACGCGCCTTTTCAATTTCAACGGCCTGAATATGACGATTAATCAAGATATCAAAACACGCCGCGTCAGGCTCGCAATCCACGGCATCAAGCAGGCTTTTGATCTCGGCTTCAGAGCGTTGAGATTTTACTGCAGTGGATAGAAGCAAATACAAGGTATGCGGATCTGGACCAGGATGATGCTTCAAAACCTCCATTACATCTCGACCGCTATACACAGACCACTGTGCAAGGGTATCCCACGATTCCTTCACTAAATTGGGCTCTTTTTTGATTTCAGCCACTAAGGAATCTCCAAGTTTTATTGAATCTCCAAAAGAAATACAGCATAACACCAGTAGTTCCAAGTTCTCCAAAGAACGCGGCAGTCTCGGTAAGGCTAGTTTCAAAAAAGAGCGACCAGTGGCCTGGTCATTCGAGCGTTCGGCCATAGCATCTAAAGCAATTACCAAAGTATCATTGTCAAATATACCAAAATGAGGGTTCTCTAAATACGTCCAGCGTATTACTTTCTCAGGCGGAATGAAGCCAAGGACCCGTTGAAGTACCGATGCACTTGGTGGCTTCATCGCATAGAACACCGCTTCAGATATTTCTTGGTCTCTGCAGAGGTCCAAGAATTTATGCACATCATCTCCAGTCACAGGCCCATTCTCATTGAAAAGGGCCGCTACTAATTTTTTCGACTCTTGCATTAGCCCACGACTTTGAAGCATGCCAAAATAAAGTCGTCCATTTTCGATTCGATCCTCTCTCGTAATTTCTTTGGACCTGAGTATCCGAACATAGATACTTGTGGCAAGGTCGCTATCCGAGTCTATTACTGCACGAAAAATCTGTTGGAGCTCTTCATGAGTTATGCGTTCTGATATCCGAGACATTGTTGACTTGATCAGCCTAGCATACTGATGTGAGGCATTGTTTTCAGCGGGCAAGGCCCGTACAAATTGCAGTAAGGCCTGCTTCGAATCTCGGTGCTCCCTCAGCTTTTGCGCGGCTTCTGTAAATGCTGGAGAAGGCTCGTCATATTTTTTTGACTGCCACGGTCCCACTTTTTTGCTGAATAGCGGCCGTTGCCTGGTCTTATGGAACAACCTTCTCATGTGCTGACCAACGATGACGATGCACCACTCCCGACTATAAAACAAAATCACCAGGCCCATCAAGAAAATAGATATGCTTATCTTTTACGTGCTAAGAAATCTAAGAAAGATTTAATTCTGTATATCCTGTTTAGATTCTAAGTCTTCCACAAGCTGTTCAGAGTCAAGGTTATAACGATCCAAAACATTACCAATATTGGCAACTACTCGAGAAATACTGGATGATCGCGATGATAGATTCGATTTCTTATTACGATGACGAGAACGCGGGGTTCTAGCTTCATGAATATCGTCAAGCAGGTCTTGAGCTGCCTCAGGAACAACTTCTTTGTACTTACCTGGGTCAGTCAACGTCATTCCAGTATCATGAAGCATCTTTGCTACAAGACCTGTCCAGCCACACTGGTGCTGAGTACCCAATCCTTTACCGGTATCAGGGTTGAAATATTCGTGAAACTTATAAAAGTCGTCGAAGAGTGGGTTGAAATCTGGGAGATCGTCACCTCCATTGAAAGGCCGGCGTCCGTCATTGTTATCATCGCGTAGGAAAAGCTTGATAAGACGATGCTGAAGTTTCTCTGCCACCTTATCCAAGGTCATGCTTTCACCACTGCCCGTTGGGAATTCCACCTTAAGAGTATCGCCGTAGAATAAGAAATCGCGCTGAAGCGACTCGACAAGTAGGAAATTCGTGGGAAACCAAACAGGGCCTCGCCAATTCGAGTTTCCACCAAACATGCCACTGTTTGACTCTGCAGGCTGGTAGTCTACGGTGAATAATTCGCCATTCACGTCCATTGAATAAGGATGCTCCTGGTGATATTTCGACAATGAACGGATGCCATATGGACTTAAGAATTCTGTTTCATCGAGCATTCTTGAGAGTATACGTTCCAATCGCTCTCGATTGACTAGGGAAAGCAGGATGCGACCCTTTTGGCCCCGATCGTGAAGAGACGCAAGATTCCGAGCAGACAGCTTGGGACGGTGGGTAACAAACCATTCCACACGGCGTGCAAATTTTGGATATCGTCTCAGGACGTCGCTTTCAATTGTAAGGGAGGCAAACAAAGGCACCAAACCCACAAAGGACTTAACAGGTAGTTGATCCTTGTGGTCTCCATACGAAATACGGTCGTAATAGAATCCATCTTGCTCATTCCAGAGGCCATTCTCTGAATTCCCCTGATGAGAAATTGCATCAGCAATGAATAGGAAATGCTCAAAAAACTTAGAGGCAATGTGCTCATAGACAGGCCTATGCTTGGCAAGTTCCAGTGCAATGTTAAGCATCTGGACACAATAAAATCCCATCCAACCAGTACCATCAGCCTGCTCTAATTGACCTCCAGTAGGCAGGGGTTCAGATCTGTTGAACAGTCCGATATTGTCCATCCCAAGAAATCCGCCTTCAAATACATTCTTTCCATTGGCATCCTTACGATTCACCCACCATGTGAAATTTATGAGCAACTTCTGAAATACTTCCTCCAAGAAGTAGGTATCCTCGACACCCTTTAGCCTGTGTTCCATCTTATAGACCCTGAAAGTGGCCCAGGCATGCACAGGTGGATTTACGTCACTAAAGTTCCATTCATACGCCGGTAGCTGGCCATTGGGGTGCATGTACCAATCTCGTGTGAGTAGGACCAACTGCTTTTTGGCAAACTCTGAATCCACCATTGCCAGTGGTAAGCAGTGGAAAGAGGTATCCCATGCAGCAAAAAAAGGATATTCCCACTTATCTGGCATCGAAAGGATATCATCGATATGCAAATGACGCCAATCCGTGTTTCGGATGTATTTACGCTCAGGGGGTGGGCCAATGGGGGCATTAGCATCCCCACGGATCCAGGGACCGTAAATGAATTCGTAGTACTGCTTATTCCATAACATACCAGCGAAAGCTTGACGCTGAATAGTACGCATCTCCTCGGTGAGTGGCAATGGACTGAGGTCATAGTAAAATTCATCTGCTTCCTCTTGACGTGCTTCAAGCTCTGAGGATACTAGATTATCATCCAATCCTTCGATCTTATGAGGAGCGAATGACATAGTTAGCGATACCTCCTTGTCAGGAGGAATGTCATTGAGGACATAGTGGGCAGCCACTTTTGTGCCCTCCTTTTTTGGATTCACAGCTTCCTTGTTGCCATCACAAACATAATCGTGAAAGGCCTCACGGGTATATTCGCTAGCATTCTTCTGATCCTCCCCCCACATTTTTTTCTTGTTTGTTTCATTATCAGTGAAGAGAAGTGTTGGCTTACTTCCGTCGGACGCTGGGCACACCTGCAAGTACCTTTTACCAAGAATCTCATGGTTCGACTCCACAGTGGCGTCATCAATGGCATGTAACTCGGGCTTGGCGAAGTCATCCAGCTCAGTATCACTTCCCCAGGCCCATACATTCCGAAATAGCAGCTGCGGTAGAACATGGATGGTGGCAGGCTCAGGACCCCGGTTGTAAACGGTTACCTTGAAGTACATCGTCTCATGCTCAGTGTCATGCTTACCCATTTCAATGAATATGTCGAAATATCTACCTTCCTCAAACACACCAGTCTCCGACAATTCGTACTCTGGTTCCTCGCGACTACGTTTACCATTCTCCTCGCGAAGTTTTTGATAGGGAAATTCGGACTGGGGATATTTATACTGGTACTCCATGTAGGAATGCGTGGGCGTATTATCTAGATGTGCATATTCCTCCTTGACATCCTCACCGTGGTTTCCCTCATGGGAGGTCAAGCCAAACAACCGTTCTTTCAGGATGTCATCCTTCTCATTCCAGAAGGCAAATGTAAGACATTGGCTGCCATGGGTGTCAGAAACCCCAGCTATACCATCCTCACCCCAGCGATAACACCGAGTAATTGCATCCTCATAAGTAAAATAGCTCCAGGCATCGCCATTACCAGAGTAATCTTCACGAACGGTGGCCCACTGCCGCTCGCTCACGTAGGGGCCCCAGCGTTTCCAATGCTTGGTTCTTTTGTCGCTCTCAGCAAGACGCTCACTTTCACGGCCCATATTTCTATCTCAAAAGGTAGTTTTGGCTACTACTGAATTTCACGGGCAAGTGAGGAGGATGAGGAAGGCGAATTTGAGTTTAGGGTTGGTCAAGTAGCTGCTGTTGCTGATATCTACCAATTGCCCTTTTTTTCTATGTTCAGCTTTGCACGATTCCAAGCATTAGGCTAATTCGGACGAATGGCACCGAAAAAGAAATTTAGAATCACCTTTTGAGGAGGGTACCAATGATCATCCATCCATTGTTGCTGCTGCCTCTGTAAGCTTGCTAGCTTACGGAAATATAATCAGCAGAAAATTCTCTCACAAAAAATTTTTACTACAAAGTTTTGAAACCAGGCCATATAAAATACACAATTCCTTGGGGCACCTAATCTTTTTTGTCTCCAGCTTCTCCATACATATCTCCATGATTCCCATTTGTAATCATGACTGGGTGGGGTGGGTGTCGGGGTAAACGCAACAATCACGCTAGTATGATTTCAAATGACTCAAAAATCTGAGATCCTCAGCCTCTATTCTTTATAAAGATCCCTGTTTTAGGGTAAAATTCTAGTAGCTGCGCGTTAACCAAGCAACAAACATGCGTCGAGCAAATCGAAGTGCGTCGTCAAATTGGCCTCTTGATCAACAAACAAATAATAATAATGATAAATTACAAGCTATTCATCTAACAAAAAGACCCTAGAGTAACTACTGTGCACGCCACTGTATATCTCGCTATTTACTATGATTTCTTCGCACGTGATTATTTGATATAACCGCTAATTGGGCAACTTAACGGCTACAAATTACATGACTCCTCTGATGATTCCAAAAGATTTGTGCGAATACAAGCATTGAAATTATAATATCCACTAATATTTGCTGATATTAACAGCGGTAATTGCAGTGGCATACAAATTCTATTGAGAAAACGTCCTAGTGCCAGTCGGATCTATGCGAACTCTGAAAAAAGATCCTCCAGGAATTAGGATTGACCGAGCCACAAACAAAAACCACTATGTTTCATTAGCTAAATAAATATCTCGCATCGACCTCGTTTCACTGTTTCTCGCGCTAAGCGAAGGCCTTGATCTTCAAACCTGTAACGGCATGGCAGATTAGTTGCGTGTCGTAATACAGTACCCTTACCCCGACATTCCATAACGCACAATATTTGACAGGACCCAAAATGAAAAAAAGGCTGATACGCAGGTGCTGGGGCTAAATAGATACCATTTACGTTTTTAAATTCGGAATTTCTCTCCATATCGACTAAATTATACCATTATTGATAACAATTAAGACCAGACTTCACGGATGCGGTCTTGTAACGGGCCTTACCCTAATATCATGTTTACCTGAAGTTTCTCTGATGATTTAAGACAGCGATCGTCAGATCTTTTCTTTACGTCACTCACGCGCCCCACGCTCATTTGCGTCCCGACCCAGTTTCATTCATTCTTTTATTCATTCTTTCGGTCAATATGGTTTCTCTGCTTCCTGCAATCATAGCTACTGTAGCAGCCCAATCTCAAATTGTTAAGGATGGCACCACCATCATATTCGATCGCGTCTACACGCGCATCACCGTTTCCGTGCCGTATAGTAGCACAACAGCGCCTTTGACGACAACAAGCACAACATCGTTGCCTGCGCTGCCATCCACGACGTCGGCTGTACCTAGTACCGCCGGTCTGCTTCAGGCCTATATTGGCGCTGCGGATAATCTGAATGACATCAAAGTGGAAAGTTCGTCCGCAGCTATATCTAAGTCGTCGGCATTGCCATCGTCTTCATCAGCAAAAAAGACCAGCGGTATCAAGTCTTCAAAGACATTGACGTCAAGCGCTAAAGCAAGCACAAGTACCGCGCCTGTGTCGTCAAGGAACAGTACAGTGAGTTCCTTCAAGCCCAACAGCACTACCAATTTCTCATTGCCGATATTGAGTACCTCAAACGTCTCTGTATCCTCCGCTGTACCCGCTGCCATGCCTGCTGCTAGCAATGTGACAAATAGCACCGGCTGGAGCACCACGGTCGGTACTAACTCCAGCGCCAATTCCAGCTTGTCCACCAAGATTTCGTCGTCCGTTAAGACCAGCGCATCCCTGGCTCCCACGCAAGCGATTGTAGCTGGTGTCACTGAGAATGCGAATGGAGATGGAAGCGTCACAAGCACCAGAAGTGGATCCTCTAGTTCTAATCTCGCGGCAGACACTTTACTGAACTCGGGTGCTCTGGTTGCCGGAATTGCGGCACTACTTCTCTAGTCGAAATATCCAGTAGTATTTTTTTATCTAAATTCTTTTTTAGGAGAACTTAATTCTTAATAGATTAAATCTTCAGGGTGAAGGTGCCTACCGCGTCACCACCCGAAACCTTCATCCAGCGCCCTAGGCGAGGTTCACGGGATAGCGACGCAAAAATTACAAACTCGTTTCGATTTTCCTGCGACTCGACAGCTGCAAGCCCGGTTACGATGCCTTTTCCAACCTTGACTTCATTAAGCAGAGAAAAGGAACGTCGATCCTCCGATACACACCATACTCGCACAGTCCCCACCCATGAACCGGTTACGAACACGTTAGAATAAGGTACTGATGCGAGAGATGTGATTCCTCTCGGTTGTGGCGGTGGAACTTCTACACGAGACGGATCTGCTTCTGCTGATGCTTGCGAAGGACTAAGCGGAGGATTCATACCGTGCGCTTCGCGCTCAATGGCTACTGGCTTCTTACGTTGAGTAGACCAAAGCGAAACATTGCCGTTATCACTCCCTGACACAAAGAACTGGTTGTCAAGCATTGCACAGCAATCAATTGACCCTTCCAACGTAACCTCCGGGCCTGGATTTTGCGCGGCCAGCTTTGTGTCGCCACCGCGAAACGTTAATCTGGCTTCCTCAGGAATCTTCCAATATATTACTGTCCTGTCACGAGAACCAGCGCTAACACATCGAGGTTGACTCAAAGCAGCAACGCTGGTGATATGATCCTGATGGCCGTAAAGGGTTTCCACAAATGCCATTTGCGACAGATCATACGTGCGGAGACGAAGATCAGCACAACCCACATATAGTTCAGAAGTACCCTGTCTGAATACCATGCAAAGAACCTCGGCTTTATACTGATTGAGGTAGAAAGTATGAACGAGGGAAAGGTTAGAAACAGTATAAACGCATATCCGGCGGTCTCTACCACCAGTAACAACAAATTCCGAGTTCGCAGCGATGCAGGTTACACTGTCACGATCATGATGGTCCCGTATGGTTTTTTCAACCGCTAGCGTGGTGAGGTCCCACTTCTGCAAGGTGAGTGTCTTGCCTACCGTAAAACCCCATGGCCAGGCAGCTGCCACGCCTATAAGGTTTCGTGCCGCAGTTTTCGAGCGATGGATTTCCTTGACTTGAGCTCCTCGCAAATCCCGAAATATTCTACCGTGAGTTTCAGCTGCATCATCCTTGAGACGTCGTGAGATTATCTCTCTGTCTAGATCCTCAGCATTGAAACCAGCAGCTTCACTTGCTTCCTTCTCAGCAGCGATACTATCGAGATAATCCTTAGCTAGGCGTCGACGCTTGTCTGCTGCCGTCTCATGGTCGCTCTCCGATGACTCGCTCTCTGCTATGGACTCTGATTCCGAATCTGACCCCTTATCCGACTCACTGGTAATTTCCTCATCCCTTTCTGGCGGTTTTTCCGCCCTTCTTCTTTTTCGCGGTTGTGCTGGCCGCGAAAAGAACTTGTCGACTACCATTTTCCCTCAGGGCAGATTTCTGAAAAATTTGACTAAGCGGTCTACCAACCGTTTATCTGTTGATCACACCTCGGAGGATAGGAAATACATTGAAGGTAGCAATTTGGATGAGGACACTGTCAATAGTTCTCGCTTGAGCAGCTCACCGAGTTGAGATATGCGGTTTTGGCTATTTAAAACAATTCGATAACCTCTATACGTTTTGGCAATTAATCTTGCGCTTGTATGGGATTTCACCAATATTTCCAAGCATTCAGATTTGGCAATGGTATCGGTCTCGAGAGCAACCCTTGGCAACCTTTGCTCAATAAGGTCCAGGAAGTCAACCATGCGTATCAGCTCTCTGGCATCATGCTCTTGCTTCGAAAGCGTGCGTGTTTCATCCAAAAATTCATCCAGAGTAGATCCTGCTGCATTAAGACGAGATGTAGCCGTCTCCGATTCTCGTTGATAACTTAACAGGTCGAGGTCCACGCTTTCCAGTGGAGCCTCTCCATTAGATAAAACCTCCCCCGAAGCAGTTAAAATTTCCCCAAATGTATTATTAGCCATTTCTATAAGCTCTGAACGAAGTGTATTCTCCAGTTCCCGGGTCTGCACTTGTAGGTCTCGAAGCGTCTGGAAAGAACTATGGTCGAGAAGCACACGTTCGGCATCGAAATCTGAGGCATTTATGGCCGCTCGTGTTATTATCTTGGCTTGAGGTAGCCCTTCTGCATCGACAACGTCATCATCAGGACCAAACAAATCCAAGTCCATCAATGCCAGGCGCCAAGCTGACGTCAGCTTATTTTGATGAGATGAAAGAACCAGGCTCTTTGATGTTCATTGATTAGTGTATTTTTTTGCCTATCTAACTTCATGAGAGTGCAATCATGGTGAGCCGACTTTAATTAGTTAAGGAAATTTCTTGCCTATAGTACTGTATATATATGCAATACTAATCTAGCTGCTTAGCTGGATGGGAAGGTTCCAGCTTGGCATATGCACCAAAGTGGGTTAAGAAAGCCATTCAATGAGATCTACCCAATATCACTGGAGGCTCATCTGGTAATGATAGCAATTCATTCATATCGAACGACACTTGTGAAGGTGGTGCCTCAGCAGGTATTCTTGGCAAGGAGTTAGTCCTCAGCTTCCATTGGGTCTCCAAAACGATTTCTCGAGTCCTCTCTATGCATGTGCTAATAGCAGCTGAATGAAACCTAAGACTTTCTTCAATATTTTTTGACATGATTGTATGAGGTTCAACTGAGTCTTTTGATGCAAGTCGCAAAGAAACACACGTAAGTCGAATTAGGCTGTAAACAACTAAAATTAAAATGTTGGCATAAGAATTCTCATTCCAAAAAAAAATGAGAAAAAAAATTTAGGAGTATGGTTAAATGCAGATAGGCGATTTAGACAATTTCAGAAGCTTACTCAGAAACGCGTCGCGATCTCTGCCATGTTCCATATAAAATATCCACATGAGCAAGGTCCAACACGGCTTTCGTACAGCTCTAATGGCCAGTATCTCCTAACAACTGGTAAAAATGGATTGCTACGGCGTTTTGCTGTGGGTACTGAGGATGAGCCTGATACTCTTGAACTGCCGGCTAACGGTTTGACAGTCTCCTGCGACGATTCCAAGATTATCGTGGGATGTGAGAATGGGAATGCATATCTATGGGACATGGGATTCAAAGAAGGAGCAGAGAGCTTGGGAATTCTTGCAAGGGCAACACAACCTATCCGTTTTGTCGATCTTAGCCATGACGGAAAATGGGCCTCTATTTGTGGAGATGATTGCATGTCTATCGTGAATGTAAATGACGTTACCGACGTGAGGGAGCTCCCCAGCCATCCAAAAACGATACGTACTATCAGCTGGGGCCCTAATAATAGTACAGTTGCCACGTCCGCTCTTGACGGAATAGTACGATTCTTTGACTTAGAGGGCGGAAAATTGGTGCACTTGCTTGAAGGCATCCTTCCACGAGTTAAAGAGAGTAGCGATTTACGAACTACCCGTGCAGCTTTTGGGCCTCCCGGCTTTGTCGCGGTACCTACTAAAACTTTTGGCGTGGCCGTGTACTCCACGCAAACCTGGCTTCCTGAGTTCAGACTAGAGGGTGAGCATGAAGGACCTTTGACTGATTTTCAATGGTCACCCAATGGTCGGTATATTGCGACTGCCGCTCAGGATGGCCGTGTCTTGCTCTGGGACGTCACCTCGGGCACGGTTATCAACAAGTTGACAGTCAACAAATGCGACCAATTGTGCTGGCATCCTGTGATTAATGAACTGAGTGTGAGCACAAATAAAGGAGGGCTTTTGAGTGTTCCAGACTGGGTACCTAGCAGTGCGCCTCCGCCATTTGGTACAGTTGTGAATCTGCTACCTGGCCTCGATAACACCGGATACGGTAGAGAGGCAGGTGGCGAGGAATCAGAAGAGGATCTGTTTCTCAGTGATGATGATGATGCTGCAACATCGCCCCCTGTGTATGAGCATCCAGCGAAAAGGGCCAAACCAGACCATTATGCCCAGCAATCATCAGTGTTGCAGCCAGGATCCACACCCTGGGTGCACCAGCGACGATACCTCTGCATTAATTTAGTGGGATATGTTTGGGTACTGGCAAACTCACCAGACGAGAATTCTGTAACCATAAAATTTTTTGACGAAAGCGATATGAGGGAACTGCATTTTACCGATTCAGAGTGTTTTGATCTCGCAGCACTCTCCAGCCAGGGTTGTCTATTTGGATCTAGCAGAACGGGCAAGGTGGTGATGCGGTTCCACGCTGGACTGGCGGATAACTGGGAGTACCAAGTTCCTCCAGGGGATGAGCTGAGAGCTATTGCATTAAGTGACCAAGTCGTGGTTATTTGTACAGCCAATGGTTATGTCCGTTGTATGTCAATATATGGGTCGCACTTGCAGGTATCTCGACAGTCAAGAGACCCTGTGGTTAGTTGTGCCGCTGACGGCCAGATGGTTATTGTCGTTCGTTCATCAGGGGGCGGGAAACTATCCTATAGCTTGGAGAATGCTATCTCTGGCGAGTTCATACAGCGAAATGATGCCGTGGATGTGGCACCATCGAAACAATTGCATGCCCTGTTCTTCTCTGAGGATGGTGACCCGTGCGCCATGGACTCTGATATGACATTGTCGGTTCTTATCCATTCCCGTATCCCGGGCCAAGCGCGTTGGGTGCCTATTTTCACAGCTGATGAAGGCCAATATTGGCCGCTAGCCATATACGAAGGTAAGCTGAGCGCTGTGTCTGTGGGTTCACACAATCGGTACCCCCCTATCCCCCTCCCTGATCCTCAAGAATATCCTTTGGCTGTGCCTGGCGCTGCTGGACACGATGGCGAATATCTCACCAAACTTGTGCAAAGTAATATGCTCAAGGACAAGCTTGAGAGTCTTGGAAACGATGGTGAGACTGAGGATACACTCGAGGAATGTTTGGTGGAGCTGGATCGTATAATGCTGCGACGATTCCAACTTGCATGCCAGGACCGCCGAGTAAATCGTGCTTTGTCCCTTTCTAGTCTTATGGGAGAGTCGGAGTCGCTGCAGGCAGCGGCAAAAATTGCTCTGCATTATCAGCTGACCTCCCTCGCCGAGAAAATCACAGACAATATCAGCACTTAATTGTTCATATTCTTCTAGACAACTAATGCCTTCTAAGATTAACTAGCTTAAGCTCACCGAGCAGCCTTTTCCGCAGCTACACTGGCGGCATCCTCAAATTGAGGACGCAGGTGCGGCTTTTCCTTTAAATGCACTTGCTGGTCCTTGGGAACACCAGGAATCGTCTTCTCAAGACTGAGTTTGTCAAAAACACATTTGTTCAGAAGGCGCTCAGCTGGACGGCACTGATAAAACCTGTGATTTCCCTGGTCCAAGCATTGCCAATGCCGACGGAACTCCTCAAGACAGTTCTTGTTGATATCATCAAGTACAGAGATAGCACAACGCGTCACCCTTCGACCTTCCTTCAAGCAGTCTGCTGGGCCGTTAGCATCCTTCCTGCACAGCATGAAATCATCGTTATACGGCTGGCACCTGGCCCCAATGAAGTAGCTAGCACTTTTTAATGGTGCACTTGTAGCACCTACCTCAGGTACATCAGGTATATCACTGGGCAGAGGTGTCGTGTCTACGGCCTCGACATATTTGAATGCGGGATCTCGAGCCATTTCCTGTCCTGTGGTTGGCTGATTAGTCACGTGGTCTCGAGGAGAGGAAGATGTCAGTGTCCTTCTCTTGGTCGCGGGAAGGGGATAACGCCAATGTTGCACCAGCTCCTAAGGTGGATACAAAACAAAGCGTGTCCGTTCAAGACCAGCTTGCCCGTATTCGTGATGCATGGGACCCCCAGAGTCCGAACTGTGCTTTCCAGCACTACTTCTATAACAAAGTACCAGCAGATCAGGTGGGCTTGTACCAAATGCCCCCAGGTCAAGACCAGCAGAAGTGGGAACGTGCATTGATGCAGCGTCCTGATGTCGAGAGTGTGCCCGTGCTGGCCGTGGGCTTCGACGCGTTAGACAAGCGAGTGAAGCTCCAAAACCAGCAAGTAATGACTTATCGTGCACGACTATATGAAACTAATGAAAAGCTTGCTGAGATCCAAAACCGCCATAACCTTCACACAGCGGTCAAGTTAGCTGAGATGAAGGAACGCCATGTCAAGTTGGCCCAACGAACCTTATCTCTCGCTGTAAAGCTTCAAGTTTTGGCAAATAGAGGCCTCACCTTGACCAGTGAAGAGGAGTTGTTTCAGCGTAAGCTTAGAGAGTTTTTGAAGCAAGCTCAAGACCCTTCAGCATTTGGTTCGTTAACAGAGGTATGGGCCAGGATCAAAGTAATGCGGGAAAAAATGGTACCCTCGACAGACGTCAAGGAATGCCCAGTTATTGACTGGGACCGTGATAGTGATCAACTTGAAAACATTGTAAGTGTACTCGCAGCCCAGCAGACAGGGATCCGGTTTTTGGCAAGTTTGCTTGAACAGGATGGTAAGCGCGTCGATGATACCTTGCATAATGAGAAGAAGCTAGCAACACATTCGTAGTTATTGTATATTAATACTATTTTAAGATCATTTTTATGTTTTCATGCACTGGATAGAATCACATCTTCTGTAATGGAGCTTATTCCTCGTTTTTGACTCCATTTGCAATGCGAAGGATATCATTCTGATCCCGAGTTACAGATTGGATCCGGACAGTGCTCTGGTCCACCGCCACAGGCTCCTTAAATGCATCGAATAGACCCTTTTCCAGAGGAGTCAACCCCTGGGATTCCGTATATATTCTTTCCGGAACTCTATGTGAATCACCGGAACTGCTTAGATCTTCAATTAGAACCTGTAGTTTCTCGAGCCTTTTCTTTGTGACCGGGCACATTTCCTGTAGGTAGTGGATCATTCGACCTCGACCGCCCAACTGTCCAGATATATAAGTATAAACCTGCAGGCTATCACCTAGTGAGTTAGGCGGTGGTGTCACTGTAAAACGAGCTAGCAAAGTCCGGTTTAGCAGAGCCTGTACGGACCGAGGCAGAGATGCCATCGCTGCAACATAAAAACCTAGCCCTCTCTCCAGAGAAAGAGACCGCTATCAGGGAAAAAAGGAAGTTAAAGTCTACGGTTTTAGAAGCGAGATCAAAACTATGTACAAGTAACCTTGCCGAAAATAAGTTCACAGAACAAATTTACCAACGTCCTTTCACAAGCTCGATCGCGAAAGGAGCTGCCCACAGCGCTGCAGCAATGTATACAGCTGTGGTAATAACACCACGAGACTCAGAGGAGCGAGCCTCAAGTTCTTCCTTCGAGGGAGGGGGGGGCATTCCACCGAACATGATTAAAAAGTGAAGATAGAATGTTCGTTTTAGTCAGATGCCGCCTTAAAGGCTATGTTGACGTTCAGATCATTGGAGGCAGCACGAATACCGATACATGACCATGATATTCGTAGAAGCTACAGAAATTTTAGCATATATTAAGCGTCTCGGCTGAAAAGAATGTCATATATATCTCTAAATACATGGTTCAATCACGCTAACTAATCATCATGTCAGATAGTGAGCAGCAGGTGCCCGTTCAGGATCCTCCGCAAGCGGAAGAGGTGCCTCGGGAAGAGCCTGGCCCACAAGAGGATGTTAATGAGACAGGTGATAATTCACCCACTGCAGGGACACCCGATGCTGCAGGTTCCGAGGAAGAGTTAAGTGATGTTGATGAAGAGCAGTTTCAGGAGGAACCCCTGGACGATGAGGTATACCAGCTGTCAAGCCACAGAAAAAAGAACGAGGGTCCTAAGCGTGTAAAGGAACGTCGTCGGCCTGCGAAGAAGCAGACCGAGGATGATGCCCCTGGGGACGTTCCACAGTCTGCCACTACCTCTCCAGCGAAGCGGCGCCGAAAATCCCCTGCCAGCGCGAAACCGAAGGCGGACGAAGATGAAGAGGAGATTGATGACTCCACAAGACAAAGAAGAGAACTAGAGAGTCGTATTGATGCAGTGCTAAAGCCTTCGACCACAAAGCGCAAAAAGGTTTCAGGTGACGACCTGGAACAAATGCAGGATGATGCTATTGCTGCTCTTAGAGATAAAATGCGCATGGTCGCGGTCGAAGATGCTGAATGCATCAAGGAGGGAAAGCCTGCTTTAAATAAAATAAGGATGCTCCCTGAAGTTACTACAATTCTTCGCAAAGAAAGTCTCGCTGACAGTATTTTAGATGGTAATCTTCTTGAAAGTGCGCGAATGTGGCTCGAACCTCTCCCGGATGCATCACTTCCCAGTTTCGAGATCCAGCGTGAAATATTCTCTGCCCTTGAAACTTTGCCGATCAAGACTATCCATTTACGTGAAAGTGGCTTGGGGCGTGTTGTTCTCTTCTATCAGAAGTCTAAGAGGCCACATCCGTACATTAAACGGACAGCTGATCGGTTAATTGGAGACTGGACTCGACCCATCATGGGACGTAGTGACAACTATAGAGACAAGATGGTCCGTACCGCTACTTTCAACCCACAGGAGCTTGCTACAGCCGCATCGACATCGTCACAATCCCGCAAGCCCGAAGTTCTTACTCCATATGAGGAAAGTGCCCGTCGTCGCAACCGGGCGGCCCTTCCCACGGCTCGTGGTGTAACTTATGATGTTGCCCCCATGAATACGGTAGCAAATTCAATTGCTCAAGCTGGAAAACATGCCGCAGGCGGTGGCGATTCACAATTGAAGCGCATGAAAACAAAGCTTCAAAACTCGTCGAAGACCCAACGTTCACGCAAGTCTCAAGTTAGTGTTGAGGGACGTGGCTTGAATTAAATTATTCCACTATAGTAACTAAATTGAATCAGTAGTGACAAAGTTTTGAGAGACTGTGGTAACCTACACATATCTCAGTTACAAAGGAGTATAGTATAAGTATAGTCCGTCAATAGATTTAGCAATTTACAAATAGCGAGCTTACGTGCGGGGCTTCTCCTTCTTCTCCTTCCAAAGGGCAATCAAAGAGACACCAGACACCTTAACGACCTTGAAACGGACACCAGGGATATCACCCTTCGCCTTACCCTTACGACCGAAACCGGCAAGGAGCACTTCGTCGTTGGTGTCAACGAAGTTCAGGCAACCGTCATTAGGAACGAAGGCGGTGACACGCTTACCGTTCTTGATCAGCTGTACACGGACACACTTACGAATGGCAGAGTTTGGCTGCTTGGCCTCAATACCAATCTTTTCCAGAACGATTCCCTTAGCGTGGGAAGCACCACCGAATGGAGAATGCTTATAAGAAGTACCGAGAGTACGGTTCTTATATTGCTCGTCCGCCCAGCGGTTGTCACGACGGTTGGTACGGAGCTTACGAGCTGCGTGGAGTCCGCGAGGCTTGCCTTTTCCCATCCTGTTCTCGTTAAAGCAGTAGCTCCCACACTTTGCGTTCTCAAGTGGCTGATGGGATGACATTTGCCCTACACCCTAAGATTACCTAATCTGAAATATCGCCATTCTGTCAGATATAAGAAAAGGGGTGCTACTGTTAATGCATTATTTTAGTATAAAAATTGCAGATTCCTAATATTATGGGATTGATATTATATTGTAGATACTCTTCAGTTTAATGTGGGATCGCTAAAAATTTCGTGTAACGCGTGGTGATGCTAGCTTGGTTTTGCGAGTTCATGTGATCCTGCTATAGTTTTCAATTTGAAACCTTTTCAAAATGTCTGCACTATCCAAATGATAAAATCATAACTGTCAGGTAGTTAATTTAGTTCGGTAGTTTATGGCTGTCAGATTTGTCATAGACCGATGGATCGTGAGCCTCACCTGTACGCTACTGACAGGTATGAGGATGTAGCAGATGCCTTGAGAGCTGAAACAAGCAGCTTGAAACCAGGCGAGCTGTCTGAAAGTCCGGGTTTTAAGCTCTATGCGGCAATAAATGCTTTTGAGATCGGTAACCCTCGCATGGATACTGGAGCTAACTTCATACCATTAGAAAAACAATTGACCTGTGTACCATCAGTAGAAACTGAGAGTGATTGCCATTCACTCCTAAATATGCTTGTGGAACTCGAAATGTCTTGGCATGCCGGTCATTCACCACTACAGACGTTGTTTGCATGCCCGCTGGTTGAAAAAGAAGCTATGGCTGTTGATCTCGATGATTTCGAAATCCACTCATGGGCTGATGTAGCACGTGCCTATATTTTTACAACGATTCGCTCACTTGAGTTATGCTTTGAGCTTGCTGAGCAGGCTTACACCGTCATTTTCCCAGAGGAGGATCTTCATGTGGTGAGATACGACTACGGTATGATAATGAAGACACACCCCGCAGTATTCACCCACCTTATTGAGAAAAGTCAAAAGTTTGCCTCGAATCAAGGTTCCCATGCCATACAGGAATTGCTTGCCCTACGGCTGGGGTGGTATAATATTGTGAAACAGCGAGTACCCAAAAAATTCGTACATGTAGACCGCTGTCTTCAGGCCCTCGACCGACTCGTGGAGGCTAAAGACCCCGAAAAATTTTATGCTAACTTTGGGTTTTCCGAGGCCGTACAGTCTCGTGCCCCTAATGCATGTGTTGGACACAAGTTGAAACGTATGAGTCTTGACGAGGCGCGTGAGCAATGGAGGGGAATTCTTCGGGGAATTCGTGATTTTGAATCTGCATATCATATCACCAGATCTTCAGATTTACTCGGATTTTATTTAGTGTTCTCGTCCAAGCGCCAATTACCAATTGTGAGAGCTGTGGCTAGAAACCTCATTAGCTCACAGGGAGATCTATTGGGTACTAATGCTCGTATATGGGCAGCCAAAGACATTATGGAAACTAGCCTTCCTACCCTTGACGTAAAGAACAAGGTTTATGACACTTTCCTTGGGCAAGCCGCTCTTTGTTATGTTGACTTGCTAACATGCTTCAGTCAGAATCGATGCAGATTTCGCGAGTCCCTCAAAATTGCCGTGATTTCCTTTGATTCTCTTCAGGTAAGCGCTGCGCAAACCGATCAAATAGCCGCCGAACATGGGCTCGGAAAAAAACTAGGACAGCTACCAGCCATGGAACTGAGCGCCTGGGTATATTTTCGTAAATTGCAGATCATGATGTGGATAGTCCTCATCAGCTTCGAGACCGATATACTGCAGCCCGATGAATATGGATATTCCTACTGGTATGCTTTGCAGCTTTCCCAACGATTGGTGGAACAACTAGGTCGACTCCGCACTTACTTCGAACATTTAGGACACCGATCATCACCTGGTTATACTTATCTTTCGGCCCTCGAGCTCGAAGCCCAAACTCTTTTGCAGATGTGTACTGCCTTGTATTCGGTGTATGCTGCACTCGAGAAGTTGGGTGCTATTCGTAGTGTTGTTCAAACACCACTTAGTTCACGGGAGATGCGGTACGCTCTGCGTTTCGCGGCCTTTGAGAGTGTTGGGGTCCCTGAGCAAGCGAAGTACAGCGAATACAACAAGGTTACGGATCAGTTATCACCAGAACTCTGCTTTAAACTGGCCGATAATGCTGCTAAAGGTGCTCGTTCGCTTCTATCGACTTTGGCAAAAATCGCACAACCTAGTGAAGAACTTAATTTAATTAGGCGTTCAGCGGCTGGGCTTGGTATTGCTATCGCCACGTTACAATCGGGTAACTTTCAGAGTATCCGTATCCGTAGGGATGGATATCACTGGTACTTTCCTATTCCCGAACGCATTTCGTAGTCTCTCTATTCAACTAAGTCTGATTTTAAAGCTCATCAACGTGAGGAAGTATGTGAGTCTTACCCACGACAGAAAGCACCTTTTTCCCTCCGGCAGCGACATTGGCAGCCGCCTTGATTGACGAGGCCGAGACGGAGGACAGATCAAGTGGTGTGAAGATAGGTGCAGACTCCGCTTGCGCAAACTTTGCCTGGGCAATAGCACGCGCCGCGACATCCGAACTGAGGCCCTCAGATCCAACCTTGGCAATTGAGGCACTGGCAAGCTTGGCAACCTCACCCACGGCAGCAGCATCGGCTCCGGTGAGTGTCACGGTGAAAAGAGCAGCATCACTGTAAACATGCTGCTGAACATTGACACTGACATTCTTCTCATATGCTAGAGCATTCAGAAGACCAGTTCCTGGGGACCACTTCGTCGGCACAGAGGAAAGCACGTACTTGAGCGCCTCAAGGCAGGGAAGTGGCTTTTCAAGAGGGTAGGCAAGAACCGCAGATTGCGGACCGGCAGACTTTACCCGGGCCTCACCGCCATACAGGGAGGTTGCAGGAGACACGGGGCCAGCTCCAGCAGGAAGCTTGAAGAAGTCACCAACAAAACTTTCAAGGTCAGCAGTGTTTACGTTCTTAGCACCAATACTAACAGCTTCACCTGTGAAAGCCTTGGAGGCCAATTCCTTGATATCCTCGAGTGATACTGGTGTCTCAGGGGTTGCTACGAGTGAGTTGCCGAGTCCAGACCTGAATGCAACTTCGTGAGCATTATCGAGAGCCACCGCCGCAGAATTACCTTTGAACTTATTATACTCCAACTTCGTCAAAGGAATAACTTCCTCTGTAAGTTGGTGGGGCTTGAAAAGTGGCTGGGTAAGCTGAGCGGCGAGAGCCTCAGTAAAATACGGTAAGTCTTCCCTTAGGAACTTAGCCGTAACAACAAGATCCTCGCGACCAAGCTTGGTACTAAGTCTACCACCAAGAAGCTCCGTTTCACGCTGCAAACGCAGACCACTGCGGAGGCCTGTGTCCTTAAGCACAAAGTTCTTCAGCACGTGTGAGGCACCTGGAACAGGTTCATAGCGACTGCCAGCCTTCAAGTGCAAAGAGATCTCCGACACACCGAGCTCTGTATCCGGCAGAACCTTCGTCGAGATTGAACGGGCCCCACGAAGCATGTCAAGTGTATAATCACGGTGTGATTGGTCAAGTACCTTTATCCCGTTAGTCAGCTGGGATCAGATCGCGAGTGGTTCAATGTGTGCAGACCGAGGACGATACTCGGAAACATTATAGTCCAAGCATGGTGGATTTAAAATTTAGTAAAAAAATAAACCTGGCAGTATCAGCCATGGTTATTGTTATTAATTTCATGTACTAGTATTTCTTAGTCTGCCTCCAATGTTGATTGCCGAAGACAGGGTGTACCTCGGCAATGCACGGGATATATTTACAGCTAATATGGATCCTCGCTGTTATCATATTCTCTCGTCAATAAGCATAGTACGGTTATTTGATGGTCACCCTAACCACCACGGTCCCATCTGGGCTAGGTAGTACCACTGTGTTTTTTTTACATTTTTTCTTCTGAATCTCATCGAGAATTGAGAGTTTCGTTACTGAAGAACTTAATATCGGCGCTCGTGTGACCTTGGCGTCTTAAATATTGAGCTGACAAAATTTTTGTCATCCTCTACTTATGGCTACTCAGCCTTTTGTCGAGCTGGCATTCCGGCTGGTCCGGGATACATATGGGGATGCTGGTGCCCTTGTCATCAGGAAGCTTTTGACTTGTGGTGGTCTTACAGCTCCCGAGCTCGCAAAGAAACTAGAGGCACCGCCCTCTGCAGTTCTGCGGACCTTGGCTATGCTTGTCCACTGCCGATTTGTCTTATGGTGGACAAAAGGTCGTAAAACGACTTTTTTTGCGGACGAATATGAGATTTATGCAATATTCTGGACTGGCCCTGTTCTTGCAACCTGGCCTGCCCATGAGAGTGTCTTGCGTCCCCTTCTCCTGGACAGAGGTATGAAACTGAGTGATTTTATTGAGAGACATGGGCATAAGGAGGAAATCATAATGTTAATTAATCACGGAGTATTATGGTCTGTCAGATCACACGATTTTTCACCGCGTACCGAGCTCATAGAACAGATCACAAAGGATCAACAAAAGCTTTTAGCGAATGATCCTATGAAGATATCGTTATCGGAAACAGCCAAGCGGCAACAGATACAACAGAGTACTGCTATGGAAATTTCGAGGCTGCAGCGACGGGAAGAAATCTCTGAAGATGCATTTGTCGCGACTAACTGGAAAAAATATTTAATTCAAGCACTTATCAAGGATCTGGTGTCGATGGCAGCGCGGAAAGTAGGTGTGGCCTCTGCGAAAGTGTATGAAGCTCTGCTCACATCGTTCGAGCCCGCTTTATTCTCTCGGCAGGACACACGGATGATTTCCGCAGATAATAGCGTCACCACGAGCTCCTTAATCGGGAAACTTGATATTGACGAATTAAAAAGTGCCTTCATTGAGGCAAATATTGTGGGAGAACCTCCACTCAAGAAAATTAAATCAGAAAACTCGAGTGCTCCAAAGACAGGTAATATTTCAAGTGTGGAAGCCGTCAACTTCCATCTGCGTCTTCTAGAGGAAACCAGTATAAGATTCTGTCATCGTGTCGGGGATCGAGGAAGCGGTGAGTGGTTTGTGAATTTTGAAGAAGTGTGTCAAAAATTGAAACAGGATACATTGGATTCGATTGTTCAGCAGTCATTTGGAGGGCCAGCGGCGCGTTTAGTTCGCTTAATCCGGTCTATTGGACGTATGGATGAAAAAATGATCACAAACAAGACTTTATTACCCTCAACAGACATTCGACACCATATGTCCACTCTGCACTTCTATGGTTTCGTAGATTGTCAGGAGGTCCCGCGTCCAAACGAGCGTAATGCACAAAAAAGGTCTTATTATTTATGGTACCATAGACCACAATGGGCGTACGTGAGAGTAACTGAGTGTCTTTACCAGCAGTTGTCTGATCTCTGTGACAATCTTTCCGATCTTCGTAAGGAATATTCTACATTGTTGACCAAGCTTGAACGAGAGGATGTCAGAAGCAATCTTGAAGAGTTTTTGACAGCAAAGGAGAAAGATGAGCTACTCCAGTTCAAAGAAAGGGAGCGCGAACTTATCGCTAAGCAGATGCTGATCGACCGATGTGTTAGAATCTTTCGTGACTACTAGACTTGTTGTATTTATAAACTATATGTATATTTAGCACATGCATTTAAAGATCAATGTGTCTATTAGACCAAAACGGCTTGGTATCGTAAGTTTGAGGCGGCTTCTCAACAACGACAAGGTCCCCATCTAAAATTCCTGCAAAGAAAAGCGGTCGGTATTGTGTTGTCAACCAGAAGTTACCCGCATCCAATCCACTTTCGTTGTCATTTTCATCCTCTGCGTCGCTTTCGTCATCAGAGTTTGCGCGGCGTTTGTTCTTTGGCTTGGGTTCTGCAAGGCTAGCAAAATCCAGCAATGCTAGCCAGCGCGGACCCCATAACCAAAGGCGACGAGAATCTGCGAAATCAGGGAAAAGTCCCAAACAAACAGTTGTCTGTTTTGTTAACTTACTCGGAAGATGAGAGGAGTGTTTTCTTGACCAAAGTGTAAGCATCAATTGATTAACATCAAATTCCCATATCTCCATATCGATAGTAGCTACAACAAGATTCTCCTTTGTTCGCCATCCTATTGCCGTGATGGTATTTGGTAGAGCGGGTAAAGAGCCAACGTGACGTGCTGTGCTCACCTCATACAGTTCAATTAGTCGACCACGCTTCGCTGCTGCCACCAGTACACCATCAGGGCTGGGCTGTATCATATTAATGGCATTTAAAGGTCCAGGGGCAGATCTAAGATCTGGTGGCTCATCGAATTCACTAGTTTGACAACCATCAGTTGAGACGTTGAGAAGAAGAAGGGTGCTGTCGACAGTAACAAGAACGGCATGTTTGTTATCCCCAACAGGTTTTATAACTTTGCCACCAGGAATCTTGGAGTCAAGAGGTTCTACTTGGTTGTCATGAATTTTGAATTGTCGAGTGCTCTCTGGGGTTGTGATAAGAACAGATGACCCTATTAATGCACATCCACTAATGTACTCATCACCAGAAACTTTCATTTCGAGTACAAGCTTTCTCGTAGGCTTCAAAGACCATAAGCGCATTGTTCTGTCATGCCATTCTACCAAATACCCAGATTGAATATCAATAGAAGGCGGAGTTTTTGAAAAAGGAGCTCGATGATGAGATTGTGGTCGGACAAAGTCCGTACTTGATACAACAAAGGTATTATCCTTACCACCAGCTACCAGATAATCTGCATGATAACCATCGTACAGCGCCATTGCTCGAATATCATGCGAGTGAGCAACTTGACTATTCATGATTGTCCATTTGTGTTTCTTTGGATCAGTCATGCGTGTGCAAACAACCTTCTGGTCAAGACCCGAAGAGAAAAGCGTTTCTCTTTGCGCATCTGTAGCAAGACACAGAATATCTGCCTCATGTGCCTGAAGGCTTTGTTGCAAGGCCAAGTTCCGACCATCCCAGGTCTTGAGCGTTCCATTAGAATCTCCAGAAACAATTTGTTCGCCAGCAAGAGTTTTTACAGCCCATACAATAGTTCCCTCGCCTGAGCGGCTTTTATCCACCTTCATAGTTCCAATAATGCGCCCATTTTTCAAGGACCATACTCGTAACCGAGCATCTGCCCCACCAGCAACAATCTCTTCATCATTCTTCCATGTAATGCTTGCTAGGCTTGCATCACAGGACTGGAGACGCTTGGCAACTTCAATCTCCCCACCTGATACATCAAGAACCACAACAGATCCTGATTCACAGGCAGCTGCTATGAATTGCCCATTAGGACTTGGATCAAGTGCCCAAATAGCACCCGCATCCAATCGAAAATTTCTAGCCGGACGACCAGTGAATAAATTCCACTCAGTTATACTGTCTGACGCACCACAGCTAAATAGCCGGCCTTGGCACCAGGTGAGATCTTCGATTTCACGACCCTCAGCTCCTGGTAGCACAAATTCCAATGTCCAACGTCTAGTTAGCCAAATTTCGATATCGCCATTTGACCTACCAACGGCCAGTCTCAGATCATGATGCTGAGGTTCTTGAGGGCCCGGACTTTCATGGTTGAAAGCCAGCGCTGTAACAGCAGGGCGATTACAATTCACAAATCTGCAACGATGGACCTTTATCTGTGACATCCTTTCAAACAAGCCCTTGGCTTAAGGTCCTCCCCGACTGAAGTTGCAAAAAATATTATGTAATATTTCTGGATTTTATCACGGACCTCATGGTCACTCACGCCTGTGCTAGAAAGTCTTCTGGGGTAAGTGAATTTTTAAAAACTAACCATGAACTGATTTAAAGTGGAAAACGAGGGTATTCATATAAGATTTTGCAACTAGTTAGCTGCCTACTAAGAATTGGCGTACCCAAGGCCATCTGATAGACAAAGAAGCCCATTCGAGCGATATATATATTCTCTATTAGCCGATATCTCTTGTAAACTTTTGTTTTAGATTGCTGAACTGTCTGCGTGATGCCACCATATTTCAACCGTCCACGATGTTTACTTATTATATAATCATGGATGCGCGTATATCAAGTGTATTTGACCGAGCCCAAACTTCGAAGTCAGTTCATGGGACACAGGCTAAGGTACTAAGGCGCATTCACCAGGATGTAATCTCTCAAGGCTCAGAGCCTGAATTTGATCTCGCGTTTCTGCGATGTTGCACACATTTTTTACAAGCTGAGCGCCTTCATCGAGGGGCAGACAACATTGCGTCTTTTCTAGAGTTATATGGTACACAACTAGCCCAATCTGAGGACGAAGTTTGGAGCGAATTCTTGGAACGAATCCTCCTTACCGTCTTACCTGGATTTCAGGCAAGTTCAAAGACAGTGCGACTCCGATCTGCTCAGCTGGTGCGAGCCTTTGCCCTCAACCTCACTGATGAGACATACGCGAAGCTTTGTCGAGAATTATTGGAAAGACTTCGGGATCGTGATCCACATGTGAGGCGAGAGATGTGTCTTCTCGCTTCAAATATTGTTGGAAGCGAGGAAGAATTCGACGAAGCCGCGAAAAGTATTGCAGATGAGCTCATTGAACGGTCTGACCGTGATCCATCGGCCGAGGTCCGGCGCAGAGCGGCAACAAATGTGCCAATGCGCCGTGAATATTTAAACAAGGCATTTCGTCGTGTTCGAGATGTCAATCATACCAACCGGGTGGCCATGCTAAAGTTTCTAAATCGTATCGAAGACTTCCGTGTGCTCAGCATTGAAACTCGAGAAAACATCCTAAAATCAGGGCTTTGGGATAGCTCAGAGGACATTCGCAGATTAGCTGCCCTAGTTTTTCGCAAAATATGGTTGCGTCAAGTTGACAACGACCTGATAGAATTGCTTATTCGTCTGGATGTTCCGAACTCCCAAGTGATCACTCGTGAGGCTTTGCGTACACTTTTCGATGCTAAGCAAGAAGTGCTGAGCGACTTCGTATTCGGCGAGGAGTATTGGTCCCGTCTCGGTCCGGAAACTGCCTTCCTACTTCGATGTTTCTTCGAATATTGTAAAGACAAAGGTCTAGAGGAACTGTGTGATGATCGAATGCCTGTACTTTCCTTCCTTGCAAGCGAAATTGGACGGTTTTGGCAAGCCTGTCTTGCGGCGGAAGCCCCTGAGCAAGCTAGCAACTTACATTTTGTTGTGCTACAACTGCTTGGCGTGGCGCGTCGCTACGATTTTGGAGATGAAGCAGGCCGTCGACATTTGACCGAGATTCTCACTGACATACTGGTTAGCAGAAACCCACCTCCCTTGGCAGTTGTAGAGGCTTGCATGTGCATATTCAAAGACATGGCAGAATCTACATCTCAATTTGTATTGCAAACCAGTTATCTGGTGAATGACATGTGGGACATTGACTTTGCCACTCAACAAGTCACAGACGCATTTGGGGCGACTCTCGATATAATAGAAAGCCTCTTGCGTCTCCTAACAGAACCCTTGGATACTGTTACATACCCTGTTGTAAACGGCATGATTGAAAACCCCGTACGGCACGCTTTGGAATCGCCTATCGAAGACATGTTTCTGCAGGGTCGTAGGATCGAGGGGCTTCTGGCACTGGTTAGTCCAACTCAGGCAGAGGAGATATTTGACGAGTTCTCTGGGTCTCTCAGAGGGCTTGTAAGAGATCCTGGTTCTTCGGCAAAAGAGTTAACTGTCTACGTGTATGCCCTCACTGATATGCTACTTACTTATGAAGACCTTTCGGTAACTAAGTGTGCTAGTGAGTTCATAGAACTACTTCAGCATGACGATGATCCTGAAGTTCAAGCAACGGCATGTTTATCTGTGGCCAAATTATATCTCAGTGCGAGATTAACAAACCCTTCACAACTGAAAGAGCTCATGAAGGTTTACTTTGCTGCTTCTGCAAGAAACGAACCAGCCTACAATAAGATTAAGCAGCAGCTTACCGTTTTTGCGAATTCGTTCGCAGTCCGGACCGAAAATCATGAAATACTGGCCGAGATGGCTGTTGACCTATTCCTCTGGATCTCGGAAAATCCAGAAGAAGTAAATATCAAGCCACAGTTTGCATTAGATATGTTTATTGAGCTGAGTACTGATGATGACCATAAGGCACATGCCTTGCTTGCAGATTTAATCCTTGTAGCTCTGGAACGTGGGCGCGACGATCTTCCTAGAACTACCTGTGTTTCATTGGTAACCGCATTGAATCGTCTGCAACTTGACCCTAAGATGGAGCCTTACCTTGTACGTGAGCTGTTAAGACGTATTCCGGACCTTTCAGAGGAACCTGTCAGTCTTCAGAAGCCCTATGCAAGGTTTAAATGTACTCTCGAGTCGATGCTTTCCGGCAACGTATCCGTACCATCCGAAGCCAACCAAAATACTGACGTTCTCAACGATATTCAGGATGATGGATCGTCGTCGAGCGACATTGCTGAAGATGCCGCTGATGATTAGACATTGAAATAATATAACAATTAAGACAATAAATTGTTGATGCTGCTTCTTGAAGCATTAACGATCCTAAATCATATCGATAAAGAAATTCAAATCTACCACAGTTGCTAGATTAAAAAACATTAACCCTCGGAAATTTCTGCGATATTTTCACGGGAAATCGTTAACTAGGTACGAAGAATCTGCGAGTTCCATAAACCCACACTCATCATGTCTTGCATACATACAGAACAGTAGTAACCCAATTTGGGTTGATTGGTAATCCACATTCCTCTTTGGTGAAATGACGGAAAACGACATCAAGCTTGCCCCAAAAGATTTTCAAAAGGATGCTGAGTTTTCACGGGCTCTGCATGGTGATGGTAGCAAGCAAGGTATTCGTGCCTATGTAGGTAAGGATCGTGATGCGCATGAAGCCGCGTTGGAAGGTTATTTCAAACACTGGGAACGCGACGCGACCACCCAAACAGCGGAAGATGAGCAGCAGCGACTTGACGACTACAGCAGCCTCACGAAACATTACTATAATTTGGTAACGGATTTTTATGAGTATGGATGGGGTTCAAGCTTCCACTTCTCCCGCTACTACAAGGGCGAGCCTTTCCGTCAAGCCAGTGCTCGCCATGAACACTATCTTGCTGCGTCTATGGGTCTTAAGCCTGGCATGCGCGTCCTCGACGTAGGCTGTGGTGTTGGCGGTCCAGCAAGAGAAATCGCCAGATTCACTGGCTGCAATGTTGTGGGCTTGAATAACAATGACTATCAAATCTCAAGAGCTAACCTATGGGCTCAGAGAAATAATATGGCCAATCAATTACACTTTGTCAAAGGGGACTTTATGCAGATGGACTTTCCTGATGCGAGCTTTGATGCTGTGTATGCCATTGAGGCCACCGTGCACGCACCAAGGCTTGAAGGTGTATACGGTGAAATATATCGGGTTTTAAAGCCTGGTGGTACTTTCGGTGTCTATGAATGGGTGCTCACAGACAAATTCGATGAGGAAAATCCTTACCATCGTGAAGTAGCCTATGGAATCGAAGTTGGTGATGGTATCCCAAAGATGTACAAACGTGAGGTTGCTGAAGAGGCTCTTCGTAAGGTGGGATTCAACATTGAGGTTGTGCGCGACCTTGCAGATACTGGTGATGAAATTCCTTGGTGGTACCCACTTTCTGGCGACTGGAGATACGTTCAAACATTTGGTGATCTTTTTACCTTCTTCCGCACCTCCACTTTAGGTAGATATCTTACAACGCAGGGCACTGGCTTGTTGGAGAAGCTGGGTATTGCTCCAAAGGGTTCACGCAAGGTAACGGAGGCTCTCGAACAGGCTGCCGTCCATCTTGTAAATGGCGGCCGGGATGGTCTATTTACACCTATGTTGCTGTTTGTCTGCAAAAAACCTGAAATATAAGTAGCTGCATACGCTAAGTGATAATGGCCAATGTACAAATATAATATGAACTTCTGTATTCTCTGTGTGATGCACAAGGACAAAAGACAAGTAACAATGTTGGAGTCACAGCAAAATTCTATTAATCCAGAAACATAGGCATGACTTAGACTGAGTCAACTAAAGCAGTTAAACTAAGAAAATTAAAAACGTGAATCTAAAAGTCCAACAACTCTCCACCAGCATCTTCTCCAATTGATAAAATTGAATTCAAGGTACCTGAAGCTGCTGCTACCAACCCAAGGATAGGACGGGAAGGATCCAAGACCTTTGACAAATACTCCGGATGATATTGTGTTCCAACAAAGTACGGTGAGCCATCCAACTCAAATGCCTCCATACGTGTTCCACTCTCATCTTTAGCAACAAAACGAAGTCCGGCTTCCTCAAGAGGGACAATACGGTCAGGATTGACTTCATATCGGTGACGGTGGCGTTCCCGCACTTCTTCGGGGCTACCATACAGCTTTCTGAGAGTGGAATCGCCGATAAACTTAGCCTCACGCTCGCCTAGACGCATAGTTCCGCCCATATGCTCCTTATCAACCTCGGGCATATAAACAATGAAAGGGTCACACTCAGGTCCCCACTCAGCCGAGGCCGCATTCTTCACGCCTAGAACATTACGAGCGAATTCCACGACAGCAACTTGGAATCCTAGACAGATACCCAGATAGGGAATCTTGTTTTCGCGAGCCCACCGCGCGGCACTGATCATACCTTCAATACCACGGTGGCCAAATCCTCCAGGAACGAGGATACCATCTGCCTGGCATACCCGCGCCCAGGACTCATGGAACGATGCCTTTCTACTAGGGCCATCCTCTAGCACCTCACTGTCTACCCAGGAAATTTTGAGCTTGCGGCCACAGCGCATCGCACTATGCTCGAGGGCCTTAACAACAGATATGTAAGAGTCCTGAAGATCTGTGTACTTGCCTACCAGTGCAATAGTGACCGTATCTTGAGAACGGTCCCGCCGTTCAGTCAACTCACGCCATCTTTGGAAGAGCTCATTGCCAGCGCTGAGACGTTCCTGTGACAGCTGTACAGAATCAAGATGAAGGCGTTTGTTAAAAAAGTCCATGAGATGTAGATCCGACAACATCACAGGAACATGGTAGGTGGAATTGACGTCATAAACACCTAATACTTGATTAGGGCCAACGTGACAGAACATGGAAATCTTGTTAACTGTCGAGTCAGCGAGCTTTTCTGGACAGCGGCATGCAACGATGTCAGGTGTGAGACCAAGACTTCGAAGTTCACGGATAGCAGCTTGTGTCGGCTTCGTCTTAGTTTCGCCATGAATTACTGGTACTAAAGACACATGAATGAGAGCAAAGTTCTCAGTACCAACACGGAACTGAAACTGGCGAAGGGCTTCAACAAACGGCATACTTTCGATGTCACCCACAGTACCTCCGAGTTCGATGATACACACATCAGGCGACTGACCAGAACCGTCGACAGAAACATGGGCCACTTCCTCCAGCCAATCCTGGATTTCCGTGGTAAGGTGGGGCACAATCTGTACTGTTTTGCCCAAGTAATCACCACGACGTTCTTTCTCAATAACCCGAAGATAAATTTTACCTGTGGTCAGGTTATGAGCGCGAGTAAGATTGATGTTTAAATAACGCTCATAGTTGCCCAGGTCCAGGTCTGCCTCACCACCGTCTCTCAGTACAAACACTTCACCATGCTCCAACGGTGACATCGTGCCTGCATCAATATTCATATACGGATCTATCTTGACAGATGTAACCCTGTATCCCGAAGACTTGAACAGCAATCCAACACTTGAAGCAATGACTCCTTTGCCGATACCACTAATAACGCCCCCTGATACCACTACGTATTTCATCTTCGTAGCTACTTCAGTTCGGGGGAATTTTTTTATTTAGTCAGCCTGTCTTTTTTATATGGGTGAGAAATCGGTGGTACAGGTAGATTTCCGCAAGATTCATAGTGCGATTTCAATAACCGTTAATTTACGGGTATAAAACATAATTATATAAATTTGAAAAGTATTTTTAAAACATTTTAGGTGTAAAGGATGAACTAGGTTTCTGTAACAGAGTTAACAACGGGATATCTATTACTCTCTTGATCATCTTATTCAAGAATTGGATATATATGGGCTAATTTCAGTACTTTGTCACAGCGCAATTCCTCACAACTAGTCAGTAAGTCCCTTTCTCCTTCTGGAGCACGAGGCTAACGTTACTAATCATCCTCACTGCAAGGAATGAGCGAGAGGCGGCCCTTAATGCCCCGTGTGGATAGCCCGACTTCTCCAGGGAGAGCCTCGAGTTCAGCTGTTTCAAGAGGTACTGGGGCCCCGCGCACCAGACATGGCCCTCAACGTACCTCGTATACTAACCAAAAATTGAAGATATTGCCTGATGGTCCAGAGGGTTCTGACAAGTCGGATGAGACGGATAATGAAGTATACTCCCAGCTCGGTCAAATCACAGATACTGTGGCAAGAAGGGATGCGGAAAGACTGGGGAAGGCACATCGCAATCTACTTCCAAGAGTGACCGCCTACTGTACGGCAGGCAGCTACCGAATTAATGAATTTTTCCGATATTTGAAAGGCAGAGACGCAAGTCCTAAGATATACGATGAATGCCTCTATTCAAGGTATGAGTATCAACGTGAAGGTGAGACGGCCCATCCTAATGTAACTAGGTTTCATGACGAAGGCGGCGAAATTGATATGAGCTATCGGCGCAGTGAGATATTCGCTTTTCAGTATGGTGTGGTTGTTCTATGGGGCTTTTTGGAAAAGGAAGAGCACAGGTTTCTTGGAGAGCTTGCTCGTTTCGAGAAAGAAAAGCTTGCAGATGAAGATGTCCAAGTTGAGGAATTCAATTACTATATTACACAAAGTTACCAACCCCGCATATACAATGATTTCTTCTCTCTGAAGGATAATAACCACATGGTAAAGTTGAGTATCTCACATGCCATTGCACAGTCTGTCAAAATATCTCTTTTCGAAGAAATCGTGGATAATACTATCACTGATACTCAAGATTTTCCCAAAGAAATAGCAGAGACGGGGAAAATAAGTATGAATCACAAAGATGTTATGAGATCAATTGGTGAGTTATTTATCTTGCGTATCAGCATCAATCTCCATGGATCTGTACTGGATAGCCCTGAGCTCATGTGGGCAGAGCCACAGCTTGAACCTACGTATCAGGCCACTCGAGGTTATCTCGAAATTGAACAAAGGGTAAACCTCCTTAATGCAAGGTTGGAAGTGATTTCGGACCTGCTACAGATGTTGAAAGAGCAACTGGGCCACGTGCATGGCGAATACCTGGAAATCATAGTGATATGGCTTATAGCAGCAGAAATTGTCGTTGCTCTGGTAAATATTCTTGTGGACATATATGCATCCTAAGTTATAGTTTATTGCGCTGGTCGCTTATATACAGAAAACTTAACATTTGTTTTGAACGGATTTAGAAAAAAAACTTGCTGACCGCATGATCAATTAGGCAGCCGTTCAATATATCAGAAACCTTGTAGATCACCCAATTCAGTTTAAAATTGCTGACTAATCAAACTTCTTATGGACAGGGGCCGACGATTATTTGCCACAGGGCATGATATTCCCCTTTCACCGGCACCTTCGCCGGTACCATCGATAAGACGACTCAATTTCCGGCCAGCCCCTCTCTCACCAGAGGCTCAGAGAACACCTGAGCATCTAAAGAAGTTCGTTAAAGTTTTTGCGGGGTTTCCTAAGGAGGAGCAGGTCTCCTTCATGAAAGAATTGCTCGATACAGTCCCACGTGAGGTATTAGTCGAGTTACAAAACCTCATCTCGCCTAAGCTGAGACATGATCCGTTCACATTTCTTCCCACTGAGATATGTCTGCGTATCCTTAGCTACATTAGGGATCCTCAGAGCCTTGCTGCAGCTTCTCAAGTCAGTAAAAGATGGTATCTGCTTTTATCTGACGACTCTACATGGAAAACGCTATGTGAAACCCATCAATATCGGAGGCTGAGTGCTGCTGGCACTCGGCCAGCATTATTTACTACAGAGACTCTGAAATCAAAGGCGATGCAGGCATCGTCAGTTGAAATCGAGGATCCAAGCCTGATTGAAGCAACGTATGATCCAGAGGCCTGTGCACCGAGACCGCCCACATCATATCGCAGTCATTTTCGCCAGCAGTATCTCTTGAGTGCGGCTTGGAGAAGCGGAGGAAGGGTGGCTGCACGGTATAAGCTGAAGCACACTAACCCTGCTGCTATTGTTACTGTTGTACTAATGCAAGATGGCTATATCTGTGTTGCCTTGGACACGTCTCGAGTACTAATATTTCAAGAGGATGGTAGACTCCTCCATTCATTATATGGGCATGTCATGGGAGTATGGGCGCTTGCATTGAGTGGAAATACACTAGTGACAGGTGGGTGCGATCGTGATGTCCGCGAATGGGATCTTACTACCGGGGCTTGTCGCAAAATATTGCGTGGTCACACTTCAACGGTTCGGTGTCTTGCTATGGCAGGCCCCTCTGTGGCTGTAAGTGGAGGTCGGGATGCCACCGTGAGAGTATGGGACCTTGCAAGGGGTAGGTCGTCATTCCGCCTTGCTGGACACACAGGTAGTGTTCGACGCCTGGAGGTGATTGGGGATTACATTGTGAGCGCGTCTTATGATTGTACGGCACGGATATGGCGTCTTGATACAGGTGAACTAGTCCATATATTGGCGGGGCATCTCAATCAGATTTATTCCCTGGCAGTAAATGACAAAATAGTGGCCACGGGGTCTATGGATCACACAGTACGCTTGTGGGACCTTCACACAGGTGCTTCGCTCGCGGTATTGCAAGGGCACTCTGCCCTCGTAGGACAGCTTCAACTCTATGGGAATAAACTACTCAGTGGTGGCTCTGATGGCGCATTAAGGGTCTGGGATACAGCTACCTACGAATGTCTAATAAGAATAGCAGCTCATGATAACTCTATTACGACAATGCAATTTGACAGTGAGCGCATTGTATCTGGGGGACCAGATGGATATGTTCACATATGGTCTTCGAAGACTGGAGAGCACATCCGACAACTTAACAATCGTCCGCTCAGAAATGTTTGGGGAATTGCCTTCAGATACGATAGATTGTGTCTCGTGAGTGCTGAAGATGACGGCACTGTTGTTGAATTATTTTCTTTTGTGCCCAATCAGTAGGGGAAATTAATATGATACCTAAAGCCTATGTCTAAATAATTTTTTATCTAACTCACTAGCTATGCCTTACTTGGCCGATATTGTTCCTTGATATATCGCTACAGCATAGCTTTTCATCAAGACAAGCCATCATCATCAGTTACAAAATAGGGCTAGGGTGTCATTGATCTTTGGACTTAGTAAAAAACTTTTTTCGCATCTCATACTTCGGTCATGACATTTGCTCCCTCTCGTGAAGATATTGCCGCTGCATTGAAGCAGTATGAGCATGCAGATGGGCTAAGTGTATATGAACTCATCAATTCTCGTACAAATGGTGGACTTACATATAATGATATTTTGATGCTTCCGGGAAGAGTCGATTTTCCTGCGAAAAATGTAACTCTCGATTCGAAAGTTACCAAGAAAATATCATTGAAGCTTCCCTTGGTGTCTAGTCCTATGGATACTGTCACTGAGTCCGATATGGCTATTCACATGGCACTCCTTGGTGGCATGGGAATCATTCACCATAACTGCACCCCAGATGAGCAGGCCGAGATGGTACGAAAAGTCAAGAAGTATGAGAATGGTTTCATTACTGATCCCATCGCGATCCCACCTACTCTTACTGTTGCAAAGGTTAAGGATCTTGCTACAAAACTCGGTTTTGCGGGTTTCCCTGTTACAGGTAAGTACAATGATGCTCCAAGCATAAAAACTTTCGTTCTTCCGTTAGCGTAAAAGCATATGAAGGACAACTTATATACCACTATGTGGAACTGAGAACTAACACATTACAGATACTGGAAAAGTTGGAGGTAAGCTACTAGGAATTGTCACATCGCGAGATGTGGAATTCCATGATCCATCTCTGAGCGTTACTGAGGTAATGACCAAAGATGTGATAACTGCAAAGGTTGGTGCAACTCTGTCAGAGAGTAACAGACTTTTGAAAGACTCAAGAAAAGGTAAGCTGCCAATTTTGGATGATGAAGGTAACCTTGTTTCTTTGCTGAGCCGTACAGACTTGAAGAAGAATCAATTTTATCCCTTGGCCTCAAAATCAAAGGACTCTAAGCAGCTGCTTTGCGGTGCCGCTATCGGCACCCACCCCGGTGACAGACAGCGTATTGACAAGCTTGCCGCGGCCGGCCTTGATGTGGTTGTTCTTGATTCGTCTCAAGGTAACTCTAGCTTCCAGTCTGACATGCTGAAGTACATCAAGACCACGCATCCGCAGGTTGAAGTAGTTGCAGGCAATGTAGTTACCCGTGAACAGGCAGCACAATTGATAGCCGACGGCGCCGATGGGCTTCGTATTGGTATGGGCTCAGGTTCGATTTGTATCACTCAGGAAGTCATGGCAGTGGGTCGTCCACAGGCCACCGCAGTACGCAGTGTGGCCGAATTTGCAGCTAAGTTTGGTGTACCCACGATGGCAGACGGTGGTGTATCTAACATCGGACACATCACCAAGGCCTTGGCACTTGGAGCTTCCTGTGTCATGATGGGATCGCTTCTTGCCGGTACCACTGAATCGCCAGGTGAGTATTTCTATCGTGATGGCAAGCGCTTGAAGGTATATCGTGGTATGGGCTCTATTGAGGCTATGCAGCAGACTGGCACCGATGCGAATGCTGCTACCTCGCGTTATTTCTCCGAAAGTGACGCAGTCCTTGTTGCCCAGGGTGTTTCAGGATCTGTCGTCGACAAGGGTTCGGTCACAAAGTTTGTGCCTTACCTTATGTCTGGTCTCCAGCACAGCCTTCAGGATATCGGCGTCCAGAGTGTGACGGAGCTGCGTAGTGGAGTGAATGACGGTACTGTGCGCTTTGAGCTGCGCACTGCATCAGCTCAAATCGAAGGAAATGTGCACGGCCTTCACTCCTACGAGAAGCGCCTTCACAGTTGAAAGGATGGAATTTTAGTTATTCTCGCAAAATAATGTTTCTGTGGATCTTATAAGTATATATATATCACTTATCTAGAAAAGCTACTGCTATGTTATGTGCAATTGTGTCACAATCCTAGCCATTACCATCGTGGAGAGGATGCTGCCACTTTGCCATCCCGCCAGGTTATTTAAAATAATATTATCATGAATATTTACGTGCAAAAAATTATATACTTCCCTAACTACCAATGCCGGTTATTCCTTGGCAGCATTAACGGTTGATTTCACCATTTCTTTTGCCAGCATCACCTCACTCAATGGTCCTCCACTAGCAACGGCCACAACTCCACTGTCATCATTCATTGGAATATGACTCGACAATAGTGCATTATCATCTTTATTAACTGCAACAAGCTGATCTAGGTGACCCATTTTGAGACTTTCCGCAAATTGGCTAAAGTTAATGTAATGGGTTGTTAGCGCATCAATAACTTCTGTATTGCCAGATTTAATTCTTCTTTCAATAACCTGGCCCGACTCATTGCACAACTGAACATCGGCGTCGACGCCTTCTAGTACTTTGTCCATCTCTGTACGACGGACGACACCGTTGTTAATAATCGAGCTATTGATCTATTAGCCCGTTATGGACTTTTTGTGAGCCATCTTTGGGTCTCTCGGTATCCAATATGAAGTATAACATACGTATGAATCATGCTGCTGTGTATCTGAGTCGTTATTATTTACTCGAATGACTTGAGATATCGCATTAATATAAATGGGTCTGTCAAAATATTGGAGTTCGTATTACTTCTACTTCTAATGCAGTTTATCGTTTGTTTTTTTTCTTAGAATTTGGAAAAAAATTCCATGTAGGCTTAATTAGCGCTCAACTCGGGATAGAACACGGCCACCGTATTATTCCAAGCTGCCTCTATAACGTCGCTTTCAGGAACATTATGAACAGCTGCCACTACCGCAGCAACTCGATCTATCTCAAAAGGTTCACATCTTCCTTTCACGCATTGCCCTCTAACAAATTTTTCCGGTTTTTTCGACTCAATCTCAGGAGCAGGTGCCAATTTGTGTGATGCATGCGTAGGTCTAATTTGACACCAGGGTCCGTCGGTTTCAAGCATGATTTTGTTCAGAGGGATTCGAGCTACGACTTCTAAATTCTCCTTGGTCTTCAAGGAGCAGCCATTAATCCCAATATAAAGTCCTAGTTCAAGTAGTTTTTCAACCTCTGATTGGGTACCCGTGAACGAATGTACGACACCACCCCGCTGTATCTTGCCTTCTTTCACATAAGGGGATAGCAATTCATAGAAATCATCTGCACAGGCACGTGAATGAAGGAACAAAGGAAGGCCGGTCCGAGCCGCAAGTTCCAGTTGTTTGGCAAAGACCGGGCGTTGCACATCCTTGGAAGCATAGTGCAAACGATCGTAGTCCAGCCCAAATTCGCCAAAAGCCCGAATCGTGTTATCCTTCTTCCCCTCCTCTATTAAACTCTGCAGATCAGCCCAATATTGAGATGCCGCTGCTTTATCTTGAGGCACTTCAGATGAGGAGCAAGGATGAACACCCGCTGTGCAGGCTAAGAACCCTGGATATTTCTTGACAAGTTCTCGAGCGGATTTACTTTCTTCAAGGCTGGAGCCGGTGACAAGAATGTGACGGACACCAGTATTATGAGCCCGCTGCAACACCTCGTCAAGGTCCTCTTCATGTTTTCTACGTCCATGGTAGATGCCACTAAATTGTGGGTCGGTCAAGTTCGCCCCGATATCTATAAGCTTCTTTGGTGCCATCATCATCCGGGTGGACTTGAGTAATCGGCTCATACGTACGCAAGATGAATCTATGCTGGAAAGTACACTTAAGTTAGATTATTTAACTATAGCCAGCGTTGTACGATCGCAGCACCAGCAACCCCTGCATCTTTCAGAGATTGTGTGTGATCGTTTAAATCTTTTCGCGGGAACGGGAGCTGAAGGATGTACCGTCGCCCATTGCTGAAAGTATCGGCAAAATCGTAAAGCTGTTGTACGGGACCATCACTCTGGAACGAGCGACGATGTGCTGTTCCATTAGCGAGTCGTACCTGAACTTGAGTGTCACCCTCGTCCTCCGAAGGAAGTGTCGTCGGCTGGGCAGAGGTGGACGCGACATTCTCCTCCGGTTGTGGGGTGGCCTGGTGCGAGGTAGAGACGGGTATCCCAAGACGCTGGCCCTCCCCACTAAATACGGGCTTCTCAGGGATGAAATCCTCGTTCGGTCTTTGCTCAATTTGGACATCAACCATTTGGTTTGGCCGTACATTCAGAAGCCCAACCGGTGCACGACCCATATTGATGGCCCTAAGATACCCCTGGTTCTCGGGATCACTGAATGAATAAAATTCACCATTTTCGACACTAAATCCATTCCTCCAGAATATCAATAATCGCTTCACCCTCTCCAAAGATGCCTCACCGTCATCATCCTCGTCTTCAACAATCTCTTCGCCAGGTTCAGCCTCAGATCCCAGCTTAAAACCTCTACCATGGAATTGGCTAGCATGCTCTGGCTCGGCGCTGTCAAGTTCCTCGGGGGGTGGTCCCTGACGTGCTTTAGACAAAATTTGGTCCACAAGACCTCTCCTTCGATTACGATCATTGGGATCCTGAACAGCCAATGCACTCTTTTCACCACCGGTGAAGAGCTTGTTGTCCTCCTCTTGCTTCTGTAGATCGCTGAATGTCGAGAATCTGTGCCGCGGTGCTCTATGTAAGGCCTGCGTTCCTCGAGAGCTTGCAGGTGCACCCTGTCCCTGGAAGTATGCTACAACAGCTGCGTTCGCATCTTGGGCATATGCCTGTAAGTACCGCTGCGCCTGCGCAGCAGATGCTCCCGTGGCGTCCATAAACGCACGCTCAGCTTCACTCACCATGTGGCGTGGTTGACTAATGAAAATAGTGACTATAGGATCAGTTCACTACAAGAGCATTCGGCATACTAATATATAACCAGTTCCAAATTCTCAGAATTTAAGTCTGGATTTGGCAGGTCGCTTGCCAACACTCTAGATTTGGGCGTCTTCGAGCATTTAGATTACTTGATAAGCAATTGCAGCTAAAAGAAACGAACACGGATTCGTGACAATAGTTGGCGTTCAGCAAGTAAAGAATATTGCACACTGTAACAGTGGGATTTAGCTTCCACTGCGTGTATGTGCAGGCCACAGTGCGTTACACCTTAGTCATGGCAGCTCCGTCCAGCGACGGAACGTGGTCAGCCCCTATGAGTTGGCCCGTACCGCTAGTTAAAAATCAGGCTCCTGAAGGACGTGAAACAGAGCTTGGAGTTGTAGAGCTTGGCGAGGCGGCATCTCAAGAAGCTTGGCCCTTGGAGACGGCCGCTAAATTTGTGGAGAGATACGCACAGCGTGATCGTGCTTTTCCTGACATCGACACGCTAGCTACGACAGTATTGCCAGATAATGCCACCAGCCTTGGGTCCGAGTCTCCTCAAAAACAGGACTTCTTCGGCACGGTAACGCATCCTTTACCGGCATCCCTTTTTAATGCACTTGACGCCAAAAAAAAGATAAGGATGGGAGTATTGCCCCTGCTTCGTCGTGTATGGATAGCACAGGGTAAAAAGTTGTTTTTCTGGTCTTTAGATTCACCAGATGAGTTTATTCAATTGGACAATATGTCCTCAGAGATTTCGACGGTCTCTGTGGCCCCTCCCAGGAACAATGTATTCATTGAATCTGTCACCCACGTGCTCTTAATATGTACTCGTTCACACATGCTCATCTATGCTGTGCATTTTGATGATAGTAGTAATTTGTTCGAAGTTTGGGATGCTGATCTCGCTGTCCCCATAGAGGGTCTGGGATTACCCACTATTCGCTCACTGGATGATGGAAGAGTCTTATTTATAGCAGAAAATTCTGGCACCTGCATCTGGGAAGCCCGATACCAGGCGACTGAGTCGTGGTTTCGGCCGCGGGCGTCACGTGTGGGAGTTGCAGGTGGCTCTTCATGGTTTGGGCTTTGTGGCTACCGGCCAAATAATACTTCGGAAAAAATTGTGGAGTTTGTTGTTGACCAATCCCGGCAGCTGGCGTATTTGGTAACTTCGCACGATATTCATGTTCATAGTTATGCCCAGGGAACTCACGAAAAAACATTAACACCCCAGTTAGAACGGGATGAAACGCTGGTTGGTTGCTCACCATTGTCGCAAAAGGAAAGCCGTGCTGTATGGCTTGTTTGTGTGACAAGTAAAGGCGCAAGAGTATTCTGTAGCTGTGACGCTGCCGTTGTAAGACCGATGCGTACCCTTGCTGCAAAACATATTAAGCCAGCACCTCTTCCTATATCACACCCCATTACGCAGGGATGGGTTATAGGGGGATATCTTACCGTCGCTGTTGAAAACAAAAGGCTGCTGCTAAGTTGCCTGGATCAGGTGCGGGTACTAAGTCACATCGATCTTGGTGCTGCGCCTGCTTTCTCAGAACTTACAGCCTGGCTACCTATTGAGGGTAATGTGCACGCAGTACATACATCCAACCTGCGATATGGTGCTGGGCCACCAGATGTCGTAAACGGTCCCCCCGTCGTAACAGTTTTGACTGACCGAGCTGTATATCACATACGTCCTCGTCCTTTCTGTGAAAGAATTGAGGCGTCTCGGACATTTGCAGCCATATATGGTCCTATGGAAATATGTGCAGGGTCGCTAGAGGTAGCTACGAAGCCTGGAGTGAACGCAGCAGCAGTGCAGACTGCTGTATCTGTTTTTTTCAAGTTTGGTGGCTTGCCTATGTACCAGAAAGATGCAGAAGCTGCACGAAGGGCTCTCCTCACTAACCCACGTGCAGCCCTCGAGCCACGCCAAGCGGTAAGGTTAAGTGCATTATTCGATGGTTTGGCGATTTACATTTACAGATGTCTTTCAGAGCTGTGGGATAAGCCACTGTTGGACAAGGCCCCTTATGAGTCAAAGAACCAGACTGCAAAGTACGAAAGTCTCGGTCCTTCGCGTGATTTGTTGGAGAAAATTTATGCTCGACTGAGTACTCTCTGTGCTTTCCTTAATAAAAATCGTAGCTTCAGTGAGGGTATGAGCTCCCGGCCGCTCATTCCAGAATCGATTACCTTGAGTCAAGTGGAGCATCGGGCACTAAGTGCGGTTACGCGACTAGCACGAAGCGCACAGGAAGGCATTGCTTTCTTGCTTTTGATTCTTTCCGAAACTGGGGGAAATCTGGGAGCCCTTCTTGGATACTTTACCCCTGAAGGCAAGGCAAAGCTCCGCTCTCTGACTTTTCGAAGTTTCTGTGCTCAAGCAAAAAACTCTGAAGTTGTTCGCGAGCTTATAACCGCCCTAGTGAATCTTGTAATCCATCGTGGAGACCCGATATATAGTGTTGCGAGAGTCATTGAGGATCGGTGCTCGTCGTACTGTTCTGGCAGCGATGTTCTTGTTTATAAAGCCCTTGAGCACTTGCACAGTGCTCGAGGCTCTGATGTTGAGCCAGAAATGCACCTCAAGCGGGCTACGGCACTTTTTAAACAGGCAGCAGGCAACCTGCAGCTAGACACGCTTAAAGAGGTGACCTCAGAGCTTCAGAACCGTGGGTACGCGGTTGGAGCCACAGAAGTGGCCTTGGCAGCTGCGACTGAGCGAGATCCAGCACACTTAGCACTGGGTTATATTCGAGAAGGAAAGCCAGTCGGCGATCCCCGTGAGCATGCCTATAAGACACGCTACGCAGCGTATGAGCTCATTTTAGCTACTGGCCTTCCAGACCCTGTACTGAAAATTGGCCTGGCATCACCTGATGAGGTTTGGCATTTCACTTTATATGATTGGCTGCTAGAGCACAATCAGGCACAGCGTCTTGCCTCGGCAGGCACACCTTATATCCAAGCTTATCTCCAACAAGGTGCAGCGACTTCTGTGCAGGCTGCAGACCTCCTTTGGCGTTTGTATCGTAAGAGAGGCGACCTCCTCGCTTCCGCTGACGTTCTCCTTGCGCTAGCTCGTGGTCCGCTCCCAGTAACAATTCAGCAACGTGTTGAGTTCCTATCTCGAGCAATGGGGTATTGCCAGTGCCCGTATCCATTAGACCAAAGGCAAGCCGGGATTAATCTGACAACCATGGTCCAAGCATATCTCCAAATTGCAAATATACAGGCAGATTTGTGTGCAGCAATGGAAGAAGAAGGACGTGATGATAAGAGGCTGGAGACCAAGTTGCTGACTTTGTCGGAATTATACAATGAATATGCGGATCCATTTGGGTACCAAGACATATGTCTTGCCATTTTTGCTGCCGCAGATTTCAGGGACCAGCAGGAAATTAGGCGTTGCTGGCAAAAGTTGCTAGCGAAGAGTGGCGACAATTATACACTGCTTGGTGCTACACTCACAAGGCTAGGTCAACATTTCTTGAACCTAGACTTCGTATTTCCCTTGGAATATTTGGTATCCGCACTAGAACAGCACAATGCTGAATATTGCGCGGATTCTCCAGCAGGTTGGCTAATTGAAGCATTCCTAAATGCTGGTGTGCCTTACAAAGTCCTTTACCAACTATTGATGGACATTCTCAACACTAAGCCATATCCTTTCGACAACCCCAAGACGTCAAAGGTTGTAGCAGATGATGTCTATTTCTTGATTGAAGTGTGGAAACAAAGTGGCGATGAGTGGGAAATGCGCCAATATGTCAAAGAAAATGACATTTCCGATCTTGTACCTTACAAGTAATTGTATACAGCAACTAACTACTTATAACTAAATCATATGTCTAAAAGAACATTGTCCAATAGTTTTCTGGTCCTTGCACATGGCAATTGTCCCCGTCCAGATATAAACATGTATATCTTTCGAAATAGCAGTTACGACCGAATCCAGTAGGTAACTGAGCTTACCGTCCGAGCAGCCATACATAAACTGAGTATCTGATTCAGTATTGGGGCGGGGTTACTTAAAATTTTAGGTGCTGAAGTTTTTCTTTTTTATTATTTTCTTGGTACTTCAACAGCAACATGTTAGGGGTATATAAATGATCCCTACGAGGGCATTACGTTAACAGCATCGATAGTTAAACGGTATAATGGAGCCTTCCCAAGGCTCAGTCCCGGGTTCGACTCCCGGTCGATGCATTTTTTCTTTTTTGATTTTTCAGGTATTTAATCTAATAAATTCACTTGGCAAATGGATTTGGTCGAAGGCTTTTTCTATACGTTCTTTTTTCTTTGTATCCTAGGACTAGTAATATATAGATCGTACACGATGACATGGAATAGGTGCTTTGGATTCTTCTTTTTTTGCCAAATCCCATAGAAAAAAATCAGCAAGAATGGAATTTGCTTTGAGACCATCAGCCCGAATTTTCTCCACAATTACCTCGACGGCACAGATAGAACAAGCCCTTAGCTCTACCTCTGCTTTTTCTTTCGACTGCATTAAATCCCCGCGCCTAATTCTCGCCTCAAGGTCGTCTGAATAGCTTATGCAGCCCAAACTCCACAGAATTTGAGGCACACGATAATCTGCAAACATGGTAATGGTGTCAATGTCTTCAAAATGACCCCATTGTTCTCCATCGAAGCAAGCCCACAAATCCGCAATAAGGATTTGAGCCCGTTTGTAGATCTTGACTTTCACGTTGTCATAAATCGCCGTATCGTCATAAGAGGACAAATTCGTCGTTAGCCATTCAATCGTCTTAGCTGCCGAAAATCCCTGCTCCACGAGAATATCGCTGAATTGTCTTGTACCTAGTACTGAGCCAGCTTCCTGTAAAACAGCGATTCTCTCCGATAATAGAGGAACTGGATTTGCCGTAGAGCTTCGAAATACTTTTTTCATTATGTCCGGAAAATCCGGCCTCTGCCAAGTCCTAGGGTCTGTGATGTGAATACCCTCATCCAGAGCACGGTCTATGGCCGCTGCTAACGCCCAATAGCCAGTATATACTATTCCTTCATACTCTATTCCATAGGGCTCACTGCTCCAGAAGCTGAAATTAAGAGTATCAACGGTAAAAATCCAGGCGACTGTCTCCGGCGTTTTCTCATTCGGATGAAGATGTGGCTCTGACCACTTGCTTGTTGTGTATTTTGCAATCATGGGCTCGAGCTCTGATGCTATGGTGCGACAGCGTTCATAATTAACAGAAACATCTTTAGCTCGGCTAGCCACCCATTTTGTGCTCTCGCGTACCATGCCGCTTGGGTAAGCTGCACGATGCCGCTTCGGTAAGCTGCACGCGACATATCAATTAAGCTGAGGTGTCTGGTTCGAATGTAAAAAACTAATAAGTCCATAATATAAATTCGTTGCCACTCAGCATAGTACAGAAGCTAAGTAACACATAGAGATTTGAGAATTTACTAACGAAGCCGCGACAATCAGAGGCGGCGATATTTTGCACAGAAAGGTCTCTAGGAGCTGATCCCAAGCTTTTTACCACTGAATGGCGCTGTTATTGCACTCTATTAATGTTATAGGCTATCCTAGAGGAGCCAGGAACTACTATGGTAACCCCCAGATTTTGATAGAAGACCAACTAACTAGAGTCACGAAAACGATTCTTAAATTGATTGATACCCATATAAATAAATTCAGAATCGTGCAAATATGAGAACACATATTAAAAACGTACAGAAATGCCTTAGTTTGGTTTGTTTACATGGTGCGAATTGTTCATCTGGGAGTAATCAAATTAAGCAAGCTGCAAGGATCATCAAGTTGTTGGTCATCTAAGCATGTGTTTCGAGGGATCAAATGGTTCATTTTGGTTTCCTGATAGCATATTCCCTCGAAGTGATGCTGCTGATGAGCTTGTTTTAGCTCCTCAGGACACTGCAGAACGTATGAGGAGTGTTGCCACCGCCGGACGCAAATTGGGCTGGGCGCGGGACGTCCTGCAATTCCAAGGCCGCTACGGCATGCTAGAACGCCCTCTGGTTTCCGAGGCCTATCGAATTATAGAGGATGCGTCTCAAAATTCTGGTGAAGATGGCGCTACGGCGACGTATTTGTTGGCGATCTTGCAATCGGACCCTGATAAAAAGCGCCAATATTTTCAAGAGGCGATCAAAAAGGGGTCTGCGCGTGCCTGGTATCGCGTTGGAACTAGTTCTGAGATGCGAGGGGACTATGAGAGGGGGAAAAAGCGTTATGTGCGTGGAGTCAGAAAAGAAGATATTGCATCCCTGTACCGTCTAGCACTTGCATCACGTCCAGTAGATGTCGAGAGCCTCAGCCGTGCTGCATTAGGAGCAGATACAGACTTCCCATTGCCAGCTTATGTATATGGACTTTTACTGCTTGGTGAGGTAGAAATCACCGGTATTGATCGACCTCAACGAAATCCAGAGGTAGCATTCCAGTTTATACAAAGGGCTGCTGCATTAGGCCATGCACCAGCACAAATGCGTATGTGTGCGGCTTATCAGGGTGGTTATCGGGGCTTTGACTGCGTCATTGCGCTGCGATACCTCCACTTGGCCGCCCGGCAGGAAGCATGGCTGTCATATCAGAAGTTTCCAACAACCTTGGGTGGGGAACCTGCATCCCAATTGGTAAAATGGCTACTTTGTGGCTACCCTGGCGTCTTAGCACCGAATGAGCTTATGGCCTTTCGCTTTGCTGAGTGGGGTGCTGCACAAGATGAACCCACGGCGTTATTTGCAATGGGATACTTTTACGAGGTTGGTATCGGGTGCACGCAAAATATTCCACTGTCGCTAGAGTATTACCGTAAATCTGCGTCCAAAGACTGTGACGCTGCAAAGGCACGCCTTGGTCAAATTTCCAGTCCTCTTCGCCGAACTCTAACGCGGAAGGACCATAATGAGACTCTGAGAAGCCACCGCTCACAGAATTTCGATGAAAAAAAGGACCCGCGTATGATGGCAATCAAACCTGGCTCATTGCCATACGCTGATGATGCTGAAACTCCTTTAAACGAACAGAAGCAGCACCCTAGAAATGTCTCGACGCCATATCCTGTATCACCGGAACAGCCCGTCCGCCGTGAGCCGCTGCCATACCCTACATCGCCCTTGGGTGCTGCACAGCAGCCAGTGCATCCTTCTGAGCAGCCGCAGGGCAAGTCTGCTCAAAGAACAGAGACGCGACCTTTTTCAATGCCACCAACGGTAAATGCCCCCAAGCCAGTTGCTGAGACACCCCAGAATACCCTCTCTGACCGTAGGCCGTTATCAACAGTACCAAGTTTGCCATCAGACCTCTCTAGTCATTCAGAGACCTCTTCCGTTCCACGTGTTAAGCCGGCATTCCAGCATTCTGCCCATTTGGCCTCAGCTCCGTCTCGAAGCAGCTCTGGTGTCCTTACACGGGAAAAACCTAGTCTTGAATCTGACCAGACATCCGGTAATACTACCCGCAGGTACTTTTCGAGTAGTGAAACAGCTATCCCACGCGGACAGCCAGGGAAATATACAGGCCACAATAGCTATAGTTCTGGAAACCCACCAGTTGGTCCAGACGCCAATACTGCTCGGCTTAGACAACGTGCAATTACCCAACCGGAATTCCAAGGTAACTCGTTTATGTCCCCTGATAAAAATCGATCCGAACCTCATCTACCTAAAAACCCTGCAACAAACAACCCCTTTGCCAGCAACCCAGCCATACAAGTTAATGGTCCTAATATTGTTCGTGGAAAACATTCGCGAGCACCTTCGAATTATCGAGAGTTATCTTCCAGTAGGGCCGCAGAATCTATTAGACCACAAACTCCCGCCGCGAGTCAGCCGTTCATACAAGGTAGTGGTCCTAATATTGTCCGTGGAAAGCCTGTAGTACCTTCGCAGACAACATCCAATTATCCTGAAACTCCTCCTGGCAAAACACCAGTATCTACTAAACCCCAAAATCCTGCTGCGAGCCCGAACGTACAAGGTAATGGCCCCAATATTGTCTCTGGGAAACCTGCATTACCTCCACAGACGTTCTCCAATCATTCAGAAGCACCTTCTGGCAAGATCTCAGAATCTGCCAGACCACAAAATGCCGCTGCGAGTCACCCGAGCATGCAGGGCACCAGCATCAATAATGTCCGTGGTAGACCCGCAGTACCGTCACAAAAGTTATCCAATTATCCCGAAGTTCCTTCTGGCACCAACCCAGAACCTACTAAACCGCTAGGTCAACTCAATTTGGATTCCCCTAAAGAGCCTGCGAAAAGCGCTACACCTCCATCTCGGTCGAGAAATGTCAGTCCATCGAAAATGGCAGGGAGGCTGAAAAGATTTGTTTCTGGAGGATATAATACAGGCTCAGATGACTTGCGTCCCCCGTCAACGATTAAGAATAATCTAATGGCGTCGGATAGCCCAGTTTTGTCTACACCTGAATATACCGAATCGTCGTCACCTGAATCCTCCCCTAACTCTTCTCCACGAATGCCTCAGCCCAACAGCGCAAGCCCCAGTTTGCGGTCTCTTGGAGCTCGTACTGACTCTTTAACATCAGAAGCTACTTCTCAATCCAGCTTGAAAAAGCCGGGTGTGGCCTATACATTTGACGATATGGGTATCAAAACTGTGACAAAGGACAAAAAAGATACGTGTGTAATATTTTGAGTAGCAACCTCTGGTTGAGACATTTTGCTCCTTCCTGACTTATTTTTTATTTTATCCTTATTGTGAATACCAACCCTGCTTTGGTCCTATGGAACAATGCAGTATTCTAGTATATATTAGAAAATAATTGCTGTTTGATGTGGTTGGATTGAGCACTTAATAAATTTTGGTATATTTATAGGATCTTCATGTCTTTTTAAACACGTCTAGGTGGCCTGTAAGCGGGAGCCGGTCGAAATGATCCACCTGGTGAGGCACGACCGAGATTGCGGAATTGTGGTGCACTGTGCTGACGGCCATACCCGGGATCATCAATAAATTTACGATACATCCACGAGGCGGTATCCCAAGCTGAATATACTAGTGTTTCGAGAACAGGCATTTTGTGCTATGTGAAGAAAAAAAAAGAAATAATGCTCTATATGGTGATTCAGTTCACCGAGAACGTACCATTCTGAAGGCGGAATGTCTCTATGTAGCAATTATTGAGATCTTTCCTTAACAGATACCTAGATAAAGTAGACATTGATTGGTTTGTAAGATTTTACAAAATCAGGAGATTTACTGATCCGGGGGGGTGTTGGGTCTGGTTTCGTAAAATAACGAAACAGAGAATTCTCGATTAAGACTCAGCCTGAAGATCGTAACAGCTGGCTAATTCCTGGAATTTCTTCTTTCTTCTAAGCTATACAGGAGCCGAAAGCAATATTTTCGTGAGATCATAGGTCGTGACAAAATTGTATAAGGTTAAAATAGGCTTAATATCGACGATAAATAATGTAACTTGACTCCCATCCAATAAATAGTGTAATTTTAGCTTACCATGCTCTCAACACGTGGCCAATCACGTAACTGCTAAAACAGCAATAGCCATGGTAAATTACTCGTCTAAAACCACACTGCACGAAAATTCAAGGGTCAGAAAAATCTAGCAAATTAACCATCGATTGAGAAAAAAAACTTAGCACGTAACTATACGTCAATTATGAAGCCGGGTGGTTCTGATTAGTCATATTTGACAGCGAACGGCATCAATTAGAATAACGATACGTATCCAAACAAAGTTTAATAGGGGCGAATGTATATGAGGACATTTCCATGCGTCACTTGGAAATTTTTTTACTTGCATCAGCTTCGTTTCGTGTAAGGTTAGTTATAGTTATACACCTGAAAAGATTTGTCAGGTTGGTCGTATGGACAGGAGCCACTCTTCCCTTCGTTCCAGAAGACGTCCACGAAAGACATCAACGGAAAGCCCTCCGAGAAATTTGAAAAGACTTAATCCTGTTGGGAAAGCAAAACGTTTAGCATGGTCACAGCTCGTATTCATTGCTTGGTTCATCGTCATAATTATTCTAGCCGCGTCTATACCGAGTCTACAAGGTATAGTTGAACCATTCTATCGTGTCCAGTACGTTATAAGTGATAGTCAGGCAGGAAAAGGGCCCTTTGATGCGGCTCTTATCGTGTCTGCCCTCATGGGAGTCATTGGACTTCGTGCCGTGGTACAGCTACTTGCCTTGAAACTGGCAGCTTCGCGTTTTTCAACCCATAGGCAAGCCGTCAGATTTGCTGAGCAACTGTGGAATGCTGTATACTATGGGGGAAACTGTCTTGTGGGGCTTTTGCTACTACATAATTCAGCGTCCGAGTACAACTGGTCCCCAGAGACAATATGGCGAGGATTTCCACATTACTTTATGTGGCCCACCGCAAAATTGTACTACCTGGCTGCCTTCAGCTTTTGGCTTTCTCAGATATATATTATCAATATTGAAGAGCGCCGGTCAGATCACTGGCAGATGTTCACCCACCATATCGTGACATGCCTATTAGTTTTGGGTTCCTATGCGTACTCTTACACGAGAATAGGACACTTGGTACTAATTTTGATGGATGGGGTGGATACTGTCCTTAGTATTGGTAAGGTAATGAAATACCTAGACTTCCCGCAGAGGTTTTGTGATTTCTTCTTCCTACTATTCTTAATACTTTGGATTTGGTCTCGCCATATTGTTTATATGTACCAAATTTGGTTTGGATTCTTCAAAGCTGATATCCCAGAGGGAACTTGCACATATCACCCTCTGACCAACGAGCCCGTGGCTTGTTTCAGCAAGCGGCCACACGTAGTGTTTGCACTTCTCGCGGTGGCTCTACAAATAATTACTATAATGTGGCTTGTCCTTATCATCAAAGTTGTAATTCGGGTCGTTCGTGGTGAGGGTGCGGACGATACTCGAAGCGACGATGAATCTTAGTGAACTCCTAATTGTCCTAATGTATGCATCCTGATATATCAGCAAATAAATATATTGGCTTCTAAAATCCCTTTTAAATTAGCTGTGGTGATAGCAGTTCAAGGTAGTTGGATGGGCACATGCCTTCCTCTCCCGTTGCACGTCGGCACATCCACCACTTCCCAGAAATATCAATGACGTCCAGTATCTCTCCCTCGTCAAATGGGATCTCCCCGGCCATAGTATTCGCGTCGTACCTAAACTTTGCTCGGGCCTTATAGGATGAAATTCCTCTCTCTTGTTCACTGCCAATTGAAGAGAAGCCGGACACTACCTGAGACTCGGGTGCCAATTGCCTCGCATTACTTAGTCGTGTACTCGTGATGTGCGACATTGGCCCTTGGGCGCGATTCTGAGAATCATCCTGGGTTTCAGGGCCCTGGTTTGTTGCGTGAAGCGGGATGCCATGTCGAATAAGCTGGCTTGACGAGTAGACCTGCGGGTAGGTCGTGGTATCCGCCATGGGATTCAGTGGAGCGCTGACCTCAACATTTCCATCAGTGATTGCAGTAGACATTTCTGGATGTAGCGCTACGCGCGAATTTTGCTGTACAGGATACTGCATCGGCAAAGGCTTTTTTTGCATAGCAAATGAGTCAATAAATGCGTGTACGGGCTCGTCCTTCGTGGTGCCAAAGTAGAGTATCCATATAAAATTGATGATTGACAAGAGAATCTGGCCGGCAGCCGCTGCTGCAGAAGATGTATCGTCGCGCCATACGAAGTTATTTGTGGAATTTGTGGAATAAACAACAGCAATCGCCAACAAGGCAAGAAGCGCATTTCTGTACTGTCGTATCTTATTGGTAAAAGCCGTATATACTGTCAGTAATATACAGAAGGCCTCAAACGCTAGTCCCCACCAGCAAAAGATGGGAAAGCTGTCCGAACCGGAAGCGTCATTGATGATTGAGGATACGAGAGCAATAGTCCAGGAAAATACTCCCATTGGAATCGTAGTCAACCAAAAAGGGTCCCCAAATATGTTTGAGAATGCATATTTCATCGTGAGATTCTCTCGTCAGAGCCCAAACGGTGGCGAACCTTGACTTTCACTACGAAGGGGGTAATTCGGGAATAATAGGGTTGGGGCCTTTATAATTATGTAATTTGAAATCTTAATTAACGCGATGCGTTAAATGTACTTCGCTAAGTCGAAGTAATTTTTCTGTGTATTATTAGATCACACGAGATATATTCACTCCTAGGCACAATATCATCACGAGAGATCCAAAAGCTACCATAACCGTAGAGAAATGATGAAGATAAGCTGTTTGCCTCGGGGAAAATGACACCAGGCGGTTCTCAAGACCCGATTTGGACAAAACATACACAAAGATTCCTGGTAGAATGAAGGAAATAGCTGTAGCCCCGGTAGAGCCAACAAAGCTTAGGACAAGCTCAAGAGATCTTACAGAGAGCGCGAGTACAAAAGAGCTTACAAGAAGCGCGATGGTCACGATATAATGCTCAAAATTAGTTTGATGAAGGGTTGCAGCACCTGGTGCAGTGATTCCCTGGGAAAGCGGATCGGCCCCCACCAGTGGAACATTCTCCTCAGATGCCTCGCGAGGGACTCCACTGCGGTGCAAGCGCCATGCCCTGATGATATTACTTACTGATGCCCGTGCGGGATGCAGCATCAACGGGTATGAAAAGATCACAACCACAACAATAGCAAATCGACCGAATGTCGACCAAATAGACTGTGGATACATTGATATGATGTTATCGCTAACATCGTTGCCGAAACTCAAGTAGCCTAGGAGACCAACCACGGCATAAAGGACACCTGCAATTGACATCACAGTAGCGACTATTCCTGCAGTCAGAGAGATAGGGTCCGCCTGCAGCTCATTCAGGGTTGAAAACATATTGTGGGCACAAGTGAATGCGAAAATCACAAGCGGCAACGAAGTCAAGAAACCTGTGAAGCCACCAGTTGGTGTCACCCAATTAATAGTACCGCCTGGAACATCGCCAAAAAGGAAATTAACAATGACCAATACTATGATATAGGCCAAGAATGACAACGCGATCACCGATGCAACCTTAAGTGAATCCAAAGTCCTATAAAAAGACAATGGACCCACAATTCCTAGAGCAACAACCAGCCAAAACGTACGATTAACTAGAAATCCCGAAGCACCAAGCTCGCCAGCTACAACTGGCATGAGATTGCCGGAAATAACAAGATAGGATACCGTGACACCAAAGCACTTAAGTGCAATGGCGAGATCAAATACAACCGCAAGACTAGGAACCGTAATTTTCGACACGGTAAAGAAAGAGGCTTGTCCCTTCGGCAGAAACCCGGCAGCGTAGGCCTGAAAGAACAAACCAATTCCAGTCATCAGCCCTGCTATCAGTATCGAAAGCGTGGCTAGCAAGACACCCTGGCTCTTATAAGCGAATGGTAGGGCTAAAATTCCTGCTCCCATGGTCGTCTTGACCAGATTGATCACGGTAGCGACTGGACTGCTCATCTCAGGTGTTTTTACGTAACAGAGATTATGGAACGATGGTTAGTTATTCTAAGAGTATGACGAGGCGAGTTCATAGCAAGAACTTAATTTGTTACCTGAATGCTTTTTGATTGATTGAATTGGTAAAAGGTCTCAAATTGCTTTGAAATGTATATGTCAAAATATCTTAAATGTCGCCAAGCTTGTTATAGCTTTATTTGCTATTTTTTTTCTGCTTGCTTGCTCAAAATGGACAACACTAGTACGTTAAAGAATCTTCCACCCTTTTACTTAACTAGCGATATGCCAGACCAATCTTGACAACGTTATATTCCATTGCATGCTCTAACTGTTAAATAAATCTAGTGCCAGGCATCGCCAGTTTCAATTGATTATTTGCCAGGTGGAGTCCAGATAACCTTATTTATGGTAATATTTTACGTGGCTATATATGCGTATATCTGTAGATATGGGGTCTGTGCATGATCAGTAGCAGGCTGACCAATGTCAGAGCCCCCGGTGAAAAAAAAGAAGGTTGAATCACCCTTAAAAGAGAGCGATGTCGGTATTTCTGAGAGAGTAAACTCTGCTCCGCGATTTAATGGCTTGCTCAAAGAGCGTTACACCGACTTTCAGGTAAATGAAATAACGAAAGACGGTGTCGTCGTACGACTGTCAGTCCCACTACCTGAAGCCTCCCCAGAGCCTGAAAAGCCCACAGAACCGGAAAAACCAAATATTCCCGAGCTTGATGAGTCCCTCAAAAAGAAAGCTGAGGAGATTCTGGGTGAGACATTCGTCTCGGGATGCTTAAAACTGTTTCTGCCTCCCCAAGAGAATCCACCGATTAGGGTCATTACAGAAAAGACATTTAACGATAAATCAGAACGTACCGAGGTGCATGAGCTTATAAGGGAACTCTTCAAGGGACGTCTCGATAGCAATATGGAAAAAGATGCTAGGATCAGCGCTGCCCCCATGACCCCGAAAAAAAAGAACAAAGATAAGGCAGGGGGGAAGTTTTTGCATATCACTGTCCTCAAAGAAAATAAGGAAACAATGGAAGTAGCATCATTGCTAGCAAAACTCATACACTTGAAACCTCGAGATGTCACATTCGCAGGCACAAAGGATAGGAGAGGTATCACAACACAAAGGTTCGCGCTGGCCCATACGACAATCGGAAGAGCCACACGATTAAACTCACAGCTTCGAGGCGCCGAAATTGGAAATTTTGTTTATACTGATGAGCCGCTTCGTCTAGGCGACCTCGGAGGCAACGAGTTTTGGATCACCCTCCGGGACGTCACTGGAACCCCAGAGGAGATTGAGGAATGTTTTTCGGGCCTAAAAAATAATGGGTTTATAAATTACTTTGGTCTGCAGAGATTTGGTACGTTTAGCACGTCCTCGCATGAGCTAGGTCGATGTATCCTCAGCGGCGATTACGATTCTTGTGTCTCCAAACTATTAAGCCCGCAAGACGTAACGAACCCAGAATCTCGCGAGGCTAGAAATGTCTGGGCTGAGACACATGACCCGGCGAAGGCTTTGCAACTTATGCCAAGACGATGTGCCGCTGAATATGCTATCCTAGCCGCATTGAAAGACTCTCCGAGTTCAATAAACGCCATACTACGTGTACCGCGCAATCTGAGAGTAATGTACGTGCATGCATATCAGAGTTATATTTGGAATTGTGCCGCCAGTGCTCGTATTAAAATGGGTCTAACTATCCAGGATGGTGATTTAGTGATTGATGAGGAATCAGAAGATCAGTTCGAGAGAGCTAGACCTGCAAACAGTGAAAAGGATACTATTTTTGATATAGTATTGCCAACACCAGGATTTGACATTGAATACCCCTCTAATCTACTTAAAGTATACGAAGATATTATGGGATCTGATGGAATCGACTGCCATTCTATGCGACGAAACATAAGAGAATTCTCGCTATCTGGAAGTTACAGGCCTCTGCTTGCGAAACCAACTAACGTAGAATGGTGGATGAAAAATTACTCTAACCAAGAAGAAGACATTGTTTCCAGCGACCGGGATGTTCTTCGTGGTCAAAGTAAGATTATTGACACAAATGGAGAACGCCGAGCTGCAGTTTTGAAAATGTCCTTGGGACCATCTCAGTATGCAACCATGGCTCTTCGGGAAGTGCTGCAATAGATAGAGGATTTCAAATAGTTTTTTTATTTTTGATATATTCTCGAGCTCAGTTATCTTTGGGTCGCTGATGACCTATATTATTGGCGTTTCCTCTCTTGGAGCTTCCCATGTCCCCAGTCCCACTTACCCTTGCCCGTAAATTAGTTGAAAGCTTAAAGGCCTAAAATGGTGAACATGGTTGTAAAATTGGATTAATATCAATATCATAGTATTTTGATGGTTTGTTTGGGTAAATGTCCTACAGTTGCGAAATGTAGAAAAATGGATATAGCACGGTTTCAACCTAGATGCTCTGGGGAAAGTTTCTACTTCGGGAAATTTTCTCCATTTCCAGATCTGCATTGTGCTAGCATAAAAATGCTAGTGAATCCCTAGTCTGCAAGAAGGTTCGCGCGCCCTCCGCACTTGGCTCCAATGGCACCCCACTTCTACAATACTTATCGCCGGCCGCTCGGTGAAACATCGGGGAATACCAACAGCTCTACCTCTGCTACTAAAGCTGAGGGTGAAACTTTTCGATCATGGCTGGCCTCCAAAACCCGCTTTCGTGTTGAGCCTGCACTTCCTGCAGCTAGTACCTCTACGGTAGCTGCAGATCTCACCCCAGTACAATTTTATCCACAAAAGGACCAGGTCAGAGCTGTTATCTTAGCTGTTCAGAGTGAAATTAGCCTATTGGCAGTTCTGACCCAGTCATGTGGGGGTCCTCTGGAGCGAGTGGCCCGAACTCCAGATGGTCGGGCCATTATTTTGGAGTTTCTGAATCCTCAAAATGCAGATAATTTTTTGCGTTATGTTAATGAGGGCCACTGCGTTGTTGATGGAAAGGTTTTAAGCGCCCAATTGGCTGCTCCGAGCCTCCCACCGGAAAGTTCTAACGCAGATGCTCGACGCACGCTTTGCCTATGGCATTCTGTTGGCCATAATTCCGGTCAGGTGTATGTGGGCTTGAACCTCGGTCAGTTGAAGGCCACGTTTGGGAGGATAGGCACCTTGGTTGCTATCCAACCGATGTTCGCGAAGAAGTACGTTGCTTTTGCTGTGCATTTTGACAGCATAGGTAGTGCCGTCCGAGCGAAGTACCTTTTTGACCACTCCTCCTCTATGTTCGCTGACTTGTCACCGAACTGGCATCTCGATTTTGACCGAGATCCTGTTGACCGCTCATGCATTTTTGTTTGACAAGCATAAGGTGAGTTGGTTTTTTGTATTATCTTGCACTTTATTTTATCTTTTCGACCTGGTGTTCAGCGGGTAATTGTAAGGTATTCATTTTATTTTTGGAGATTTCAATTAATTTAGTCTTTTAAACATGTGTTCATATAGTGATTAGAATTTTAATGTCATTGTCAATTTGGCCAAACTTCAAGGCCCATGTGTCCATGAATTCTTGTTAAAAAAAGGGTCTGAGTTCCTATCTCATTATTCCGAATTAGGTAATCGGCATTATGGTATCATACAGTTAATGCCAGTGGTCGCCCTGGTCAACATCCAAAAAAGCTAGCCTCGAGATTTGCCATTCTAAAATATATCGATACTCAGGATATTATTCTCCTACATTACCTTTCACAGCAGAACTAACATTGCTATACTATAGATATACATATAATTTGATTGTGAACATAAATCGGTAAGATCACGGATGTATCACATAATCGGTCGGAGTTACGGGGAATACGTTCCCACACCGAAGAATTTTTAAAAAATGTCAAGTTTTGCTAGTGCTGCCAAGTCTTTTGCTCGAGAGTTATTCGCCCCATCAACCCCAGCCTTGAGACAACGTGATTATCCCGATCTCAGCGGTCAAGTATGGGTTGTTGAAGGAGCCACAGGAGGCATTGGAAGAGAATGTGCTTTAAAACTTCTTCAGCAAGGGGCTAAAGTATGGCTGATAGGACATAGTCCCTCAAGAATGGAAGAAGTAACTGAAATGTTGAAAAGAATTGTACCCAAGGGTCATTTCGAAACTGCACTTATAGATTTTGTTGATTTATCAACAGTGAAACCAGCTCTCAAACCGTTATTAGAGGGAGAAGATACGATTCAAGGTGTTTTGCATTGCTCGGGAGTTATGCTTAGATCCAATAAGGAAAGAACTGAGCAGGATCACCAGTCAACGGTTGCCATAAATAACATCGGCCCGCATCTGGTACAGCGGTTATTAGATCCGCTTTTAATTAAATCTTCTAAGTCTGAAGGCCCGATCCCACGCATTGTCTGGATATCCTCTATGATGTCCTCTACATCACCCGAGGGCGGATTTCACAAGCACAATCTTACGAAGGGGAGTGATCCCCGCAATCAATATGCAGTTTCAAAGGCAATAGTCTATATTCAATCCGTACAATGGGTACAGAATCATCCAGGTGTTCAAGTATTGTCTCTCAGCGTGCATCCTGGCCTGATAGATACGAATTTTGAGGACAGTTCGTCACTAGTTAATGCACTTTTTCTGCGTCCATTGATGAGACAGCAGAGCTACGCCTCCTATATTCCTCTTTTTGCAGCATTGTCACCATCAATTACTTTCGAAGATAATGGTGGCTATTATGTGCCACCAGGGGTGAAAGAGAAAATGCGCCGTGACATCGCAAAAGCAGCAAAAGGAGAAAAAGGTGCTTATCTATGGAATTGGTTGAACGAACAAACGAATAAATTTATTTAGTATATACTTTTCGTCAATATATAAGTATGTATGTATGTATTTAAAAAGTACTCAGCGTCTCGATCTAATTGTCATCTGAAGAAGAGAGTAAGCGAAGAATATTCAGGAATAAGTTTAAAATGTCCAGATACAGCTCAATTGATGCCGCTATCTCGTCTTCAGGGCTGAACTGTGTCATGATAACCTGTGTATCCACTAGAATAAACCCACTGAATACAACAACTGCGATAATGGAGTATGCGAGTTCAATCCTTGTGCTATTAGTGAATAGCCCGATAAACCCGAGGGCTATCAAAGCAAATAGAGAGGCACATAAGTAAGGTAACCAGCTTGTAAGATCGTAACGTGTCTGTACTGCAAAAGCACTGAGTCCAAAGAATACAACCATTGTGATCACAAACGCATTAATCACAATACGAGTATCATAGAGTGAGCTCACTACACCTACAAGATACGACTCTGCCAGCGTAAATAGGCCGAGAAGTACAAGATTCCAAGGCCAACGCCGCTGAAGGACCATGGCTCCAATCATGAGACCGATGGCACCAAACATGGAGACGTATAGCAGCCATTGATGCGTTAATGCCCAGCTTTGGACACCGGGAACGAACATAATTACAGCGGACAGACCAGCAGTAAGAGTCAGTTGCATACCTAGCAAAAGGTACACACGACTCAGAAAGCCATGCCGAATATCCATCGTGCATTCACTCACACTGACACTATATTTGAAATCATCAGGAATAACATCACCATCATTTCTAGATGGAGTTGGCTCATTAGGACGCAACAACGCCTCTTCGTACTCCGGAGGGTTCGACATTGCTCAGCTTACCTAAGTGACCCGGTTGTAATATATGTGCGGACACAATCCTAATAAGCAGGTCTGGTCGATGTATCTAGAAACCCTTGCCCAGGTCCAATATACCGAAGTGAGCTTGGCTCCGCAAGATAAAGAGATTTAGTTTCCTAATTGTTTGCAACTTGCCTTCTAGAGGAACTGCTCTATTTGGAGAGCTAATGCCAGGGCTAAGAAATACGAAGTAATCCACTTAAACTGGGAATCTGAGCATTTGTTTTCAATGATATTCAGACTTTATTTTCGAGCACAGCTCCATCTAATGTCGCTAAACTAGATTTAAGATTCATCCATACGTTCCCCATCTGCGCTCTCCTCGCCTCTTGAGCCCTCAGCGCCGCCAGCACCTGACTCGCCACCCGAAGTTCTTTCAGCATCATTGCCTTCGTGAGTGGCATCTCCAGTCACTTCCGGCTCAGCTTCCGCCTGCGGCGCTTGAGCCGGGGCCATCACTCGTTTTGTAGAATCTAACTTGTCCAGCCATGGAGCAATGTCTTCATCCTCGATGATGGTAAACTCCTTGTCTATCCCTACAACAGCCACGCTCGTATTACGGAAAGTAAGTTCTTTGTCCTGTGGAAGCGTGTCTCGAAGTGCAAGCAGGCCATGAACAACGAGCTCCTCCAAATCACTTGATTCAAGCTTATCAAAATTGCGCTCCAAATATGTTCTGGCAGCCTGACTCCGAGCTCCAATAGCGGTCCCAAAGTATTCCAGTATAGATCCACTAGGTAAAAACTCACACAGATGGGGACCTTTTTCGTCAGCTCCGGCGACAAGAAGTCCCACACCGTACGGTCTCTTGCCATACTGCTGCGTATTGGCCTGCGCCTTGTCAGCGATGGAACTTACCGCCCTGTTTACAGCAAGCGGCTTGTCATAGAGAAGTCTAGTCCGCAGGCTCTGGGTCCGTAAGCTTGCCACAAGGACTCGTGCATCAGGTGCAAGCCCAGCAAGTGCCACTCCCATATTATCATCTACTTTCATTAGCTTCTTTTGATAGGATCCAAGCTTCTCGGCATTGCGCTTGAGCGCCACAAGAACAACATGTGTTTTCGAGCGTAAGCCCACTGCCGCAGAACCCTGCTTGATTGCCTCAAGTGCATATTCAACCTGGAACAGCCTTCCTGTCGGCGAAAATGTCACGCTGTCGTTGTCGTATGAGTTTCGAAACTGCGTTAGCTATGCTTTTATAATGTGCTTGTAGCGCCACTTACCATTCGCGTGAAAGCTGGTTAATGCTTAGTATGTAAGCAGGACAGGTGACTTGTTCACAAGTCGCACCCAACACATCAGAACTTAAGTACTATATATTTTACTTATTGCTGCTTTGGATATTCAAACAGACTTTGATATACCCTGAAATAAAAAAACCGCTGGAGGTTTAATAGTGAGATACTTAAGTCGCCAAAAAAGGTTTTTACTTTTAGAGTTCGGCAATTAAAAAAAAAGAATTTTTCAAAAAAGAGCGTACGGGAAGCCCTTGCAATAGTCTGCGTCATTTCGAGCTGCTCGGGTGTACTGTCATTGGATTGCACTTGACTTCTGAGCGGTCCACCCTCGTAGTCAGCTGTTCCCTCTGCTGGCTGGCTGCTCACAACATGCGATTCACGCAGGTTGAAAAGATATTTACACTTTCTAGTGTGCTTGCGCTTGGTTTTATACTCATTATACTAAGTTGCGCACTGTTCCACAACTGGCACCCGCTTATGGTGATCGCTATGTTCTTGCTTGCTCCTCTACCGAATAGTCTATGTGGCGCCCGTTCGTCTGACGACTTTATGAGCGAGGCTCCGGACCTTTTAGCTGACTTCGGCCGGTTTTTAACTGGATTCCTGCTTCTAGGTGGCATTGCACTCCCAATAGTAATGGCGCATAATTCTGTGATCAGCCACGCGGCAATGCTTATGTCTCTCGCTGGCGGTGGACTCGTCTACTTTTCGATTGTGACGTTTGGATCTCTTTATTATGAGCAAGAATCAGAGTTCTAGAGACCACTAGGCTGGCCCCACGTGTGCTACAGGTGAACGAGTCGATATCCATGCCTCGAAATGTATATTAAGATGTTCCTCTATTTTGGCTGTTCACTCTGCATAGTTGTACTGCATAGTTGCAGGCAGAATTCGTTACCCACAACAGAACTAACATTGGTTTCCCAGAGAATGTTCTAGAAGTGCGGAGCAACAAACGAGGCAGTGGATCACTCGTAAATTGCAGAGCGTTGTAGAACAAAGGCTACGTTCAAGAGATATATTTAATGGAAGGAATGAAAGAATGATGAAGAAGTGCCGAGGACTTGCTTTGTATCTGGAACAGTTGTCGACTTCAACTGCTATATTTTAATAGTATTGATGGCAGCATCTAATTGAATTATCTAGTGATATTAAAAGGACTGAAGGTGCTCTATATGACTTCTTATTAGTTCTTGCTACCCAACGCACAATTTATTGCCCTAACCCTTCAATTCGTATATAAGTTGGCACAGGTGGCACCGTTTTTCGGAGTGAATCAAGAATGCCTGATATTGACAAGCTGTTTGATGATGTTAGCAATGGCTTAGGTGAAGCCCGTGAATTCACCTCTAAGCTCCAGGGCCGTTTCGGGGATATGTTTTCCAACTACGAGTTCGACCCTACTGGCTTCAATCCATCCGGCGCTCTTCAGTCACTTGGTTTCCGGGGAAACAGTGTTCCAAGCGAACGCCAATATGCCGATTGTGTAGCTAAAAAGGGCGACTCTGTCTGGCTCGAGGATGGTAGCTATAAGTGCTTATTTCCATCTGATCCAACACCGGAGGGCAAGTGGTTCAAGGATTTCAAGGGATTCCTTGATTTCCGTGAACAAATGCGGAATGCACGTATGAAGGAACGTCGTGAACTGGCCAAGTCTCATTTTAATGACTCGCCATTTCCAGGCGGTGAACATCCCCGCCTGATCTCTGAAAAGGAAGCGAAAACGAAGCACCCAATTTCTACTAACATGACTTCAGAAAGTGTTACCCTAGATGATGGTACCTTAGAGACGATCAGGAGAGAGGTGAGGCTCTTTGATGACAATACAGCGTATGTGAAAGAGTCGACGGAGAATTCGAAGGACAAAGGCTGGTTTTGGCGTTGGTAATTTAGGTTAACTTATAAATGAATATACAGATGCATCAAGATATTTCGCTTTCATAAAATAAAATCAATAGTCACTCGAAAAAAAATATTATATTTCTACATGTATTATAAGATCAAGCTATAAAAGTAGTACAAGTGGAATCAATAATAGAGCAGCTGAGAACTTCATTACATTTCCAGAGTTGGCGACAGCTGGCTGGCTGTTGCTAGCTGCTGCTGAAGTTGCCAATTTCGGGGCAAGGCTAGAAGTAGCGGCTATTTCACTTTCTGCTGCCGTAGTATGCACCGCGCTTTGTCCTTCAGTGCAGGAGCAATCACTAATTGTCAAAGTGGTTGGTTTTGTGACAACATACGTCTGTGATCCAGCGGTGAAGGTAGTCGGCGAGGGACAATAGGTCGTGTACACAGATACCTTGGCTGTGGCGGTAGCATTGGCATTGATGCCTTGACCCGAGTATAGCTGTGAGGTGACTGTACCCTCAGTACCATTTCTTGGACTTACCGATTGACTGGCCTGAGTTGTCAATTGCGTGGTCGGGTTTTGCGACACAACAAAAGATGAGGGAGATGGGCTCTTAGTACTCACAGCCACACTGGAGGTCGCGTTATTTTTCGTTGAGACATGAGCAGTGCTGGTCGCGGAGGACGTTTTCTTATTGCTGCTAGTGACGCCCTGTGTAGAATATCCTTGACTCGACAATGCGGACTTTGTTGTTGTCGTTGAAGAACTGTCCTGATGTGGTATCCATCCAGCGAAAGGATTAATATCTAACGACCAGATTAGGACCTGTGAGTCCAGATTAAAACCGGTCTGGTCCTTATACTGAATGGTGTTAAAATCCATGTGGCCATTTTGCGTGACAAAGTCATTGTCAGATGCACTGAGTAGATAAACACTACCATTATCTGTTTTCAAGGGTAAGAAAGACAAACTTTCCCATTTCTCATTAAGCAGACCTCGATCAAAATCTCCACCATTATGCGCACCAAACTTTGAGAGCTGCGAATTGTCATTATAGTTGATAAACGAGTAATGTTCAGTGGCAATAGTCCCGTTCTGAATCTTGCCCTTAGCACTTTTACTGCCATCTGCAACAGTGCCGCCTGGCTTATCGGAAGAACTTCCTAGTATATTTGTGGCATCAGAGATGTCAATGACATCGATATGACGGTAGATAGACGTTGAATCATCTTGTCCATTACCGTGGTGGTTATCCCGATTAAGGATAAGGAGCTGCGTTGGGCTTATATACAGTATCTCACTCATGGCAGCAACACGCAATCTCTTGCTAGGCTTTTCACTTGGGTCATTGTAATGAGGAAGTTTCACAACCCACTCGCCGGTGATTTTTGCATTTGCAATTGATCCGCCACTAATATCATAACGGAAAATCCGAGATGCTTGCCTGCGCGTAGCGTGGTCGCCTCCGTCCTGAATTGTTGCTGACTGCAGCATCACAAAAAGAGTGTTACCATCGGGAGAAACAGTGAGTCCTTCAAATCCTTTGTTTTGTGATCTGCCTGTCTTAATCTTAGGCTCGTTGATGTCCTCATCGTCGATAGGTGGGTTCCCAGAATTGAAGGATACTTCCCCATCCTTCTCTCTCGGCACCAAAGCATCCACTGGCTTAATCGCTGCCAACATTTGTCCGGATTGATCAAATTCATAGACGTACGGACCATACTCATCAGATATGAGAAAATGGCCATTGGATAGCTGGCGTATAGATTCTGCATCAATACACACAGCTAAGTCTTTCAGGCCAATGTCAGCACCAGGTAATTCAGGATAGCCACCAGAGGCAGGAATTATGCCAGAAGACTCATAACCAGTGGTGTTGCGGCCATCAGGTCCCTTGAGTAAAATGGTGTCGACAATATCAAGGTTTATGTTCAAGTCACCATCTACTTTCTTGGGCTCAAAAATCAACTTTAACTTGTAAATACGTGAAGTAAAGTTAACTGTGCCCTTAGTGTTCCAACCACGATCAGGAAGACCCCAAACTGTGCAGGTAACCTTATCATTGTCATGAGTACAGGACTCAACATCAACACCAGATCCCAGACTGATTGAGTCACCGTAATTATCAACCGCGTCACTGGGCAAGTAACCGAATCCTGCGAGGCCATTGTTCTTATAGTGTTGACCTTTTATGTTTAGCACGTCGTTGCCATCAACGGGTGCAGCAGTAATATCATTGTAACCAAAGGAGATCCCAAGAATTGAAGCCAAGGCAAGTATCTGCATGCTCCAGTTTCTGGCTAAAAATCTGCCTATCGCGCTAGTAATACGCTATTTTGTCGAGGGTAAGGTTCTTCACCACGTGGGGTGGTCTTATATGTGGTATTTAGTCACGTCAGCAGTGAAAACACGGTATATTTAGTTGAGCGGGGTACACTGTAATGAAAAGGTGTATGTTTTTCTGCTAATAATCTCATCAACCCCACTTTTTTGTCTAGCATTCACCCTGAGGGTTGATAATGCACTCTATCAATGAAATCGTGTTAGTAAGTGATTGATGATGTAATAGATTACCTTCGAAAAACGATATTCACGAATAAAGATTCATTGCATTCAAGAGGCACACTGCATTCTGTGCTAGCAATAAAGATTATGTCATTCTAAGGTTTTTTTTGGTCTTTTTTATCGAAATGACGTTACCCTTTCATTTTGATAAAGTATGCAAATAGATCTATTCTATTCACTTCGGTATGGTGAGATAAGGTCCAATTCTGGAATCTGTTCCTAAAAGCCTAAATCTTCTGGGATTAATGCTGTAGAACCAGCATCATCTGGATTGTTATGGCTATCTTAGGGCTTCCATCATTAAATAGGAATAATCTATCACCTAATATATTCATGACGTCTCCGTAAATAAAGCTTGACTTAACATCATTATTCATGTGGTTTCCCTTCTTGGCCTAAAAATTCAAATTCAGAGGAGGTCAGCAATGGTCGAGTACCACATATCAGCCAACAAAGCAACGCATATGGATTTCTAGATTGTTTAATCAAAGTTAATTTCTTCATTACTCCTGAAGGTACGGGTATGCCCACCGGATGTGCGTTTAATTTTATTAAAGTTTCGACCAGCGTCACTGTATGTTAATGAATCTGAAACTACCCTAGATGCATGCTCCGAAATACGGCACAGCCAGCTGGTCCTCAGACCGTACCGTCCGACCGCATTTGTCAGCGTTGCATGCACCATGCACGACGTCCCGCAGTACGCTGTACCAAGTAAAAATGAATGCTATGCGCTAGTATAATTTAATTTAAGGCATTTAGGCCCAACTACCTTATTACCTTCTCCCCCTGGCTCATCTTTCTCCGTACTGCATTGGCAGTTGAACCCGAAAACCTTAATTGAAATTTGACGGTCTCCCACCCGCAATAACAGATTACATGAGTGATGACCCGCCCGCGGCCTCAGAAGATATATAACCCCGGGATTAGGATTACAAGAAGTCTAAGTGAGAGTCAAAAGTCTATGACTCTCGTCCCAACCTTCGAGGGATATGTGCGAGATACACAAGACGCATTGATCCTTATTCAAGCTGTAATTGATGGTCGATTACAGCCAGCTCAACACAGACCCAGCGAACAGGAGCGCCCCACATCTATACGGTCTGGTGCGGTATACATATTTAACGAAAGGGAGTCTAGTATTCATCGATGGACAGACGGGGTTTCCTGGAGCCCATCAAGAATACTAGGTAACTTCCTGTTGTATCGCCAGCTCCGAAAGCGCTCTGGTGACTCTCGTGGAGGCCCTCAGAGGCGTCACAAAAATTTGAGCGAGAGCTTTCAACGACAAGGAGGGGGGCATGCCCCGTACCCTCAGCGTAAAGACTACGGAGAGGGCTCTTTTTGTTCCACTGACTCAAGTTTTGGTCCAATAGAGGAAAGTGAAGCTAAGCTCCCAAATGTGGAATGGTCGGTATATGGCTCACTGACTGATTCGAATAAGTTTGCCAGCGATAGTCTTTTTAAGAAGGCTATTTCAATAGAGTTCAAAGATTCGCATATCAAGCTTATTAGCTACTACAGGGCAGATGATGTAAAGAATGGTCTACTAGCTATTCCTTCACAATGCCCACAGTTAAATAAGATTCGGATCATCGACGAAATTGCTGATAAGAAGCATTTCCGGATGCCTGTGGTCCTCGGGAGATCAGGTTCTGTTTCAAAATTTGAACAAGCACAATGGTCGCCCACCCAGCCCTCGTACCCCACGCCAGTCTCCAATTTGGCCATGCCAGAGTATAGCCCACACGCGTACAGATACCCATCACACCACTCAGCTATGGCATATCCATACCCCCCACCAATATCAGCAGTTCATACAACACCTTCCCAGCCAATACCAACTGCAAATAGTCATTCTGTTCCCAGAGTTGCTGCTGGACAGCCACTCTCGCCGCCATCTCACCCGGCTCTCTTGACGCCTACTAGCCAGACCATCCTGGATCCCACAAATTCTGTGGCTTCTCAGGGTCGTATATCAGTGGCGATGCTTGGGCAAGAATATGAACCTTACGATGGGGCTCTACTGAGTCGCATGTACAACGCCACGGAGGCTACCGATCCTCCATCAGGATCAAGTTATAGGTCAGACGACATACCAACGCACATACAAGAAACTGAAGCACCATCCGAATATGATGGTCTTGCCGGTATCTCCGCGGCGTATAATTACAGTCTCGAGCATTACTGAGAAAGGTAGTGGTTAGGGGTCTGTGCGGAGTGCATAAAGTTCTGATGTGCGGCGTACTATATCCGTGCGCATGAAATCACATTTATTCTCCAAAGTAGAGTGGCTGGTCCATTGTAATTTCTGGTAATATCTTTCGAAATACCATACTCTGTCTCTATGTGATGAAAGTATTCAATTGAATGATGTACTCATATGTGTGATATCTACTGAATATTTACGTAGCATCCTGTCTCTATGAACGCTACCATGATTCCCTACAGCTCATATATAATTATATTTTGTAAAAAAAGCGGTCGCTGAATCTGTACCTCTATTGAAGATACTTCACCTGAAATGAATCGTATACTGTAGACATGTACAATCTCTCTCTCTCCCTCTCTATATCTATGTGTATAATTATTTTCACACGCCGGATGCACACGCGATTGGTTCATTACATTAGAAACCGCACGTATTCGATTGAAGGCAGATTATATAAATGAAGCAGGAATTGGAAAACAGACATCCGCATAACGTCAAAAGATATATATAGTCCTGAAAAAAGGGTAGGGTCCACGCGACCGGCCCACCCAGCTGGCCCACCCAACCATATCGGAAACCCACCCCGTTCTATGAATTATCGTAGATCACTCATTCATGCACGCATCTTAATATCGTGACATAAAGTGGCACTGTCTGCGACAGAATTCTGTTGTTAGGTGGTCTCTTTGCCTCTCTGTATGGTAATTACGCCAGAAGCCGAGTGTCGCGTTTGTTTGTCATCCATTATATGTCCCAAGGCCCAGGACCAAGCAAAAGGCAAAAGACAGAGCCAGCACTGGAGCTTCCTTGGGTTGAAAAATACCGCCCGCGCTCGCTGGACGATGTTGTGGGTAACGAGGACACAGTGTCTCGTCTTCGTGCTATAGCACGCGACGGTAATATGCCACACATGATTATTTCGGGTATGCCAGGTATCGGTAAAACCACCAGTGTGCACGCCCTCGCTCATGAGCTGCTTGGAGACGCTTATCATGAGGCGGTACTCGAGCTGAATGCTAGTGATGAGCGCGGTATTGACGTGGTGCGAGGAAGAATCAAGCAATTTGCTCAGAAACGCGTTAACCTCCCCGCGGGTCGCCATAAGATTGTAATTCTTGATGAAGCCGATTCTATGACACCTGGTGCTCAGCAAGCTCTCCGGCGAACGATGGAGATATATGCCAATACAACTCGTTTTGCATTCGCGTGTAATCAATCCAATAAAATCATTGAGCCTTTGCAGTCTCGATGTGCCATCCTCCGCTTTGGTAGACTATCCGATGAGCAAATTCTTGCCCGTCTTCTTCAAGTCATTGCAGCGGAAAATGTAAAATATTCGGATGACGGTCTCAGTGCGCTATTGTTTTCCGCGGAGGGTGACATGCGCCAGGCACTGAACAATTTACAATCCACTGCCTCTGGTTTCGGTTTCGTTAACTCTGAAAATGTTTTCAAGGTTGTGGATCAACCGCATCCTGTGGTCGTGCGAAGGATGTTGAAAAATTGCATGAATTCACAGCTAGAAGATGCACTGACTGATATGGAGGAGCTTTGGGGTAAAGGATACAGTGCTATCGATATTATTTCCACTCTCTTTCGTCTTTGCAAAACTATTGAGGCCTCCGAAACACGTCGGCTTCAGCTGCTCCGTGAGGTTGGCTTCACACAGCTTAGAGTGCTCGATGGTCTTAATTCAAAATTGCAGGTAGCCGGGCTCCTTGCAAGAATAGCTTAGGTCTAGTTTAGTGGATCCACGTTGGTGGTGTGAAAGGGCATAATAAGTATGTATAAGTGTATCATGTCATATGTTCCTGGTTAGTTATATGGTTTTGTATAGACACTTGTTATATGTATGCATTTAGGTTGTGATTTCTGCTTGGTTTATTGTCCAGATATGGTGGGGCAAATGCCTTTGGTAGACCGTGTGTACACGTTCTGTGTATGTAGATAGCGCACTACCAGTAGCAATTTATACCTATTTCTATTTATTAAAGAAAATTTTGGATAAGAATTAGGTGTTTTCGTGGTATTTATGCGGCCTCGACTGACTATCATCCCTCAATCTATTAGAAACCCAGCTTAGTCTTTCATATCTATAATGTGAAATTAGGCATCATAAGTTAGATGGGGTACAAGATCTATAACATATACATTTACACGAAGAATAGACAATAAAAAGGAAAAAATTACATCATATAAGGCCGCTGCTATGGATATATATCATTATAACCATAAGCTGTGCATACCTAGATAAAATCATAGATGCAAGAAATCGGCATACTGTTGCGGGTCCAGCATGTCTCGCAGGACTTGAGTAGCCTGTTGACGGGTAGACTCCAAATATTCATCATCATTGCTCTGCGCCACTGATGCCATGCACACCAAAAGCTCGTCCGGGTTTGACATAGTCAACTGAGGCAACATAGACCATAGGAAAAGTACACATTCTGAAACAAGCGTCTTGTGGGCCGGTGATGCGATTGCATTGACTTCGTAGACCAATGTCCTAGTGACAGCAGCCTGTGCAGTAGGAGATGTCGGCTTCAGGGCCTGAACGAAACGTACACTCACAGAACGCAACTCATAAAAGTCACATAGGGCCAAGTGGTCACAGAAGGAATTATTTAGAACACCAGGGGGGAGCTGAAAATATGAAGGATACGAAGTATCCAATGTCGCAGCATTAAGTGGCTTTTCATCCCAAAGGCCACCAAATAGCATCTCTATAGATGGCTTGGGCGGGTACTCTGGAAACAACTGGCTCTCTGGCAGGCCACGAGGAGGGATATACCCGCAGCCAGCAAGCGCTATCATAATCTCTGCCGCTCGCACCACGATGGAGGGAACATGTGACATGAGGGCAGCTTGAATCGTTTCAACTGGGATATCATATTCAACGTCGAGGCACATCAACAGATCAAGCGCACAAAGTAGGCAGCTGAGAAGGTAACACGGGATTCGCGGAACTAGGTCATTAGGTCCCAATGTCGATGGTAAAGGAGTGAGTTCGCCTAGCCACTCACCCACTTTCCGCCACAAGCGGACTGCAGTGCTTTCGCTGGGCACACAATGAGGCATCAGCACCCCTACAAGATCTAATGCCAAGATTCCAATGTCCAAAGGTTTCTCTAATAAATCTAATGCTGCTGCAAGAGCACCATCAGACGTATCCGCATCTCCTATCGTCAAACCCTCTCCTTTTCGATATAGTTGCTCGAGGGTGGGTTCTGAATTCTCTTGTATACGATGCCGTAAAATATCAGCGCGCCAAGTCTCTGTATGCTCCTCATGATGCGCCTGTAATTGTGGGGATGGTGAGGGTGTCGGTGACACTACTGCTCGCCGGCGAGGTAAAGCTACTCGGTTGACAACAAATCCATCACCACCTCTATTTATATTTTTTCGCTGGGTATGGCCTGCCGGAGTCGACGCATCGGTGGGCCTGGGTAAAGCAGGTTTGATTCGGTCAGCTTTGGATGCGGCTGTAGCAAATTCAGAACGGCTTTGAGATTCGAGCAGCTGCCGCTTGAGCTGATTGACTTCTTTTTCAAGGTCTGATCGACGAGCAGTCTGCTGCTTAAGAAGTTCTGAGATTTCCTCTTGATGCTTTGAATTGCGATTGGCTAGTTGGGACCGTAAGATTGCATTCTCTCCGCGGATGCTAAGCTCTCTATCTTTATCAGATGGCTGCTGTGATGCTTCAAAAGCATCGAAAAGCGCCTCGTCCAGGTCACTGCTCATCGGTCATTGGGATTTATTCCAATCGCCAGCGGTTAGTAATAGCAGATCACTGGTGAAATTCTTCACCATGGTTAAGGATGATCCTAATGCTGTTCCAGGCATTCCATCAGCACCTAAACCATTAACTTCAAAAGATAAGGATACTACAAGGTTGATTGTGGTGTTGAGTGAGGCATGTATTGAGTCGTACAAAATTCACTCAAGTTCTGGTGAAAGATATGCACTGCTGAACTGTGATGACCATCAAGGGATTCTGAAGAAAATGGGGCGCGATATTAGTGACGTGCGTCCGGATATAACGCACCAATGCTTGCTCACTCTTCTGGACTCCCCCATTAACAAGGCAGGGAAACTTCAGGTTTATATTTCAACTAGCCGTGGTGTGCTCATCGAGGTTAACCCAGCCGTCCGCATTCCTCGCACATTCAAAAGATTTAGCGGCCTAATGGTGCAACTTCTTCACAAGTTGAGTATACGATCAGTAAACAGCGAGGAGAAGCTTCTTAAGGTAATAAAGAATCCCATCACCCAGCATCTCCCGACAAAATGTCGAAAAGTGACCCTTTCATTTGATGCACCGGTCATCCGCGTCCAGGATTATGTGAATAAACTGGAATCAGACGAATCGGTCTGTCTTTTTGTTGGTGCCATTGCTCGCGGAAAAGATGATTTTGCTGATGAGTTTGTCGATGAGAAAATTGGTGTCTCTCAATATCCCCTTTCTGCATCAGTTGCCTGCTCGAAGTTTTGCCACGGCTGTGAGGACGCATGGGGAATCATGTGAGGTCCAGATAAGGTTGCACCCCACCATATGTCACCACTCCACCTAGTCCTCTTGGGATGTGCATCGGCGTTGTTCGACAGAGTAAGGATAGGCGGTGTCCGTAGGCAGGAGGTTGAAATGAATGACCCAGAAAACGAAGGCGCCAACCCCGTTTATGCATCTAGGGAACCCTGAAGGATGGTAGTACGAAGTTGTCAATGGATGGATGTGTGAATGAGAGGATGGCCTGTCTGGCTGTTAGCACAGACGTCCACGAAGGTGTAGCTGGCTAATATTGTTGCCGGAGGCCTTAAATACAGAAGCTGAAAGGCAAGTAGAGCATTGTAATTGTCTGGGGCTACTTGTTATGTTTTTTAACCAAGTCCTGGAGGCCTCATGAGACACCCAGATCCCACTTTTCCATATTAAAAAAAGTAATAGGTGCAGCATTAATTAATTTTAAAATATGGTTCTAACAATTGTGCAAAAACCGCCATAAGGCGATTTCCCGGACCACAGGCTGGGATGGCAGCATGTAGCATCGCGCGTTTCGGCTGCGGAATATTCCCGAAGCTCCGAACAACTAATGGATTACAAACCAACACTATTCTTACGAAAATATTACGTGTTGTAAAAAGACAAAGACTAAGAGTCACGATACTAAGCACATGGCCATGTTTAACAACATCGCTAGAGGCCAAGGCGTGATTTGAATATAATAGGGGAAATAACTTCTAAGGTTACCTAGGGGGCTGGATTTTGCCACCCTGTCCTTACCCCTCACCTGACAAATACCCCTACCCTCGTTGCCCTGGGAAACTAAGACCTCCCCAATCACAGTCGAACAACGCCACACCGCCAGTAGTGACGCAGAGTTCCACCAGAAGCAGCAGCACCCGCCACAACCTGGAGCATCTGTGTTATCTGTTGATCTTAAGGCGCCACTTAGTCTGCTCAGACCTCACCTCGAACCGTATTTCGCCGTGGGTCCCCATTTGGTTATGCACTCGACGCTGATTGGCCAAAGCCCTGTGCGCCCTCTGACCGCATTCCGAAATTCGGCCAAGTCCAAAGAGGCGGCTAGCGACAGTGATGACAGCGATGCTGCACCTCCTAGTGGAGCATTAAAGTTCCTTTCCGGTCGTCCTCGAAAGCGCAGACGGGTCTCGCTTGTGCCGACGCCGCAAACGCCCGCCGCCGACTCCTCAGAAAGTGAGCATTCCAGTGCTGCCGCTGAACGACGAGATGCAGCCCGACGCAGGCGTCGGCACTCACTAGCTGTGCTAGAATTTGATACATCTGCTCGTCAGCGCTGCTTTGACTATTTACTTTCGGCTATAGATGCCATCTGGGCGGAGTACTGTGACTCGACCTCCGCGGCGGAGTCACAGCTTTATTTGCCCCAGTCACCAGTATCTGAAGCTAGCAGCGCATCATCAGAGGAAAATGCTGGATCATCTTCCCACCATGTGGCTATCTCTTCGCAGCCAGAAAGCCAGCGGCTCATGCGAATGAAGCAACGTTTGCTAGATGCAAAATACAAACTCACCGATCTTGCTGGCAAGTGTGATCCTGATGCATCTTCGCAGTTTTGGAAATACTGGGATGCCCTCAGGTATACACTAGTAGAAATTGTGGATGGCGAGGACGAAGACGAAGCCACTGATGTATTAGAAGACCTTGAGGCAGGACGATTCTACCCTGTCTACTGATTCTTTCGTAATGGAGATTCGCACATTTTTTCTTTTTTTCAAACTCTCCTATGTATATATAACGATTATTTTCTCGGCATATATAAAATATGTAAAAAAAAACCCATAAAATTTCTTAAATTCCAGATAGCTTGGGCTGCAGATCAATGCACCATTGGCAATGGCGCCCTGTAATAGAGTCTGGCGACAGATTCTGGCGACAAAGCAAAGTGATGAATTCAATCCAAAAAGAGCCCATTTTTTTCAAGAGAAAAATGAATGCTATCTTGCATTGCCCTTCATGTGCCAGGTTCACCCTTGGGTAAGGGATAATTTTAGCGTTTGGCGCAAGAGACCGAAGCCACTGATATTAAATGATATCGTTCGAAAAGCTGGGGGTATATTAGATTAATCCCCCAAATAATTTTCTTAACCTCCCTCCTGTAATGCCAATTATCGGTCAAGAATAAACAATATGTGACTAAGTGGAACCACACGGGGTATCTGCAGAGTCGTATATAAGCTTTGCGATGTCCAATAGCGAGTTTAAGGCACAATGGATAAACCTTTTATACCCCAAGGATTGCTGCAGTCATTAGCAACCGAAAAATATAATGATCCATGGAAGCCCACTCACCGTATGGCTCACCATCCTTCCACAGCCAACTCCTTAGCCTCCTCCCTTGCCAATGTCACTGCACCAAGTTGGGCAATTGATGAAAATTCATCAGAAGACATGGGTGCCACAACATTTGTGGACGAATTCGACGACAAAATGGACCAAGATCCGACACAAGAGCTCAAAATGGAACTGGAAAACCTCGTCCAAGCAATCAGCATAGGAAAGTGCCCCACCATGGAGCGGGCTGCTGGCATGGAGGCATCACACCGACTGCTGGTAAGATTGAAGGAACTTCGAGAAGAAAATGAGAGACTCGCCAGACTAGCCACCGGCAGTAAAGTCTCTGAAATGGAGGTAGAGATCGACTTGTTAGTTCAAGAGAATGAGGAGCTGCACCGACAAGCCTCAGCCCAGCATTGATCAATTTCACGCAATTAACATTTATCAAATATTACTTCTATATTAGTGCATAAACATGGATAAGGATAGGGAGAAACCCTCGAGAGGGTTATACAAAATGACCGTAACCTTAGCCGCGACTGTTAAAAAAATGGCTAGTCCGCATAATATCTACCCTCTTCAAGCTCACCGATCTTGTTCTCTATGGCAATGTCATCGTCGGTATCTTCAACAACGGAAATGATGGATTTCTTGTTCCTGTCCCAGTACGTCCAGAAGGTTTTAGCTCGAGCATAACGGGCAGACCCAGCCGCTGTTTCAACCATGGACTGAAGACTCTTGAAGATCTTGAGCAGATTCTGCTCGTCTTCGGAATCCTGAGATTTCTCGAGCTGCGCAATTGTAGATTCTAAATACTTGTAGCAACGGTTCTGTGCTGCCACATCTCCAGCGGGCATAAAGCCAGCACTGTAACTGAGATAGTCGTAAAGAGGCATAGTTGAACTGGATTACAAATCTGCATTACTGTTCCTCTTTGACCCAAAATGGAACTGGTAACTAATCCTTTATCGCTTTAGGCACAAGGCTAACTATTTTACGTATAGCAATTAGTCCTGCTAGGCATAATGCATCATTAAGTTTTAGTCCCTGTCTCCCTTCCTCACGTGGTAGCAATATAATCAGATACCTTCACTTAGGTTCACTAAAAACCCGGCGATAGCATTCACCCAGCTTGATATCAGTGGTGAGGGAGCCCCAATTGATGTCAATTAAAGAGAGAGAATGCCAGGGTGATAGCTCTACTTCAAGCTTCATCATTGAGTTTCTACCCTGGGCCCAGGAAATTATTTACTATTCATAGACAAATCAAACCTTGTCTGTCGCATTGGTGATATGCAGCAATAACTCTATTTTTATGACGAGACGAATTCTCACCAGAAGTACTACTTTGCGTTTATGGACCCCATACATCCCTCGGAAAAAAGTGAGCAAGGTCCTTCCCCCCTCGTTCCAACTGAGTACCCGCCCTCTGGAGAAGCATCAAGTTCAGATAGGTCAAAAGACCAAGACCAAGAGAGCACTGGCTGGCAACTTCAAATACAAGACTCAGGAGACTCAAATGCGCAGTCACATATAATTGTGGATATAGCCCCAATATCAAAGGTAACAAATCTCGCGCATTGCCAAAACCAGCACTTCTATGCTCCAGCCAACTCACAGCTTGACCATATAGGCTCAATGCCATATATCGATTGCAACGCAAAGCCTGCGGATATGGATGCCATGCTAGCACAGATGCAGACATACGGAATTCCGTGTGCGGTGGTATACTCTTCATCCCTCGAGGGGTGTGCACTAGGACCAAAGCAGGACTGGCTAAAGCAGATGATCCCAAACCTCTTTACCATGGTTACTTCTTCCTCTGCGATACAACTTCTCCAGATACTCAGGAATCCTAGCCCGAGAGTGGTTACCGCATCAATCACCGGTTCCGACTCAAAGATTGGGCAACCACAAAAAGACAACAACTCTGCACTCATAGCGCTCTATGTCATTACATCTGTGGTTATTGTTACTCTACTGATCATTCTAACATGTGCGTTCATCAGAGTGAAGCGTCATCCAGAACGGTATAATGGCAGCAATCCAAATTACGCCAACCGCGCTCGAGGACTAGCCCGGGCAGTACTCGACTCAATTCCATTGGTACAAGTGTCAAAAAACCCAGAGAATGCAGACGAGGAGGCACAGAAAAACAATACGAGAGGGACAGAAAATACCATTGTACCGACCTCGCAGCAGGGCTCAGTGATGCAAGGTGTACAGGAGAAGTCAGTTCAAGACCAGAATGGTACAGCGGCGATAGGAACAGCAACAAATCAGACACTTCAAAACGGCATCACTCACGAAACAGGGCCAGCACTGGCACATGGTCACCCAAGTGAACGCCCTAGTGAAGCCAGTCCGAATCAAGCTAATTTGAATGCGAGCCATGACGGAAACAGAAATGAAAGAGGCAAAACACAGCCATTCACTCTTCTTTTGACAGACAATGAGGATATTTGTCCGATTTGTTTTGACGAATATGAGGACGGCGATATACTGCGGTTTCTTCCATGTAGACACAAATTCCATGCCAAGTGCATTGATCCCTGGCTACTAGAAGCCAGTTCAGAGTGCCCTCTTTGCCGAAGAGACTTAGGCCAGAGCTGTAGACCACCTCGACCAAGTCATGAAGGTCATCATAGGCTAGCAGACTGTGGCTATACATTCCTTTACCGCGCAAAACAATGGAAAACTCGCTTGCATCATCACCATCATCACCACCATAATTATCGTAACCAGAACCAATCGTCAATATCTGATTCCAGGCATGAAGACCATACAGATCTTAGTGACGTCTCTACAACACATCATGCTTAAATATTTCCGAATATTACACTGCATATCCCAGGAAATTAAATGTGGGAGAAGAATCCTGATTTTAGAGAGAGCGCTAAAGTCTGAAGAAAAGAAAACAGCTTGTTGCGGGGCAGACAGTTGAGCTAAAAACTCCATCTATAGTAAAAAGTCATCGAACATAAGATATCCAAACCATTTTGTATTAAAATTCAGGAACAACTACAAATTTAGAGGCAATTTCACCTAGTCTGAGGGCTTGGCTGCCATTTTTGAGCAGAACAACTTCCTCAACACTGGAAGAGGGTGCCGCTGGAGCAACATCAAAGATGCCTTCACCTATCTTCATCGTAACACGACCAGATGCATGTTTTCTTAATGATCCAATACGTCCGTCTTGGAATTTTGTGTCTTTTAGATCGTCATCATCGTTATCATTACTCACTGGTTGTGATGTCTGAGCTTCGAGTCCTAGCTCAGGAATTTGAAATAGATATAATGAGTTCATATTAATTACGGGAATCTCAGATTCATCGAGCTGTACATCATCACGCGGGACACGAAGGGGGAAAAATGGTTCCGCAGCTCTCTCGGGCTCAGCGATGTTTACCTTACTGCCCAATTCTTCTTCTTCCTCTTGCTGGAGACCACCGTTTTCCAATTTGATGCGAGGACGACCGTCCGTATTTTCTTCCTTGGGCTGGCGAAGTTTTCTTTCTTTGTCTGAGATGCCTTCAGCTGTATTAACTCTTCGAGGCATTCGTGAGGCAGATGGAGCTAGAGAGGGAGCTGCAAGCGGCCCTGCAGCCTCAGCCCTTGTACCGATGTTGCGAGCACCGCCTCGCCCTCTACGTGGAGGTTGTGGCTGTCGTTTTGCAGGTGCCGGTTCTTTTTCTTCCATTTTTACAGCAGGAGCCGTCTTCTCACGTTCTTCTTTTGACCTCCGCCCAACGACATTTGGCGCGAACCGAGGCTTCCCTCGAGAGGCTCCACTTAATCCTTGCAATCTCCCTGGTGGGGGCTGCTGTGTCGACGGCGGGGCCATCCAATTTGCAACTTGGGCAAGGGTACAGATCCTCAGTTTTTTTCAGCGAGACCTTTACTTGTGCCCCCCCGGTACACGTGGTACATAAATTTGAATACTATCATAATACAATTTGATTTATGCTAAATGAAAAGAAACGATAGAAGTAATCTCTTAACGACTCTCGGGGAAAGGCACCTTAACTAAAGCATATATGATGACCTCTTTGAGTGGCTTCTGATATTGTATACTCCACAAGCTTCAATTTCAAAATATGGAGTCGTTATCAACATATCTAGATGAGTTCTTGCTTGAGCTAGGCGTTGCATGAAGGACTGTGTACGTAAGCATTTTCTTCCCTCCAGGCGCGCTATGGCAGAAGTCACAGACTCTGACACCGATGCCTGGACCTTTGGCCAGTGTTTTGGTGACAAGAGTGACATTGATAGTTTGAGCGAAAGTGATATCATTAGCGCAGTTGAGTTCGACCACACCGGAAACTATCTCGCTACTGGCGATCGAGGTGGCCGTGTTGTACTCTTTGAACGGTCATCTGGGAAGGGCAAAAAGCCTGAATATCGCTTTTTGACAGAATTTCAATCTCATGAACGCGAATTTGACTATCTCAAGAGTCTTGAGATAGAGGAAAAAATCAACCAGATCCGATGGTGCAAAAGACATAGTAACGCTTTGTATCTTCTCACTACCAATGACAAGACGATCAAGCTATGGAAAATTTATCAGAAATCTATCCGTCTTGTTTCAGAGAATAATGCTACAGATCGACTAGATGCCTCATCGTTTGCATCATTCGACATGAGCAAACTGCGACTTCCGCGAGTGTCAGTTCATGATACAATTATTGCAACGACTCCGCGGTGTACATACGCGAATGCACATACCTACCATATCAACTCGCTGAGCGTGAATAGTGATAGTGAAACATTCCTCTCCAGCGACGACCTGCGGATCAACCTTTGGAATATGGACGTTCCAAACCAAAGTTTTAATATTGTTGATATACGCCCGGCCACAATGGAGGAGCTTACCGAGGTAATTACGGCTACTGAATGCCATCCTACTAGCTGCAGTCTTTTCATGTATGCAACATGCAAAGGCAATGTCAGGTTGGCAGATATGCGTGAACGAGCTCTCTGTGATCAGTATGCAAAACTATATGAAGATCAAACAGACCCATTAAATGACAGTTTTTTCACGGAACTAACTTCCTCAATATCAGATGTTAAATTTAGCCCAGATGGCAGATACATTGTTGCTCGGGATTTCATGAATGTCAAAATTTGGGACGTAAATATGGAAAGCCAGCCCGTCAAGACAATTCCAGTACATGAAAACCTTAAGAGCCATCTTTGCACGAGCTATGAGACTGATTCCATATTTGATAAATTCGAAGTGTGCGTTTCCGGCGACTCTAAGAGTGTTGTTACCGGTTCGTACTCTAATCAATTTAACATATATCCGGGTGTCCTCTCGGACGTCAGTTTTGATACAGAGCCTGTAACGTTGTGTGCGGATAAAGGAGTTTTCCGCCAGCGTCGTTCAGATTCGCCTAAAGGACGAAGAGTAATGATGCGTCGGGCGAGGCGGCAAATCGACTTTCGTAAGAATATTTTGCATTTGAGTTGGCACCCATTGGAAAATACTGTGGCAATAGCTGCAACCAATAACCTTTTTGTTTTTAATGCTCAGCAATAGCTCCTGGAGCGGCCTTTTCAAGCAATGTATGCATTCGCGGGGCGAACAGTGGATCAGAATACTTTTAGGACTTCTCAGAGCGAATCCAGTCCACTAGGTCACAGGCTGACTAGATACATCTATATAATGACAACAAAGCTTAGTTCAATTGGATAGATTAATTGACTCGATTAATGGATGGGGACCTATGGCTATCGTTTTCTACATAATACATATTAAGCCACAATTTCTAAAGCCTTTATATCGGATTAGTCGCATCCGAAGAAAGCAGGACGGGCAATTGTCCGCTTATGGTGGAGAGAATGCGACATGTTTTCCTTTCCTGAAAATATTACGCTGTCAGCACGGCTATTTTTTTCTGAAAGCCAAGCTATTGTTGATCGAAGAGATTCCAGTTCTATGCGTGTTGTACGATGTTCAGTCAGTAGGTAATGAACCTCTTTTAGAACCTCGAGATACTTTGCTTTTAACTCCTTATGCGATCCTATCAAGTTCTCATGAGATGCAATAAGTTTGCGATAATCATTAGCAACATCATTCATGTTCATGTTGTAGTGCCTTGAGGCTTCCAATGCCCCTTTCAAGAGTTTGACCTTCTTTTGTGCATTGGATAATTCTACTTTCATGCTTGTTAGAGCTTTCAAGGCGTCTGTATTGCTGGCCTCAGATTCCTTGTCGTGACTGCAAGACTTTAAAGACTCATTCATTTCACTGGAACTTTGGGAGGGTTTCATTTTGTTTATTTCCATCATTGACTGGGTCTGACTTTACCTCTAAGTCGAGAGGACGCCTCATATGAGGCATGAGGCACACCCCTTGCCCTCATTACACCTAGCACAAGATGCTTTAAAAACTAATATTCAAATTCATTTTTATCACAACGCGGTCTTAAATGATATTGCACACTCAAGCCCAAATGTTACGTAGTTTTAGCTTCAAGCGTTAAGGTCTATCGCTAGGCTACTAGCTAAGTCTAGCTGAACGACGCAGTGAACGACTCAGCGGCAGACTTAAGTGCGGCAAGTTCGTCCTTTGTCAGTTCACCCTTCTTGTCAATGGCATCAACAATCCCCTTCTCATTTGCCTTGATGTACTCACGGAACTCCTTCTCATAGCGTGCAACATCGCTGACGGCGACGTTGTCAAGGAAACCGTTCACACCAGCATAGATCACAGGAGCCTGCTCAGATGCAGCCAATGGCGAGAATTGGGGCTGCACCAGCAGCTGGGTCAAACGCTCACCACGAGTCAAAGTCTGCTTGGTTGAGGCATCAAGATCAGAACCGAACTGAGCGAAGGCAGCGACTTCACGGTACTGAGCAAGGTAAAGCTTCAAGGAACCAGCAACCTGCTTGACGGCCTTAACCTGGGCGGCAGAACCGACACGCGAGACAGAAAGACCGACGTTGATAGCGGGACGGATACCCTTGTAGAACAACTCGGTTTCCAAGAAAATCTGGCCGTCAGTAATCGAAATTACGTTGGTGGGAATGTAGGCAGAGACATCACCACCCTGGGTTTCAATGACTGGGAGCGCAGTGAGCGAGCCAGCACCCTCTCTCTCGTTAAGCTTGGCAGAACGCTCAAGGAGACGTGAGTGGAGGTAGAAGACATCACCTGGGTACGCCTCACGTCCAGGGGGACGACGAAGCAACAGAGACATCTGACGGTAGGCAACAGCCTGCTTCGACAAGTCATCGTAGATGACCAAGGAGTGGCGCTTGTTGTCACGGAACCACTCGCCGATGGCGCAACCAGTGAATGGGGCCAAGTATTGAAGGGGTGCAGCCTCAGAGGCGGTAGCGGCGACGATGGTGGTGTACTTAAGGGCACCGTTGGCCTCAAGGGTCTGAGAGAGCTGGGCAACAGTAGAACGCTTCTGTCCTACAGCGACGTAGACACAGTAAAGCTTCTTAGACTCGTCGCTGTTGTTGTTGAGAGGCTTCTGGTTGATGACGGCATCAATAGCAACGGCAGTCTTACCGGTCTGACGGTCACCGATGATCAGCTCACGCTGACCACGGCCGATTGGCACAAGGGTGTCAACAGCCTTAAGACCAGTCTGCATAGGCTCGTGGACCGAACGACGGGGGAGAATGCCTGGAGCCTTGAGCTGGGCACGACGGCGCTCCTTGGCGTTGAGGGGGCCCTTGCCATCGATAGGGTTACCAAGGGCATCGACAACACGGCCGAGAAGTTCAGGGCCGACAGGAACGTCAACAATAGAACCGGTACGCTTGACGGTCTCACCCTCACGTACAAGTGCATCGGAACCGAACAGCACAATACCGACCTGGCCGGCCTCCAAGTTCAGAGCCATACCTTTGACACCGGACGCAAACTCGACCAGTTCCTCGGCCTGGATCTTGTTCAAACCGAAAACACGGGCAACACCGTCACCAATAGACAGGACACGTCCGGTCTCGTCGAGCGACGCCTCAGCGGAGACACCACGGATTCGCTCCTCGAGGATCGACGAAACCTCAGTTGGGGAAGCCTTCGCGGCAAATCCACGGAATCCCATGCTGGCATAAGGGACAGCAGGACGCATCCGTAGAGCGGCTGGCGCGGCGCGGCGCGCAGTCTGACAGAAGGCACTTCGAAGCATCTGCGGTGAGATGGGTTGGAAAAGTGTGACAGAGCACAGGAGCCAGTAAGAGCTCCCAATGTAGCCCTAACCCTCGAAGATTGTGATTGGTCAGAGTACGCAACGACACAAATTCAGAGGGCTCGGCGCGCGCCAAATATAATCTTTTCCCCAAGGATTTTCGCAGAGTCCAGTATGTATCTCGTACGATCCTGGAGTGTAGCGTCTACACGTGGATCAGGTATATAATATTATTTGCTGTCTTCTAGAAGCCATAGGTAACTAATTGAGATTAGGATTAGGCGAGATTTAATGGCAAAACAGAACTAGTTCAGCTTCTTACTACAGGGTTTACAGAACAGATGTAAAATGCCTCTACGCGAATTTGAGTTGAGTACTTAACTGGGATTACATAACATATCGGCAGTTCACATGGGCTGAGGCTATTACCATCTTTGGTGTTGCGAAATTTTCACAGTTATAGTGGAAAAAGATCATTGGGGGTGCATCTAACATTATAATTGGCGGTTAAAAGTATTTATTCTGGAAGATTTATAAAGCGGATTTTCATTTATAGGCTCCTTTTTGTGACAACGTAATTAGTGATTTCCACTAACATGTTCTCTGAGATAGTGCTAGCTCCGATGGCTGGTGTATGCACACCTAAACTAGTGGCCAAAGCATGCAATGCTGGAATAATAGGATCACTGGGTGGTGGGATGATGGCTCCTGCAGCTTTGAAAGATGCTATTGCCGATATTCGGAAACAAGTAGGGGCTCATGCAAAGTATAACATAAACTTGTTCGTGGTTGACGATTCACCTGAACCGCCCAATCATTCAACTGCTTGGTCTGCTCCCCCATGGTTTGGGAATTATTGTGCCGAACAGGGATATAACGTTCCAACCGACCTTGCACCTCCCTTTGCCCCGAGATTCACAGAGCAATTCGAAGTTGTTCTCCAGAGCAAACCGCCTATTGCTAGTTTTACTTTTGGAATCTTACCACCGTCTCAAATAAATCGCTGCAAAGCTGCTGGAATTGAAGTGTGGGGGACAGCCACATCGGCCGAAGAGGCACGACAATGGGCTGAAAACGGTGCTGATGTCGTTGTACTCCAAGGGTGTGAGGCAGGAGGGCACCAAGGCTCATTCAATGTCAGAGGTGATCCCTCAATGACAGGACTCGAAAACCTTTTTGCGAATTGCAAGGAGCAGGTCAATATTCCAATCATTGTAGCTGGTGGAATCATGTCTGGTACTACGATCAAGAAATTTATTCGCCAAGGGGCGAAAGCAGCTCAACTGGGCACCATATTTCTTGGAGCCACCGATAGTGGTATTGCAGAACCATACTTCCAAGCTCTGTATTCTGGCCGTAAAACATCGCTGACCCGCTCGTTCACGGGTAGGTGGGCCCGGGGAATTGACAATAAGTTCATTGAGGAGACTGCATCTTTGCCAGCGCTTCCATATCCCGTTCAAAACCGGCTAACCCAGCCACTGCGAAAGCAAGCTGCTCTCGCTGGTGATTTGGAGCATATGTCGATGTGGGCGGGCACCAACCTCGATAGATGTAGGAAGAAGTCAGTCAGTGAAATTGTGTCTGAATTGAAGTCCGAGATGCATGCTGCTGAGTGACTCCAGCCCGGACACCCATACCGATTTAGGATTCATTCGTGTGTGGTGAAAGAAATGGTGTTTGACGGATTTTTCTTTGTAGATGACGGCCTCGCGAGCAAGAATATTGGCCCCGATAGCGGGTGCTAGCCCAATGACTATTTTGTTTTCGACCATTTTGGAGTCGTTATAGATTTTATATGAATAGAGGTAAAAATTAAGACAAAAAAAGGTTTAAAACAGATTGTTGTGAGACTTTACGGAACTTCGCACTGTGGAGATGGTTAGGGGAGCACAAGATGACAAATCGGAAATCATCGTTTTAATCGCTTACCAAACAGCCAATCCCAAGAGGCCTCATTTTTATCTCTCTAACCATGTTTCATCGTAGCACTGTGCAGGCGTCGCGAGCTTTCACGCGTTTGAACCATCGTTTGGCGTATGAGCCAAACCCAGAGAAGGCAAAGGCTTTCATTGAAAACATCAAACACACCCAGGAGCACAACAAGAAGAGCAGTGGCTTGTGGCGGAACATCTCCCTTGCTACGATTCCTATAATCGCGTGGTGTGCCTACGTTACTTACGGTAAGGAAGCTCACCATGTCCACCATATCGAAGAGCTTAACAATATCCCTGACGACGAATGGCCCAAGGAGTTTGAATATCAGAACATTCGTTCTAAGAAGTTTCCGTGGGGTGATGGAGACAAGTCCCTCTTCTGGTCTTGGACAAACAAGCACCGCGAGTAGTTTATTTTTACGAATACTAGCTAGTTAACTTGCAAATAACAATCGTAAAGTCTTTTTTGCTAGCTTCTGGAACCTATGTACTTATATCGTTTTTTTGACATTATTTCCTAGCATATGACATGACTAGTCTGGTATTCGTGTCTCACAAGATCCTGCGTTAACCTCGTAACGGACCCATTTTAGTGTTGAATATTTCTCTGATATGCGAAGATGACGAACTAGGAGCCCCGAGCAGGTGGTGGAACTAATTTCAAACTTGATCTCCGCACTGCTACCCGGCTCAAATTGTGCTGGTGTACTCATGGTAGCCTCGCTGCCGCCCGTCAATCGGCCCAGCCTCCATTCAATCCGGTTGCTGGCGACCAATTTGGCCCGTCCAGTTGTTACTTTGATCTTTTCATTTTTAGAAGCTCCTGCGGCAACAGAGATCACAACATTCGCAGCGAACAGCCTACGGTCTAAAAGACATTGTATTCGTATCGAATCTCGTCTAGAGACTAGGCGAAAAGGCAACTTGATTCCCTGGGTAACGCGATACCTGACCAGCTCTGATTCACCCTCTGGCGGAATAAACACAATTGTGCGCATAGAAGTAAATTTAGAGTGATCCACACATTGGTGGAGCCGACAGTCCTCGAGCTTCACAAGGTTCTGCTGATCATTTCCCGGAACTTGATACGCAATGGGATTACCATCCTCGCGGGACAGTGGGGAGGCTTCGACATCGTTCAATGTCAACTGACATCTAGGCATCCCACTGAGCTGAACTTTAGCTCGAATCGCACCATCAACATGGCATGACAAAATCTCACCTTCTGGATCAAGAACGAAACTGAGTTGTTCAAGGATGTCCACATAGACCTCATTACGCCTATGACGAATGTCCGGCCGTCGCCACTGTATGGATGATGTAGCTTGGTTGTGATTAGGCTGGCTGTAATTTGGCTGGGTATTCGACGACCGTCTTCCTGCAACGGTTGACGCCCTCCTTAGAAGGTTCGTTGCCGCGTTTTGTGCATAATTATTACTATTTTGTGAAAGTGACTGTCGCAGGACCTCTACCTCAGTAACCTGGGGATACCCGAAGTCTACCATCTCGCCCATAATCTCATATATTTGCGATACGTGACGATAGCAGGAAGTCTCGTCCAGTTTCCCAAACTGGCTCGTATAGAGCTCAACGAATCTGTAGAGAAACTCATATACAAGTGATGCATCAACGTTGTGCCGCACAATAGCAACAACAAACAATTCATTGTGTCGAATATACAAAAAGCTTGTTGAACCGATAGTGAAAAGAGGGGATGCCCGGTCAGGGTTCGCGATCACTTCTGCCCGAAACGTATCAGTTACGGCTCTTTTCAGTCCATCCTTGTATGCTCGCGATGCTAAAATGTCTCCACGATGTGCGAATATCAAGAGACCAGAGATCATAGCATCCCTTGAGTCAGCTTCGGAGGGGGGGACGGATCGATTACTTAGTAGCTCAAGGCAGCTGAGGTGGAGTGTTCCATATAGACTTTGAGAGTACTAGGCTTGAGCAAGATAGAGTCAAAAACGCCATGATTTTCTTTTGGTTTGTTAAGGATTAAAACTTGGAATGCATAGCATCATAAATAAATCTATTATCATGTATATTACCACTCAATCTCGCCTGTTCCAAATGGCTTCAGTGAGTCAAGTTCTCGTACTAAACCGTCGACATTGGACAGATATTTCGAGAGTAGGAGCTGCTTGTCCCGGGTGGTTCGACGTTGTACTTCATGTTGAACATCTGGCTTGCGCGTTTCTGGAACTAAGTAGAAAAAAAGGAATTGCAGGATGGCCATCTTGACAGTCTTGGAGGTACTGCTTCTCTTGAAAGAATCGCACACAATTTTGAGGCCGTTAAGCCGTTCAAATCGCCGAATCACCTCAACCTGACGAACCATCACTGCGAGAAGCGTATTCACGCAGGCAGTCTGGACATCTGGCGACTTATGACCTATTCCAGCCATTAGATTTTTCAGGTTTGTATCATTATTGAAAACAAGCCTAGAATCCCGGTGGACAAGACAGATCCCTCTCAGCAGACGAAGGACAACTAATGCGCAGGCAACCTCATCGCTAGACGAGCTCTCTATGACAAAAAAATGCAGATGTGATGCGATTCGGCCAGCAATGTTCATGGAGAACTGCATTTGGCACTCAAGAAACTTGTCCAGCTCCGGGGTATGGCGGGATCTTTTACGGAGGGTAGACGCACGGTTATGGGTAGAATCTACGATTATACGTTCTACTTCTGCTGCTGTAGTCATTGTTCTCTTCCTTTCCCGTGCATCCAAGGCAGCGCAACATCGTTGGACGGTAGTTTCCATCCTGGCGATTGTTTATGAGGTTGGGGTTTTGGGGTGGGCCATGTCACCTAGGCCAGGGACGATTATTCATGCACTGGGCTCGATGAGAGTGGTAGTCTGTGGGGATGATGGAGTCGGAAAGTCGAGCCTTGTTACTGTACTAATAAAAGATCGGTTTGTTCCGAACATTGAGGATATATTACCTCCTCTGACATTTCCTCGAGGCAATCAGTCTGTTACTGTCGTCGATACTTCTCCTCAGCTTCGCTCTCGGGATCAACTTTTGAGCGATATTCGTTCAGCATCTGTTATTTGGCTTGTTTTCAGCGATCAGTATACCATGGAGAGGGTCTCTTTATTCTGGCTGCCTTTTCTGCGTCTTTCTGGTGTCAACCTGCCAGTAATCCTCTGCCAGAACAAGTCTGACTTACAGCCAGATGATGTCCATGAGGAGGATGATGAGATATATGCGATGATGCATGAGTTTAAGGAAATCGAGAGCTTCATACGGTGTTCTGCAAAAGAAAAAGCCAACGTGATAGAAGCGTTCTATTTGTGTGACCGCGCTGTTACCCACCCATTGGCACCGCTTTTCCAGAGTAAGGAAAATGAGCTCAAGCTTGCTGCAGTAGAGGCCCTCAACCGAATTTTCTTTGTTTGTGATCAGGATCAGACGGGTTTCTTGTCGGATCTAGAGTTATTGCAGCTCCAATTTTTGTGCTTCCAGACAAGCTTAGAGAGCGAGGAACTAATCCAAATACACGCAGCGCTGAAGGAACGTGGGGAGGGACTCTATGTGGAGGGGCGAGGTGTATCTCGTGAAGGATTTCTTGCACTAGCTTCGCTCTACTGCGAAAGAGGGCGACATGAGACAATATGGGGCATTCTTCGTAAATTTCATTATACTGACTCCTTAAGCCTGGATGATAAATTTTTGCACCCGCGGCTGGATGTTCCACCGCGCTCTCATGTTGAGTTAAGTCCTGATGGATATCGATTTTTTGTTGATTTATTTACCCTCTTCGATAAAGATAATGATGGTGGTTTGCAACCTAGTGAATTGGAGGCATTATTTGCCCCAGTTTCAGGGCGCCTCCCGCAATTTTGGTATAATCTAGGGTTCCCTGGCACAACAGTGCGAAACGAACAGGGCTATATAACCCTTCAAGGTTGGCTGGCCCAATGGGCCATGACAGCGTTCTTAGAACCTCGGGTTTGTTTGGAATACCTCGCACTTTTAGGTTATGGTGCCAGGTCCACGTTGACGGCAGTACGGGTCACCAAGCAAGCGCGCAAGCGCAATCCGAGGTCTCTGGTATGGCGCAGCTCCACCGTTCCTGATCGAATGGTATTCAATTGCCTCGTATTGGGCGCCAAGAACTCTGGGAAGACGACTTTACTACAGTCATTTCTGGGTCAACCTGACGATGGCCAACTCAAGAAAACAGCCGTCAACTCAATCGAAATGCCAGGAGGCAAACAGTGCTACCTAATTCTTCAGAAAGCAGAGACTATCAATGACGCTGCTGAGCTGGAGAAATGCGATGTTGTCTGTCTGACATATGATTCGGCTGATCCGGAGAGCTTTTCTCATGTGGTTCAGCTGCGGAATAAATTTCCTGAGTTAGATGAACTTCCTCTGGTATTCGCTGCTCTGAAGGCGGATTTGGATCGTCAGCAACAGAGATGTGATGAACAACCTGATGAATATACGGCAAATCTTTTTATCACTGCCCCAATGCATGTATCAGCGGAATGGCCCTCCTCCCTGAATGCTCTTTTTGTTCAACTGGTAGAGGCAGCTCAACGTCCAGGGTCAGCAACACCTAGACACATGGAAGAAGAAGAGAACGATGAGTCGCTGTGGATCATTGCTGCAGGAATTACTTCAACGCTGGTTATTGCAGGCGTTTTATACAGAAGATACACACAGTAGTGCTGGTTATGGGAAAGGCGTCGAATAGCTATACTGATGAGACGTGGAAATTGCTTCTCACGCAATGGATCTTATTTGATTTGAATTAATTTCGTTGGTTTCAAGTCCCTAAAAGAAAATTAAAATGTGTAATGCATAAATATTTATTATCCACTATGGGCGTTTCCAGAATAGATATTGACGAGTAGATTGAAATGCTCACTTAGTTCCTCCGCCAATTTCCCTGGCACGTCACTTAAAAGAGCACTGATAACAAAAAAGTTCGCATGTAAAATTGGCTCAGGATCACTGGAACCTTTACCCAATTTGGCGACAAATGCCTCGAAGGCAGAGGCCAAGTCTTTAAGCCCCTTGGTGATAGATTCTGAGGAAACAGACTCCTCTGAGTAGAGTTGTAGAGCACCTGTTAAGAAATTGGCAAAAACCTGGGTCATTGGATGTGGTGTTGTTTCGGATCCTGATCTCTGTGTTGATGGCCTCAGAGCTGCTTCCTCGATACTACGTGCATTCAATGATAGTAAATTGATTAAAGGTGGTAGTAAAACATCTTTTTGCACTTTCTGCGCCCATTGAGCAATTCCTGGGGCAATATTGGTTTTCTCATCAAGTTTGCCAAGAAGTCGCATGGCCAATAGGAGACCAAAAATATCTCCCCCTGAACCAGCAGCCTTTGCCCACTTCTGCACTAACCTATCACAATCATACAAAGCGGGCTGTAAGTGCTCAATTTGGCCTTGCTGTTCTGGTGTAAGAGCAACTTCGAATTCAAGCTCCGCTGCAGATTCAAGTGCCAAAAGGAATGTCTGAAGCAGCACCTCAAAGTGCACCCCACCGGAAGGTGCAGTCCACGTCATGGGCAAAGCATCACTTTTGGATAAAACAGTAGGTCTTGCGCCTAAATTGAATAAATCGCCTGAGCTGGTTTTCCCGAACAAACCCCAATTAAGGCCAGACGAGCCCAATGTGGGGGGTGCACTATTAGCTTCTGCAGGGATAGAAGGCTGCCTTCCAAGCCAACGACTATATTTTCCGAAAAGCATACCATAATACCATCGCATTGTATTGACATACGCTTGGCGAAGTGCCGATGCCAACCTTGGCGTTTCGCGTATGAGGAGCCTTCCAAGCTCTGCATTGTTTATTAAATTTCGCTGCACACTGGCGGAATTACACCCAGGTCTACGAAGGCGGCGCAGTTGTAGTACGTACCAGTCACGAGATCTCACCACGGCTCGAGCTTGGAGCTGTACTCTTAGATTACGTGCCTCTTCAGTAGCGATTGGCGCCAACTCCTCAAGCTCTTTTCCGGGAGACTCTAAGTTTTCAAAGCAGGTTAGTGATGCACGCCATTTTGGACCTATTTCACCATACCATATGTCCTTTGCTATGGCCGGAGAAACCACCAAGTCTTGGAGGATTGGTCGAATTTCAGATTCTACAGCAGTGCGAGAGGACAGTCTATGATGGATAGTTGAAGATTGCTGCTCAAGTGTCTCTAGATCATGGCTCATTACTTCAATTTCCTCCTGAAATTTACGGGAACGGCCAGCGATTTCATCGAGAGTTTTGAGTGTCGTAGTTGTAGTCTGCTCCAAAGACCTCAATATTTCTTCCTGAGGAACGGGCAAATTTTTGCTAATTTGAGGATCAGAGGGTTGCAGGTCTACGATATCCTCTGCTCGAGCACCCACGAGAGCGCTCACAGCTGCATCCATAACTCTGACTCATCCCAGTACTCCGAGAAGACTGAAAAATGCCGAAGGTTGTCCTTATTGACAACTACGATAGCTTTACATGGAATTTATATGAATATTTGTGTCGTGATGGAGCAGATGTTATTGTATACAGAAACGACAAAGTGACTATCGCCGCAATAGAGGCAGATGCGCCTGATATTATTATGATTTCTCCTGGACCAGGCCACCCTGATACAGATTCAGGTATCAGCAAAGACGTTTTCAAACATTTCATGGGGAAATTGCCTGTTTTCGGTGTTTGCATGGGACTACAGTGTATTGTCTCTGAGATGGGAGGTAGTATTGAGTACGCTGGAGAAATTGTTCACGGAAAGACCTCTGCGATCACTCACGATGGCCGTGGTTGTTTTCAGGGATTGAGCCAGCAGCTGAATGTGACAAGATATCATTCTTTGGCTGCAAATATCGTGACCCTGCCAGATGGCCTGGAAGTCAGTGCGCGGACAAAATCAGGGGTCATTCAGGGTGTGAGGCATAAAAAGTACATTGTGGAGGGAGTTCAGTTCCATCCAGAGTCTATCATGAGCCAGGAAGGACGCCAAATGCTCCGTAATGTCTTGAATTATCGCGGTGGTGAATGGTCGTCGAATTCAAAATCTCAGCCGGCTCAACAAGACAAGAAGTCTATTCTGGTAGAAATATATGATCAGCGACGTAAAGATGTTGCCCATCAACAAGGTTTGCCTGGTAAATCTTTTGGTGATTTGAAGAAAAGCCTAGAACTCGGTTTGGCACCTTCTTTAGTTGATTTTTATGAGCGTGTGTCAACGCCCATGTCTTTGATCGCAGAGATCAAGAGGGCCTCACCATCTAAGGGGATGATTGGTATGGGGATACATGCTCCTACTCAGGCACAAATATATGCAGATGCTGGGGCTTCCGCAATATCTGTGTTAACTGAACCAACGTGGTTTAAAGGTTCGATTGATGATCTTTCAAATGTGAGACGGGCTGTTGATAAGTTTGGAGAACACAGACCTGCAATTCTTCGTAAGGAATTTATATTTTCAACTTATCAAATTGCAGAAGCTCGACTTGCTGGAGCTGACACAGTCTTACTTATTGTGAAGATGCTCGATGATCAATTATTGAAAGAGCTTTACGACTACTCTGGAACCTTAGGGATGGAGCCACTGGTGGAAGTATCCAGTCTTGAAGAGATGAAGCGGGCAGTTGTACTCAAGGCCCGTGTAATTGGGGTAAACAACCGCGATCTTCATAGTTTCAATGTAGACATGTCAAATACATCGAAACTGGTTGGTCAAGTACCAAATGGAACCATTCTAATTGCCTTAAGTGGGATATATGGAAGGGATCAGGTAAAAACATATGAAAAAGAAGGGGTACATGCCATCTTAGTGGGCGAGTCTTTAATGCGATCGGCAGATCCCGCACAATTTGTGAAAGAACTCATAGAAAAAGAGTCGGATTAAACTTCATAGAACATTGATTTTGGCCTTTAAATAGTTGAGCCTATCTTTTTAGCTCGCCATAAATTAACAGCTATTAGCATAAGTTGAAAAATAATGCAAGGGAAAAAAGCCGCTCCATGAAGATCAGAGTTTGGAGTTGAGCCTTCTCCTCATATCTCTATGCGAGGTTCCCAACCTCCATAGCAAACGAAAGCCCTTTGACATTTCGTAAGATTTTCCAGTGTCATATGCTGTTAGGGCGCGCGAGAGAATGGCAGATGGGATGACAAAAGACATATCTGGAACGACTTCACCACCTTTATCACGCGCATTTGATGACATTAATCCAATCAATTCTCCATTGCTTAGGACTGCACCGCCACTACTTCCATTCCAGCAGCTCGCAGTGCAGATAATAATTGCCGGTACAAACTCACCATTTTCATGCGAATACAGCATACGGCTTATGACACCTTCTGACTTTAGTGGCTTAAACCCTGATCTAGGGGGGTAAAATAAACCAAAACCGATACTCTGCACGGTGGAACCCTCCTTAGGTGGATACGGATTGATTTTCACGGGGTGAGCTGAGAGAGGATCCTTCAAAACCAAGATAACTAAATCAACGCCTTTCAATGGCTCTTTTACATCAATTACACGGTTCCCTCCTGCATAAATAGGTCCTTTTGCCGCTGACACGACGTGCTTATTCGTGAGCACAATACGCGGTTTAACAATCACTCCTGAACCCCACATCCGTCTGCCAGATTCCATTATACAATCAACATTAACAATATAGGGACATTCGCACCTTAAATCACTGCTGTCGTATACCTCAACAGTCTTAGGCATGAATTCTTTTGGGATTGGTAGTTGAGACCACTCAAGTGCAACCATGAGTCGCCCTTCTCCATTTGACTTCACAAGTGTGCCTATAATCATTCCGAGAGAGTAGTTATCCACGCATACTTCGCCCCCAGCCATTCCATCAAGATACCTGGCATCCAAGAGAAGAGCCCCGTTCAACTCTCTGGAAAGAATGCCTGAAGAATTATAGCCAAAGAACAATGCTGGATTGACGGTGCCATATGGCGAACTTTTTAGCCTAACCTGTGTTCCTTCTGGTACTCCAGAAATTGGAACAAATGGACTAGTTCCAGAGAGGTCAGATATAGGTTCCAGCAACTCCAGCACGACAAGACAAGTGCCAGAGCTAGGAAGGAGGCTAAATGAAGCACCAAATTCTTTTTCTAGTGGAATCAGCCGGGTCAATTTCTCTATTTGTGTGACAACGGCAAGATCCCACAGGGCAGTTTTCGAAGTTACTTCAAGGCATACGTCAACACGTTCACCTACAAATAAATTATCTGCAATCATCAGTAACCATTGCTTTTTTCCATCACCGAACCAAATTGCACTCCCACACTCCCCCGTTTCTCGCCTCACAATCCCAATCCGATTCCGCGTCATCAGCCGTTAGCTCAGCACGAGTAATTCAGCATGGACCTCGGGGGTATGCTCAATGATGGAACAGCAACGCTTCATAGAGGGTCCGTGGATCATAGAGGGATAAGAACAAAGCCTTTGAAATACGTCAAACCTCCGATTTGGGCCTTGGTTTGGAATGGTCGCAAGAACAAGATTCATGACGCAAGTATAAGCGAGGTTCGACCAGAATTTCTTGCTGAGCAAGATTCCAGTACCAGTGGGCCAGGAGAAAATGCGCCGTATAAAATTGGTCCCGGTGGCAACCCCAGTTTGACTGGTTTGGGGCCGAGCCTGAGCGGCGTATTGCCAAAGGACGGCATGGCCAGCTATATAGCTGGTTGGGCATATGGTCTCATTTCTGAGCTCAACGAGAAAGATCGGAGTCATGTCGAGCTGGAATTTAAATTTGGCAGACTATTGAGCCGGCAAGGATCGGGGAGGCTTATGCTGCCCATCAGTACGGAGTCTGTTGTTGATCCATCGTACGCGCGTAATTCGACAACTTTTCATTCAGAGGTTGAAGAGACGGTATTCAAACATCTTGAGGGTATTTTGGATGGTCTTAATGGCCCAGCTATACCTCAGGATTTAGCGCGCACCGAGAGTGTTGGTAGAGACGAGATGCACGATGGGGATATCCGCGTGAGTTATGATGGAGATAATAAAATTAACGCTGTTATTCACAAGCAGCGTTTGAGTGATTTATTCATAGTCCAGCCACAATCGGCAATTGACATGCGAATCACACTTAGTGTGGAGCATCCCGTTGACCTACCAGATCCATTAGGTCCCGCTCGTCATGTAAGGCATAAATCAAGGTTGTCATGGACAACTGAAGGCCTTCGTGTTGATTTGACCTCCGTTCATACGGGCCATTTGCGGACCAAGGAAGCTGAGGTGGAAATAGATTCCAAGAAACTCATTTCAACTTACGAAGAGCAAATGAAGGGCTCGCAAAGCGCTCTGGATAAGTTCATGGAAGTGGTACTATTCGGGCTCGACTCTTGTAGGTTTTTGACCCGACAGTTTGGACCTTAAATGGTATAACCTGGAACCCACTCAATGCTGTTTGATCAGCAGTCACCAATCTATGTTAATTCATTAGTTTGGTATTTATGTATTTTAGCCATCTTACGCTATTCGCCATCCTGTATAATGTGGTTCTGCTAGAAAAAAATTACATAAGCGCTAAATGGCGAGGCCGACTAAAGAGCAGAGAAAAGTCAAACGCCAGTCCCAGGAGGCCGCATTCTTATCTATCCAGCAGCAGGTGAAAGAATTTAATGGAGATCCTAAGACATTCAGTGATCTCCCACTTAGTAGATCAACTCAGCTTGGGTTACGCGGGGCTCACTACGTAAATCTCACTGATATCCAGAAGGAATGTATTATCCCTGCGTTGCAAGGACACGATATTTTAGTGGCAGCCCGTACTGGATCTGGAAAGACTCTAGGCTTTCTTGTTCCTATCCTGGAGAGACTGTGGGCGGAGCGTTGGAGCCAACCTGATGGACTTGGATGCTTGGTTATAACGCCGACGCGAGAGCTTGCGATACAAATTTTTGAGGCTTTGCGACGGATTGGAAACCACCATACTTTCAGTGCAGGGCTACTAATTGGCGGTAAAAATGTAAAAGAGGAAAAGGAAAGGGTTGGCCGATTGAATATCTTAGTCGCAACGCCGGGCAGACTCCTACAACATATGGACGAATCACCAATGTTTGATACTACCAATCTCCAAATGTTGGTCCTTGATGAGGCGGACCGAATTCTTGATATGGGGTTCAAAAAAGCTTTGGATGCAATTGTCGCTAATTTGCCCCAGGAACGCCAAACCATGTTGTTCAGTGCGACACAAACCCGCAAGGTAAGTGATTTAGCTCGCTTGAGTTTGAATAACCCTCGATTTATTAGTGCGGGAGCTGTCGACAACTATGTGACAACTCCAAAGGAACTGGAGCAATATTTTACTGTGGTTTCGATTCCGGAAAAGCTTGATACGCTCTGGAGTTTCATTCGCTCACACACTCAGCAGAAGATATTGGTATTTTTCAGCTCGTCGAAGCAGGTGAGGTTTGTTTATGAAGCTTTCAGGCGACTTCAACCAGGAATACCGCTTTTGCATTTGCACGGACGTCAGAAGCAGACAGCACGTCACGAGGCGACGAAAAGATTTTCAGGAAGCCGTTCAGCCTGCTTAATCGCCACAGATGTGGTTGCTCGTGGGATAGACTTCCCTCTTGTTGACTGGGTTGTTCAGGTAGATTGTCCAGAGGATAGTGCAACCTACGTACATCGTGTAGGCCGTTCAGCACGCGCCGGAAAACCTGGTAGAGCCCTTCTTTTCTTAACAGAGGAAGAGGAAGCTCCATTTATCTCAGAGTTGCGAGTGCGGAAAATAGAAGTTCAGAAGTTAGCGGTTCGAGCCTCTAAAAAGAACACAATTCAGCCAGATGTCCAAGCACAATGCTTTCATGATCCAGAGCTCAAGTACTTGGCTCAGAAAGCCTTTATATCTTATGTGCGTAGCATTTACCTGCAACCAAATAAGCAGGTATTTAATGTGAAGAATGTTCCATTAGAGGCATTTTCACAGTCTCTCGGACTTGCCAGTACACCACAGGTGAAAATTAAGGGCACTGGTGAGACAAGGAAGCAGCTTAAGAACCAACCACGAGCATTAATGGAACCGTCGGAGCCGAAGAAAGTTAGGACAACATATGACCGGATATTCGAACGGCAGAACCAGGATGTACTCTCAGAGCACTACCAAAAACTTCACAAGAAGTCTGGAGCTGAGGATGATGAAGATAATGACGACTTCCTTTCTCTGAAACGGCAAGACCATACGCTCGACGAAGAAGCTACGAGGTTACAAGAAGATCCTCCGTCTCAGCGTGCATTGAAGAGGGCACTGTCGAAGAAACATAGCTCCAAAGGTAATCCAACCAAGCTGGTATTTGATGACGAGGGCGTATCACATCCACTATACGAATTTCAGAACGAGGCCGACTTTGAGAATGCTGGAAGTGCCGAGGAGCAACGTGCTAAGTTTGTGCAGGATGAAGCGATGGCCATGCTTGATCGTGATATGGAGGATAAGAGAGTAGTTAAAGAGAGAAATGCCGAAAAGAAACGACTGCGCAAGGAAAAGGAGCGTCTTGCACAGGAAGATGAATTTTCGGAAGAGGAGGGACCAGATAGTGAACCTGAAGAATCTCAGCCTCAGTCCAAGCGACCGAAGGTAATGGAGGTTGAAGAACCAGAGACCCTAGAGGATCTCGAAGCACTTTCGCGTCAACTTATAAGTGGACGGTCCTCATGAAGGCATGTGGAACATTGAACACTTGTAGATAATTGCATTTTGAGAAACCTAACAACCTTAAGATCCCATTAAAAAAGTAGTTTGTTGGTTCTAACTTATATACTCAAAAAATCTAATCTTGATCCCAATCACCACCCTGTTTAGGAATATCTGGACCACCTGCCCGTCGAGCTACCACAACCTGGTCAACAGAAAGGACAGTAACAGCTGCTTCTGCAGCAAGTCTCAAAGCAGACTTCTTAGTAGCGAATGAATCAACTATGTCTGTAGAGAGGTCGTTACGAGAGTACCTGGCGTAAAGCTGAGATAGAACCTCCTGGGCGTCCTCACCTGCGTTGTCTGCCAAGGACCTTGGGACCACTTCTAGTGCTTCTGCAAATTTCTTGATTGCATGTTGACGTACCCCAGGTGTCTTTTCACCCTCCTGTGTAACAGCAGATGCCAATGAAATTTCGCTATAGCCTGAACCAGGTACTAGGCGTGGATCAATTGTTAATGTTTTGACTACTGCCACAGCCTGTTGAAGTACCCTGTCGATATCATCAAGACTAGACTGTGTTGCACCACGTAGCACTATGGTAGCTGTTCGCGTGCTAGACTGGGTCTGCTCAAAAATGGTCACCCGGTCACCGCCGATCTCTTTAATGCTTACTTGGTCAACAAATCCGAGCTGGTCAGCTGGTGGAACACAAAGTTTTGGCTGAGGAGCAGCTCCTGTCACTCTGCAGAGTCGTTGCAAGTCAAATTTTGAAGGGACCCTGTGCACCAGAATTCCATAACGGCTAAGATAGTACAACATTACCTGGCCCACTCCAGATCCAGCAACCACAACGCCAACACCGGCAGATGCAAGCTTAGAGACGAAATTGTCAATTTGCTTTTCCTCGTCCTTTGAAAAAGACATCAACTCTGAGGCATTGTGAAGAAGAACTGTTCCCTTAGTCTCGGTGGTAGCGATATCTACTGGTGCAGTAAAAACAGCCACTTTGGCCGAAGTCGCACTTTTCACACTCCCTTCAGGAGCCACAGGGAAAACAAGACCCTTCAAGACTTGGCTCATCTCCAAAGAAGCGCCTAAAATTTTAACGACACGTATGTTATCGACGTCGAATTTTCTTCTGTCCGACGGTATAACAACATTTACAGCCTCGGAAACCAGTGGCGCGAGAACATCTGCATTGTCGGCAAGCTTAGATGCAATGACTGGTTTTATAGCTTTTTCCCATTCGGTGCTAGTGGCTTCTCCACATATTAACTTCGGCAGCGAAGATTCAGCTATCTTTGAAGCAACCTCAAAACCTTCCACGACTTCAGAAGGAGACATGCCAATACGCAACAGGTCCTCCGCCTTTGCCACAAGTTCACCCACCAATATGAGTGTCAGAGAAGAGCCATCACCACAATCTGCAGCCTGCTGCTGTGCAGCCATCACTACTAGTTTAGCTGCTGGGTGTACAGTCTCCATTTCTCTCAACATAGTAGCTGCATCCGAGGTAAGAAATGTCTTGCCTAGCCGATTCACGATAATCTTTGCTCGGCCGTCGGGACCAAAACTGGTCTTCATCATTGATGCAAGCTCTCTTACAGCAAGTAAATGCTGAGCACTGTCGCTCTTGTAGCTCGTGTATCCATTTTTAAACAGACCACTACTAGGATCTGAGGGCAGCGCTGCAGGCATTTGTGACTAAGCCTGACCTATGGATCCGTGGGCATCTATAAACTCGGTATTGCCCACGCCGGAGGCCTTAGAAAAGGATGGTAATAGTGCAAGAGAGTCTGCATTAAAACTGGAAACTTATCTATGTCAACAGATACGCAACAGTAAGCCGACGGAAGAGTCACTAGCTCGGATCGCAGAGGGTCCTGGCCAGCTTCAAGACTTAGTTAAAAAAGCAGCGGACATCCATGCTGTGGGATATGATGCCTTGACTCGGGTTGATGGTGTTACTCATGAGATTAAGCGGCTGGATCGTACAAAGGAGAATCTCACCCAGACTATTCGCATGCTACGACAGTTTCGAATGTTGTCAAAGCTGGCTACCCAGTTGCAACAGCTGTTGAAGGCAAAAAGATATGATGAGATACCTGCATGTGTTGGTGCAGCTTCTGATCTGGCTACTTTTTTTAAGCCATTCAGAAGCTTACCACGTGTTGCCGAGCTCAGCCAACAAGTTACAGCCTTAGAAAACGAGTTATTTCAAAATGTCTGCGATGATCTAGTCCATGCAGTACATAATTCTCGTGGTGATCTTAAAAGTGGCATACAGTCTATAGCAGCTTTGAGGAAGGAAGACTACAAGGATCAGCTTATGCGTAAGTATGCTGATACTATGCTGGCTGAATACCGGCGGATTTTTGGAATTTCTGACGAAGCGGGGAGCCTGGAGAATGTAAAGCAGCGGTATACATACCTTCGAAAAATCATTTTCACGAGACACGAGCTGTTTGACTACTGGTTCCCAAATGAATGGAATGTACGGGACTTCTTGATCTCCACAGCCCTATCTCAGACTAGGAGCGACATTATTGCTGGCCTTAAATCACTCAAGTTTGAAACTGAGCATGATATTCAGGTTCTTGTTTCATCATTGGCAGAAACCAGGGAGTTTGAGGTACCATTAAGGACAAGGAAACTTAGTGAACTTTACACTCCCTTTTTAGAACACTGGGTTGAATTTCAGGATCATCAAATTGAGAATGCTATCAAACAATATCGTCGCCAGCCAGCTATTGGAAGTGAATCAGAGGTATTTCAATCCTCTACGGACCTGGTTCACATTTACCGTGCATTGCTACAGCAAATGCAACGCATGTCCTCAGGACCTCCTCTTCTTTCACTAGGTCGTGTGTTCAGTCATTGGTTCAAACGTTACTGCGACGATATACTTGGCGGTTCGACTAAGAACCCACGTCGCGTTGCGCTTACTGCACACTATCTCCAGACTACTGTTACACAACTAGAGTCAGCGATCAGTGAAAGTCTCGATGAGAAATTAAGAGATGAGCTTGATATTAGTTCTTGCCGTTCACGAATGGCTAGCTACTTAGATGCAGCTGTAGAGACCCTGGCGGTAAGATCTGCAGATCAGGTTGAGAAAGGCTGGATCGACATGGCGCAGGCCAACTGGAGAGGCAGAAATGATGTAGATGGAAGTGCGCAGCCGTATGTTGCAACTATCTCTGTTGAGCTTGAAACATCAATGCGGAAGGCAATGACTGGGTTTGAAAATGCACCAGGTACTATATATCATCTCTGCGTCCGTGTGGTAGAGATCATTTGCGTGAATTTTCTGGCAACAGGTCTCCGTGCAGCAAAGCCTGTGTCAGAATTGAGCGCTGAACAGTTATTATTGGATTTCAGTGCACTTAAGAAGACGTTGACAGGATTACCCAACTTGGTTGAACACTCAGAGTCCGTGCGACTGAAGCGCTTTCCTGAGACCGTTCATCGCACTTTAGATGAGACGGAGGCTATCATCAAGACGTTAATGGGAAGTCCCGAACCCCAGGATGCTTTCGTGCGCCAATATATAACCCTTGTGAAAGACAGAAGCCCTGCAAATTTCCGCAAGGTTGCTGAGGCCAAAGGATTGCGATATCAGCCTATGGCAGTTGAGAATTTCAAGCTGCTGGCTTCACAAGACCCTAATCTGATAAAACAGTCACCCCTCCTCCCCCAGATATCTCTAATACCTCCTGCCGTGGAACGCCCTGAATCACCAGGTATGTTCCGGGAGAATTTTCGACGCATTGGTGAACTGCTCCGACCGAGTGGCTAAAATATTTATTTTCTAGCATTTAATCTCACTGTACAATTAATGTAAGATAAGCTAAACGTGGCCGTCTGATTTAAAAAAAAACGATGTAATATACTTTACATTCAGAATGAAGTCAAATAACCTATTCCTAAGCAATCTACTTGTAGAATTCAAACTTGTCGGCCTCACTACCGGTTTTAACTTGCGACGAGTAAGCTTCCTCTAGATCCTGCTGTAAGATGATGTAGCGGTTTTTCCTGACAGCTCTCAAACCTGCATCTTGCATTATAGCAGCAATAACGGCACCACTTAGAGGATCGTTTCTCATGACAAGCACATCTAAATCAGCCTCTGGGGCAAGACTCATCTTAGACGCAATCGTTGTGAAGATAAGTCGGCGCTCACGGCGGTCCCTTAGATTGGGGAACTCGATTTTTCGATCTAGACGCCCAGGGCGCATTAGTGCTGGGTCAAGAGTGTCAGCCCGGTTAGTTGCCATAATTACCTTTACGTTTTCTGCTTGGTCGAAACCATCCATTTGATTGAGAAGCTCAAGAAGAATACGTTGGACCTCACGATCCGCACCAGTCTGTGCATCAAATCGCTTTGTCGCAATGGCATCAATTTCATCAATAAAGATAATGGCCGGGGAGTTCTCACGAGCCAGTCGAAACACATCACGTACCATCCGAGGACCCTCACCGAGGTACTTTTGTACAAACTCAGATCCGACAACGCGAATGAAGGAGGCATGGGTGTTGTTTGCCACAGCCTTCACCAACATTGTTTTGCCTGTACCCGGTGGTCCAAACAAGAGTACACCACGGGGTGGATCAATACCAATCTGCTTGTAAAGATCAAACTCAGTGAGTGGTAGCTCCACTGCCTCCCTGATTTCCTGCTTTTGCATATCCAAACCACCGACGTCGGCATATGACACGTCAGGCTTCTCGTCTGCCCCGAGCATTGAGATACTGGAGTCTGCCTCAGGTGGAAGGATGTCCACTAGTGCATTCGAGTGCCTGTGTAATGCCACAGAAGTAGATGCTTTGAGAAGCTCCTTGTCGAGAGTGGAAAGAATGCGGACTGCGTAGTTCGACCCCGTTGTCGATGAAACAATCCCTGAGTTCTGATCAATAGCTTCTAGAAACTGGCCAAGCACAAGAGGTACACTTTGGATGCGCTTAACCTCTTCCTGGGCGCGAATCAACTCACGCTTGAGGTGCCGCTGCTCATCTTTAATAAAGTCCTCCTGTAGCGCCAAGAGTTCCAGTTCATGCTCCAGCACTTTCAACCTCACATACTCATTGGTTGTCGTCTCACCAGTGGCTGTGTGGGCATGTGCGGCCGGCGCAACAATACCCAGTTCCTCCATGGCTGTTGAATATTGATGACAAACCGATGGTGGCAAGGACGGATACTTTTGGGGAAGGCCTGTAGGTTATATGATTGAGATTGATATATGTATTTAGTCTAATATATCCAAATAATGCAACATAAAATACCATTGGGTTTCTCGTACCCTAGATGTGCGCTGGAGTGATCCGGTGAAATGCAATATGCTTATTGTATGGTCTGAATTAGCAGCCACTTGCTTCTTTTCAATTCTTTTTCAGCTTGAAGTTCATTGCAAACTCTTTTAAGAAGCAGCCCAACCATATAAATACAACTTTATGGCTAAACTAAGCCAAGCGAGTCGTTATCGTTGTGGGCTATCAGGGAAGGGGATTTCCTGAGAGCTATTCACTTTGAGGAATTAGACATGTGAGCACCAATAAAGATACCAGTGATAAATAATTACAGTGATTTCTCAAGCGAGGCTTCAAGGTATCGTTATTATCAACTCTGCATTTCCAATTAACAACACATCCTGATCAAGAACTTCTACGAACTTATCAGGTTCGAGATCCTTCCCACTTAAGCATACATAGCCATCCAAAGCGGTCACATAGAGTCCAGGCTCGCGGTTGTGAGGCTTTCTAAACTGCAAAGCAGCATGATAAACGCATGCGCCCGGAATTGAAATATCGCGTCCTAGAATGTAATTACTCCGGCTTAAGGACTGCAAGCTTGTGAGATTTCCGTTTTGAAGTATATGTAATTTGGGGGAAGGTAATAAAGCGTTGCATCGATCTAAGGGCTCGCTATACCTGGGTTTGACTGGTAAGAGGCCTTTCTGTATAGCATCTTCCTCAAGTATTCCACTAAGACCATAATTAGGGCGCTCAATAACTGCATGGAAACGCTTAGCTGTGCCCTTTTTGATCCTTCCCTCTGCACTCTGCCGGACACCGCTTCGCGGCGCCATTATCGATTACTTCAGCGCGATCCACTTGCCTTAAGTGGTACCACAATTGGAAAGTAACATTATGCATTATGAGGATTGCATCCTTATCTATACATTAATTAATTAGCTATTTTATTTTATGCTTGCACTTTTATAAAAAAAATATTACTCGTCATTCTTGTCAGAGTTCTTGTCATTGTCAGAATCATCAGAACCGATTGAATCGTCGTCCACAAAATTTTCCTCGTCCTCATAGAGATATTTAGGTAAATACCCACCAAGTTCTATACAGCGACGGAAAAAAGAGTATGTGCGAGCCCTGTCGTCAGGATTGAGTTTCATATAGGTCATTCCGGCCAGGCACCAAATCATCGGATTTGAATAATAGAGTGATTGCATCGATGCCCCCTCTGCACGCTCAAAAGCCGCCTTCACATCGCCTGCATCCATCTTAATGAGGATATCTGAAATTACATACTCGTTTGAGGCCTTTTCATCTTTGGCATGGACGATAGCCCAATCCAAAAACCTAGTTTGCAGTGTACCCGGATGTTGACCGGTTTTTTTCTCACGCCATGCTAACAGTTTCAACGCCACAGTCCATAATTTGCGGATTTCTATGTATGGTTCGCGAATAAGAACACAGAATACCCGCCATGCTCGGGCCAGATCACCACGATCTAAAAGGACATACAACAGCGTTGTCATTATTTGTTGACTGCGTCTTCTATTCAGAATACGCTGCCAGTCATCATGATATTGGCACAATTCTATATTAATTCCTGGAACATAGTTGGTTCTTTGAAGGAAGTCTCGGGTTTTCCTGGACAGCCTCGGGTTGTCAACAAGTTCTTGCGTATATGGAGAGTCAGCAATGAGCCTAGGCTCACATTTATTTCGTGGCAGATTTTCGAGACCTGCACGCAGTACGTATGCTCTCCGCTGTGCAGTTGGTGCACGATTGGTCAGAGGGTCAACATCAAAGTCATATACTCGCCGCATTGGTCTCCAATGGCCCTGCTGTGCTGCATATTGTGTTGCAGCATCCCCAACAACATTTCCCTGGTCGTCGTACAAGTTCTGAGTACCTAGTCCAACTGACCCCCCTTCCTCGCGGTGCTCAGTCAATCCACCAGCAATCCCCTCTCGGGCTTCTCTCCGCTCCTCCAACCTAATAAGTCCACGGGTACGAGACTTTACAGAAACCACGCTATCATCGTAGTATTCTACAAAGGCCGATTTAAACATTGCATGGTAATTATAGGATTATTAATAATTAATATATATGTCGAACTAATTAAAAGTCTGCTTCAGTTATTTTGGCCTCCTCGCAAATGGATTTGAAGTAAGATCCATCTGTATTAAATAGATCATGTGGTGGACCGATTTCCGCAGCTTGCCCTGCCTCCATCACCAGTATTCTGTCGTAATGAAGAATAGTTTCAAGACGATGAGCTATGCACAGGACCGTGCATGCCTTAAATTCACGAGCTATGGTCTCTTGGATCATCATATCAGTCTCGAGATCAACCGATGCCGTTGCTTCATCTAGCACGAGAATCCGTGATTGTCTAACGAGGGCTCTGGCCAGCGTAAGAAGCTGGCGTTCCCCAAGACTGAAATTGGACCCCTCAGAATCAACCTTCGTGTCTAAGTGGAACTTATGGAATGAAAAAGCCGCTCCTGAATCATCCATCTCATCTTTGCGGACAACACCAGAGCGTCTCAATGCATCCCATAGCTCTGCATCAGTGTGACCATTGAACGGATCAAGGTTCGACCTGATAGTACCTTGAAACAATACTGGTTCTTGGGGAATGATAGAGATTTTAGCACGAAGATCTCCTAATCCCAAGGTCGCGATGTCTATTCCGTCGATCTCAATATTTCCGCTACTCAGCTCTGTTATGCGGAATAAAGCGGTTACGATGGTAGATTTACCTGCTCCTGTGCGCCCGCATATTCCAATCCTCTCTCCACCTTCAATACTCAGGTTAAGATCTTTGAGAACAAGAGGGAGGCCTGGACGGTATCGAAGTGAAGCATGTTTAAGAATTATAGAACCAGAATATGGCCAGTTTGCCGGTGGTGCAGCTTCTGGGATAGAATAATCAGCTTCTTGTGGCAAGTTAAACGCAAGCTCATGCAGTCGCTCTACTGAATTGAACTGGTTTTCCAACTCTGTCAGCATAGGCAAGAGGAGAACAATAGAGATACTTACCGATGGCAAGAGACTTAGCAGCAGTCCGACCTTCGACGCGTCAAGGTCAAAAACTTGAAATACGGAAAGAAATATAGCCAGCCAATTTACAAACAATGCAGTAGCAACGACTCTTAGCGATAACCAATACTGAGATGCTAAGTTCACCTGAAATGAAATATTCATGTCGTCAATACGGTCATTGAGCCTGTTACGAAAATGATCTTGCTGGCGATACCCCAATATCACCATCAAGCCACCAATAGTTTCAGTCAATACTGTGAACATATTCGAGCGAAACAAAGAATTAATCCGCTTGAGCTCACGTGCCGATGCTCGGTAAAAGTTTAGCATGACGAAGGCTGACACCACAATAGGAATCAAAAGAAGGGCCGTATAAGGCACATATACGAAAATTGTGATCAACGAGGTAGCCAGCATTGCACTACTGAATAGCACCATACGAAGTATCATGAATAGAGCTGTATCGAGACTTGCCACATCATCTGTAAATCTATTGATAATTCTTCCCAAAGGCGTAGAGTCAAAATAAGACATTGGCGCACGATAGATATTGGCCACTGCAGAATTGTGGAGATGTGAAGAGCTATTAAAACAGAACACACCAACAGAGACTGCCATTGTGATGAAAAATATAGCACGTAGAGATATTATTAGGCAGTAAAAACCAATGTACCAACCACTTTTCTCGTCATAACGGTTTCCAGTCCAAAATTGAAGCCAAATGCTTTGCATTGCTTGGCCCACCGCAACACAACATACCACTAGGATAATGATGGGCACGAATGCGAGTCCAATTACAGAACCGCTTCGAAGATAATTCAGAAGAATATCACCTGTGATAGCTCCTCGAGCACGTTGCTCGTCCTGCATCAACTTACCCTTTCCTTGTGGTTGTCTAGACAGTTGTGGTTTCACATCGTTGGTATGCAATACTTTCAATGGAACAAATTCCTCATCAGCATCTTCTCCACTATCATTCTCGCGGGAAACATCCTCTCCATCACTCTCATCTTTATTCTTGGATAGCTTAGAGAACAGTTCATTGAAAGTGGCATTTTGCTGGAGCTCAGAGAGCGTTCCAATAATAACCTCACCACCGCCTGGCATATATACAATACGGTCAGCATATGGTAGCAAGCTCAGATTATGGGTAGTCATGATACGTGTTTTCTCTCCAAGTAATCCTTGTATGCATAGCGAAAATAAATGAGCTGAGACCTTGGCATCTACAGCACTGAGAACATCATCCAGAAGGACCACATCACCCAAATTGTAAACACATCTTGCTAATGCTATTCTAGCTTTTTGTCCCCCGCTTAGCGTGATTCCACGCTCTCCCACCTCGGTAAAATCTCGTTCACTGAAATTTTCAAAATCAGGTTCTAGACAGCATGCATGTACGACCTTAGCATACCAAACAGGATCATAATCGGAGCCAAACAAGATATTGTTTCGCACAGTATCATTTTGACTCCACGTTGACATGACGCTCGAGATTGTACCACGGATTCCAACACTTCCTTCATATTTGCAGACGCTTCCAAGAATTGCATTTAGGAAGGTGGTTTTTCCGGATCCGATGGGACCAACGATCATTATGAGCTCACCTTTTCTTGTACTGAAGTTAATATTTTGTAACCCAGGGAACCCTTTGGCGCCAGACCGAACCATTTTCTCATTGCTGTCTTCTGTAGCAACTAAGTCCTGGTCAGGAATACCTGGCATGGTAGCTACTTCTTCGACGATTTTTTCATGTCGCAGTCGCAGCCAACGCTTCCACTTGGCACGGCCTTTTTCCTGTTTGGTAGGAAGGGGAACATTCCATTTAAATGTGCCATTGGAGATAGCAATACTTACTTGACTATCTTCTGGCAAAGAGTAGACGTAGTTAGGTTCTTCAGAGGCGCGAAATAAATCATTCAAACGCCGAACAGAGATCCAAGCATCTGAGTGAGAGGTAAGTGCTGTACTGAACATCATGGATAGTGGCACAAATAATTGAAACAGAGTAAGGGATGGGAAGGCCAAGTCTGGGGATAAATTATTACCAAGGATGATACGGACAGCAAAACTCAAAACCCCTGCAAAGGTAGGAAATGACGATAGACTGGCATCGGTAAATCCTTCAATCACCGAGAGAACCTTAAGAAATCCTGTTTCCTGGAATCGCTCTTTTGAGATTAGATCTACAAAAGATTTTTCCCAACCATAAAACTTGATCACACGCATATTTTCAACAGTCTCACGCACAGCCGCAATTCGTTTGTCGGCATAAGGCAATGACTTACGACGTAGCTTCGTAATGAAGCGGCTAATAAATACGTTGAGGAAGATTCCCAGGAGAACTAGTCCGCACCCAGGCAATGCAGCTACTCCTAGATTATGGATCAGTACACCCAAAAAACCACCAAAAGCAGGTATGAAGACCAAAAGGGTGGCAGTCCACCTTGCAGCCATAAATATACGATTTGTATCAGTTGTAATTAAGGACGTTATTTGTGAACCTGGGAATTGCTGGCGACCCGCAGGGCTTAACTTCAAAACTTTGTCGTAAACAGCACTAATTAGAATTGTACGACATAACTCGGCGAAATAGCGCGTCTTATATCCATTCCAGACAAAAAGCCATTGAAAGGCACCTGACACGGCAGTATATCCAAATGTAAACCCTATGGCCCTTCCCCTCTCACCAGTATTACCCAGGTATACTTTATCGACAGACGAAATTAAAGATCGAGAAATTAGCGCCATTCCAACGTCACCTCCTATATATACACAGCTTGTGATGATGGTATCTAGGAAAATCCATCGCAAAGCAAAGAGCATAGCGAAAAATTCCTGATACGGTATACCACCTCTTGACTTATACTTTTCAAGCTGCCGTCGGTAATCCTCCATTCGGTATTTATTTTTTTCCTGCTCGGGTATCGTCCAAGCATCTTGTATCTCCAATATTCTGTCAAATCCTTTTCGGAGTAACGGGCTAATCCAACCCCATGTAAGTCTATTAAGGTAATTGCTCGAGTACTTAGGACATACTTCGCGCGCTTCAGGAAGCGGCTTGACTTTTGACCCTAGAAGTTTCACCAGGAATTTTGAATGTTGGCGAGGTGTGACTTCTGTGCCGTCCACAATAATTGTTGACATCTCGCGGCCAACTTTTCGAACCTCAACATCATTTGTATTAGATAGATGATCACTTTCTATACTAGAATCCACTTCATTCTGAATGGTCTTCTTCATGGCAGGCCTTTTCTCGCCTCCTATAGAAATCCAGTCGACCTCTATTACTTATCGCTTACCCCAACCCTTCGTTTATATTAATATTTCATAAGCGGTGAGCTGTTGGGCTCGCCGGAGGGATAATTGGCGGACTAACACCAAGCTGATATAATATGAGCCTCGCCCACGGCGCTGCATGAATTTTTCGCAAGAAAGGAATAAGTTCATGTACAAAAATAATATTCCTTATTTCTACGGAAAATCTCTCTCTTGGGCCTTGAGACAAGGGAAAGGGTTAAGACTTGAAAGAGCGATAAGAAGTGAGCTAATAACAGTTTATTTTATTGGGCCGTTGTTCACGTCTCTCTGAAGTGATTTATTGTACTCAAATTGCTGAGTGAGTGTTAGAAGACCGTGCATCTGAGTAAGCAAGTCACTCTAGGCCGGTAGCGGCAAGAAAGAGAGGTGTGGGGCTGCATTCCATAGTTGCTACTTTTGCGTTAACGCAATGGCAAGTTATGGTGAATCCAGTCAAAAGCGTCTGTGGACACTAACCCGGAAGGATCTCCAGGAAAGACGAGAGAGACTCATCCACATCGACTCTCAAGATCACAATACACGAACAATAAATGCATGGGAGGAGCCGGCAAGAATATGCCTATTTGAGCTCACAAATGAGCTTGGATTCAGGCTTCAAGCTCGACAACGTGTTATTGCCACAGCACATACCTATCAAATGAGATTACTTACGAAAGTTACCTTACATGAAATGAATGCATACCTGATAGTTGCAACATCACTTTATGTTGCGGCTAAGGTCGAGGAACAGCCACAGCATGTACGTACAGTGTGTAATGAAGCCCGGGGTTTGTGGCCGGACCGCATGCTGTATGAGCCTACCCAAATCGCTGAGTGCGAGTTTTATTTGATCGACGAACTATCAAGTTGTTTGATTATATACCATCCTTATTTTGCACTGGATCCCATTAGACGGGCGATGTCACAGTATATTGCACTTTCAGCTGAGGAGGTTCAGGGAACTTGGGAGGTTTTGAACGATTCTTACGCGTGCGACGTGATGCTCTTATATAGACCATCCGTGATCGTTCTGGCGGCTATATACTTCACTCTTCTTCTAAGACCACACTTATGCACTACGTCTACTGATCCTCAGAAAAGAAAGAAACGTGTTGAGAGCCTAGCCCAATTTCTAGGCCAATGCGACTGCAATCTGGACGAACTTGCAAATTGTGTGCAGGAGATCCTTAGTTTATATGCTCGCTGGGAGAAGCACAACCAAAAGAGAGCACTTAATGAGCTTAACAAGGCTTTAGTTTGACGAATTAATTTATTACGCTAGTGTAGATAAGACAATGTAAAGCCGTCTTCAGCTGCGAATGGTTAAGATGCTCTACTATAGCACAAAGTAAGACAGGTCGATCTAAGAGAAGATCTTTTTGAACTTGTCCTTCAAGCTCCTCTTGGGCTCAGCGGGTGGTTTCTGCTGTCGCTCAGAGGGTTGATGGTGCACATGAGCATCCCTCGGATGTTTCGCGGACTGCTGGGGGGAGAGCAGGGAGGTTTTAGACTTGTTAGGCGACAAAACGGGATAAGCGTTGAACTCAGACATGAGAAGTTGCGGTTTGCGATAACAAAGAAAACTGACTAACCTATATCGTGAGCTTACGGTATCAGATCTTCTCTGTGTTTGTAAAACAAACAATCCTAGCAACGCAAGATAACCAGATAGATAGCTCGCCGTTGAAAGTTACGGTATTTATTGACAAATCCATGAATCTATTACCTATTCTATAAAGTATCGGTGAAAAATAAAAATTAGCATGGGTTCACGGATCCGCTAGCTTTGGCAATGTATGTAGTTTTGCTTCATCGGTAAATACTGAAATGTCCAAAAAGACTTTTGGCTGGCTAGCCAAGAAGGGCATCATGAGGCCGACGCTCCCCAGAAACTCTTCTCCGTGCGACTTCCTCTAGAGGAAGTCCAAAATCTTCATCGAAGGAACTCATGCGGGAATGCACACGCGAATTCCGACTCTGGGTCATGCTACGACGTGTTTGGATTCCGCCCACTGCATTATCGATAGGCATGGTGCTGAACGTTTTACCTGGAAATAGAAAGCGCGGATCTTCGGCACGGGAAACGTTAAGAATGTATACACCGATAAAAATGACACCAAAACCAAGCACTAATGATACACTGGCAACAACATCGCTGGTATTGAATCCACCAAACAGTATAAAACTTGCCAGAAGAGTACATGTCGTAAATGTGACATAGTAGAGAGGGTTTACAATCGAGGTATCGAACTGATCAAGTGCTCTGTTAAAGTAGTTCATTTGAGTTAGTATACAAATGACCACGACCACAATGAACACGTACGTGCTGGGGTGCGTGAATTGGTTAGAGCCACCAAAAGTAAGCTTCAGCGCAATACCAAATGCTTTGATGCTCATGACACTGATACTACCGACTGCCGAACAGATAGATATGTAAACCATGGGATGCCGTTTCCCATACTTTGGTGCCACGCCATAGATCATCCAAACGCTAAAGATCAATACCAAAACCACGTATACCAGGAAGGGCCAACGCACTGCATATGCTAATATTTCGTCAACAGTCTGCACATCCTTATCCGGTGGGGCATGAAGAATGATAACAACGGAACCAGTCAAGCACAGCGCACATCCCAATTTTCCAAGTAGACCTAACTCCTCCTTAAGAAATACAGACGCCAAAACAGCCCCAATTATTACCGAGAGCGCACCTAGTGGCGTCACCAAAATCGCTGGCGCGAATGTATAAGCTGCAAAATTGGCAATTTCACCAAGAGCCATCGTGGCAATTCCTGCCCACCAGAGTGGCCGTTTCAGGTACTCATAGTTATCCGAGGATTGGTCTCCTGCATTCTGAAGGCCTTTCTTCGTGATGATGAAACTTGTTCCTATTGCCAAAGAGCTGGATATAGCCAGTCCAAGCCCAATATATTTATCTGCCAGGGCCATCGGATGACCTAAACTAGGTGACACAGAGGCAAAATAAGGTGGTATGTGGCCCACAGGGGGAATCTAATCCAAGCAGTTCGGCATTAATCTATATAGAGTCTATTCCAGTACTTTTAAAATTATGCATACAACGTTTTGCCAGGGAGAATGATTTTGTTGTCCCCCGTCACCTAAAAAAGCTGCTGAGTAACCCTCATCTCTTGTCGTGAAGGAGGATGTCAAGCTCCGTCGAACGTGAGTTCACGCGAGGCTTGCTTAATGAGGGAGTGCGTATGGATGGAAGAGATTTTGAGACTTTAAGGCCTGTTGACTTAGAGTTCGGCTCGGGTTATGGCAGCGCAGAGGTGCGGCTTGGAAATACCCACCTGGCGGTTCAGGTTTCTGCCAGTGTCATTCCTCCCAGGCAAAATCGGCCATTTGAGGGCGTATTTCACATCACCACCGACGTTAGCTCAATGGCTTCGCCAAAATTCCAAAATAATCGTCCAGGACCTGAGGAAGTTACCGTCAGCCGACTAATCGAAAAAAGCATTAGACGATCTGCGGCCCTTGATCTTGAAAGTCTTTGCATAGTAGCTGGGAAGAAGTGCTGGTGTATACGGGCGGACGTGCATTATCTGGACTATGACGGCGGACTGGTGGATGCAACTTGCATAGGAGTGATTGCTGCCTTACAACATTTCAGACGACCAGATACCTCGATTGATGGCGATGAGGTTATTATACACTCAATAGATGACCGTCCACCCGTGCCTCTGTCTATACTTCATGTCCCAATCTGTGTTACATGGTCATTTCTCCCTGACGATATTTCCCTGGTGGACGCCACTGCTCAGGAGCAGGAACTGAGAATAGGTGAGATGACAATAACCATCAATAAGGACAACCAATTGTGCCAAGTCACAAAAGTGGGGCCCCCTCCGCTCTCCCCAACCACCTTACATGAGTATTGTAACCGAGCCCATGAGATAGCAAAATCATTGACGTCGAAGATCCAGGCAAAGTTGAAAGATGACTTTGCAACCCGTAATCGTGGTAATCTTGGTATGCTAATAGCAGACAATCCCCGTGAGTGAGTTCACGAAGTAAAATTATTTCTATGCCTCGCAAACCTTGCTTACTGCTCTGAGTATTTGGGAAAGTTGTATATATATATGTATAATATCTATCTGGAAAGCCAATAGCGGGTCCAGACTAATTATCTTTACTAGCGTCAAAAAAATTGCCAAATAATGGGCGGTCGTGATCATGGTTAAATGCTTAAATTAAAAGGTAATGCCGTCCAATTATTCCTACCATTGCAAGTAGTCCATAATATAACGACAAGCCGTCATTCGAAACAGGTTTACTTGGGTGACGATGCCGTCAATACCGGGGCCTGGTCAAGAGGTTGGCCGCCTCCAACCATTGACGATCCTCTTCGTCGACGATTGCCCTGTACAATCTCTAACTCGCGGGTTGCTCTCTCCTCTATTTCTGCCTGAGTGACTATACCACTCATGTTATGCATCACGGGAGCCATGTTCAAGAAGTGTGGAGCCATTATGGAGTTCTGTTGGTTCTGTGGCGAGAAGCAATTCTGCGGCGAAATCCCTGGCTTTTATAATCCGACTTTCCTCGAAAATCTTGCGGGGGTTGATGACACATCGTGCATTTGCGGCGCATTCGCATCCGAGTTTACATAAACGGAATTAAGGTCGGAGATTGCGTGCGTTGGTGTTTTTCGGGGGATAAAAGCAACATCTCCGAAAACATCAGGAAATGTCTCTTTTAATCGGTCTTTTATGTGATTAGTTTTAAGAAAATCTTAAATTTGGACTTTTGACAAATTGGGCTAACGACTTCTCGTCGAACAAGCGCGATGTGACTCATTGGAGGTAAGAACATACGACTGAAAGTTGAGTTCATTGGGGATTCTAAATAAATGGAATTATGAAGAGTTCTAATATTATGCCTGGATAAATATTTGACCAATACTTCTTGCCAGCAGTTGCTTTGCTCTTTGTCTGGCCTGGTGGTTCCTGAAGCGTTGTCGTACTAGCCGCACCTATGTCGACGCCTGCCGACAAAAACTGAATCACACAAGAAAGAGAAATTTAAGGCATAGACGTATTGTAATCTGCCCCTTGCTGGTTCACAGTGAGCCGTCAGCAAGCCGTCAGCAAGCTAGCAATAAGCCTCGAATCACAACCGCTAGCCGCGTCGGCAGCGATGCATGGGTAGGGGCTGGGGGTACGGGTAATCGCGGATAATGGTAGATTGGGCGACAATTACACATTGATACAGGGAAGGCAAAACTTTTTTGAATGGTTCGACCCATATAAATTTTGAACGTGTTTCTACACAGTCCGCCTGCGGACCTCAATTTTTCTCTCTCATTTTGGTTTTTGAAGCCCTGTTTAAGAAGTAGGGGGATCACCCTTATAGCCCTCGAAAACATTATTCCACTGAGGAAATTCTGAGCCCAAATCTTGGATAAGTCGCTCCTTGAATTGCTGCATAGCCTTAGTCTTGCCGTTAATGTACTGATTTTGCTTTACCACGACCTCCACGAACTCTCGGGAGTAGACGTCCGGATTTCGACCATTGTCAATGTAGCTCAGTATATCAAGTGGCACCGTGGTGTCCCCAAGTTGGGATGAGTCGGCCACCACACGTTGTAAGTCGGTATGGAACGCTTTGACTTTGCTCTCCAGAGCCTGCTTAGTGCTAGGCTCACCAAAGTAGTCATGCACCATGACCCCGATCTCTATGAGTGACTCGACGGTCTTCAGGATGTCACCCCTCACCTGATCAATTCCCGAGGAGCCATCTGTTGGAGTGGGCAGCCCGTTTCCGTTATACTCATCCGACATAGCAGGTAGCCCGGTAACTGCTTTGTAATCTTACTGCTTATGATTTATGCTGACGGTTGGAGACTGGAAGCACGGAAAGAGGAGAAAGGAAAGCAAACACGTCTTCCATTCCAATATATGTAGAATTACCGCCCTATGGAATGATATAGACATTTGACTAGGTGCCAAGGCGATCAGACATGTTATTTTCTTGATTACGTCACATAACCCGCAAGACCAAATTGTACAAAGACATTTAATAGCATAATTTTCAGCTGGCAATTATAACGGCATGAAAAAGCAATGAAATACTTGATCATATTAAGTTGTGATCGATAAACTAGTATATCTGAAGGTTTATTTCGATGGCCTGACCAATAGCTGGCGTGGGTGTGATTGATCAAGCCTCGATATCCCTATTACTAATGGGCGAAGTTGGAGAGGGTCGAGGAAAAGATCCTCCGGCGGTGCGTATGGGTGAAGGAGCAGTAAATGCACTTGCAGGAGCAACCAGTGGCCTTGTTGGTGGTATTATAGTGTGCCCTCTGGATGTAATTAAGACGAAACTGCAGGTCCAGGGGACATTCCGTCGTGTGAAGCCAGAGGCTCCATATCATCGCGGCATTATTGGCATGGCTAAGGCTATACTCCGCGAGGATGGGTTACGTGGAATGTATCGTGGTCTTACCCCGTTGATTGTAGGATACCTCCCCAGCTGGACTTGTTATTTCTGGGTGTATAAGGAAATGCAAGGGATACTGGGAAAAACTACCCCTGTGGCTACTGTGTTCAGTGCGACCGTTGCGGGTGCAACTTCCACTATTCTTACCGCTCCCATATGGATGGTAAAAACCCGGCTTATGGCGCAATCGTCTCAAACCAGCTGGCATTATAGCAGTATGATAGACGCTTGTCGCCAAATATATACTAAGGAGGGCATTGGCATGTTTTATTCTGGGCTGGGATCGTCCCTGTTAGGTCTTCCCCATGTGGCTATTCAGTTCCCACTTTATGAAACCTTGAAGACGTGGTTCACTCCTAAGAGTGACGGTCTCGATGCCAGAAGCACGTTCGGATTTCTTGCCGCTAGCATACTATCGAAGATTGTCGCCTCGACTGTGACATATCCCCATGAGGTTATCAGATCTCGTAATCAGATAAGAGCGCAAGATCCACGCTACCGAGGTGTTCTGGCAACAGCAAAACTCCTTTATGTCGAAGAGGGATGGAGAGTATTTTATGCAGGCCTTGGAACAAATATATGCAGGGCAGTTCCATCAAGTGCAATCACGCTTGTGACTTTCGAGATTGTGTCTCGTCTCCTGCATCGGCGGTACCTTACTGGTGGTGGTGATGATGCCACTGAGAGGAGTGAGGACGATCCGGTACTTGGCACAGGAAGCGAAGAGCCATACGTATAATACAAAGCTGTTTTATTCTTTATTTATCCAATTTTCCAGCACACTTTCCATGATAGCTACCACCGGCAAGGTAGCTTCTTCATTGCCTTTTGCATATTTAAGTAATATAAGGGCAGAATCCTGATCTTTGTAAAGCGTCCTTTAGCGAGAGAGTGATGATTCCTATAATGCTGCAATCGCATAGAAGGAAGAACTACGAGAGCCTTAATTTCAGAAGAACAGAACCATTATACTAAAAGACTCCTCTTATAGAATTCGGAGAGTATTAAAGTAAATATCTTTTTTTACTATTCTGCTGTAGCTTGCATGAAATGCATGACCAATACAAAATGAGGAGAAAAAGCAGAGATTAAGTAACTGCAGTCCCCACACATTTCGAAACACTCCGAAGCGACCCGAGTTGATGCTTCATGCCTGTTAGGCAGCTAAAGCGGGGTAAAACTACTAAAGAATGGGAACTTCAACTCCCCAGTGGCAGATTTGTTGATTTCGTGTCATATTACGGCGAGGATTCTCCAATCAGGTGCGATTTTTGGGGCTGCGCCCACAAAACTGATAGCATAAGAGCATTTTTTATACACATACTTACAGAGCACTTTGGAATTGGTCCTGCAAGAGCTGCTAGTTATTGGAATGAGCGGCTTAATGAGAGCCCCGCACCAGTCACTGTGTGGGAAGTGCAGCAGGATGGGTTACAGAACGCCGTTGCATACGGCAGTCCAAAGTCCAAAAGAGAAGCTGTTCTTAATCCACATGCATTCCCCCATTCAATTCCGCCACAGAATGGGTCCCTGCCAAATATGACCTTGCCACCCCGGCTGGTACCACACCACAATTTTGAGTCTAGTCCAGCTCATTCACAGTACAGAGGGCAGGGAATACCAATTAGTTCTGACTATCTTAACAAAAAGGGCCCTATGTATCTTGCCACTTCACAACCTTCGGTCCCTTATCCAATAGTGGCACAACAAGTCTTACAACCCAATGGCCAGTACGCTTATCAGCTCATACCTATAGCTCATCCTCAATATTATGCTGCCCCCCCTATAGCCTACAACCAGGTTATGGTACCCCCTTTATCAGGATTGCCACAAGCACTTGAATGCCAGCTGCCCACGACGGCCACTATTGTAAAGCCCAAAGAGGAGCCAGGGGAGCCAAGGGAGCCAGGCAAGCCGCATGAGCCGCAGAAACCACAGGAGGCTTCCCCAGCTACCCAGGGAGAACCACCAAAGTCACACTCTATTCCATTACCTGTGCGCCCATTATCGAGCAAGGGAGAAGACCAATTGGCCGGGGACTCCAGAGAACCTCAAACAGAATCAGCTGGAAGTGAAGTAGACAATGATGATTTCCAGGAATCTCGTTGCAACATTATCCTCAGAAACCCCGGACTCAAGCACCAATCGCATGCACGGATAAAAGGTGTTGTGAGGTGCGGACAGCATTGTGGCTATGAGTTGCCGTCATACTGGGAGATGGCCCAGCATCTGGATGCTGAGCATAAGCGGAATTATCGGCCCTGGCGCTGCTCTTCTGAGAATTGCATTTGGTCAGTATTGGGCTTCCATAAGAGTAGTATGCTTTCCAGGCATATGGTGACAGCTCACAGTGCTCGACACTCGGACTGTCGAATCTGTGGGCGCTCATTCCAACGTAAGGATGGTCTACTCAGACACATGCGTAAACGACACAGCACGAGCAGCCTAGAAGCCTCCCTTTGAGGGCTGTCCATTTAATTTATGTCTTATTTAACCTTTAGGTACTGCCTCTCTGCCTCATTCACTCTCATACTGGTGGACAGCAGAAATACTTTGGCGGGACGAGATGAGCAGATTAATAATCATTAGAAAATGAGCGAGGCAGATGCTGGACAAGCGGCTGCGGATTTAAATCCCTTGCAGGAAACTGGTAAACCAGAAGATGATGCAAATAGCCAAATAGCTCAGCTACGTGAAGAGCAGGAGAAGCTAGAGAGGCTCCAGGCCGAACTTGAGCGGGAGCAGGAGGAGTTCAAGGAAAACAAAGAGGATGTGGATGCACGCAGTATATACGTCGGCAATGTTGAATACGCAGCTACCCCAGAAGATCTTGAGAAACATTTCCGAAGTTGCGGTACTATAAACCGCGTTAATGTCATGGTGGATAAATGGACAGGCAATCCGAAGGGTTTCGCATATATTGAATTTGCTGAGCCACAGATTGTGGCCAATGCGCTGCTGCTCAACGAGTCAGAGTTCTTTGGACGTCAAATTAAGGTCTTGCCTAAACGGACAAACGTGCCTGGGCTGTCTGGCCGAGGGCGTGGCCGCGGGCGTGGAGGAGGACGCTACCGTGGGTACCGCGGTGGCTGGAGAGGCCGTGGGCGTGGAGGTGGACATTATCCATATTAGCTGGTGAAAAGAGAATTGCCCTGGCTTCAGCGATGACTCTGATATTTGTAGCTTAAAACATGATCAAGCATGAGCTTTTATTCAGAATTAATGTATAGGTTTAGAGTGACTAGTTGCGATAAAAGACGTTTACAGATATAAAGTAAGAAAAATATCTTTCGTTCACGCGATGAATTCTGGAATGCAATGACAATGCCGAAATGTTCAAAATGCACATTGTTAATCGACCTTTGTGACTCGTAATGGAAAGAGATGCAGATTCGTTGGGCGATGGCATGGTTTCGTTGTTTTTTTGGGGTTTGAGCTTCAGTATGCACACTCAGCCTTGTGTGATATCAGAGCCGTAATTCTGGAGTAGAGCTTTTGCCTGTCCCTCCTAGAGGTTCATGTCGCCAGCGAATGAATACTTTACCCAGAATATTTCCATGACCCGATGCCAGAAGTAAATACTGCGCAATGTCCCTAGGTTTGAGCAATATAGATTCTGTTGCTGGGGCGGCCTGCCAACTGGAGGACCCGAGCAAATTGACACTTTCTATAGTTATTGCTGACTCGGATACGTTTTCCACCTGTACTTCGATAGCCACGCCTTGTTCAGCCTTTGCAACCCGTGTGCGGATCTGAAGCGCTTGAGACACGTCAAATCTCCAAGTTTTTCGTACCGGTTCTTCCGTGAGCAGGGAGGCTGCCAAAGTGTGTGGGCCAGTTTCTTCAGGTTGATAAGAAATGGCTAAGGGGGTTTCGGGTTTAGTATCTGCATCATATAGCTCGCTGATACTGCCAGAGGGAGTGCGAACTTCGAGTCTAAGCTTAGTGGGTTCGGCCACCCCCGATACAGCGACCAGGAAAGAGCTGGCTTCACCTACGCGGCCATACGGAGCAATATGTGGCAGAAGCGCAGTATCAGTTGGTACAGAGGCTCCCGTACTGGCATCATGCTGTAGCGTGGGGCGGCCTAATCGTAGGACCCTTACACTTCCCGTCATGTAAGCACCCAGGTATTTTGGAGATCCTCCACCAAGAAGGATAATTAGTGGCATTGCATCTAGGTGGAATACGACGTAGCCCCATAATAATTCTAAAGTTATTTTTTTCGTGCCTACTGATCTGTGCTGGATTGCTTACTGCTGGCTGATCGAATATAAGCTATGATATATGCGCGAACGGTCGCTTATGTACATATATAGCATTAAGCTCAATTAAAGAGTTGAAATACCAAGAGATACCGCCAAAGCACTGAGTACAGGAACTAATAGAGAGCCACAAATGCCAGTTCAACCTTACTGCCCAGGGATCAATGCCCATAATGCGCCCCGCAGCTATTTTGATCTTCATGAAATATGCGGTAGTCCTGTGGTACCATTCCTTACCCTGATGTATTATCTCTCCGAAGACGACTGCGGATCATTTCGAGGAAAAACGCGTTTTGCTAGACATACCTAATATGTAGCAATGATATTTATTTATTAAGGGCAATTAGATTGCCCAAGAAAGGTAAAAATCTACAATTTCCCCAAGTGATCATTAGTCAGGGAATAATGGTCATGGGCAAGACAATAGTGGGATCCTCGGGTTGGAAGTGATAAAAATACATATATTTTTACGGGATACCCTTTTATGTAGGAAACAAAATCGAATCCCCCAGTAATTTAAACATTAATTTGACTTTGCGCCTGTGTCGCAGGGTCCTAATCATAATATGATTGACCTCATCTGCCCTTACCCCGATGCTACCCTAACCGACATCAAAGGGTACATTACCTTTGTGGTGTCACCCGAGTTGTACTTTAGCATTACTTCGATAGTGATTTCATCACTAGAACATGGCAACCCAAATACTTCCAATCACCGCCTCGCACGCCTCAGTACAGTTTTCAGAGTCAGCCCTTCGCTCAACGGCCCCGCCAGAGCCAATTGAACCTCGAGTGCAGTTTGAAAAACTTGCATGCGCGCACACAAACTTGCCCTGGCCACCTGTGGTGAGGCCCATGACACGTTCCAAGAAGCCTTATGAACGTCCATTGCGAACTGATCTTCGTGGGGGCCTTCCCAGACCTATTGCTTCAGTAGAGTCGTCTACGCTATTTGTTCCCACACGTATTCTCTCCACCCCGCCACCCCAAGAGTTTTCGAAAAAGCATGTGCCCATGGAGTTTACGCCTGCTGCCGTGGTGCCGCCTCGCCAGATCCCCACTCCAGTTCCCTCGCCAGAGCAAACCATAGAGTCGAATGAGTACGACCGCATCACTTGTGTATTAAGTTCACCCAAAAAATGCATATCCTGCGGGTCGAGCCAATCGCCTTGCTGGCGACCCTCCTGGAGCCCCGAGAGCGGCCAGTTATGCAATTCTTGCGGACTTCGTTACAAGAAGACAGGGGTACGATGCATTAGTCCGAATTGCGGCAAGATTCCATCCAAATCTGAATGGAACTTAATGGCCCGTTCGGATGGGGGGAAGAAAAATACGCCTGGCTGTCTGCGTTGCGGTGGCACCCTGCATATTCGTGGTGCTCCCCGCTGTTAGTTACTTGGTGGTCGTCTGCTTCTGTCTGGAATAGTAGCCGGCGAAGTGTTTACTGTTTGTTTTTAAAGTTCCATCTGGGCCAGGCTGTTTGATCTCCTTGAGGTTGGTGGTTACCATATGATTATAGAGTACAGGGCCATACTGTGTAGAAATAAATATTTAATCCCTTCACTAACTAATTAAAGCACAACTCGCGCTTACATATACCGTTACTACCTTTATCAACTACCTGGGTGAGAGTGTGACTCATTTTGACATTTACCATCTCGGCTGTGACTCATATAGACGTTCACGTTACCTGAGTCATCTTGACATGCGACCTTGGGTAGTACAAAAATTTGGTGGAACGAGCGTTGGCAAGTTTCCACTGAACATAGCTCGGGATATTGTTGATGTTTACGAGGTAGATCATCGTGTTGTTATTGTATGTTCCGCAAGATCCACAAATGTGAAAGCGGAGGGTACAACAAGCCGTCTTTTGTTGGCAGCCCAGCAGGCCTTGAGTACAGGTGGTAAATATGCCCAGACACTTGACGCCATTGCCTCAGACCACATTGAAGCAGCAGATGCTGCCATCCTGGACGTCGGTACCCGGGAACAGTTTTGCATCGATGTGAAAGAAGAGCTTTCTAATGCAAAAAAGATTTTGGACGCATCAAGATTCCTAGATGAGGTGAGCCCGCGAACCATGGATCTTGTCCTTAGCGCTGGTGAGCGGATCGGGTGTATGTTTATGGTTGCTGTTTTGCGGGGTCTAGGCAGAAAGGCACAGCTAGTCGATCTTACTCGTATCTATACCGGATCCAGCAATAATTTGGATCGCGGATTTTATGCCGATCTTCAGCGTCGGATGGCGGACGTTATCGAGGAAGTGGAAGATGCCATACCGGTTGTCACTGGTTTCTTCGGACTTCTGCCGGGTGGGCTCATCACAAACGTTGGACGCGGATACACAGATCTTTGTGCTGCGCTCATAGCGGTGGGCCTTCGTGCATCAGAACTCCAGATTTGGAAGGAGGTCGATGGTATCTTCACCGCAGATCCGAGTAAAGTCCCCACAGCCCGGCTGTTGGACCAGATCACTCCAGAGGAAGCCGCCGAACTGACGTACTACGGATCAGAGGTGATCCATCCTTATACCATGGAGCAGGCCATCAGGGCCAGGATTCCCATCCGTATTAAGAACGTCAAAAATCCGAAAGGAAATGGCACCCGGGTTTTCCCAAGTACGAATTCGTTGCCCGGGGAGGAGACTCCTCTGCATCCCCCAATAGCTAACCCACCTGTGACTGCAGGAATTGGTGCACCAACAGCAATCACGTCAAAGAAGGATGTGATGGTTTTCAATATTCATTCCAATAAGACTCGGCAATCCCATGGCTTCTTAGCCCAGGTATTTGGAACCCTGGATCGCTATAAGCTCATTGTGGACTTGATTTCAACCACAGAGGTACATATTTCAATGGCGATTCATATTACTCAAATTGACACGCCCATTTCAGAAGCATTGACGGACCTTCGAAAGCTGGGTAGGGTCGACGTAACCTATAACCTGGCTATTGTGTCCTTGGTTGGTGTTCACATGAAGCAACAAATTGGTATCGCTGCAAAGATGTTCTCCACTTTGGCCGCTGAGGGTATCAATCTTGAAATGATTAGCCAGGGAGCATCCGAAATTAACATCTCCACCGTCATTCACGAAAAAGGAGTCACCGCTGCACTTGCAGCTCTCCACGACAAACTAATTCTCCCGAGTCTAGAGGCTTAAGGCAAACTATAATGAGGATTCATCTCATTGATTGTATTCTATGGTTTATGGGTAGGCATCCATAAAATGTACAGTAAGGTGAGGCTCAGATAAAATCATATATAATTCATGAATATTACTATATTTGTTTGATTTATTAATATTAGCGTAGCTTCGATAGCTGCATGACGTCTCCACACGCATAATGAAAATTAGTGCTAAGGTTTGCTATTCATCAACTAGTGACAAGTAGTGGTAAAAATTGAGGGTTTAACAAGATATATAGTGACCAAATAGTAGCTATGTACTGGTTAGAGGATATGAAAAAATGCAGGAGATCAGCCCCAAGCGCATATCCCCTTTGGTCCTTGTGGCTGGGTCCCCTTACCCGTGATTTTAAGGAGTCTGTGCTCTCATGCACAATAGTTTCAGGATGAAATCATAGAAAAAGACAATTTTAATTTGATTTACTAAAATTATTGGGCTCTACGGCTCTCACATTAATTATTGAGAGACTTCTTTATATGTGCAAGTAAATATTTTCAGGGGACACGCGACGCGTTCAGCATGTGATAACGTCAGCGTCCAAACCCAAAGTGATTTAGTATATTAATGCAGTCCAACTCCCTTCGTCACTAGTGTATCAAGTGAAATCAAGCATGGCAACTCAAGAAGCAGTAAGGTGGGGGATGAACACCCTCCCAGTACATCAGAGATATTCTGTGCACCACATAGCATCACCTCCTTCATCCTCTCAGTTGCGGTGGGTGAACTACAGCAACAGGAACACTGGCAGAGGTAATCCTGAATTGGCTTTTCATTCTACAATTGAAGATAGAAGGCTCTATAAACGACGTCGTCCTGCCTCGCACCACTGTAACGTGTGTGGAGCAACCTATACTAGGTGGGCCAGCCTCCAGTCACATATGGAACGACATGAGCAAACCAGACGTGGCGGTCGCGAGTACAAGAGAGACGAAGAAGACGCGGCCCTGGCACTGTGTGTTCTTGCAGCTGGCCTCTAAGAACATTATTGACGCCTAACGACCATCATACTATTTATAAAACCTAACCCTAAATTATATCCTAGCCCTTTGATTACAATCGCACATAACGAATATATGTGACACGCCAACTTGCATGTTGCCGCAGTAACGACCACGCGGCAGCGATCGGAAATTGTCCGTGATCTGCCAAGACAAGCTAAGAAGAGGAGAGGAGGAGGATATAGGAAATTAACTAGCTCCGCAGGTTAAGAAAACTCCCTAACGAAAAAATGCCTTCATGCTATCCCTATCGAAGGCCAGACAAGCTTTTTGGTGGCCGTTAAGGTTATGCATATTCACATTTATTTTTAGGTGTTACTTCACGAGAAAGTTATTTTGAGGTCGGAATGGGTAGAATACATGCTTTGAGATGTTAAATGAATTATTTCAGAACGCGTAAACGCGTAAGTGATGTTCAAAAAAATGGGCTGTGATATCTGATTACATGTAGGGATGACATGGCTCGCAAGGGGGACAACCGGTATGGCGCAGGATCTGATGAGGCGTTTGGTTTCCATATACTAGTATATCATGCTGCACAACAGATACCGTACGGAAAAGTAACTACATACGGACACTTGGCTTATCTTGCAGGGCGACCTGACAATTCGAGGCAGGCAGGTAGCGCTATGAAGTTTCTAACTGTTGGTGACAGTATTTACAATACACGAACAGTTCCATGGTGGCGAGTGATTAATGCCTCAGGCCATGTTTCACCCCGCCCAGGCAGAGATGCTCACATAGAGCGGCTGCGCGAAGAAATACCAGTTACGGACAAAGGCGGGGTTAATCTGGCCCAATATGGCTGGTTTCCTGAACCAGAAGACATAGACTTGGAGGTGGATTTTGACCAATTCTATAATAACCAAAGCTGATAAGGTCTTAAGTTACATCAACGAGAAACATTTTTTTACGGTGTCTGGCCTATAAGTATTTAAGTTAAAAAATAAACACTTGCTGGTGCGGCTTGGGCAATGCGCCTACCTTTTCCCAACCTAGTTCTGCAGCCGCTTTACGAATTGCAGAGTTCATAGGTGGTGGCCCACAGAGCAGGAGCTTCGACCCCTCGGCTGGCGGGGGCAGGACCCTGGTGATAATTTCAGGAGTGACGAAACCAGTTGATCCCTCCCATTCAGCAGGAGGATTGTTCAGGACATAGTGTACGTCAATCCTAGGATGCTCGGCCAGCTTAAGCAATTCATCACGCAGGAAAATGTCTTCCTCGTTGACGTTAGCAAAAATCAAAGAGGCAGTGGTGCTGTCATCAGGGTTTGACGCAATTGCCTGGAGAATTTGGTACATAGGCGTGATACCAGACCCACCTGCAATCATACTGAGATGCTTCACCATGTTAGGTTCGTACTTGAATGCACCTTTTGGTCCCCGTACCTTGATCTTGTCTCCCAGCTTGAGTTCGCTAATGTATTTAGAGATGTTTCCCTGAGGGTACGCCTTTACCAGTAGGTCGAAATAACCCTTCACCGAATTGGTGGAAATAGGTGTATAACTTCGCATGATCTCTTTACCACCAATATTGGCCGCGATAGAGATATGCTGGCCAATAGGCAAACCTAGGGACTGACCGTCAGCCAGCTTGAATCGGTAAACTGCCGTATTATGTGTGAGCGTGGTCTTTTCCACAAGCTGGAATTCACGGAATTCCGTGGGATGAAGTGCGGGTCCAGCGTCTGCCTTACTGAAGAAGAAGGCACCTGCTATAAGGACTGCAACTACAGCGACAATAATACCAACTGGAAGGGCCATCGTGTAGATCGGCGATTACTCATCATCACTTAGGAAGATAGCAAAATCAAATGCCGATTCGAAGTGGTACCTGATATACGTAGAGATAATAGTTAGTTAGGCAGGTGACTGTAGGTATAGACCATGGGCAATATTTATGGCATATGGGAATAAACAAGGAGTAGTACGTCGGCTAGCTAGCTCATAATTTCGCACTTAGTATTGGATCTAAAAGTTCGAGATGGCCTCAGCGAAATGTCCATCACTATTCCCACCCATGGATGCTCAAAGGGCCTTATAAATATTTATATAACTGACTGGAGTGCTCGAATCCGTCATATATTAATAACCCGTTGTGTGATTCAGCTGAAGTGAGTTAGCTAGGTCCTCGTTTTTAAGCTAGGTAAACCTCAAGTGATATCGTACACACTAGCGTTTACCTGCCTCATCTATAACGTGTTTCAGTCATATACAATTTTTCTGTGAGCTTAATTTGCCAGCTGATTTTGCGATTGTGTGTGGATAGTCAATCATGGTTGGTATTGAGACAGCAAGAAATGTCGCGATGAATGTACTTCAAAAGTCAGACAGAAGTGCATTTATCCTCTCAAAATATATTGTGCCTCGGGCACATGATGCCTTTTTGGGCCTGCGGTTGTTCAATGTTGAGACAGCTCGCATAGTTGACGGGTGTCAGGACCAACAGCTTGCGAAGATTCGTCTAGAATGGTGGAAGAGCGCAATACAGAAGATACACTCCCCACAAACTAAGGAGGAAGAGGAGCCTGTATCTATTCTCTTACAGCATGCGGTGCGCTGCAACGTTCCCGTGCCGAAGCGGTTTCTTCTCACCGTCGTTCAAACGAGGGAATCACGGCTTCGGCTAGTTCCGTTTCGAACTATTGAGGACATGGAGAGGCTAGGGGAAGGTACAATGTCACAGATTCTCTATGCATTACTTGAAGCCTTGCAGACCCGAGAAACTTCTGAATTTTTAGCTGCGCATGCATCCCTTGATGAGCTAGTTTCAAATGCACTGGCCCATGTGGGACAGGCAACTGGTATTGCATTATCCCTGAAACAATTCTATTGGTATGCCCAAAAGCATAATTATGTGAACTTACCTGTTGATTCTCTGGCATCCCAGAATCTGTCCCAGCAAGCCATATTAGATTCTATTGAAGCCAAGGAGCATCCCCCCAATCTTGATGAGGTTGTATTTGAGGTGGCAACACGGGCCAACGACCACTGTTTAGCAGCAAGCAGCTTGCTAGAACAGATACGGAACGTAACTGGCAGTGCGCCATCGTCTTTATTGCTAACTCTCATGAGCATAATTCCGGTACAGCTCTATCTTGAGGGCTTGGAAAAAGCAAACTTTGATCTTCGTCGCATATCCCCCACAGACTATAAATTGCCTTGGCGTTCCTGGCGGGCATATCGCACCAAGCGTATCTAAATCTGTACATAATTCAAAAATAATTCGATTCTAGTCAATGTTAATTTGGAAGGCGCCAGGAACTTACCCAGACGGTGAGGCAAGTAACCTTCGACCCACGCATCCTATTACAATGCACATGCAAAATACTGATGTAGCCGGCCTCAATAAGTGTTCATGCCAGTTTTCCCCGTCATATACCCATGGAGAAATGAGCTTCGCCAGGGCCAGGCATATTACTGTGGAGAGTGCGAATCCCTGCCAGGTTTTATCAAGAACGAACCATAGGAAGAGATTTGCCAAGGACCAGAATGGAAACGCCTGGTCTAGGTGTGCTGCACCATAGACTAGGCCTAAAAGAGCCCCGAAGGCCTGCATGACCGATGATCGGCTAGCCATATTTGGCCGCTGGCCTAGCCATGCGTCAACGGCTGGGAAACTGATACCTATTAGAAGTCCTAGAAGGCACCCAAATGAGCAGACCGCGATACCTGCCGTATTAACATTGATTCTGATGTGATATTGCAGCAACAACGTGTATGTACCCCCCAATGCAGATAGAACACTTAAACGCCACCATAACCCTTTTTGCTTCGGTGAATGTGTACTCTTGTGGCGATCGTGAGCTTGCCCATGCATTGAACGCGTTATTTTATGCTCTGGAAGTCCAAACCTACTATATCCTGGCTTTGGGCTAAAACTCCTGACATCACCACTAATTTCTGCAAGTGAAACTTCTGAGCCGAAAACATTTTGAAGCGCACTGCCTTCAGGATACTCGGCCGTCATGTTCTCTCTCGCCTTAGCACGAGCACACTGCAGAGGTGGTAGATTATGTGAGCAGGGTCTGTGAGTTTTGAGTTTCGCTTTCTCTCAAAGGAAGGTCCAGACAGTTTTGGTTTTGAGGTGGGCCAGTTCCCGAAAAAAATTATTACTTCATGTACCATTGTATAAATAACTAGTAAATTTTTACCATACTAATCTTCTAAGCCAGTTCTCTAATTTTTTCTGGCCTGAGGATCCAATTGCCACGTACGGGCAATTGGCTGAAAATCTTATGTATACGAATCCAATTTTCTCTTTCGTGGGACTCTGTGCTCTCCTTGAGCTTTTCTGAGGCTTGCACTAAGCTCGCCACCTCCTTCCTTACCCGCAGCTTCAAATCTGTCAATTCGTCCCTTAGGCGCGAATGTTCATCCGAGCCTATTGCGGAGGCCGTAAGATCAGCATTGATCTTGCTAAATTCGGCTAGCCGAGCTCCATTCATATGAGCATCTGTCAATTGCAGTGCCTCGTCGCGAGATATTTCAGGCACATCACTCAGAGGAATACTCAGAGGGTCCGTAACTTCCCGCAATTTACGTACAGCATCGGAGAATCCTTTTGGAGGATGGAATTTGGAATTTGCATTCCTCATAGCCTTGATATCTGCCAGCAATTTTTCCGCATCACCAGGGGACTGAATTGCATTCGCAACAGCCTCCTCAGATATAAGGGGTTTCAGTCTCTCCTCGTACTCCACCTTCGATGAGGCACGAAGCTTTTCTCGGTTCTCTTGTTTTTTATATACAGGGGTTGGAGGCCGCTGTGGGGGTAATATAGTTTCGGTCCACTGGGGCTCACATACCCGGAGCTGGGACTGTATGGATGTTGCCGCGAGCTGTAAATCGCCCTCTTGTGAATTTTCACTGACGGCTGACACGGCAGCTAACAGAGCATTTCCACAATCCCTGAGGGCAGGGTAACCAGCACTAATTAGTTGTTTGATTATAACCAACGAGTTGGTCGAAGACATCCAGTTGGAAGCACCAAGGCATTTGCAAAGAGTACTGGTTAGGTCAGAGGTCCATGCGGACACCAGATTACGCCTGGCAGGAGAGTTCAAACTTGCATTTTCAAATAACGTTGCTAGAAAGACACCAAAACTCTCAGCCTCCTGGGGCGTGGCTAGGTTGACAGCCAAGTCGAGAAATTCGGGATAGAAAACATGACTTACTAGCTTGAGGTCGTTAAGCTTGGAGAAAAAAAGACCAGAGAAGTAACCATCGATAGGAGAGAGCAGGGAACGGGGGAGTACGCACTCAAGAAGAAAGCTTTCAGGGTCTTCGACCACGAGTTGACGTATTTCCTCCGTGGACTTAGCATCAACCTGCTGATGCTCATCTTTTTCGGCATGGAGCGCATTTATAGGGTACAGCTTAGATTTGAATGAAACGTCATAAACCCCCATAGTCCACCAGGTACGCCAGAGTGCTGGCATATCCAGTTCTGGACGCTGCGCTCTGCAAGCTGCAATGGCATATTTGAAAGGAACGCCTTTACTGGTCAGGCTACTGAGGAGGGGATCTGCTGTAGAGGCCACTTCTGAAAGCTGTAACATTGTTTCGGAAGTTTCATCTAGGACATGTGCTTTAACCTTCGGCTCAAGTTCACTCGATAAAAGCTGCTTGTATCTCCTTGAAAGTAGCAACAGAAGTTCCACAGCCGCCTCAGGAGATGTACGTTGTGGGAAGAGTGTTTGCGGGCCTAAAATCTTCTCCCGGAGCTTTTTAGAACCGCTGAGTGCTTTCAACTGCAGTTTGGTCAAATTCTCCAAGGGGGTTGCACCGCAATCAGAAACCAAAATCCTTCTCAGCAAAGACAGCTGGGAATAGTCTCCACTGTGAAAGCACTTCAATAGGTATTCAATCAGTGGCGCAACGTCAAACTCACTATGGGCCGCTACGAGATTCCCGACAAAGATACTTAGCGATCGAAGCCACCTAGACTCAAATAAGCCATTTCCTTGTATACTTTGACGATTAGAGGTTAATTGCAATAGAATTACCAACGGAAGGACGTCCCATTCGAGTGGCGACAATGAGCCCGCCTCTTGAACCACCAGCTGTCCAAGCTTGTCATATGCCTCTGCTTGGCCAATAAACACACTAAAAGCAGCAACAGGATTTGATGAAGCGACTTGGAAGAGTTTGCCAAGCATTTCACGGGCATTCTCGTTCGACACTCTCTTTAGAAGGCCTTTTGTCTCTTTTTCAGCCTTAGCAACAAGCGACTTCAGGACTGGATCGATTTTAGCCGCGGAGAAGTGCCATTCCGAATACAGCGCGTACCTCTCTTCACGACTTAGCTTGGACAAGAAATCCCAAGCAATTTCAGGGGACGTTTGGGCGCTGATGCTCGGTAACAGATATTGCCTAAAATATTCCTTCCAAAACTCAGGATCTTCTGAATATCCATCCCTCGCACGTTCGCACAGCAGGACGAAGAGTTGCTCATCCAACTGGGGAACTAGTAATTTCACGTAAACCTTGGAAAGCTCTTGAATCTCATTAGGAGTGGTTGCACTTTTCTTGAGGGTATGGTCGCCATTAAGACCATCTTCAGTCAAGCAAGCTAGAATATTTCTTGTTAAGGCAGCTCTTAAAGGCTCGCTAGCCTGGACCAGCCATGGGCGATCGACAAATATATGGTCGACAGCAGAACATGCTCCAAGATCGAGCAAAGCTGCATAAAATTGGCACGCGCTATACACTGTTTCCTCCGCTGCAGGCTCGTTAAGGTCTTCCTCGGTCTGCTCGATGGGTGCATCGAAATTTTCATCATCCTCAGCGCTTAACACAGCATTCATTAATGACGATTCTTGAACACTATCAAGCTCATGCTGCCAATCCTTCTCTGCCTTATCAAACAACTCCTTAGCAGGCTCGAGCTGCGCCATCACCAAGGCCGGCTCGAGTACCCCAGCAGCTGCAATCTTTGTGACCAACTGACGTCTTTGGGGGGTATTCGCTGGAAATAGTCTTGCTCGAAGGGCGTATTCGATATCACGACGTGGAAAATGCTTAAGCAACTCTATTGCCGCGGTATAATTCTCAGTCAAAACTGCTATGTCCACCACAGTCTCTGCAACTCGCAAAGGGTGCAGGCTATGGGTCCCCACTATTTCCAAGAGGAGGTCCCAGTTGGCCTCACCAGACCTTAAAATTTCCACAATACGAGCCCATCCCTCCGATGAGCCCCCAAACGTCTGATGTAACGAAGTCTTGGTCAAATGAAAGAACATTTGACTGTTAAGTTTCCGATTCTCATCCTTAGTCCACAGACCTATATCCACCAGCCGTTGGCCTGGAATATACAATGCTGCATCACGCATAGCGATACCAGATCCGGCAAGCAATGATTTTAAGCTTTTTTCATCATTCACCGTGCCTGCGGCTCTGAGTAGGGCATCCTTGGCCTCTGGTCCTTGAACTACAAACGCACGGACCTTCGAAGATACATCATCACCGCCAGCGTTAGAAAGTTCGACGATATTAATGGCCTCCTCGTCCAGAGCGGGAACCTTCGTCGTCTCGAGACCCATTCCACCACGCGAGGTTAGTCAGAAGTTATCGGACGCCGTAGCGCATGTAGAGAATCAAAATCTTTCTATCGAAGTGTAAATTACTTGTTACACTTCTCGTTCTTCTTACTGCAAATATGCTTTCAGCAAAGAAGCAATTGGACCTAATTTCTGGTATCATAAATCTCAAAATGTTGCATTATGTGCCTTGCTTGATGATCAGCACTATCACGCGAATAATGACCTAATCACTAGCTTCAATCGGAGACAGTACGAGTTAGACCAATTCTTCTGGTTTTGTAGACAGATCAATCGAGTTTTTTCAGATGTAAACAACGCTGCACCATACAAACATATTTGTCAAAGCGCAAGCAAGCATACAGTACATAAGATCGGGTTGGGCTCCGGTCCGCAGTTCTGACTAACACAAAAAATGCTTCGTGGTCTGATGCGAGCACAGGCCCGTAGGCCTTTTATTGGGGCCTGCCGTCGTTGGGCATCCACAGGACCATCACCATCGCCAAAACCACGAAAATCTTTTTTTGCTCAATCTATGAGAGCACTGGGTGTGATAACGGCGACTGGTACTCTTATCATCACCGGTTCAATAATCCAGGCTACCTGGTTGCCTGATCAGAAGCCACCGGATAGCACCAAGGAGAAGCTTGTTGTTTTAGGCAGTGGATGGGGTGCAGTAGGAGTACTCACTAACCTGGATACCTCACTCTATGATGTCACCGTGATATCTCCCCGCAACTACTTTTTGTATACACCGCTGCTTCCATCAAGTGCAACCGGTCTTGTTGAGATCCGCTCATTGATGGAACCTACCCGCTATGTGCTTCGTAAAAAGGAGACCGCCTCACGATTCATTGAGGGGGAGGCTTCCAAAATTGATCCCCATCGTAAGACAGTCGCTGTAGAGGTGAAAAAGCCGCAAGGAGAAGGAATTCTATCTGCCACGACCGAAATTCCTTACGACAAACTTGTTATTGCAGTTGGCTCAGATGTTAATACTTTTGGAATCCCGGGAATCCCTGAAAACGCCTGCTTCATGAAGGAGGTAGAGGATGCGCAGAATCTGCGCAAGCGCATTATGGATTGTGTGGAAGCAGCGAGCTTCCCTGGCATCAACCCCGAGGAGCGAAAGCGTCTTCTTCACACGGTTGTGGTTGGTGGCGGTCCCACTGGTGTTGAAGTGGCCGGTGAGATCCACGACTTTTTCGAGCAGGACTTGCGTAAATTGAACCCTGAAGCTGTCGCTGATTTCCGAGTTACATTGATTGAGGCACTCCCCAGTGTCTTGTCAATGTTCACCAAGAACCTTATCGATTACACCCGCGAGACTCTTGAGGCTGAAAGAATTGAGGTAATGACCAAGACAATGGTCAACAAGGTAACAGAAGATACTTGCTATGCCGATAAAACCCTTGCTAATGGGGACAAGGAGCAGGTCGCCTTGCCTTATGGTGTTTTCGTGTGGGCTGGTGGTAATGCGGTACGCCCAGTTGTGAAGAGTCTTTTCGGTGTGATCCCTGAGCAGAACACAGCTCGTCGTGGATTGTTTGTCGACGAATATTTGCGCGTCAAGGGTACCGATGATATTTGGGCTATTGGCGACTGTGCAATCGCCGGGTTGGCCCCAACTGCCCAGGCAGCGTCACAAGAGGGACTTTACCTTGGTAAATTCCTCAATACCCAAGGCCAGCGCGTGGAAATTGAGCAGAATATCCGGGACGCAACGGATCCTGCCGAGAAGGAAAAGCTCCAGAGGAGGTACAGGCGTGTCGCCATTGATGAGAAGTTCCAGTATACCCATCATGGTGCTCTTGCCTACATTGGAGCTGAGAAGGCGGTTGCTGATTTGAGTATACTCGGGATCAAGTTCTCTCTAGGAGGTACTGCTACATATTTCTTCTGGCGCGGTGCTTATCTGAGCTATTGTCTTTCCCTGCGCAACCGTTTGCTCGTTGCTCTTGATTGGGTCAAGGTCAAGATCTTCGGCCGTGATGTATCCCGTGAATGAATAGATTCTACCGAAATATTCTGCTTATCTTTTTTTACTATAAATAAAACTGTGATTATTAGTTTAATAGAAAACTCACACAACTTTCATAGTCCTCACGTACTCTGGTGCGCGACTGCCATCGTCACCACTAGGTTTAAGATGGTCCTCAATAACGGCCTCATCAGGCTAGTTGTACAGCAGCAACAGCGTTCCTTCGAAACTTACGAGAAATATGGGGTATGACCTAGACTATGATATGGTTGTTCATACCTCAAGATATAGAATTAGACTCCTAAGCATTAGCATGTCATGTCACCCATAAGCTAAGCTAAGCTAATATATCGCCTTTCTGACAGGCGGTAGGAACTAATCGAATTGTCTAATAATTTTTGGGTTTTAAGATATATCTATAGCTATATTCGTTTTTGTTACATGTTATTTTGTTTTATTCTTCAGCCTCCGGGGTCTGCAGATAGTATATTCACGAGAGGATTGACGTTGGCAGTGCACGCAGTGACTAATCAATCAAGTTAGAGAGTAATTAAACTCTCTGTACCCAGAGCCAAAGGTGAGGTGCTTATGTATCAGTCCAGTGGGAATCCTCATGGTATGTCCACAAGCATTCAACCGGTGCAGGTAGACTTGTCGTCTCGGCGCCTTAATAGTGAACGTGGGACCGAGCGGATACTAAACAATAGTGGATCTTCTGGTAATCTGGCAGCCAAGTATGAAAGATATTCATACCATCCGAAGACGTCAGATTCTATTCCCCCTCAGATAAGGGAACACATTGCTGCGCAGATGCGCAGTTCGTCCGAAGCCATGGGCGAACCAGAGGCGCATGCAATGAGTCCCCGTACCAATGTGTCGGTACAGTCAGGTGGAACAAGTTCTCCTCGCTCTTCAAAGTCCAGTGAGAACTCTTCCAAGCCGAAGCCTCGGCGAAATTATGTCTCCGCTACTTCGATGACATCGGGTAATTCTGATGATACTTTGGACATTCCCTCCTTTGAGGAGGTCAGACATAGGGCAGCGACCCAGCAGCACAACCCCGAAGTTCAATTAGAGTTTGCAAAAAAGCTGGCGAGGGCAGCCACAACACTTGCTTCATGGTACAAGGACCCTGTGAATCCCTCTACATCGCAAGTGGACGAGCGGATTGAGCAACGCAATCGCGAAGCATGGATCGCAGAGGCATACAAGATCACTCGAAGGCTTGCAGTCAAGTATATGTACCCTAATGCAATATTCTTCTTCGGGTCGTCCTACAATAGTGGTACTCTTGGTCATGAAATAGACTATGCAAAAGCCCTTGAACTATATCTCAAGGCAGCAAAGCTCGATCACCCTGAGGCCTCCTATCGTGTAGCTGTGTGTTACGAATTTGGCGTGGGCTCTAGGCGTGACATGGAAAAGGCTGTATCGTGGTACCGCAAAGCGGCACATTTAGGGTCAGTTAGCTCGATGTACAAGTTGGGAATGCTGGCACTCCAAAACCGCAATAGCAGCGAGGGGCTCATGTGGCTCCAGCACGCAGCGGATAAGGCAAATCCAGATACCCCACATGCAGTACACGAATTGGGCCTCTTGTACGAGCGGGGACTTGAGAAGCTTGCAAAATCGGATGCCAAGGCATTGGAAATGTTCTATAAAGCTGCCAGGCTTAACTATTCGCCAGCCCAGGCTCGATTAGGCCGAGCTTATGAATTTGGTGAATTGGGCTGCGATATAGACCCTAGCCGTTCCATTCGATGGTACCGTGCTGCAGCGCAGCAGGGTGATGCGGATGCAGAGCTTGGCTTGTGCGGTTGGTATTGGACCGGTGCAGAAAGCGTTAATCTACGGCAGTCCGACACAGAAGCGTTTTTGTTTGCTGAGCGGGCCGCATCAAAGGGACATCGTCGTGCTTTGTTTGCCTTGGGGTATTTTTTTGAAATGGGGGTTGGTGTACCGGTGGATTTCCATAAAGCACGGGGATGGTATATGCGAGCGGCAGAGAAACACCATCCAAAGGCTTTAGCACGGCTTCAAGAGGTTGAGAAACGTGGGAGAAGCTTTTCGTAGCTGGTCTACGAGATACTCTAGCAATAAATACCTCTAGCAACTAGTAACCTAATGTGATCGTTAATAATGCCGTTATTATGTCTTATGTATTTGAGTCACAAAATGAAACCAGTGCCAACACTATTATCATCCACTTTACAGGTAGCCAGGGATCTTCTAGCCTAGCCAGCTAGCAAGCTAGTAAAACCCTTTGCCTCTTTCTCTCTTAATTTTTTTTTGCTCAACATGTCCCTAGTAAGAATAGCAGATCTACTATATGATACGCTAAACTCAGAGTACTGAATAAAAAATAGGATTAAATATATATGTATGGCACATCTGACACTACGGCGTGCGGAGGGTATAGCACGACGAGCTCTTTTAGAGCCACGAAAACTTAATCTCGGCTTCACCAAATCACTACAGAGCGCATGAAAGCACACTCACCGTAAGCCGACTCACAGGCACTAGAACAGTGCCTGCATGTACAAGCCCCTCAGGTACGAGGAGATGAGTGCTGCGAACAACCACAGTTTGTCTAAGGAAGCCTATTATATTAAGAAGCTATTTTCGTTGGGAGCTACTAGTAGATGAAAATACACCCTTACCCTGGGAAGAAGCAGCAGATGTCTACAAGTTGCGTCGCCCCTCGTACCTTCAAGGTATAGCATTACAGCCGCAATTATCGCGTGTCCGTGTCATGCTATATCCGAAAAAATATATATAGTTGTGTATTTAAACGTTATCGAAGTGATTCCTTGATAGATTTCACCAAGACTTCTGCGGCTTGTTTGAGCTCTGCTGCGGATAATCCCTCATGTATGCAGATTCGGATGGCATTCACCGGAGCGAAGGTCTCATATTCTGCAACTTGACGCAGACGTGTAATTAGAACACCTCGTTCGCGACACCGCATTATTATATCGTGGATCACCAGACACAGGTCACGCTCATTCTCAAATTCCAAAGCCAATGAAAATACAATGTACATGGAGTCAGGCCTTGACAACACATCAATCTCCTTACATTTTTTCAGGTGTTGTGTGAAGCTGGCCGCCTTTGAGCGGAGGGGGGCTATGTGCTCCTCGGCAAACTTGTCCGTTTCAAGTCTTTTTAAGAAAGCACTCGTCATGCTGGCCAAGTATGGTAGTTCAGTTGCACTAAACGTATAAGCAAGGGATACAATGCGCTGGTGCTCCACCATCATTTCAGAACCCGCACATATTCCGCCGCCCGAGCCAATGGCATTTGCCAGGGATGCTACAGTGATGTCAATATCGGAACGGGGAACCCCTTTGTCCTCTGGCAAGCCGCGTCCATGCTTGCCCAACGTTCCCAGCGACCACGACTCATCCAGGATCAACCTAAACTTGTAGAGCTTTTTCAACCGGACCACCTCAGCCAGGTCTGGGGAGTTGGCGGTATACTCAAAAAGGCCCTCTGTCACGATGAAACGACGCGGAACTGGTCCCCGACGATGCATACTTACAGCTGTCTTGAGCTTGAGCTCCAAGTCTTCGGTATCGTTGTGCTTAAACCAGATAATCTTTGCACGCGACAGCTGTAAACCACGCTGGATGGACATATTAACTGCCTGGTCCACCACAAGGATGTCACCACGTTTGGCGAAACAGGGAATAACCGAGGTCGCGGTGGAGAATCCCTGCGAATAGAGAATCACGCCCTCGGTGCCGAGGAACTCACCAACATCTTTTTCACATCGAATATGGACGTCTTCGTTACCATAAAAGCCAGCTGGGCCGCACGATCCAACCCCGCACCGTCGGATGGTCTCAAGGGAGATCTCCTGGAGCTCAGGATCTACGCTACAGCCATAGAGATCATGGCATCCCAAGTTCATCAACTTCTGTCCATTATCAATCACATGGGCACTATTTTCCGACTCCAAAATAGGAATTTCCGAGATGTACGCCTCATCGTCAATACCGGCCTCGTCCACGAGAGGCTCGGGTTCCCACTCTTTAACAAGCTCGTCCACCTCCTCCTCAGAGAGAGCGACGTAGTCTTGCTTTGCATAACTCTGTTTTGAGGCTAGGAAGTAATGTAACGCGAATAATGCAAGGAGTATTTCAAAAACCGTCCGCTGCGGGTCGTTTTGATGCGAGAGCGCTATGTACCGACCTACCAGTGTAGATCCAGGGAGCTTTGCCAGAAGGGAAAGAACAGATGATACCGCACGCTCTACTGCGAAGCCTATAGTGTGCGACAATTGTTCCATCCCCGTCTTCTCGCGTTTTGATGACTAAGCTGTATTAGGGGAGGTATCCAACTCGGCCCCAATGCCTGGCGTCATATAGAAACCTGCTGTTTATAATGGCGAATTCAGGACAGTATTTGCCCTTTTGATTTTCTAGTATCTAAGTAGTCACTTGTTATCGATCATATTGCGTGCAAAGCTCGTGCCCATGCTGCACGGGCCTGTCGGCCAAGCTGCATCTCAGCCAGTGGAGCCGCCTGACCGGCGCCAAGAGGGCCAACGGCTACGACCTGGGTTTCAAGATTTGAAAAATAAAAAAAAATGAAGTGATAATAGAATCCATCCTACCAAAACTGAAATGAACATGGTATTAGTGGTAGCATTTTTTTTCTTTTGGCAGAGCGCACAGTACAATGTAGTACTGCTAGGCACCCGCACCCACCTGCAATAACAGGGGATGGATTACCGGTAATACAAAATAACAACAGCCTAGAAAATTAAACTAGCTCTTATAAACATGCTTCTAGACGCCAAAGTACTTTTCCATCGGCTTGACAACCCCTCCGTGAGATCCCTCCTCTCTCTCGGTCCTTTCAGCGAATATCTAATTTTAGCTAACCATCGTGCTTTCCAACAAGCTCCTTGATTGCCGCATCGACATTTCCATCAAGACTAGCCTTTTCCTCACGACCGTAGTCGAATCGGGCGTAAGCCATTGGCTTGATACCCAGAGCCTCCCTGACAAGGATCGGGGTGCTAGGGTTGGCCTTCTTCAGTGCTGCGTAATTCTTGGTGAGAAATGCACGAACAGCATCACCACCAGCATTTTGGCTGAAGTGTATCCGCAGCTCTTTCAAGGCCTTCGGGAAGACGAGCCCACTCATGTTACACTGCTTACGTTACCAATAGCCCAATCACGATTACACAGGCGGGACGAGAGGCGAGGACTGAGTATCTTTGATTACACATGTGGGTGGAGTTGGAGGGGATGTGAGTGCATTGTCAGCAGCATTCACCTGTGGCACCCAGACGATAATGGTAGCGCCTGCAACGTCGAGATTTACCCAGATAATAAATTCAGAGGTGGGCCCTAAGACAGTGCACTTCTGGGCCCCGGTGATGAAGTGGGCGTTGGTCTTTGCTGGAGCCAAGGACATGAGCCGTCCGGTAGAGAAGATCAGTGGGACACAACAGATTGCTTTGACGGCAACTGGTATTATTTGGACCCGTTGGGCCATGATTATTCGGCCACGAAATTATCTGCTGGCATCTGTCAACTTCTTCCTTGGACTTGTGGGAGGATACCAGGTATCGCGCCTGTACAACTATGAGCGATCGCTGGGCTACAGTCCTTCGGACAGCTTCAAGAATATTATTACTGACCGAAAAGCAAAATAAATAGGTAAATACCGTGGCAAATGAGCCGCTTAGGTCCCCTATAATGCCGAATCATGCCCGACACTTCTCAATTTTTTTCTATAAAGGTAATAATAGAGCTAAATTGTCTGCTAGGATATGCATTAACTTCAGAACAGATTTGACATATTCGCATTCCACTCACTGATTCGAATTAGCGTGCTGCTAGCCAGATGGCCAGCCGTTTTCCGTCTCACGTCGTGGTGATGGTGATGGTGATGGTGAAGACGGTACTACCTCTGTGTCCTCCTCCGGTTCCTTCTGTTCATCACCAGGGTGATCATTTTTATTTTCCTCACTTTGATTTACATTGCCTTCGGACGCAGGTCCGTCATCGTGCTCGAGTGTTAGATCGGATAAGTCCGGCTGCCCGCCCGCGGGCAGAATGGATCGGGAACGAGGCAGAACACTAAAAAGATTGTTGTCAACATCTCTTTCCGGCGTTGGCGTCTCAGGTGATGGTGTTGGCTCGTGGGGAGGATCCTCATCCACACTGGCAGGCTCCCCTTCAAAAGGATCCGGACATCCCCCTAACAGGTTGTCAAGACCACCCCCACTCCAACCCTTACGAGCAATACCGTCAAAAATTTCAATTTCTGCTGTTACAGTACTCGCCAGCGAGCGACGTATATGTGAACCAAGATCCTCTGCCTCGTTATGTAGATCCCCCAGGAATTCAAACTTGCAACGATTAATGTCGTCCACCTGCGAAGTGAGATCTAGCAACGTTGACCGGTATTGCACCAGATTGCGCAGTTTCTGACGAGTGCTGGACGACCTCGCAGACTCGGTTGACCGCAGCGCCCTAATCTTTTGCCGCAACGTGACCTTGAATTGATTCTCGCGCGAGGACACTCGTGAATTGTATTCCCGTACCTCCCGGGATAGTGGCTGGCTAAGCTTTGTCTCAACACTCCTGGCCAGCAAATTAAAGTGATTTGATACTAGGAGGTGTAGTCCACCAGCCGTCTGAAGGTCACCAGCGGTGGAACCAGACCCCGCACGTGCGCCCTTCGTTCGAGAACAGGCATCAAGGGCGTCGCCGAACTCAGCGGCCGCAGCACTCAATTCTTGAATTTTCTGGCGATATACCTCTGCCGTTCTGACCACATTGTCAGACTTTCGGGCGAATTCGCGCGCATCCTGGGGCGATACGAGTCGGCTTGGCTCTGCCATGTCCTCGAGACCACCATAAAGGCTATCAGCCATGGATGGTGCGCGATTGGACGCAACCGTGGATGCCGAACTAACCTCCGGCTTGGACATAAAATAGCCAAACAGGCTACTGGTCGCGGACCTAGGAGGAGGCTGAGCCCGCCACTCCACAGGACTCTGGCTATGTGAATGCCCAACAACTGGGGTCACTGGTCCTTTTGGTCGCGTCGGACTAATCCTTAAAGGACTCCTGTCTTCATGCTGTGCCCTTCGTGTGCTCCTTGCACCTGGTGACGCCAGTGACGCAGAGTCGGCAGGCATGAAGAAATCCTGGTCCCACCCTTGCCCACGTTGGGCCGTGCACCAAATTCTAACGGTCATTTGTGTTTTGTTGAGAAGACAAGAATAGGACAAATATGCCAATATGGATGTCGTTTTTGCTACGTCTAGGTGGCAAGTAATCCCTATAGCCTTAGCCATTTACTGAGGGCTGGCGATGACAGGATGAGCACAGGCATGGTTGTATGACACCCTGATAGAATAAATAGAAAAAGAGGGATGGTAGGCCCGAATTTATTATCATATGCAATAGTTTGACTTCGCACCAGTGCGATGCCTCCACCCTATTTTGCCATTAAGCCACGGACCTGTTCGTCAGTACAACAGTCCTTTTCATTGAGACTGCAGATCGGACTGCGGACTTGCGGAGGACAATTGAGTCATTTATGCATCCATTTTAACGTGACAGATCCCAAAAACCGGCGATCTATGCGATATTGCGCTTTGTGAGTCACCACACAGATTATTACGCAAGCTTCAATTAATCATGTTAGAATTGAGGCCAAGAGTGTAATTATGCGGTCAATCGTTATTTATATTTGAGCCGATAGTGCTAACGGTAACTGATCCAAGGTAAAAACGGCCTCAACTGTGTCGAGAAGGAGTTAGGTCGGATTAAGTGAGTCATTGCCCCTAACCCTACATTAAATGTATATAAGCCTGAAAAGACCTGGATAATCAAGGAGCCGAAAGCATTGTTCTCCCACCATCCCACCCCACGTTTCTTAGATTAATTGTGAAAGAGAAGGATGAAGTATTTCTAAATCACTGCGCTGCAGTGAGCTGAATCTCCTATTAGAACTTTCATCGGGACGAACATAAGTTGAAATGGCTGTGACACTACGGCCACATCACGTCGAAATCAGGCCTTCGGCAGTAAGGCAGCAAAAAAAGACAGAAATAGATGCTTTAGGGGTACGTGTGGTACCCTACTGTGCCGCAAACAAACAACAAATAGTGGCGACTCTTGTGGACATGGTAACCTCGTTCATCACTGAGGTATGGCCTAATGAAAACCCGGGATTGCCAGTTCGAACCCTTATTCGTGAGGTTCTACGCCGGTCGAAGTGCTCGTATCCTGTGCTGCAGGTGGCGTTGTGCTACCTCTCGACAATTCGCCCCCTAGTTCTGGGTGGCGGCCGGAAAGAGTTGCAATGCGGCTGTAGAGTATTTGTGGCAGCATTGATGGTTGCCTCGAAATACCTCTTGGATTGCGGCGCTTCAACTGCAACTTGGTCCCGCGTGTCGGGCCTGCCAGCACGCGAGCTCACTGCAATCGAGCTTGCACTGCTTGAAGCTCTTCAATGGCAATGCCATATACCACCAGAGGTATACCGCCAGGCTTGCTCTAATCTTATGGTCAGGACACACAGGCAATCAATGGCCAAGAGATCAATAGTTGAACCAGTTATCATTAGCCCGGAAATGCTGTAGTAGTGTAAAGCACCTAATTGTAGGAAGCGCCAATTAGCCTCATGGATAATCTTATATGTACAATTATGTTATTTTGACTTTGGTTTCCATCTCTATCGATATTGCAGCGGCCTGATGTATGTGGGTGATCGCTCGTGGTACTTGAAGTGGGTCTTAGCAGGGCTAGGAACCCGGTAAGCGGTCTACTATCTGCAGATGCTACTGCAAGCACTTCAATATTTGCGCGCATTTGAGGCGATAAGCGCAATTGTTTCCCTTGGACTCACCACTTATATTGCTGCCAAGCTAGGTGGGTCTGAATATCGTTATGCAGCCGCAGTGAGTGCTCTGGCGTTTGCGGTTCAAGCTATTTTGATAGCAACGTATCATTATACACGTCATTCACGGCGCTTTCACATATTCTCACTAGTTTCCGATTTTATTCTATCTATCCTCTTCGTCTGCGCTGGAGTGGCAGCAACATTACCTACCAGCTCGATTCATGAGGCTACTGCAGCTTTCCTCTATGTGTTATTTGCGGTTTCCTCCGCTGTGACCTTCCTGGATTTTGTCTCCATTCGGCCAAAGAACCACGACGACGAGGAGAGTGAGTCGGAGCTTAAATAGGTGGTGAGCATCGATCCGTTCCTTCTCTCCAGGCAAAATAAGAATATATCACATAAATCGAAACTAAAATCCCTATAATAAAATTTTTCGTTTTTTTTTAGTTTCATTCTTTACAGTAAACTCTAGCATGCTAGTATCATAATGTACTTAGCAGCGGGCGAAGCGAATGTTCCACTTGCTTTCATCCTCAGGTGCCTGGCTATCAGCCTGAGACATGGTAGACAATGCCCTGAAAATCATGGTCTTGTCGGTGATTTGCTCCTTCTTGCTAATTGCCATAAGCTTGTTGACATTGGATATAATATCCTGCATCAGACGGTCAAGGAAGTCCAAGGTCATGTCAGGCTTCACAACCACACGTAAACATTCATACTTTCTCTCGTTCTCAGGGAGATGATAATTAGGGATGATATAACCACTGTGGCGCAACATGTAGGAGACAGCTTCTTGAGGAATGTAGCTATACTCCTTCTTGAAGTTCTCAGATAGCTTGAAACTGACCACAGGCAATCCTGGGTTGTAGTACGAGGATGGGTGGCTATTGACCGTGGTCTCAATTTCCGGCTTGTCCACGAAATACTTGCCCCTTGGACGGTGGATATCACTCAAAACGTCAAAGTATCCAGAACGCTCGAGGTATGTCGACAAGAGTCTGGCATTTTCCAGCGCAGACTCCATCAAGAGCGCGTATCCATCACGGCCCAACTTCACGAATTGGTAGTACTGGTAGATAATAGGAAATCCTGGTCTGGAGAAGTTCAGCGTGAAGGTGGTCTCTGACCCTCCAAGATAGTCGAGCACAAATAGCAAAGACTCGGGCAGGTACTTCATATCACGCCAGATGACCCAACCGCAGCCGGCAGGGGTACCTCCAAACTTGTGGCCGGAGGTGTTAATGGACTTTACACGGTCCAGGCGGAAGTCCCACACAAGCCCTGGGGAGCTGAATGGCGCGACAAATCCGCCAGAGGCACCGTCAACGTGGATGGGAATATCAAGTCCAGTTGCAGCCTGGTAACCATCAAGGGCACGGGCCACAGATGCTACATCCTCGTAGTGACCGGTGAAGGTACTACCGAGGATCACGAATACACCAATGGTATTCTCGTCAACATTTTTGAGCAGATCATCGATGGAGAAGCCGAATTGGTGGTCGGCATAGATGGGAAGCATCCGGTTTTCGACATCCCAGTACCTGGCAAATTTCTCGAGGGCAACCTGGGCACAGCTAGCCATAAGGATATTGGGCTTGTCAGTGGGCTTGTCAGTGGGCTTGCCCTTAGCCTGCTGTCTCTCCTTCCAACGGCGCAGCATTGCCAGGCCACCAAGCTGGATAGCTTCACTGGATCCGGTGGTTGCGGTACCAACTCCACGTTCACCATCGGGAACATTCCAAAGGTTAGAAATAATTGATACGCATCTCTCCTGCAACTGAAGCATCGCAGGATACTCGTCAGAGTCTGCCAAGTTCTTGGTCAAATTCTCCTTGCACAGCTCAAGTCCCTCCTCATCAACAGTGGTGGTGACGAAAGTGGCCATATTGAGAGCTGGCTTTCCATCGAGGGCCAAATGTTTTCGGACAATTTCAGCAGCAGTCTTAGAACGGACACCCGAATCGTGCAACGTAAACTTGGGTGCTGGCAACGTCTCTGCAGCATATGCCTCGGCCTGGGCCTCCTGCGCCAAAGTGTCGTTGTACTTAGAAGCACGCAATTCGGCGAGTCCCTCGACACCGGCTCCGACTTCCTCGGGGTCAACCTTGACTATCTGAGTTCTGAGAGGCATTTCCTAAAATGAATTGCTATCCTGGAGCAGCCCATGCGCTAAACATATTCCACATGTCCAGGTCTAGGGTTGCTTAGTTAAGCTTGCTTGGTGGTTAATTGCGCTCGTCGATCTCTTTCATATGGAATTATTTGTATACTACGCAATTCCCCTAAGACCTATCCGAAATAATTAGTATAATATTGTTTGCTTGTCTTGGTGTACAAATACGAAAGCAAATGCAAACGTAAATGCAAACGCAAATGCAAACGCAAATGCAAATACGAGCCCCGAGGGAAATTGGGGAATTGAATGGAAATTGAATGACTTTTTTCGGCACCTGAAATAAATCATGTTGCTTCCCAAGCACAGTTCCACTTAATTAATCGCATGTCCAGAGAGGCACCTCCACGATTCTATTTCACAGCCACGATCCGTCTCTGAAACAAGCCAGATCGAATTAGAAAACGCTTTCATGTGTATCAAGTCGTGCTAAACCTATTTACTTTAGATACCGCTTACTCGACCTTGTCGAAAGTCTCGCCCTCAACAAGCTCAGGAATCTCTGCGTCCTTCTTTTCGCCCTCAGCGGCTGGAGCTGCGGCTCCCTCACCGCCCTGGCCAGCAGCCTGCTGGGCCTGGAGCTGCTCACTGAGCTGCTTGAGCTGGGCAAGAGACTCAGGGCTCATGGACTGGATCATCTCAGGAAGCATCTCCTGGACAGTACGCTCATGAGAAACACCGTGGATGGCGAAAAGGTCGTGATCCGATGCCTGCTGGACAGCGGGACGACCAAAGTGAATTACATTACCGTCATCCTTGAAGAGGTTCACCTGCTCAACACCAGTGAATGTCTGGGCACCCATTTTTTGCAGGGCGGCGTGGACCTTAGAGTCATCGGCCTCGGTACGGCCTGCACGCTTGACCTTCCGTCGTGGGGTTCCCTTACCGCCGATACGGACGTTGGCCTTCAACTTTTCAAGCTTAGCAGCGTCCATTTGTTGTGTCCTGAAAGAGGTTCAATGACAAATTTGTCAGAGTCGGTCAAACCTGGTGCTGCGTAACTGTCAGCACGCAGACCTAGCATAGCAATGAATACGAGAGCCAAACAAAGTATCACTGCTCGTCTCCGTAATCATATCTCCAACCTATAAATCACACAATAATAGCCTTTCTACCGTCAAGACATCCCATCACGGACGATATTATAGACCATACCACCCGGTCTCTGCGCACCCCTAATCACGGTATGTCATCGTCCCATTATATCGAATTCTTTCTCTGGCCTTGAAGCTAGCAGAAATCTGTGAATGAGCGCAGTTGTTGCATCAATGCGGTTCTTCCGAATCAGAGACATGCGCACGTAGTGATCTGCAATAATAATAAATGCTTTCTTAGTGCGCTATCATGTGACAGGACTTACTCTTCTCACAATTAAAATCATTTACGAATATTATTTTGGCACATTTACCACAATAGATGAGACTTTACTAGGCCTACCAGAACCCGATATTTTACGGATAAGTAAGTTACTAAAAATACATTCATGGTCTGGAACCAGACTGGAAACCCGAGCGGTTTGAGTTCTACCGATAAAACTGGGTTCGACCCAAGTAAATTGACATTGTTTTTATGGCCACTGCCCTTTATACTTGCCAGGAGAAGACAATGGCGGTACAACACCTGTCAAAACAACAAGGCGCAGGTATTTGGGTTAGGGTTTGACCACGCATGTTTCCTACTTGGCCTGCCCTTTCCCTGAAATAATTTAGTGCTTTGGAAAAACTTTCAATCAAAGTACTTTCAAACCAAGCGTAGATCAAATCAATTCGTTCAGTGGAAGGCGAGTTACCCGTTCCGATTTGTGACCATTGTGATCTGATTACTAACATATCCCCTTCATTCTCAAACGTCCTAAGGTCACAGACTAGAACACGAGAAAGGGAAAGCTATGCCGGCATTTCTCACTATGGGCTTCAGCCCAGCGAGTGCCGTAGTAACTTGGAGGCTAGCGAGCACCGGAAAATTCGATTGTTATACGTATTGGCCTGCTTCGCTTCTACAAGTTTTCTCCGACGTGTTTGGCAGTGAATCGTACCGGCCACGACAGCTGGATTTCATGGCGCCGCCACGAGATGGCTTTGCTGTGGTATTACTGGTAGTACCATCAATTAAGGATGTACAGCGAATGTGCAAGCGGCTACAACCGGTATTGACGAAGAACACTTTGATCCTCGTTGATGTTAGCGGCGGGATCTCTCCTCTGCAGCGTCTAGTACGTGCAACGCTTCCAAAATCTTCTGTTGCTGGAGTAATTCTCGATGTAGATGCAGAGTTAACTGCAGCATCTCAGGATGGCTGGTCAGTGCTACATCGACGCTCGTCAGAGCTTGGGGCAATAGTAGAGCCCCCCAGCTCTTCTTCTGCACAGAAGCTTCTACAGTCGCTTGAGGTGGTTATGACAGTTGGTGGGGTCAGGATGGAGCATCCTAAGTCTCAACAGGCATTTGGGGTAATTCAGTGGTTACGCACGATCATGGTTTGTGCGTTTGAGCTCGTGGGTGTCGCACTAGAGTTAGCAACACCAGAAGAACTCATGCAGAGTGTTGTGGCTAAGCCTTTGGTCGAGGGTGTGATAGCAGAATTGAGTCAAGTTGCACACGCGGCTAATGTGAAGGGCCTGCCCTCAAGTCAGCAGATTCTATCCAAGGCATCGAAGCTTGTCCGAAAGGCTCCATCAGATTATCGGTATAAGGGTGCGATGCGTGCGTTTTACGATTTTGATCGCGGCGTGCCGCTCGCACTTGACTTTTACTTACTATTTCCAATATTGCTTGCAGACGAGCTCCCTAAGGGGCGCCCAACACCATACCTCGAATCATTGTTTGCAGTCCTCACTCATTTGAGTGACTTGAGTCTTGGAAACAAAAAACCAAAAATTTTGGGTCGTATCGGGGACCAGGTTCATGTCCCTCAACAAGCTAACTCAGAGGAGCTTCAAGCCCTTAAAGCAAAAGTTTCTAGTTATGAAGCTCAAGGTGACAAATTTGCTGAAACTGAGAGAAAGCTTCAGCAGGCCGAAGCCTATATTCAGGAGTCGAAATCGGTTCACGCTAGGGAGATTCGCGAGAATGAGGGCGTGAAGCAATCAGAAATTGATCAGCTACGTGCAGAACTCGAAAAACGTGAGGCCGCGTGGAAGCAATCTATGCTTGAGCGTGAACGTGAATCCCAACAGCGCGCGGATGAGGAGAAGACGACTCGAGGCACCGCGCAACGGGAGGTCTCACCTTCTCAGGTAGCTAGAGAGCGTGAGCTCATTTCACGAGAGCAGGCACTGCTTAAACGTGAGCAGCAGCAAATTGAGCAGGAAAGGATTCTCAGTCAGAGACTGGAAGCTATTGAACTTAAGGCCCCAATGAATGGCTCGATGGCCCCACCACAGGGACCCCCCGCTGGACCTCCTGCTGGACCTCCTGCTGGCCCCCCTGCTGGTCCCCCTGCTGGTCCCGTGGATGGCTATGCCGCCCTCCCAGGAGCTTTCCCTCATCCCAGTAACGGGCCGGGATATTGGGCTCCGCAGCCTGGATATGGGTCACTAGGCCCCCTGCAGGGTCCTCCGCAAGGACCTCCTTCTGCCCCTTCTAACTTGGGACCGGCCATGGGACCAGTTATGGGCCCTGCCATGGGCCCCCTTAGTGGGCGCCGAAGTGTTGCATCTATGGCTGCACGCTCATCGTACAATGTGCCTGCAACGTCAAGACGGAGAATTTCACAGCAGCAAGATGTGGACATGATGTCAATTACAAGCCGTCGCAGGCAGACAGCACCAAATACCTTGACGACTTCCCCATCTACATCTGCATCCCTATCCCAGCGTCTTCATCTTGATAGTATTGGGCAGAGTGTATCTGACCCCTATCACTCAGTTGGAAGAGCGCAGAGAGCTGGTGCAGATCCCACTCTTAGTGCTGATGCCTACACTGTTCCGTCTAAGCATATGCATGGTCCTAGTTACAGTCGCACGTCTAATGGCACTACACGACCACCTTCTATCGCTGAGAGTCGACGACAGTCTCTAAAGGGCCAAGGCTCTTCTTCTTTTGTCTCTTTGGGCCCTCGTCCCCGTTTACCAATTCCACTAATGGATACGAGTGACTTCGGTGGGTTCACTATGAATGACAAGGAACAAGGAGGATCGAACTCGTCTGGGAAATCACGCTCGACTCCTTCAAATGAAGGTACACCACCAACTCCTCATGCTCTGGATAATTCACCGTTTCAAGGACATGAGGACAAACTGATGAGTAGGCACGGGTATCATGACACTCCGTTCACTCCCTATAATCCCGTTACTACCAGCTAATTTATCTTGTAATGCTTAAGCTTATTGATGTACCATGTTTCCTTCAGAATATATATTGAAATCACATCACCCTAAAATATGAACAGAGGAGGTGGCGAAACAGTATAGGACCACGCGAAATGGCTGTTTAAAAGTAAATTATCTTACAAGGACTTAGCACAAAAATTGTACAATTTTCTTTTAAATTAAAACTGTATCCTACATTTATTTGTTCAGATTACTATTTACTTCTCAGGTGCGCCACCGCTGCCGCCAGTCTTCGACTGGAGATATTCAGAGGCCTTGTGAACATAATCACCAGCATTCTTGATGTAACCCTTGGCAGCATCAGAGTTGACGTACTCCTTTGCCTGGTCAGCGTAATGCTTGGCGGCTTCCTGGCCTGAGTGCAGATATTCTTGAGCTTGATCGTACAAACCACCCTCCTTGGACTCACCGCCAACTGAGCCAGCGGCATTCTTAACATCGCTCTTAGCATCGCTAGCAGTATCAGCAGCAGTCTGACCAACGCTCTTGTTCTCAGTAGGGGTCAACTTAGCAGCGGCAGTGTCGTACAAGTCAGTGGCCTTTTCCTTAGCCTGGTCAAGAGTCGACTTCTGCGAGTCTGGCTTAACAGTCTCCTCGACCTTATCAGCGAAATTCTTTCTGCCAGTATCACTCATGTTAATTTTAAGTTCGTCCACAACGTGGATCGGCCAATTTATATAGACACCACCAGTTGCGCCACGGGCAAGGTTGCTTGCGGTTTGCTTGCATAACCCTTGCCCAAGCAAGTAGAAAGCGGAGAACATAGAACCTTCCAGACTAATAGCTTAAAACGGAAGAACGAAACTGTAAAGTTTGCTGAATTAGTAGAAATATCATTTGATTTACTTTATCCGATAGATGTTTTTGTTAATGTGCAATTGGTTCATGTCGTAGCTCTTGACTTTAGGTATATTTCCGGAAAAATCCGAAGTAACAACGGGCCCTTGCATCATTTAGCACACATATGGCCTAAAATGCATCTCAGTATTCAATTAGGACGAAGAAAGTACCATTAGCGAACACTCTGTTAGGTCATGAAGGATAGAGAGGCAACCAAACATAACCTAGAGAGAAATCAGTGGCGCCACCATTCTACGCCTCATCGTCTTCAAGCGAGGCACAAAGTGCGGCACCAATTCCTGATCCATCCTTCACGACGCCGAAGACGAACCTTTCTTCGTCGGCTTTGGAGAACATCAGCCTAAGCGCTTCTCTCATGTGCTTCTCAAAGCCGGGATAGTGTTCATACACGGATCCATCACCACCAATATCGATGGTTTGGTACTTTTCTAATGCATTGGTCATTTTAGCAACTCCTCCAATAGCAGCAGCTGTCAAATAGGCTGCCCGTTTGCCGATGGCATGCGACAATTTACGTATCGCAGCAGCTTCATAGCTATTAGCGGTGATGCCAAAATGATCTTTCACGATCCTCTTCACTTCATGATTGTCGCTACTACTATCAGCCTCAATAAGAGATGGCGTCGAAGTGTCGGTGCTGAAAGCCTTTTCTAAGACGTCAGTTGGCTCACCCGCAAAAATCAAGTTCTTCTCACGCAATTCGCAGAGCACTTGCCGCAAAATTTCGCCCATGAACATTCCGCTGATGCGCTTCTCGAACATATGTACCGTAGGATTCAGTGTGAGCTTGTCAATTGCGGCGTCAAATCTAGTCGTCGGCAAGACCTTCAGGTCATTGTCGAACGAGCCCCATTCCGTGTTTATGGCCATAGACTTGGCAGAATGCTTCATAGAATCTTTTGGCAACTTGGTAACCTTCGAGAGGCCTTCCATATAGGCAGCATTGGTACCGGTACCCACAATCATGCCTAGCAATGTCTCCGAGGATTCTCCGGTCATGTAGGCCCTGGCCAACAGAGCACCGGTGGTATCATTAATTAGAGCCGCGATATGAACTGGAATATTCTTCTTATCGATTGCGCTTTGGAGATCAATACAGACATCACGTCCAATAGCATCATGGACGTTCACCGTCTTTGTCCAACGGACCAATGTACCACGATTGAGGCCTGTCTGGTTTACTGGATAGCTAAACGTAAACCCCATGCGAAGTTTGCCTTGATCGACCGTCCAGTTGGGGTGATGTTTTGAAACGAACTCACCAAGACAGGATGCTAGCCAGCCATAAAAGTCCGTATAGGTCTTAGCGTTCAGTATTTCATGCGGAATACGCCATTTTTCCTGCATGATCTCATGCGTCGAGTCACCATGAAGCTTTACCGAGCAGCACCTGAAGTTGGTACCGCCAAGATCACATGCCAGGAATGACCCAGTTTCTTTTCCAGTGGGCAACTTGGTGACGTATGTTGGTATCATTGGGATACCACGCTCCGTCTCGGTTGCCAACGAAGCAGTCGCCGTCTTGACGAAGTATTCTGATATTTCGTCCAGCGACTCTTTGCTAACTGCAAACTCGGCAACGAGTTTATCGATTTCAGTATCAAGTGCTTTTGTTGACATCGACCTAAAAGGTGTAATGTAGTGGGGTAACCTATACTGATGTTGGTCTATTACTATATATCATGAAGTATCTCCGCTTCTTCCTCGGCCCTTGCCCTGGATGTGGAAGATTGAACGAGGCTGCATAAAACTTTGTCCGAAAGTCTCGCTAAGCAGATCCTCAGATCATTTAACTATTACAGTTAAAAGTGAATTTCTGCCCTAATCTCGTGTGCCGAACCATTTTCGGATCGTACGGAGGCCGGGTCTCAAAGCCGAACCTATCTTTAGTGTCTCGTTCAAACCCACGGTAATGCGAGATACCCGAGTTTTAGTAATAACTGGAAGCAAGCCTGTCGTTTAGGCAAAAGTGGGGACATCCACATGCAGCCAAATCCGGAGGAGAGGTTATATACTTATCTTGGAACTACCGTCTATGGTGTTTTCTTTTCTTCGTGAACTTGATTACATATCATTCTTATTGCCGATTTGTGGTGCTTATAGGGGATAAATACGTTATTTGAGCCTTTTTTTTCATTAATATATATATTTATATTGTGGTTCCCACATATTTAATTTACAAGTAGTTGGATGTTGTGCAATAATTGGTCCAACTGGCTTATGATGCTAAATTAGGACTCGTGCATGACAGTCGGTATATTAAGTAGCAACCATCTCGACATATAAACGCAAAATTCTCGAGGTCTTTCCTCTGAATTGCAAGAGAATGGGTACAACGACATATTATGAGTGTCACTACCTTTTCATATTCCTATTGCTCTTTTCGAGGAAAAGGAAAACAATGACCATACTATGCAACTTATCTATAATAAGAATATTCTTATTTCTCGATAGAGGATCTACGATCTCTAATTAGTCTTTGTGTTGGTATAGTTCTACTCCAGGATCTCGCGTTGGGCTCTGATTCTCAGATGGAATGCGACCTATTAAGCTCTGGTTTCCTTACTTAGATGGTATGGGATGGGATATGCCCCACTAAATGAAAGATCTGGCTAGAGATCAGCTTATAATGCTCCAACATAATGCTTGCTATTTTATTCTTAGTGACTGCCGACCAATCATCTTTCATTGGTTCCGCATTTTACCAGCCCACAGTCGCGCTCGCGCTCACGCTCTGCTTAGGCGACTTCGTGACGCAGATTACACATACATTACACTATGGTTAGACTTGCGGGTAAGGGTAACACGCGGTTGTTTATGTTCCAAGAACTACTCAGCGCGCCCCAACTCCCAATCCCTTGAATGCGCGAAGTTATCAGTGTCAACGTGGGCCAGGCAGGCTGCCAGATAGGCAACGCGTGCTGGGAGCTGTACTGTCTTGAACATGGTATTGAGCCAGATGGATATCTCAGCCCAAATGCCCAGAAGTCATCGCGTGATGAGGGCTTTTCAACTTTTTTAGCGAGACAGGCTCCGGAAAGTTTGTCCCTCGCACGATTTACGTTGATCTTGAGCCCAACGTCGTTGACGAGGTCCGTACAGGCAAGTACCGTAATTTGTTCCACCCTGAACAGTTGATCACTGGTAAGGAGGATGCTGCGAATAACTATGCACGTGGTCACTACACCATAGGTAAGGAGCTCATTGATGATGTGATGGACCGTGTCCGCCGTGTGGCGGAGAACTGCGGTGGGCTTCAGGGGTTTTTGTTTACACACAGTTTTGGTGGTGGTACCGGTTCGGGGTTCGGTGCCCTCCTACTTGAGCGCCTTAGTGTTGACTTCAACAAGAAGTCCAAGCTCGAATTCGCTGTGTATCCGGCTCCTCAGAACTCCACCTCGGTAGTTGAGCCCTACAACACTGTGCTGACCACGCACGCTACCCTGGAGCATGCAGACTGTACGTTCATGGTCGATAACGAGGCCATTTACGATATGTGCCGCCGCAATCTTGATATCCCACGCCCCACCTATGAAAACCTTAATCGTCTTATTGCCCAAGTGGTCAGTTCAGTGACTGCATCCCTTCGGTTCGATGGATCGCTCAATGTCGATCTCAATGAGTACCAGACGAACCTGGTGCCATATCCAAGAATCCACTTCCCCCTTGTTGCTTATGCACCTGTTATGTCCGCTGCGAAGGCCCACCATGAGTCTAACAGTGTACAAGAGATAACCAATGCCTGCTTTGAGAGCTCTAACCAGATGGTTAAGTGTGACCTCAAGAATGGCAAATATATGGCTTCATGCTTGCTCTACCGCGGTGATGTCGTCAACAAGGATGTTCAGCAAGCAGTTGCAAACATCAAAGCACGCAAGACAATCCAGATGGTCGATTGGTGTCCCACAGGGTTCAAGATCGGTATCTGCTACCAGCCGCCACAGTACGTACCTGGCGGTGATCTTGCTAAGGTTGACCGCGCTGTTTGCATGCTATCAAATACCACATCCATTGTCGATGCGTGGTCGCGCCTCAACCACAAGTTCGACCTAATGTTCAATAAGCGTGCTTTCGTGCACTGGTACGTTGGAGAGGGTATGGAGGAGTTCGAATTTATTGAGGCACGTGAAGATCTTGCAGCCTTGGAGCGCGACTACGAGGAGGTAAGCGCCGATACTGCCGGCGACGAAATAGAGGCCGACGATTATTAGACCTAGCTACTCATTATTATCTATTGTTGAATATTAGCACCACTTATAAGTTCTTATACCGTTCCCTTGCTCGGATCCACCATCCCTCGGCTTGGTCCAGGGACCCCCAAGGAACGCCTTCCGATGTTGGGTCGTCAAACAGGAAGTCACAATCCAGGGTGTTACGCATCTGGCGAATACGGTCAATGAACCACTCACTGGTCATATGATCGCCTGGCTGTCGCTCTTGGCATCGTAGACCGTATACGGAACACAGGTTTTGGTCCACACCGCCTTGGTAGTGAAGGACAGGCTTCCCTAAGGATACCGATGAGAGACCTAGGCCACAATATTGCATATATGAGTCGTAGCGTAGCATCAAGCAATTTCCCAATCCTTCACAGGCCTTACGACAGGCCTCTATTGTTTTGTATGGTGCTTGGTCTTGCGTCGAGGTCTCCATTGTGGGGTCATACTCAATGTCTCTTGCAGTATTATCCCAGTTTATTTGGGGGCTTGATGGCAGATATGGTTTGATGAAGTCGAAATAAATGTCACTAAAAAGTACCTGCCCTTTTTTTAATCGAGTGTATTCCGAAAGAAGTTGAAGGTCCCGGGCATGTTGCCTGCCAGTTGTCAATATCGACTTGCACCAGTTACGGGCCGATGAAGGTACCTTGTAAGGCGGATTTCCCTGGAAATGACCGGAGCTGACTTCAATATTTAAGGAAATACCGATTTTTTCATGCAAAAATACGGCTAAGATGTAGTCGCCGCAACATTCATGTACCACTCTTTTGGTATACTCGTTAACCCAGGCCTCGCTTCTGGGATCATCAAATGCTGCCCGCATTGCTGCATGACTGAGGATGATACCGGATCTCAGATCAGCGAAGAGATGGTCCAGACCAGCAACAGCGCTACCCAGGTAAATTGGTTCTTCGGGATCAAGACCGGAAAGGAGTTCACAGAGGTTGCGGGAGAAAACATAGGTATCATCTCCAATGATGAGATACCAATTGTGATTTGGCTGCTGTCGCCAGGTTTTCAAAAGACTTGGTAGCATGATGAACTTTAGCGAGTCTGCCACGCCGGAGATTGCCACCTCATCTGGCATCACATGGATATGCTGATCTCTAATTGAACGCTGGATACGATAGGGTTCGAAATGTTTTGCATTTTGTACGTATTTTGGGTCTACCTCTGCCAATGCATCATGAATTTCGTCGCGCCCGATAAAGTCGGGTGAGTCACTGAATATCAAATAATGATCAAATTGAGATAATCCTACAAGTAATTGTGTTGGCAAATAGTGCCAAAGTCTGGTAGCTTGTGTATGCATTATAACCTGAGTACCCTCACAGCGCTGGGGACTTAAGCTACCAGATGAAAGATCAAAGAAATTACTGGGTCTCCAAACTTCAAATGAGCTATGGCGCTTCGCTTCAGGTGTAACATAAAAATACGACTGTCCTCGTGGTACCAAGATCTCCTCTACAGTCTCACTAGAATTTTTTTTGCCCACTGGTAACTTGAACATACACCAGGATACAATCATGCCAACAAGCAGGTAAATGCGTCTTCTTTTGAATAGATGCATAGCCCAGGAGCCCGGCTTGTGATGCCAGACGGGGTGTCAGGTAAAAATTCTGTTCTTTTGAATTTTTTCCCCTATAGATTTTTAGTGTTGCATATATACATATACTGCTGCTTGAGAGTCTGCTTATATCTGTGCGTCGGTGATGTACGATGGAATAAGTATAGAATTTTGAATGAAATTATGTTGATTGATACTCATGTTCTTTAACTTATAAAATATGCCAGATAAAGAATTAGCCTATTTACGCATCTTCTGTTGACTGTAACAAATGTTCATGATCATCAGCTGACTATAAACGTAATCATCCAGTGCGATTGTAGCATGACTGGGATCCGTGCCTGTCTATTTGATATGGATGGTTTGCTCCTCAATACTGAGGATATATATACAGAAGTGACAAATGTGGCTCTTGCAAAACATGGCAAAGGGCCCCTACCTTGGAGTGTCAAGATCAATCTTCAAGGGCGTGTAGGACACGATGCTGCCCAGCATCTTCTCGATTGGGCTCAGATAGATTACACGCCTGAGGAATGGTTCAAACTAACAAGCGAGCTTCAAAAATCGCGTTGGGAGCACGCCGGATTTCTACCAGGAGCTCGTGAACTGATCGAGCATCTTTACAAAGAAAAGTTTCCTATGGCACTGGCTACAAGCTCAGCAACCACAAACTATGAACTAAAGACCAAGCATTTACGTTCCGTATTTGATCTCTTTGGAAAACACGTTGTGACTGGGGATGACCCACGTGTCCCGCATGGCAGGGGAAAACCAGCACCAGACATTTGGCTGGTCGCCTTGAAGTCTATTAATGACGACCGTGTGGCGTCAGGACTAGATAAAATAGCGCCATCAGAGTGTCTGGTGTTTGAAGATGGTGTGCCAGGAGTGACCGCTGCCAAGGCGGCAGGCATGCACGTCGTCTGGGTGCCTCACCCTGGAGCAGTTGGAGTTATTCCTAAAGAAGAGCAGCAGAAGATAATTGAAGGACACCTGCAGCTCGAAAGTCTTAAAGAGCTCGATTACAAAAATTGGTCTAAAATACAATAAAATCAATTGCCCACGCAATCTAATCCAGCAACGTTTAAGGTTAATTAGATTAAAAGAAACAAGGATATTTAGATACAACTCACCAATGAAAATCTCGGAAGTAATGCTTCCGAGATAAAGATTACAAAAAACGCTTATAGTGAGACATACTACATACTGATTACGTAGGGGTGGGCAGGGTTCGTATGTAGGAAAATCAGCCAGAGACACAAGCGACAAGATGGCAGGTAGCCTTTCCTCAAAACTTGAAGCCCCTCATTCTATACAGGCCGTCTTTTTCATGTATGGATATAGATAGCCATATATCATATCTTGTTAACAATCAAGTGTTGAGCCCATTAATGTCTTGGCAGGGCAGAGGGGAGCATCCTAACATCTGCCGCGAGAAATACTTAGTCATTTCTCCACATTTTTCGTGTTCGCACATGGGGAAATTTTCTTTGTCGAAACTAAATGTGTTTAAAGTTGAGGAGGATCGCCCAACACCAAGAGAAGTCTATAATTGGCGTATCTGGATGACGGCATTGCTCGCATCGACGGGTTCCATGCTCATTGGATACGATTCTGGATTTATTGGGGGTACCACGCAGACTTCATCATTCAAAAAGAACTTTAAACTTGACCAACTCGATGATCAAGGATCTGAGATCATCAGTAACGTCATATCTTGTTTCCATTTAGCAGCGTTTGGTGGTGCACTCTTCATATATCCTATCTCTCACCGCTGGGGCTATAGAATTGCAATGTTAATTGCATCGGCTATTGGCGTGGCAGGATCAGCTGTCATGATAGGGGGCGCAAGTGGTAGCCTCGCGCCTTTTTATGTAGGTCGTGTATTGACCGGTCTGACCGTGGGTGCATCGACAAATGTTACAGTGGTATATCTTTCAGAAGTATCGCCAGCACCTATTAGAGGACAGATCGTGGCACTTTTCGAGATGGGATGGCGAGTTGGGGATCTGGTAGGATTTTGGATCAATGTTGGTGTGAAACGGCATGTTAGCGAGAGCCACCAGTGGCTTATTCCCGTGGCAATTCAACTAATACCTGCTTCCTTATTCTTTATAGGCTCGTTTGTTCTCCGAGAATCTCCACGATGGCTCTGTCAGAACGACCGGGACGCTGAAGCTCTACAGAACCTTTGTTGGCTACGACAACTGGACGTTAACGATGAATATATGGGCTGGGAATACGGGACAATGAAGTCTTCCATAGATTTTCAGAACCGCACGGTAGGAAACAGGTTACTGGATCCGGCAAAGGAGGTATTTATCAGAAACACCAAGTACTTCAAACGTTTGGGTATAACTTTTGGTCTTTTCTTATTCCAGAACTTTATGGGGATCCAGACAATGAATTACTATTCTGTGACAATATTCAAGCAACTCGGCCAGGAGGGCGAAGACGCGCAACTGAACAGTTCAGGGTACTTTGCTGTAGTGAAGTTTTTCTGTACATTGATCTTCGTCTTCGTCATTGTTGATAACTTCGGGAGACGAATTGCCTTCATGACATCTTCCACGTTTTGCTCAATATTTTTCTGGTATATTGGTGCATATCTGAAAGTTGCTGATCTTTCAAATCCTGGCCCAGGTGATAAAGCAGGTGGTAAAGCCGCGATTGGTTTGATGTACTGCTGGACAGCTGCTTTTATTCTTGCATGGAGTGGTGGTCCATTCGTATGGGCTGCTGAGGTCTACGACCAAAGCATTCGAAACTTTACACAAGCACTTAATGCTGCTGTTTCATGGCTTCCTATATATACGATGACGAAATGCACTAATATGATGATAAGCGCAATGGACTATGGTGTTTTCTTTTTCTTTGCTTCCATAGCTCTGCTTTCGATTCCGTTTGTTTTCTTCCTGGTACCTGAGACCAAAGGAATTCCTCTTGAAGCAATCGATCGGCTATTCTCATCAAAGGTACCAGCGTATCGCGCCCACAAACTTGTCACCTCTGCTCTTCAGGTGGAGGAGTCCAATGCCAACGGTAATGGCGAAAAGGATGGTATTAAGGGAGACGTTGAGCACGTCGAGGTTCTAGACAAGGAAGACGAAGAACTGGATGATCGTATGAGTGGTTTTGGTTTCGACAGGTAAGCCTGTTCCAATCTTTTAGTAGTTAGATCTCGTAATTTTGTGGTGAACTTTAGATGATGAAACTTTATTTGGTAATTGGTTTAACTTAGGGAAACTTATGGCGCATGTCTAAACAAATATGACACCGATTCACCGTTATGAAGGCGGCGAACTGATTCTGAAATCACAGGTGATATATCAAGGCTACGGATCTTGGGGCACACTGCCATTTTCTCCTCGAAGGGGACAGTGTTTGTGCACACAATGAAATCAAGATTCGAATTTGAAATGACATTTAGCGCATTGCCACTCAAAATGCCGTGGGTCACAATTGCAATGACGGACCTAGCTTTATGCGACAATAATGTATCAGCTGCTTTGGCGAGGGTTCCACAAGTATCAGCCATATCATCGACAAGAATGCACACCTTATCAGTAACATCACCTACCAAGACCATTCTGCTCACCTCATTGGCGCGAGCCCGCTCTTTATGTATGAGCGCAAAATTCAGATTTAACTGCTCAGAAAGTGCTGCAGCCCGCTTTGCACCACCTGCATCAGGACTGACAATAATAGAGTTCTTATAATCGACGTTATTCTTGATATATTGCACAACACTGGGCTCGGCATACAAGTTATCTACTGGAACGTCAAAAAACCCTTGGATTTGCGAAGCATGAAGATCCATTGTAATCACATGGTCACATCCTGCAGTCTGCAACATATTTGCCATCAATTTCGCCGTAATAGGAGCTCTCGACTTGTCCTTTCGGTCCTGACGGGCATAAGGGAAGTTTGGAAGAACAGCAGTAATGCGACGTGCACTTGCAGTTTTGCAGGCATTTATCATAATCAAAAGCTCAATAACACGGTCATTCACATCACCGGAACTGATTTGGCAGATGATATACACATCCTCGTCACGCACACTCTCTCCAATATTGATATAAGATTCACGGTTCGACTCTCGACTGATATTGACCGGAGTCATTTTGAGTCCAAGATTTCTGGCCACAAGTTCGGCTAAGCCCCGGAACTTATCCCCTGCCAGAAGCTTGATAGAGTTGGTGGACATATTCAAGAGATTATGTTAGTCAGCTTTTTTAAATCCCTCGGAGGTCTATTGAACGGTAAATCTGACGAGGGTCCGGCTCATAATATACTTAAAATGCCCTAAAATAACAAGCGTCTGCAGACCGACTAAGAGAGTTACTCACGTCTTTCATATTTTCATAAAGGCTTTCAATTTCCTCCATATTTGTCATGAAACTTTGGAAGTGGTGGAAAAAGGATGAACCAGAAGCAGAACCCGCTAAGGAAGCACCAAGGCTGTTAGAGGATCAGCAGCAGCCTGAAGAGCCTGAAAATAATCCATCACAACCAGAAGGGGGTATTAATATGGGGTATCGTTCCGTTTTCAGACATATAGGATGGAACGACTTCAAAGGCGTAGATCAAATCCCATGTTTCCGCCAGGCCTTGCTAACTGGGTTCAGTATGGGGGCTGTAACAGGTGTAGTGATGTATGGTGTGAGAAGAAATGGCAGTAAAGCCTTAAACTGGGCGTTTGCGGGCTTCTTAGGTGGTTCGATTATATCTTGGGAACAATGTAGGTTTCGCATTCATCAGAGCAAAATGAACATTCGGGGAGCTAAGGAAATGTATAGACGTAGCAAAGAGGCCAGGGATCGCGAAGAACGGGCCAATAAGGATGGATCTAATAAATCTTGAGCTTATGCCTGACTGAGAGTGGACCAGCCATCTGGTTCTACTTCTACAACAATAAAAAAAATCAGCTGAAATTATGACTTCGAATCACAGGACGTGCATAGGTGCAACGCTTAGAGAGATTTCCGAGGATGGCTATTTTATCACGTGACAAACACTGTTGAGCCAGCCACACCACGAAAAAAGTATGGCTTACCCATGACTCAATGTCAAGGTATCACAGCAAGAGGTCGACGCTGTAAGCTGAATGCATCTGAGCATGAATTCTGCAAATTTCATTTTACTCCCAGAGCAGGGTCCCATGACGTGAGAGACGCTGCTGGCTTCATCTACATATATAAATTGGCAAGACCGCAAGCTCGGGCAGAGGTTAAATGCCCCAAGACTAATAAAACATACCGATTGAATCCTTCGAAGCTCCAAAAGTTTCTCAGTTTATTTAGTAAACCAAGACGAAATTTGGCGAAAAAAGAACTTATCAAGGTGGGCTATACGACAAAAGAACCAGCAAAGCGTGTAGCAGAATGGGAACAGCAGTGTGGACATCAGTTATGTTTGATCGCTCCTCGTTATAAGGCTGGAAACTGTGATATAGAAAAAAAAGGATGGCCAACATCACAGGCACATGCCGCAGAGCAACGCATTCATGCATATTTAAGGTCTCAATACGGGGGCGGTAAATTGAATTGCTCTCAATGCCTTCATAAAGGTAAAACTGGGATTCACCTGGAATGGTTTCTCGTGCCCAAGGAACATCTCCCCCAAATTTTCATATTTATCGACAACACTATCTGATATAACAAACAGCCACCATGTGGTGGAGTCACACTATTGCGAGCATAGCACTTAGTCTATATACCGGATGATTCTAAATTAGCGCTACGCACTCTCAAGACGGTCACTAAGTTGCTCATCTGTCCAGATGGGCTCAACTTGGTCACTCGTGCCTACGCCACAGTGTCCGCCACGAGCGGCCCAGTCATTGACACGAGGAAGAGACAGCTGCGTAAAAACCTCGTCAAGGGCTTTAACCAACTGATCGCAGAGTTCCTTTGTATGGCCTGGGGTGGGGGACACTCTAAGACGCTCCTCACCTCGCTTCACAGTTGGGAAGTTGATGGCCTGGACGTAGATACTATACTTATTGATAAGTAAGTCAGATGCCATCTTGGCCAATTCAGCATCACCGACAAGCACTGGGGTAATGTGAGAAGGATTAGGGATGACAGGAATACCAAGCTTGTCAAGTTCCGATTTGACGTAACGGGCAGCTTTCTGCTGCTTCCTGCGGTAGTCATTAGAGCGAGCCAACAAGCGAATGGCTGCTGTAGCACCAGACATTACACTTGGAGGAAGAGTAGTGGTGAAAATGAAACCCGGGGCATAACTTCTGACCCAGTCGATGAAATCACGGGAGCCAGCGACATAACCACCAACTGAGCCGTAGGACTTACCAAGAGTCGCTGTGATAATGTCAACACGATCACGAACAGGTTTACGTTCGACAGGAGTTCCCTTCGAATGGTGCCAGTAATCAAGATGTTCTGCCACTCCCGCACCATGAGGCCCATACATACCAACAGCATGAACTTCGTCAAGGAAGGTCAGGGCACCATATTTTTCAGCCAAATCACATATCTCAGAGATAGGGGCAATCGAACCACACATAGAGTACACCGACTCAAAGGCTATAACCTTCGGAATGTCTTTCGGGAACTGCTGGAGCTTGTTCTCAAGGTCTGCTAAATTATTGTGCTTGAATATGACCTTGCGAGCACCGCTATGCTTGATTCCATAAATCATGGACGCATGATTTGATTCATCACTAAAATAAACCAGGCCCGGAAGTTTTTGGCCAAGCAAAGTTAGAACCGCATCATTTGCAACATAGCAGCTTGAAAACACCAGAGCAGCATCCTTCCCGTGAAGCTTCGCTGCTTCGTTCTCCAGTGTCACAGCATGCTGATTGTGGCCAGCAATGTTACGCGTTCCACCAGCACCATGCCCATACTTGTCCAAGGTTTCATGGGCAGCCTGAATGACTTCGGGGTGGGAACCAATACCCAGATAGTCATTGGCACACCAAACGGTGACCTTTGAAGCCTCTTTCTCGCGATGGGCTCGAGGAAACTCATGCGCTAAGCGGTTGATGTTGTTAAAGTATCGGTATGACCTATCTGAGCGCTTCTTCTCAAGATCAGATCGAAACACAGCCTCATAACGATCGCCAGAGGTTTCCTTGGAGGAAGCTGCAGCTGGAGTTTCGGAATTTACCTTAGACTCAGCTGTTTGCCCAACCTGAGGAGGAGTAATTGGTTGAGCAGACTGCTGCGCCGTTCTTCCTGCATGATATTCACGAAACGCATGATGCATTACGGGACATCCTTGGGCGGCCGATAACAGACCACTTTTCGAGGCAAGAGCACGTACACTGGCTCCATTAGCATGAGCAAGAAAAGGACAGAGCTTTTGCGACTGCTGGATAACTTTCTCCATTGTTGAGGTAAAAAAGTATTATTAATCACGTCCGATTTGGTCACCTTACCGAACACCGAGAATTAGATGCAGAATCATTGACAGGTTTGAAAAACCCTTGGTCGGAACTTTTTGCCTATAGTAAAAGTAAGACATTTTTGAATTAGACAAAGATGAAGGGGCAAGTTTATGAAAATAAATAGGTCTAAAACATTAAGGTTTTTTTCGAAATTACGACTTTAGTGGCGACAGTTGACAGACGTTGGGGGGTCGTCAAGAATACTATGTCCGACATGCATACGAGAAAAAGAAGTCCAAAAAAACAACTACAGCACCTGCCGTTCTCACGTGGTCTCCCACCGTAATACTGAATCGGGCTCTCAGCAGCTTATATATGGCTGATCGGACGGGAAGCCCAGTTACCTGCTGGATATGGCCGTAGCTGTCATAAAGTGTTGTGATACATATATAGCCTGATAAGACACTACTTAGCCATACATCAAAACTAGATTTTCTACGGGACATATAAACGAAAAAAATACAATTTAGAGCCTAAGAGTTAAGATACGTAGAAGGGTCGACACCCTCCTCAGGATATGGCTCAATTTTGACCTGGAAGCGCCCTTGAATTTCATCAAGCACCTGCTGATCCTGTTCAGTGGAAACAAACGAGATACCAAGACCCTTAGTACCAAATCTGCCAGCACGACCAACTCTGTGCAGATACTGATCCGCGTTAGTGGGCATGTCGTAGTTAATGGCAAGATTTATTCTTTCAATGTCGATACCACGCCCAAACAGATCTGTAGCGACACAGATACGTTTGTTAAATTCCTTGAATTCACGGTAGTTCTCGATACGGTTCTCCTGACGCATCCTACCGTGCACAGCAATGGATGGGAAGGAGCTGTCATTAAGAAGGCGATTCAATTCCTCAGCCCGACGTGGAGTCTTGACAAAGATGATCACTTGGTTGAATTCAAGATTATCAAGCAACTCATTGAGCTTGCGGGTCTTTTCCTTCTCCTCAAGCTTAGCATAGTACTGGTGCAAGCCATGGAGAGTGAGCTTTGTGTCATCATCGACGTATAGCTCAAGGGGTTTTTGCATGAACTTCCGGCAAACTTGACGGATTTCTGGAGACATTGTTGCCGAGAACATCATAACCTGCTTACGCTGGGGAGTGGCACGGAAAATATCTTGGACGTCTGCCCTCATTTCCGTGCGATCCAGGACACGGTCGCACTCATCAATAACAAATGTCTTGATGTTATTCAAACGAAGGGCCTTCTCACGAATCAGAAGGCACAAACGTCCTGGGGTACCCACAACAATGTTTGGAACATTTTCGGTAAGACGCTTCTTATCAGCCTTCCAGTCGGTACCTCCATAAACCACTGCCGTGGTGAGATCTGGCAAATACTTGGAGAACCGGTCAAACTCGTTCTTGATCTGATATGCGAGCTCACGAGTGTGGCAAACTACCAATACTTGGGACTCACCCTTGACTGGGGTAAGCTGCTGCAGGGTACTTAGGACGAAAACTGCTGTTTTACCAAGACCCGACTTAGCCTGGCAGATTACGTCGACTCCAAGAATTGCTTGGGGAATCGTATGCTGTTGAACTTCACTGGGGTGTTCAAATCCACAGTCCTGGATTGCACGGAGAAGCTCACCCTTCAATAGGAAATCCTTGAAACCTGTGCTATGTACACCAACGTACGAACCTTTAGCAGGCTGTGATTCCTCTCCATTAGCTGCATTTTCCTCACCTCCTTGCTCAGCCGCGGGGGCAGCCTCTTCGGTATCGCTGTAGTCGAGCAGTTCTTCCTCCCGTTTGGCCATCCTTGGATGTCGTGTCGGATGAAAGAGTTATTAGTAACGTGTGCTCCCTCCAAACCGTCTCGAGTCGACGAACCCTGACCCATGTACATAGGACGCACAGCGAACCGTCACATATGGGGGATGATAGGGAGTATGCAATTCATTTTTCCGTTCATTATGATTGGTGACTGATATTCATTGCAGCAGTGCCAGTCTCAGGCACCTCATTCTTTTATGATTGACATTCTCATGACAATAGTTTATCTACAAATTAATAAGAAGTGAATTGATTTAATAAATAACATAGGTGTCTATACCATAGTCTGGCGAGCATGTCCTGACAGCATGCTGCTTGGATAAAAGCTAGTGGCATACATCATGATTGACTCAAGGAGTTCTTGTTGAGATCGTGCAGTGACATCGCGTCCTGCCAGAGTCCATGCTGCTTGAATGTTTCGTCGTGGTATGTCGTTTGAGATCACGAAAGGAGTTCTACGATCACGAAAGCCGCAAAGAGGAACTTTGCTTCTCTCGGTGGTATCACATGGTAGGCTTGATGCTTCACCAAGCTTCTCACAATTGATGATGTCGTCAATTGCTATCTCACTGGCTTCATCTTCACCATTAGAGGAAGATGAGGATGCAGATATATGGGAAGTCGGCTTTGATGTATCCTGAGCAGGCTTGGACTTTTGCATTGGTCCGGCATTTTGGCCGAGCAGTTGATCTGTCAGTGGCGGCAAAGCATCCACCGCTTCTTCGGTCTCCGACACTAGAAACTCTTGATAGAGTTCATCAAGATCAACAGCAGGCCTCTTGGCTGAACTTCCGATGTCTGAATAACGCTCCGTACGTTTCAATGCCATCTTTGATTTCTTTACCGGGCGGAATCTTTCTGGCCTTTTATTCAACGCAGAAATGCATGGATTTGTCATCCCGTGCATGCAGTGGCGCTTGTGTTTCAAAAAAGATCGAGATGAGGCTCAATGGCGTAACCTGGACATGAATACAAGTTAGTAAAGCCATCCTACTCATTTACTGGTTAGTTTAAACGTTTCATCGTCGTTGCAATTGAGTATAGATCCAAACAAATATCTACCCTAGCCCAAATGACTAAAACTAAGAAAAAAAATTCTATATGCCCCTCAGAATCTAAAAGAAAAAAAAATTAAAATCAGATCTGTATCATACAGTGTGAATATCTTACCATCACTGGGGCGTATCATTGTTTCCTTGCCACGTCGTGCAAGACAAACCTTCTGGCTTTGAATAAAAGCGTCGGAATGTGACCATTCAACATAGCCTTCTCGGCCCCACGCGGTTGTACGGCCGGTGGTTAAATGGCAAGAAGGCACTCTGTCCGCCCGGTCGTATATAATTCATCATTCGCTGCAAGTGTTAGCTCATATGTGATTCAAACAAAAACAAAAGAATTCCTCAGCTTTAACCTCAGTAGGAACCATTGGTATAAAATAATCACCGCTGTACAAACCTTTTAAACAAATCCAGAAGCCTTGTCCCGCACAACGAGGCCCGGAAACAAGACATCTACCAACAAGTGGTTGATGAGGGAAAAAGAGACTTTTCTGACATAATAACCACAAGCTAGCAGGCGTCAGGACGCGGCAGCGATGCTCGCGCAATTATTATTCGTCTATTTGTTGGGCGGAGTTACTTTCTTACCATTTGTTGCATTCATTTTTTGGGTATTAGCCCGCATCAATCGTCGGTCGTCAAAGCCTGCCCGGCCCCGTGTTCGTACCACCTGTCCCACCCCTGATACAACGTCAGAGGCTGAAGTTAGTGGCTGGCTAAGGTATTCACCGAAATATGTTAATTTTAAAGAGCCAGGTGAAGAGGATGATGCTCGTAAAACGTTGCAGAAGTTGGCCTCAGGCTCGGTTTCGGCGTCAAAGTCACTGGGAAGGCTTCAGAAATATTGGGTAGTCGTACGTGGTGGTCAGTTGCAACTCTATGAGAATGAAAATGAGAGTCAAATAGTGGATGTTTTGGCTTTATCTGATTTTGTTGTAATGCTCTGGCCACCTGCCCTTCAGGAGTTTGAACTATTCTATCGAAAATATCCGATCGCGCTGGTTTCGCGATCTGAGTTTCCTCTTGAAGAAGACTCAAGGCCTCCTTTAGAAGCATTCTGGTTCTACTGTGAGAATCCTGTGGTTAAGGAAGATATTTATTTGGGAATGATAAGAGAGTGTCGTGCCGCTGGAGCCAAGCCTGATCCGGCTCTGGGCGCCTGGGACCCCGTGGTGTTTGCACAACCACATTGTGCATCCCGTTCGGAGAACCGCGAGCTGCAGTCGCGTATTTGGACAACATCGGCGCCCAGGTCAACCCAGTGGCTAAATGCGTTGATAGGCCGCATCTTTCTAGGTGTGAAAGGATCCACGCTCGTTGAGCGTTACCTGCATAAAAAATTTGCATATAAGTTGCGATCAATTTCAGAGGGTTCATCGGTTATATCGGAGATTCAGGTGCTTAATGTTGATTGCGGTTCCTCAAGTCCTTTTATCAAGGGAGTAAGCCTAAGGGAGCTTACACCAGACGGGAATTTAGTGGTTGCCGTAGACGTTGAGTACAATGGTCGTTTCCGCGTGAACCTGGGGACTCAGGTATCTTTATGGGCGGCAGAAATCCCCATAGAACTTGCTGCAACACTTGCCTCATTAGAGGGTACACTTATCATCCGCATAAAGCCACCCCCAACATCGCGAATTTGGTATGCCTTTGAAAAAATGCCCAGCCTGGACCTTCTTCTTGACCCTGTTGTGTACGACACCCAAATAAGTTATGGAGTTGTCACTTCGTTTATCAAAAGCAAAATCATTGAGAGCATAAAGGAGACTATGGTAATGCCATTCATGGATGATGTTGCTTTCTACGATACATCTTTGTCTAATTATAGGGGTGGTATATGGAATCAGGCTGAAGAAACACAGGGTTATTCTCAAAAGGCTCGTCCAATTTTGAAGGAACCTTCCTCGACGCAGCTAGGGGTGTTGCAAAAACGCACTTCCAGTGTCTCTTCCACCTCACAACCACCTCCCCCGTCGCCCCCAGTGGCGGCTCTTCAGGCAGGGTCTTCATCACCGGAGTATAATTCCACCCTAAAAAAGGTGAGTCGATGGGTGCGGCGCAAGACGAGTACTCAAAGCCTTCGTTCAGTCCCATCTGGTAGTCCGGAAAAACCTTTTGACAAGCTTGACCGCCCGCTTCCTGCACCCCCGACTGTCACCACTCAAACTTCGAGGTCCACAGCCCGATTGTCGCCGAACTTTGCAGTCAGGCGAAAGCCGGTTCCATTACGTGAAGAATCCGAAAGCCCTACCCGCCGAAATACGAAGCGTCGCCCCGTGACTGGAACTCCTGGATCCGTGGATGGCGCTGTCAGGCGACAGTCTGAGATACCTTTATCATCATCCTCAGACGTGCCGCCAAGTCCAACTAGGTCATACTCCACACAGACTATACAACGCCAGTCCAACTATCCGCACACAGCGACAACTTCACAAAAGGCACAGCAGACACCTCAGTCTCCTCGTTCGTTGTCTACCTCGCAAAGCCAATTTAGCATCTCAGATGAGATTCCCGAGGAAGCCCCGCCATTACTGAACACAGCACCGGCTGTCCCTCAGTTCTCAGAACCATCTGTCTCGTCGGCACCACCATTGCCGAAACCCCAGACAGTTGCAGATGCGACTTCAACATCAGTTACAGCACCTGTGGAACCACATAACTGGCGAGGATCCCTGGAGGATGAATCGGGCGTATTACGGCGTACAGTGTCTCGTTCCACTGGATCCCCGGCAAGCTCTATATTATCGGATGTCCCGTCCTTGCCACCTCGTCGGAGAAAATACGTGGTGCTGGCGAATGTCGCTCCAGAACCATCCTCCGAGCCGTCTCCCTAAACGATGTTTAATATATATATATATGTTATAATTACATGTATGGGTAGTTTTGTTTAATGAGAGAGTTATCTAATTCTACTAAAACATGATAAAGATAGCTAGAATGCCATTTCGAAGCATTGCGCGATATTTCAGCAAGGCAATTTTTTTGCCCCTAAGCGCGTCGTGGCGCATTAAGCTACCATGACCAAACTAACTTAAAATCCATGCATTTTAATGAGCTTACGGTCCATCTGGAGAGCCTGGGTGAGAAAGTCCAGCACCTTCTGGCGCTGGTCACCCTGGAATTGCAAAATTTCACCCATCTCAGCGTCCTTATTGATGTGACCATTGCATCCAAAATCTTTTTTCAAAACTTTCAGGATTCGCTTCAGGTCGTACTCAGTCGGAATACCTTGCACGGTTGTCATAGACTTTTTCCCCGTCCGCTGCTGGCAGCGGATGTGGATGTGATTGGCTATCTGTGTATCGTCGTCACCAGTGTCACTAAAAGGGTCGAAAGTCTTGAGATTGTCAATCGAGGCCATGAAACTTAGTGGCGTCGAGGTTCTTGAGGGGGTTGTGAAAGTTGTCAGACGAAAACTCCCTCTGTAGTGGGAAATTGCTAATCATTACCCCTAACCCAAACTTCCCAAGCGCTAGACATACTGAGAAAAATAAACGACATATCCCGTAATCTCAAGTAACTTATTTTTTAGTGCTTAACATATTATCGTGCGACCTGGTTCCATCAATGCCTATATGTACAAGGTTCGTACATTTACATCACTTATTTGATAACACAGTTCATGCCGAAACTTTGTTTAAATTTCTTTTAACTACAGCCTACCCTCTTCTTTCATTAGAGGAATTTCTCGGTTTTTGGCTTAATATAGAGAGGCCATTGGCGTTGAGGCCGAGGAGGCTGAGGTCAATCAGAGCACTCATTTAGATTACATAATCTCTCCATAGTTCCGACTTGCTGTCGTTGCATCTCCAGAAGGTAGTAATACAGCGGGGGAAATGAATTTGCTTCGAGGAGATCCAGATGTAGAAACCTCCATTAGGAAGGCGACCTCGCCCGAAGAGGTAGCTCCTAAGCGTAAGCATGTACGGGCGTGCGTTGTGTATACCTGGGATCACAAGAGTGCCCGTGAATTTTGGAACGCTGTTCGGTTGTTGCCATTATCTGACGAGGTGCAGACGTTCAAGATGCTTATCACGATTCATAAAGTGATTCAGGAGGGCCATGCCAGTGTTTTAAGAGATGCACAGCATCAGGTTAATTGGCTTCAATCGATTCAGCGAAACCAGTCCCATCGCAGTAATTATGGACGTCTTATAGATGAATATGTCCGTCTTCTGCTTCATAAGCTAGAGTTCCATCGGCTCCATCATGGTTTCAATGGAACTTTTGAATATGAGGAATATATCTCATTGCGCACCATTGACGATCCAAATGAAGGATATGAATCAATCATAGATCTTATGAATTTGCAGGATGCAATTGAGGACTTTCAAAGACTAGTATTTGCTTCATTGCGGGGTCGTCATGGCAATGAGTGTCGTATCTCTTCACTGACTGCCATGGTCACAGAGTCTTATGGCATATATAGGTTCATGACATCCATGCTGCGTGCCATGCATCAGACTGCAGGGGATACTGAAGCTATGGAGCCCCTGCGACAGCGCTACGCATCTCAGCACAAGCGGTTGAGAAATTTCTATTTCGATTGCACCACGTTGAAGTATCTTACAAGCCTTATCACTATTCCAGAGCTTAGTGAAGAGCCACCCAACTTGTTTGATGAAACCAAGGGTCCCTCGCTTCCTCCGAGACCCCGAGAGAGATTAAGTTCGCAGGTAACTGGAGCCACAACTGCCACCTCCGACACAGCACCAATGCCTATTAATCCGGAACCTACTGGTGGCTGGTGGGCACAAAACAATGCATTGGAGCAACAGCAGCAGCAGTTTGCTGAGCAACAGCGCCAGTTGGAGGCTCAGGCAGCCCAGCAGGAAATGCTTCGCCAGCAGGCTCAGGCAGAATTCGAGGCAGAGCAACAACGCCTGGCGGCAGAGCAGCAGGCAGCAGCACAAATGCAGGCCCAGCAATTCGCTCAGCAGCAGTACCAGGGACATGCAAGTGCGCTGGAAAGTGAACTTTTTAATGCGCGCCAGCAGCAGCAAGAGGCCCAGAATATGCTACAGCAATATGATCTTCGTATGCAATCACTGGAAAATGAATTTGGCCAGGCGCAGAGTCTGAGCCAGCAACAAATAGATGCACAAGCATCGCAAATCGCAAGCCTTCAGGAGCAGGTAGACTCGTGGAAGGCCAAGTATGAGGCTTTGGCTAAGCTATACTCTCAATTGCGTCAAGAGCACTTGGATCTTATTGCGAAAACCAGGAAGCTGCAAGCTAAAGTGGCTTCGGCACAGGAATCTGTTGACAAGCGTGAGAAACTCGAGCGCGATCTCAAGTCAAAAAATCTGGAATTGGCCGATCTCATTCGTGAGCGCGACCGTGCTCGTTACGAGTTAGATCGCGCACGTGGTGCTCACGCATCAGAACTGGAAAAGGTTGAGCGGGAGTTGAATCTAGTTAAAGATAAAGGTCGCACCAGGGATGATGCTATAGCCGAGCTATCAGCAAGCCATGCGCGGCAGCTGGAAAATCTCCGCAGCCAAGTGGATCCGCGGGCGTTGCAAGAAAAGGATGACGAGATTGAGGTCCTCAAAGAAACAGCAAAGGAAATGGAAAATGCCTTGAAGGAATTGTCATTGTCGTCCAAATCGTCTAAGTCCTCCAATGTTCTTGATGCAATTCTATTATCCGCTGCTGATCGTATTCAGCAGGCACTTACTTCCTTTGACTCACCATTGGATGGCGGTAATACACATGCCACTGCGCAGGCTGTACTAGGCATGACCGAAAAGTCAGGTTCAAATACGTCCGACTTCTCCGATACTTTCACTGATTATATTGCTGCTGGTGAAGACGGTGAACCTGTTCCGATTATCAATGCAGTCACAACTCTAAGTAACTCATTTGCAGACCTGTTAACCGAGAGTAAGGGACTTGCACTGTTGCAAGCCGATTCTAATGTAACTGAAAATATTTTGAGCCCAACACGTGATGCAGCTGTATCTCTTTGCGCGTTCTATTCATCCCTGCATAGTGATTTGCTCTCAGACCTCACTACCGATGACATTATCGAGCTCATTATTACGTCCCACCTTGATATACAGCAAAAACTTCACGAGTTGTCCACAGCAGCTGAAGCAGTAATGCCAAAAGGTGTACTTTCTAATGGTAGCTATGATGCGCAGGTCAGTGATGCAATGTCGAATCTTGCTTCCACAGTGGCAGATGCTAACTCTCGACTAACAGCGTTGCTTGCAGATCCTCGGATTACACGTTATGATAAGTCAGTAAACGAGGCAATCGTAGGAGCTGCAGTAGTTTTGACCACTGCAATCGCCGAACTTATCAGGGCCTCAGCTGCATGCCAACGCGAGATTGTTTCGAAGGGGCGTGGTGGTCAATCCGCTGAAACTTATTACAAAAAAAATCATCGCTGGACCCAGGGTCTAGTCTCTGCAGTACGCATGGTTGCAGGTGCAACAAACTTCTTAATTGAAACTGCAGATAGTACACTTAGTGGCAGCTCCACCCCTGAAGAACTTATCGTCTCGGCGCGTGAAGTTGCTGCGTCCACCACTCAACTTACTATGGCCTCAAGAGTAAAGGTGGACTATCTTTCGAAGAACCAGGACGATATGGATACTGCATCCAAACACGTACTGAGTGCCGTTCGTGACTTAACCCACCGTGTAGAGACTATCCTTGCGAAGGCTCATAAACCAGCTGAGCCTGTTATTGATGTCTCCAGCCTGTCCCCTATGGAATTCAAGAAGGCTTCAATGGAACAACAGGTAGAAGTACTTAAACTTGAGAATGACCTTCAACAGGCGCGGGTGCGTCTTGCCGAGATGCGCCAGTATGAAATATGATATTATCTGTTATTTTTATGCTAGATCAAATACAAAATAACGTATTAAAATTTACTGTTTCACGTGAAATTCATGGAACTAGCTAGACAAACCAAAATTAACGAAGCTTCCAGCTCCATTTTTGGGAACCATTTGCAACCAGGCAAGGAAGCTCGTGGTGCGCTGAAATAGACCATAGTTTACAGCATAGCACTCCCAGACGTTCTTATGGGGACAGTAAGACCATGCGATACTGGCCAGCTTTTCAGCTTCAGGTAGTGAAATACCCCGCCAATGGGTTGACCACATGTATAGCATATACGCTCTGTACCCTGAGATATTTCGATTACGATGCACTGGAAAATCTGGAGCACGCAAGGTGGCGACAAATTTACCTTGAGAGACTGCAATGGCCAATGCCTCTTTAGCAAGATTGTGCAAAACCTGAGCGTATGTACTGTCAGGAATGGGTATATCCGGGACACACTCATTTACAGGGGCGAACCGTTTGGAGCTCCGATGTTTTACAGATCGGCGTTTTTGAATTCCTTGCTTTTCGGATGGATAATTATACCGAATGAAATAAGTCATTAGATAGATAGTGTTGAACAAGTACCACCAGATTAATAATGCGATAACTACATTTCACTTTCGGAGATATCTTCACTGTTAGAGCCCATACTTTCTTCGGGCAAGCTGGAATCATTCAATGAACCTGAATTGGAAACAATTGAAGATATTACTCGAGTTTCTAATGGTGCACATCCATCACGAGCTGCCACGAGCATTGCCCTCATAACCCTACGGATAATTCGCATGGTCACGGGAGGATACCAACCATCATGTGAATCTACCTCGGTTCGAAGGTCTTTTTGATAAATATATTCTTTAAGAAATGGTTCTGTCACATCACAGAGTTGCAACATCCGAGTTGCAGGAAGAATCTTACCATCGAACTGGTATGTATTAGCAGCTGGCCTGTTGTCCTCAGGTAGAATTCTAAAGTGTTCAACTTGATAGACGGCAAAATCACTACTTTGTCTTGGATTTTTACCGTATGCGAAATACGAACCTCTCCAAGGTCCGCTGCGATAGAAGTACGCAACGTATGGCAAAGCGTATCTTAAATAGCGCTTCATTTGTTCAGGAATTAAGCTATCAATCACGCGCCGTGTGTAACAAGGTCGTGCCTCAAACAGACGATGTAATTCATCTATACACGAAGAGACACCTGGTCTCGGATGAGGGTCCACGCCTTCTGGAGGCCCACTCGGAATAGGATCTCCCCATGCAAGAATATGAGAAACAAGCTTGAATGTCGCATTCTTGTTTACTAGCTTTGTGGTACCATCACCTTCCTCGACAACAGAAATTAGTGGGTTTTGTTTGTAGTTGTAAAAAAATGGCTGAGGCTGTTGTGAGAATCTTACAGGAGGAAATACCCGGGGACTCTCTGGCAGAGGAAAATCATGCGCTGCAAACTGCTCAATTTTCTCTTGGTCGAGTGCGAAAAGTGAGGTTTTCACATAATCAGCAAATTTCAGATCGCCAGTGTAATATTGGAAATCCGCCATTTCTCGCCATCGTAATTGTGGGTGTCCAATCAATTTGGGAACTATCTTAGCTTGACCAGCAGCTATGGCAGCACGAACATTACCCGAGAAAATAACAGGGATTTCGACTTCCAGAACCACAGAGCAGCTTGGTGCACGACGCGAGTTTACTGGGTGATGAAACGGATCCTCTCGAAGCCTCAGTTCTAGATTTTTGGAAGGATCTGAAGCTACCGCTGCTATAGCTGAAGGACCTCCTACCATAGGAATGGTCTTCTCAGGGTGCCGGACCCGTAGTGGAAGTTCCAATGTTACGGCAGTAGGAAGCTGTTGAAGGTCCATATCCTCCTTAGTAAACACACTGATGAGCTTAGATATAAGCATTGACGACAATGTGTGCTTTTGATCCCATTGAAACCGTAATTTGGATAAAATTTACTGCCACGGCCTCCATTTGCCATCATTTATACTAACTGTGAAGCATATAGATAGAGTTTCAAAGGTATCGTAAGCTCAGTCAGCAGGATGCCTCGAGCTGTGGTATATCTGAGAGTGCCACAGCCTCGTAACGGACGAAGGAATCCACCTGTGGTTCAATGGAGCACTGCGAAGGAACGTGAGCTCTGGTCTTTGCTTGGCACCTCGTCCGATGTTGATTGGAGGTCGCTTGCGAGCCATTTTGGTGTGTCAGTCATTTATCTCCTGCAACAGGCTGCGTGGCTATATGAGAAGGAGCTCAAGCTATTAAGACAAAAAATGTCGCAAATAAACGTATCTCATGACATTGAGGATCCATCACAGCGGCAATCCCCGACATCTTTACAGGATTCCGGACACTCGCGTCACGTGGCTAGTTTGGGATCAAGCTCATCTCAGTCCCATGGACGTCGTTTGCTCAGTGCCTCCAGACAACTTGATTCTGATGAATCACTATCGTCAGTTAGTATGCAGAGCTCTTTTGAGGGATTCCTTCCCCAACAATGGACAACTACCAACCGGTCAGACATTGGTAATGACGCAGGATTGAGCACGTCTTCTGTAACTGATAATAGTGTGACCCAGTCAGCACTAGAGGAAGCATTGCTGGATCAGCAGTAGCAGTAGCAGTACTTCATTATTTATTCCTTTTTTTGGGCTATTTAGCGAGAAGATCATTATATAGATAGCATTCACTATGCAGCAACAGCATAGAAAATGTGGTTGAATACTATAAATCTGGCTAATTTTTAATGCCCTGGCTTGCGGCAATGAGATATCCCTATCTTAGACGCGGAACGCGGATTAAAACTCGGTAACACGTATTTGTAATAGATCACCCATCCTTGGCTATGCGTACCTGCTCCTTGGTTACCGTTCTACTTGCCACTCTAGGAGCAGCATCAGTCGATGCGACAGCTTTGGATAACGAGGGTTCGCACAAGGCTCTGAAGTTGAGTCCTAAGGACAAAACATCTCGGGGAGATGGCTCTCTTGACGCTACTGATAAGTTTCAGGCGCCAAAGAAAGCTCCTGTAGGAACCCCTGAGGACCAAGTAATGCCGGTTGGAGATGGAGACAATAGAAAAGGCAGTGTTTTGCTCGACGACTATGATCCCACGCGGCTCGGCGTTTCTGCTGCTGAGGCTGAGGCTGAAAAAGGAAAATATGATAATACACCAGCGAGTCCTCAAAGTAGTGGGAAACCAGTAGCAGCAACAAATGATGACAATCCGGCAGCCAAGGCAAAGGGTGAACTGGCTTCTGGAAAAGGGGGAGGCGGAACAGGTGGGGTCGGTGCAACTGCGGGTACGGGAAGTGGTCCAGCAATCGACCCTAATGCAGAAATGACTCCGAGGGACAAAACTCATACTTCAGAGAGTCCCACTATAGCTACTGAAAAAACTAATACAAATCTTGAGCACAGTATGAGTCGTATGTTTGGTGTTACTATGATGATCGTGATGAGTGAAATATTCGACAAGACGTTTTTCATAGCTGCATTGATGGCTATGCGTAACTCTCCTCTCTTTGTTTTTAGTGCCAGTTTTGCCTCATTGGGACTGATGCATACATTGTCGACTTTCCTAGGAATGGTGCTTCCTCAGGTACTATCGCCCAAGGTCACTATGCTTCTTGCAGCACTGCTATTCTTCGTTTTCGGGTTGAAGCTGCTAAAAGATGCGTGGGACATGAACCCCCGCGAGGCTGCGTCGGAAGAGATGCGTGAAGTTGAACAGGAGATCGAGCTTCGAGAGTCTAATCGCGCGACCGAGCGAGCAGAGACCCAGTCGCATGAAACTAGTCGATTTGCTGGCATCACTAACTTACTTTCTCTTGTTTTCTCGCCACTGTGGATCCAGATTTTCGTGATGAACTTTCTTGCTGAATGGGGAGATAGATCTCAAATTGCAACTATCGCCTTGGGGGCCAGTACACACTATATAGATGTTCTGATTGGCGGCCTATTGGGACATGGCCTTTGTACCGCATTTGCAATTGCTGGAGGCAGGCTTCTCGCATCTAGCCTGTCAACACGCACCATCACATTTGGTGGCGCATTCTGTTTCTTGTTATTCGCCTGCATATATTTTGTTGACTGGAAGAGAGAGGTTTGAAATATGTATCTGTCTTAACACTATAATGATATATTTCCTAGATATACTAAAACTATATTGGTATTCTTGTTTAGTCAACTTACGACAATTGAGGGTTCGCATCGACTGCATTGACAGCTATCAGGCACCGGAACAAGGTACTATATTGCCTGTAGTAAGAATATATGGTCGTGATGGACATGGAAATGCATGCGTAGTCCATGTACATGGTGTATTTCCTTACTTTTATGTTCCGGTGCCTCCAGGTATAGATGCCTTTAACTATGCACAACTGCTTCACAACGCAATTGACGAGAAGTTGGGCCAAGTATGGCGTCGTGCAGATGCTAGATTTGTGTGGAAAGCTCAGGTCTGCAAGGCATTCCCCTTCTACGGATTCTGCGTAGGTTGGCATCCTTTTGTTAAGATAGAATTGAGGAATCCAAATTATATCTATAAATGCGCTGATTTGTGTCGTTCAGGACAAATCACAGGTGAGCCAGTGCAATCTTACGAGTCTCATATTCCATATCTGCTTAGTTTTCTGGCCGATCACAATTTATATGGATGCGACTATGCAAGATTTGAGAAGTTCAAGTATAAAACCGATAGACAAGCATATCAAGGTCTTGAGGTCGACGTTGATTCTCAAAATATCACTAATAAGTATTCGCTTTCAGGCAGTCAGCGACATGATATTTTACGTGAAAAATGGATGCCCAATGCTGGTATTCCTAGCTTGAAAGGTATTTTATTGCGGGACATGGAGTGGAGGCGTCAAAATGGCATCGCTGAGTACAAGTTCCCTCGCTTGGAAAGATTACGACAACCTGCTTTAACGTGGGAAAATTTGGCTGAGCATCTTTACCAATGGAGACTTCGCGTAAGTGACAACAAACACAAGCAACTCAGGCTGTATGACCTTTCATCTGACGTCCCGGCTGCTTTTGATCTGGTCCCTGGACGGAATAATGGGTCCTCTCGTCCAATCTCAGCTACTGGCAGTGCACAACCTGCACAGCCCGCACAGCCCGCACAGCGTGTACCTACTGCTTTGAGCCTCACTCCAGGTTCACAGAAATCCCAGGATTCTGATTTTAAGACACCAAGCTATGATCTGGGCCAGTTCTATGGTAACATATATCAACGTGCTGCCCCCATGCGTTCAACAGTCGTACGAACGCCAGCTATTTTGCCAGAAAAAAAAGTATTTTTTTCCAATAATAACGATATTCCTGCTACGCCGATCTCATACGGGATGCGCGAATTCTGGAGCAGAAGCGAGACCTCATTTCGGCGCCCCAAGCTATTTGGTCGACAGTTCGAGTATGCAAAGCCAGCACCTCTCCGTTCTGATATTAATGGATGGCATCAAACAAATTCAAGTGAGGAACCTCAAATTTCAGCTCCTTACATAGTTTCTTCGTTGGAATCACGAAAAGATAGCGATATGGATGAGCTCTCATTATTTTGTGCACTAACTTTAGTGAACATTGACAATGACTGTATTCGCGCCGTTTTTTGGAGCCACGCTGAAAAATCAGGAACTGTTTCCGGTGATAATGAAATTGATATTCTACTTCAACTTATACAGGTTGTGAGACTGGAAAACCCTGATTGTTTGTGTGCTTGGGATGAAGAAACCTGGATGCATATACATACCCGTGGCGAATTGCATGACCTAGATATATTTGCGGAGCTTGGTCGTGTTAAAGTAACCCTTGCAACAATAGAACCGCGGGTACCTGGTCGTCACCTACTTGCTTTCGAAATCATTTTAAGGAGAGAGATTGCTCTTCGTCAATACTCTCTAGAGCATGTTGCCCTCCATATACTACATATCACCGTGCCGAAATTATCTTCTGAAACGTTGAATAAGTGGTGGGATGTTGACCAGGGTACAGTGAGCCGCTATCATCTCCGGAGGGTTTCGTTGATTTTACAACTAGCTGCCCATTTTGAAGTAATAAGCCGTCATTGTGCACAGGCGCGAGTTATTGGAATAGATTTTTATTCTAGTTTAACCCGTGGATCACAATTTATGGTGGAATCCGTTCTGTCGCGTTTGGCGAAACGCGAAAATTATCTTTTACCCTCTCCTTCGAAGGCACAGGTAGGCCAGCAAAATGCCCTTGAGTATATTCCTTTGGTCATGGAGCCGCTTTCAGAGTTGTATACTGACCCTGTATGCGTTCTTGATTTCCGCTCACTTTATCCTAGTATCGTCATTGCTTATAATTTATGTTATTCAACGTGTCTTGGACGCACTCAGCTTTGGAGAGACAAGTTCAATAAGCTTGGATTCACACAGGATTTTCAGTTACAAGAGGGGCTTCTTGATGCCCTGGGGGAGGATGACATTTTTATTGCTCCAAATGGCATTGCATACGTCCGACCACATGTTCGCAGATCTCTTCTAGCACAAATGCTTGACGACATTCTAACCAATCGCTTCATGCTCAAGGATTCTTTGAAACAGGCGAATAGCCGGCGAGACCAACGTAATATAAATAATCAACAACTTGCCCTCAAGTTCATCGCGAATGTTACTTACGGCTATACCTCTGCCTCATACTCCGGTAGAATGCCGTGTGCAGAGCTGGCGGATTCAATAGTTCTGATTGGACGTGAAACTCTTGCACGATGTATAAAAGATATCGAGGGTATAACCAAATGGGGTACTACACCAAAAGTTGTTTATGGAGATACTGACTCTTTATTTGTTCGTTTACGTGGCGTCAACTGCACACAAGCATTTTCAATTGGGCGTGAAATCGCGGATATGATCACTCAGACATCACCATTCCCAATGGAGTTACAACTTGAGAAAGTTTATGACCGTAGTATTTTATTGACAAAAAAGCGTTATGTCGGGAGGGCTTTTGATACACCCGGTGGTTCCAGCAGGCTTGATGCGAAAGGTATTGAAGTTATTCGTCGAGACGGGACTCCTATCGTCCAGAAAGTCGAGCGAAAGGCGATAGAGACCCTCTTTAATACTCTCGACTTGTCTCAAGTAAAGTCATTATTATACAAAGAGTTTACAAAAATAATTACTGGAAAGGTTGCTTTACAAGATTTCTGTTTCGCCCAAAAGGTGAAACTGGGATCGTATGTGGACGAATCTCGAGTCCCGGGCGCAGCTGTGGCACTAAGCGCAATGGCCAAAGGTGAGAGTGCTCCATCATATGGCGAAAGAGTCCCTTTTGTTGTAACTGTTGGGCCACCTGGATCGCGAATTGTCGACCGATGCGTGACTCCTTATGAAGTTCTCCGAAATCCAGATTTGATGATTGACGCTGAGTATTACATTTCCAGACATATTATTCCTCCTCTAGAGAGACTTTTTAATTTATGTGGTGCGAACATTCGAGAATGGTATGAGTCTATGCCTCGGGTGACTAGAGCGGCCCAACCCATCATGGGAGGCGTTAGACAATACACAAAAAGGCAAAATTGTCCAGTATGTCTCCAAAGGACACCTGACGGTGAAATATGTGGTAACTGCTCCAATGATGCTTCTCGTTCTCTTTATCTACTTGTTGCCCGGTTACAATCCCAGGAACTTCGTGTGAGTAGAGCTCATGCGGTTTGTGGGATTTGTTCTGGTAGAATTGGCCAGAATGCTTGTAATTCTTTAGATTGTCCGGTTTTTTTCACCCGTGAATCCTCTAGGGCAGAATTGATGAGCTTACAATCTTCTGTGAATGAGGGTCTAAACCAGCTTGAATGGTGAAAAGAACACTAAACAGTACGAATTAGATGTAACTCCATTCTTGATTCTATGCAAATTTAGAACCACTGATCACGATCCCAGTTGCTATCCTGTAAGAATGCACTCAAGGCTTGGGAGGCACCCGAGCGGATGAGCGGATGGCCTGCCACCTGCTGCACAAATTTATCGAGACCTTTCCGTCGGTTCTCAATTACCTCGTCATTGAAACGATGTGTGAATACTTTGCCTGGGAGTTGGGGAATGGTAATGCGGGGTAGTTCTCGCTCCAATATCTCATGAAAAGCTTCAAAGTCTGAATAGCGTCTTCTCACACTCGACTCTTGGAGGTGGAATGTCGGAATATTCGTGCGGCACAGGATCTCATAGTCAGTATACATGTTGCGGGATGTGCCATGTGTCTTTGGGTTGGTCACTTCGAGCTCAAGAGAGTTCTCGGGCTCCCCATAGCTATCATCACCCGACAGCATTTTGGCTCGTGCTGCTTTGGTACCTGCATCCAAGCTGTCTGGCATTGCCTCGAACTTCCGAGGCATTGTAGGCAGCGGTGATATCAATAAACTTGATTAATAATAATAACCAATGCCCAAGATTAACTGTCAGTGATTGATTTTAAATTTAAGTAACTAAGAAAGTAAGTAAACTAATGCTAGGTAAGGAGAATAATGCAAAATAAGGGAGGTCAATGCAACATATTGAAGGGGGACTGTGTGAATGCAGATTAAGTGGATGTTGTTCGTGCGGCCGCGGCAGCCGCAGCTTCTGTACCTGGAAGCGTAAAGACGGAAGTATACCCAGTTCCGACAGTAACTGGTGGGTATGTGGTAGTGCTTGTTGCTGCAGTTGTGTAGTAACTTTCCGATTCGCTTTGAGATTGGTAGGATATCGTGGATATGTATCCAGGCATAGTGACATACTGAGTTACTGTGTACTGGGTAGGAACACTCACGGTTGAAGCTGACGGCTGGACATACTGTGTGCTGTATGTGGAGCCACAATTGCATCCACCCCAGCCCTTCTTCTTCCAAAACCAGAGCTCAACGGGATCGGTCGGTTCGACGCTGTCGGCATTCAGGACGCTTTGGGTGTTGTTGGCGTTCATGATGCTCTGTGTGTTTTTGGCATCCTCGATGCTCTGAGTTTTCTGGGGGCTTTTATCTTCAATTTGACTCGAAAGTGGTGATCCATAGGATACAGAGAGGAGAGTAAGTGCAAGGAGATTTGTAGTGAACATGGAGAGAAGTGTTACTGGATTATTGCAAGGCCCCATGAGGCTACTTTATAGTAGTACTATCTATTTTCGGTAGTCTTGCAGACTACAGATCCTATCTGTAATTTATATGATACAACGCGATACCAACCCTTGCTTGCTGTATTCATGGTGTTTAGACAGTTTACGAAGTATCCTGGTCTTAATTTGATCAAAAAAACAGATGGTTTATATCTTTCCATGGCTTTGTAACTTTTACAATTATTTTATTCTCAATTATTTAACGTGGTCTTCTTTTTTGGCTCCTGTCAAAGCTAGGATTGAAGGTTACGATCTGTGATAATGCCTGAATTTTAAAGCTAATCTGGGTTTGACACGATCCATGCTTTTTTCTGCAGAGAATTTTGAATATATTTTTTTGAATGACTTATTGTGCTATTAACAGGTTATATATATGTACGTCTTACTACTACGCTAATTAATCTAGGCTGACCACAATCTTTCCACGAGCGCCATCGTCTAGGCGACACCAGGCTTCATTAATACGATCAAGGTTGAATACGGAGTCAATTCTTACCTTAGCATCTGGATTTGTCGAGAAAAATTCGCTGGCAGTTCCACTTTTGCCACCGGCGACGAATTGGTATCGCGGATTCGAGCTGAGTATATTCGACATTAATATACGGAGGGCCATACGTGGAGCACTGGCGATGGTCGCTGCTAACTCCTTACGGGATGAATAGGGACCGCGCGGGCTGTGGTCTCCAACTATAGTACGATACACGCCAACAGGAATCCCTGACTCAGTGACCTGATTCCATACGTCAGTCCCTCCCACTGTATCTAGTATTGCGGCAAATCCATTGGGTGTACCCAATTCGCTCAACTGTTCCGAGAAATCGGGGCTCGTCCTATCAATTATATGATCAGCACCAATTTGATCGAGCCACTGGAAGGTTGACGGCGAAGCACTGGTAGCCACAAATCCTACATCATAGGTCAATTTGGCAATTTGAATCATAAGGGATCCAACAGTCGTTCCACCTCCTATGATGAAAATACGACTGTCGTGGTTGAGATCCAGGCCCTCCAGCATGTTGTAGGCCGCGGCATACGAGGAAGGAATTGACGCTGCTTCTGCGTCTGTAAGATGGCTAGGAGCTTGCATGACCATGTTTTTTTGAACGTCTATCAGCGCATATGATCCCACGAAAGATCCATCCCACTGTGAGGTCAACCGTCCACAAACTCGTTCACCAACTTCGTAGTCTAGACTAGCGGTATCTCCAACTTCCACCACGTATCCACAGAAATCGCGCCCAACTAAATGACCACCTGGGCTTGGTAGAAGTGTGGCTGCCTTTATCTTTACGTCAATCGGATTTAGACCAATGTGCGTGACACGAACAACTAATTGGGCGGGCCTCGGATATTGGATCGCTCGCTCACTCACCGCCAGCTTAGAGCTTCGTGTCTGGTATGTCACGATTTTTGATAAATATGGCATTACAACTGATACTTTTGCGCCGAGAACAGGCTTATTGGAATCAAGGTTAGGGCTCCAAGTGGCACGGGTTTGGAAATGGACCTGAACGGCTCCTGACGGTCAGATAGTGGGGTTGGAATGTGCAATATAGCGCTGTAGTGACAATAATACAAGTGTGGGGTAAAAGGAAAAAGTAATTACCTCGAACTTTGAACCAGTCATAGCTGGTTCAGAGATTTCAATTTCAGACGGACTGCAACCATGCCACTTACAGAGTACCAAAGTGAGGAGCTCGTGGAACGTCTGTACGTCACGACTTCTTATTTTATTTTCGTCCTCCTATTATATTTTAATTTATACGTACCAGAGAGAAGGCAGTAATGTAGTCGGAAAAATGAACGGGGAATTCACATTTTGGGGAATTCAGCGTGCCATGGCTACGGAAAATGAATTCCATTGGATATTCAAATGGGTCCCTTCTCCGAGTATCGAACCTGCAAACGCTAATTACCGACCTACTAATGGTTGAATAATGAGAGCTTTAAACACTAAGTTGGAGAAGACAACGATTCACCATTGTTGTTGCTGGTTTAATTCTATTTTTGATAGTTCTACATTGCGCTCAGACATGAGCCACCAAACTACCATACTGTGTTCACTAATACACATTAATATACACGCACCTTACCTCGGATCTATATACCCCTGCCCTGAGTTGGTTATTCATCTTAGCTCGGTTTAAGGTCCCCGGCATCAGAGAGCCAGTATGTCTGAAGAAGCGGCTCCTAGTCAAAATTTGAGGAAGGAGGACAGTTTTCTTTTTGACGATGACCTGTCACAGTATACCGTAGCTAAGCGGGGTGCTCCTACCGCGTGGAATATGCGGACAGCTTCGGATACCGTATCCTCCCCTACCCAATCGATTTCTAGTCCGAGGGTACGCAAAGCTCTTTCCGAAGGCACTGTATCAACTCCACAACAACGTGTTGTCGATTCTGATGCACGAAAGGTGACACCAAGATCGACTTCGCGGTCGTCTAAAGTTAAGGGCGCGTTTCAGAATTTTGTCAATAATTTCCGCGATAAGCCGGTAAATGGTAGGAGTGGCGCCTTGATTTCGAGCCCTTATAATGCTAAACATGTGACGCATGTTGGTTTCGACTCGAGCACTGGCCAATTTACGGGGATGCCCCAGGAGTGGACTACAATCCTTAAGAATTCCGGGATCACGCAGGCAGAAGTGAAGAAGAACCCTCAGGGTGTTGCTGATGTTCTCAATTTTATCTCGGAGGAAGAGACGGTGGATCATGTATGGGAAAAGTTTGGTAGGGCCGGTACGAGTCCCGCGAATGGCAAATCTCTGGCAAGCCCTTTTCTAGGCTCCTCTGACTTCAATCCAACACCTCAGCGATCAGCTCCACGGGCCCCACTTCGGCAACTATCTCTAAGAAGCAAAGGACCCCGCTCGCCGCCGCCCATTGCATCTCCGCCTACGCTCCCGAAAGGACCTCCACCGCCGCGACCACCCCCTGCTCCACCACTTGGAGTCCCTTCGGTGCAAGGTCCTCAAAAGCGACAAGAGCCCTCTATGTCTACAAATTCTTCGCTTAGCGGGCCTCAGACTCCGCCACCGTCCTCGCCTGAACGTGTGGCCCAAACCACCTCTCCTAGGTACGTTGGCCAGGAACCTGTTTTCAGCCCCCAGCCCAAAACACTTGATCCTAAGGTCCAGAAACCGCAGGTCGAGTCGCCCGTTCCTGGTACACAGGTGCCCAATAAAGATGAAGAACTTAGAAATTTGGAAAAGGCCCTTGGTCCGCAAAGGCCGTCGCGGGAGTCCCCAGAAGCTGCGCAGAAACGTCGTGATCTTCGTGCTCAAAGAGATCAGGAAACACTGAAACGTCTTGAGAGGATATGTACCCCGCTAGATCCGACGCTCCTGTTCTCGAATTTGCATAAAATCGGACACGGTGCGTCCGGTGGTGTGTTTCTGGCCGACAATTCTGTGCTGAACGAACGTGTCGCTATAAAACAGATGCGTTTAGATCAACAACCGAAAAAGGACTTGATCGCGAATGAAATCATGGTGATGAAGGAGGCGAAACATCCAAATATAGTGAATTTCATAGATAGCTTCATCCACAGTGGCGACTTGTGGATCATCATGGAATACATGGAGGGTGGATCTCTCACGGATGTGATTTCGCACAATGTTATGAGTCCCCCTCAAATTGGCGCTGTATGTCGGGAGACACTTTCTGGGCTGGCTCATCTACACGCTATGGGCGTCATCCACCGTGATATTAAGTCCGATAATATCCTTTTGAGCTTGGAAGGTGATATCAAAATCACAGATTTTGGCTATTGTGCACAGACGACAGATATGCGGGCGCGCCGCAACACAATGGTAGGTACACCCTATTGGATGGCACCAGAAGTTATTACTCGTAAGGATTACGATTCTAGAATCGATGTGTGGAGTCTTGGTATCATGACGATAGAGATGATTGAAGGGGAGCCCCCTTATCTAAATGAACCACCAGTAAAAGCATTGTACATGATTATTTCCAATGGCACTCCAGAAATACATGATCCAGAATCACTTCCGGATGACTTTAGGGCATTTATCAGTAGATGCCTTCGTGTTGATGTCGACGAGCGTGCTACGGCAGTCGAACTCCTTCAGCACCCTTTTATCACGGCTGCAGCACCATGTTCGACACTTGCACCGCTTGTTCGCACGGTGCATCGGGCACGTGCCGAAAATTCCCATTAAGATGAACACTATTGTGAATTGCAAATGCTGGCGTTTGTGGTCTATATATTGATATATACATATATTAGTGAAGTTAAGTTCGATAATCGCAACTTTATCTATAATACAACTCTCTCCCTCTTATCATCCCTGTTCTCCCGTAACTCACGTTTACCATTTTTTTTGCGAGGCAATGAGGTCAGCTATTCTGTGAATCTCATTCCTCATTCATCCAGCTCCAGAGCCGAACGTGACTAAGCTTTTCATGAGAAGGATCCTGCGAATCCCTCCAGGGATCCGGAAAGCGTTGCCCAGAAATTTTGCCACGGTGCATACGACATACGAAGATGAAAAGGTTCTGGCCGAGCTGCGACGAAAGTTGAAAACTCAGTCTGCATTTGCTCCACCGACGGACATGAGCCCAGAGGTTAGAGCCAAGTTTGACAAAGAGATTGACAATTTCTTACAAGAGTTTGTCTTTGATGTCGACTTAAGCAAGGAGTATGAAGACCACGTTGCATCAACTTTGAGCCGCTCTTCAGGACTAGAAGCCCTGGAGTCCCCGTTGTATTCTGTGGATGACGAGGATGGAAACGTAGCAGGTAGTCGGAGGTTTCCAAACCTGAAACAAACCGAGTTTGATGAACCTTATTCGGAGCAAGAGCTGTTTGTACGACTAGCATTCCACGCTAACCGCGCAGCTGGTCTTGGTGCACGACCGGGTGCAAATGTGTATCGACCACACGAAGATATCCACCGTCCGCCATCTGTATATAATACCTCAGTGGCTACTCTAGTTGCTGCAGGTGCCCACCTTGGTCACAATACAAGTCGTGTTAGAGCCAACTGTCTGCCCTATATTGAGGGCACGCGTCAAGGAATTCATATTATTGACCTTGAGCAAACTCAGACAGCATTGAGACGAGTCTCTCGTGTTGCTCAAGGTATTAGTGAAAAAGGAGGGATAATATTATTCGTTGGAACTCGTGAGAATCAGAAACAGGCTGTCGAATCGGCCGCAGAGCGATGTAAGGGCTATTACGTGCATACGAGATGGATCCCAGGTACACTTACGAACTCTAAGATGATTAGCGGGTCTTGGGAGCGTACTGAGCTTAATATGGGTGACCAAACCACTGGACGTAATCTTGACCAGCACCTTAAACAGACGATTGTGAAGCCTGATCTGGTGGTCATTCTAAACCCAGTGGAAAATCGGAACCTACTCAATGAATGCATTGCAATGAGAGTACCCACAACAGGTGTCATAGATACCGACTCGGAGCCAACCTTGGTTACATATCCGATTCCAGGAAATGACGACTCCCGCCGGTTTACAGATCTTGTTGCTGGTGTACTTTCTCGTGCAGCTCAGCGTGGACGTAGTAATCGGCTTGGTGACTTTGTTTCTTATACTAGCGCCAAGGGTGTTGCCAAATCTGGAGAGGGATTCAACAAACCGGAGTCGGCAAATTCCACGAAGGATCCAGCGCTTAAAGGTCTCTCAGATTCAGAGGTGGAGCTAGCCCGATCCTCATAAGTACATAGAAAGACAAAAAGAGACTCAAAAGTCTTTTATTCCTAAAACATCCTATAAAATCTCAAAATCTATTCGTCATTTGTCTCCACAGGCTCGCCCTCAGAATCCGAGCGCACGTCTTCCTTGACGTTATGCGCTACATAACGGTAAGCCACGCGGAAAACAAGGATAAGCCAGTAAAGATTTACTAGCTGCAACGCCAAAAGAAGACCAAAGGTAATTACCTGCGAGATCCAGCATTTATATTGCTGGGTCTCCCAATTAAGGTCAAAGGGTCCAACTGTCCGGAATTCGGTAAGTATAGACCAGAGAATGCGCAGATTAAGATAGTGCCTCAGGTATATCCACATAGCAACAAAAAGGAAAAAGAACGGAACCACAGCAGGAGACTCTATGTAGTTCAGCAGCTTCGACAACGCCAGGAAAAAGTCGCTGACGTCCATCGTAATATATACAGCCAGCCCAATATGTGTGAAATGAAACCTATAGGAAGTCCAGATGAGAACAACAGTAACGAGATGATGGAATACAAGTTCCTTAAAGTCTCGTCGTCTCTTTTCTAGATGCAAGCTGAGTACCAAGAGCTGTTGAACCCAAAACGAAGCCTGGAGCATGTAGAAGCTTTTAAACCAGATATCGTGTGTTTTATGTGGAAAATCCTCATAGAATCCTAGTGTACGAAAGTACCATAGTTCGGGAGACTTGTACTTCATAATGAATAAACCCAAAGGTCCCATTATCCCATAGTAAAGTAAACTGTATGCCTGCTCAAGGAATCTGGAGACCTTGTGACGGGAGTGGAGGCCAAAAAAGTGCGCAAACGGCGGAAGAATCACGCCAACACAGAACTCACGCAGGAAAGTGAATACCACTACGTAGAATCCGAGAAACGCAAAATCACGCGGGCCTTTACCATATTGAGTGGGGCTAGTTCCAGGTAGTGGATAGCTCACTTTGACCAAAGCATTCAACCAATGAGAGGGATCATCCCGCGCGACCAAAAACCACCACGAAACTACTACCAGGCCAATAACTAACGCAGGAGACCATGGATATCGCTTCAAGAATTTCCTCCAACTGAAAGGTTTTTTCTGCTGTGTACTTTTGATATCTTTAATTGGCTTGGTGCTCGCAGACGTACCGGGCGTGCCCTTCCGGTTTTTCAAGTCCTTTTGTTCTCTTAGCCCACTTGCCAGAATGGCTCCCTGTGAATCTCCAAGTTCAAATCTGCCGATACTGTAACGACGACGGTTTTCCCCGCTTTCCCCAGGCATTATCTCCTACACCGGGCTTCCTCTTGTACACAAACTTCCACAATTTGTAATCGAGATCTCGCGTCTTTCACTGTATTCGCAAGTATGAGGGTTTGGGGAATTATACCACAACTGAAGTGGACTCCAGCTTAATTATTTTAAAAGAGTGTGGTACAATTCAACACCTCAATTTGTGTGACTTTAGGCATTGGTTAGGTTATCACCACCTGATTTATTGTGCGGGTATCAAGCTACTACCAACAAGAATAAATGAGTAAATGAAATTTAATAAAGTGCAAACAAGTCTTTAAACCAGGCCTATGGATATCTGCTTTCTAAAACAAAGCATCTTTCGCCCGGCCTCAACAACCACTAAAATGAGATAAGAATCATTGGGACATTTGAGCATCTAAGACGCTAGCCTTCCAAATACCGAATTCCGGCATTTAGGCATTGACTACCCGAGGATTCCATCATAAGTTAAGAAAATAAAACTAGTTTCACGTCATAATACTGGGAAAATTGTTATTTATGCAACAAATAGGCAACGCCACTTACTAGTGGCTTGGCTTGGTAAACCTTTCTAAGCAACCCCAAGGCAATGGGACTGTTCGGTGGTGGCGAGAAGTCATCTCCGATTGAGAAAGCAGTTTATAAAGCTACGGATGAGACTCTCACCCGTGAGAATTGGGGACTTATAATAGAAGTTTGCAATCTGGTCAATGACAATCCAGAAGCCGGTGTGCGAGACTCAATGTCGGCAATACGCAAGCGTCTCGAAGTAAAGAATGGAAACGTGCAACTGTATGCATTAACTTTGATGAATGCTTTGGCGCAGAACTGTGGTTCTATGATGCATCGTGAGGTGGCTAGTTCGACAACTCTCCAGCTGCTGGAGCGCATCGGGTTAAGTCATTCAACCTACCGCGCAGTTCGTACACGACTCATTGAGATACTTGGACAGTTAGCCGATCAATTTGAGTCTGATCCGTCCCTGCGACAAGTACGGGTATGTTACGAACGCATCACGAAGGCTTTTCCTCAGGGTTCAGGCGAGGCCACGCATAGGCAACAAGCCCAAAAACAACACACGCAACAACAAGCCCCTGTGGCTGATGATGATGACGATGAAGACCTCAAGCTTGCTCTAGAATTATCGCTAAAAGAAGCAAATTCAGGACAGCCACCAGCTGTTGAAATAGAGCACGCGGCTGATGAGCCTTCGACTGTGGCACAAGCTCCACAAGGTTCAGGACAAAGATTCGTTCGTGCTTTGTATGATTTTGCCGCTACCGAACCGGGGGAGCTCAGCTTCCAGGCAGGAGATGTGATCGAGGTGGTGGACAGCGTCTATCGCGACTGGTGGCGAGGTGAATTGCATGGAAATCTGGGTATATTTCCTGTTAATTATGTTGAAAAAATTGAGAAACCTGAGCCCTCTTACGAGGAGGCACCTCAAGATGTACAAGACGAGGCTTATATATTTGCGCGAGTACCGACTGTTGAGAAACTTCTTTCGATATTTTCCACTGCCGCGCAGCATCCAGGTTATGGAATACTGGAGAATAAGGATGTACAAGAGCTATATCGTGAGGTTACTGCTATGCGACCACGGCTAATTCAACTAATAGATGAGTATTCAAGAAGGAAGAAAGTTCTTTTGGATCTCAATGAAAAGTTGACCTCGGCACGACGCGCATACGAAGGACTCATCCAGGGTGCACTTGCTCCTGCTAATCATGTGCAGCAGCCTATCACCTCGACCCACACGGGACCTGACTCTGTGTATAGTCGTTCAAGCGTTTCGTCATATCCAGAATTGCCTGTAGAAAGCCCAGGGCCACAGCCTTCTTATTGGTCGAACGCAGCACATCCTGCACCAGTTAATCCCTATAATAATGGAAGAACACATTATAGTGCGGGATTTAGCCAACCGTCTGCTCCTAATATGGTACCAGCAGAAGACCGGCGTGCGTCTTATTTTCACCATGTCGCCCCCGGTGGCCCGACATATCACGAACCTAAAAAGTCTCAAACATTCAGTTCATATGGAGGTAGCTCCGTCGCATCAGACCAGCCCGCTGTTCGAGCAGACCATATAGTGTCGCCATCAGACACGCCAACTTGGGGCCATGATGCCCCTGAACAATCACCTGGTCAACATCAGTACTCTCAACCTTATACGAGATGGTCAGGGTCACAACAATACCAGCCACAGCCTTTCGATGGCTATACAGAATTACCTGCCAGCTCAAGCAATTACACAGTGAGCAATCCTTCAGGTGAGTATTCTCATTATCGAGTTCCACCCGCTGGTACAGCTATTCCAAGTCCAAACGCCCATGGCACGAGCACGCGCACCCACACCCGCCTGCCTTACCCGGATAAATCCCTCGATGTCTCAGCCCCCCCAGCACCATCAGCTCCAAACTACTAATTCCATGAGCATTCTGTATTCAGGCTTATTATTTGAAGAACATTGTAACGTATAAATCTAGCATAGACTACAATTGACCTCATGAAGAATTGAATTTAAGCGTCGATCCATCACGGTTTGGTTACTAATGGAAAACCAGAATGACCAGCGTTTGAGCGCATTGGCTGGCAAGCTGTCCTCGATAAGAGAGGTTACAAATGATATATATACGCATGCGTCTGATCAGGGAATGCTTGACAGCGCTACAAACTCATTCAGCCAGATGTTGGGCTCTATTAAGAGCAGTGGAACCCGACTAGCACGAGCAGCTCAATCCGGACACCCCGTGATCAAAACTGTGGGTCTAGCCATTTCAATAATATTTATCGTTTACCTTCTTGTCCACTTTTTCTGGTAAAGCGGTCCTGTTACCATATCATCGCACGCAGATAAGCTACTCGGAAAGGTTAACCAGAGAAGCAAGTTATCACCATACAAACAACATTAGTATCTCTTTCTTTTTACAGCGGATATTGCAGTTAATCCGAATAAACTAAAAAATAAATATGTTTCAAAACGCCTAGTATTTAAAGCTCAGAAAAACAGTCGTGGCAGTTCACTTAGTTTTGGCGATAATCCACTTGGAATAGTAACTTGCCACGCCTGTCTTCTTTTACCCCCGCCTTTTCTTTGCCTTGTCAGATAGATCGAGCCACGTCTGGCGTTGCTATTTGATCACGTTCAAGCCGCTCTATCAACGCCTTTCTCATTTGAAGTTGTGCAATTAACGCTCGTTTACGAGACTGCAGAACTGCATATGTGTCTCTATAAGCCACCATACGCTCATGATAGTCCTCAGTTATTTCTGCTTGAGTGGAATCCCACTGGCTCCGGGCATTTATCAATGCATTTTTCACAACTTCTACAGTCTCATCAGCCTCATTCGCATATTCATCTGCCTGAAGCCGGTAATACTCAACCATCTGGAGCTTCATCTTCATATCCAGTGTCTCCTGTAGTTCATTAATGTTGCCCTCATTGCGCAAGGCTTCTTCCTGTGCAGCCTGAATAGCGCTGGAGGGCATGTCCTCAGCCGCAGCTGCTAATCGTTCACTTTCATCTGTTCGCTGCCTTATTGCCAGTGTCAGCTCACCCATCAGTCTGGTGAGTGCACTATGCTCCATTTCGGCAAAGAGGCAGCGGCGTAACGTAATCCACCTAATGCATAATAGCCCTTACGAGTTTCTTTGATTATTTTATGGCAATACTATTATTGATAACTTATTAGTCTGGAAGAAACCTAACAGAGGTGGGGAAGCAATTACTTTTGTTTGACTTCCTGTACATAGGGACAATTATCAAAATGACGTTTAAGGGTATCTCTTCGAGAATATTTTTGGTAGCAAAAACAACATGAGAAGGGTTTTTTCGGGCCCATGTGGGATGGTGCATGCCTTTGTAGTGAATCTGAACGATCAGGTAGTACTTCCTCACACATTGAACATACCCTGTTGCCTTGTATGTCTTTCCTAGCTTTCAATCCAAAGTTATTGATCCTGCTTTTGTACTCTTCAACCTGATTAGCAAGGGAATTATGGAATTGCTGACGACATTCCTGCATTGCGAGTTTCTGCGATTGTCGTAGATGCCCTGGTCTATTTGTGAAATTATGCGCGCCAGCACTTCTTCGATTAAGAACTGAAGAATGGGGCGAAAGTGATTTTGGCGCAGGATGTAGAAGAGGTACTGGAAGCGATTGTGTTTGGGGAAGCCATAACTGCTGCTGTAGAAAAGAAGGAAATTCATGAGGAAGCTGGGGCATTGAGATACCAGGTGAGAGCAAACAAAAACCTGGAGTTACGGTTGGAGATGGCAGAAAAAACAATGCAGATACGGGACTAGTTGGACTTGTCATGACAAAATGGTTAAGCTGGTGGGTTTAACATTATTTGTATATATATGAGTTTCTGATCCACCAGATTATGTAAACCATGCATGCTTCTCCATATATTGAACAACTACAATAGCTAAAGCCAAATGTAGCTCTCTCAGTGTAAAAATTTTGTCTTAAAATTATGGCTAGTCAAATATTGGAATAGGAATATGGAATCATGGTTCTACACAATCTACCTGCCTTCCAATTCAGCCCCTAGCTTGTAATTGGCCACGGCCGTACTCCAGTTCATTTGGGTTCTTGTCATAGGCAGCTGTCTTCTCAATGCTTTAAAGGCACCTTCGTTAAGTCCAACGAGGCGTTTGTTTAACCCAATCTCAAACTCGTTCTCAGCTTTGCAAATTGCTGCAATGGGACTGCTTGAAGAAGTATCAACGTCGTGTCCCGCTTTCAGTCGAACATTGCCATCTTCGAAATAATGTACATCAACGAAAATACTTCCTTTCACAGACTCACCATTCACAAGATAGGATGCAGTCCACTGTCCATTGTGGAAATTATGGGGACTCAGTTTACGCCCCACAACAATTAATGCTACTCCATCATCCGTGTCAAATGCTTCTGAGACAGTCCCAGAGATGTAATGGTCAGCAACATAATCGTCGAACTCCTTTTTAAGACTTGCTGCCACCAAGGGGCTATGCTCCCCTATTACCTCAGTTTTTCCTGTGCTCGGGTCTACTGTGAATTTCTTTGAACCTGTGAAATACTCGCCAGTTCCCAGTTTATTATACTTAGACAGGATTGTAGGTTTTCCCTCAACTTGCACAACACGTAGCATTCGCGGGTTGGTTTCCTCTAGCTCGTTCGCGATATCACGTTTAACCGCAGTACTACCTCCGCAGAGGGTCTCAATATCTCTACGTATCGCATCGAGTTCACCTGGAGGGGAATCTCTCACGAGCTCTGCCAAAGCCGACATTGTAATACGTAAGCTCCTCTGCACTGTATTGTTGTTTACATGGAATATGCCAATCAGCCGCTTGTCCTAGACAATGGATCCGGCACTCTGAAGGCCGGGTTTTCGGGAGAATCGGCGCCTAAAACTTCAATTTATAACTTCGTTGGGCAACCAAAGCATGAAAGATCTATGGTTGGGGCTTTGGAAGGAGAGCATCTCATAGGAGCAGATGCTGATACTAATAGAGGCTTGCTTAGGTTGCGCTATCCCATGAAACATGGTATTGTAGAGCACTGGGATGACATGGAACGCGTATGGTATTATTTGTACGAAAGAGAACTCGCCATCTCCTCTGAGGATCATCCTGTGCTACTCACTGAGGCACCTCTAAATCCCAAGCAGAATCGATTGAAAGCAGCAGAAATATTCTTTGAGACATTCAATGTGCCGGCCTTATATTTTAGCATACAGGCAGTTCTTTCTCTTTACGCCTCTGGAAAGACCACTGGTTTGGTATTGGATTGCGGGGATGGCGTCACACACTCTGTGCCCGTTTTCAAAGGTTTCTCAATTAGCTCCGCAATCAAACGCTCTGATGTCGCGGGCCGGGATGTTACAGAATTCTTGCAGCTCCTTCTAAGAAAGCAAGGGATAAAACTGACGACTTCCGCTGAGCGGGAGATCGTTCGTGAAATCAAGGAATATTGCTGTAGCGTTGGATCCAAAAACACTACCACTAATACTAATGAACCCCAAGTCAAGACATATACCCTCCCGGATGGCCAAAAAATTTCCCTTGGGGAAGAGCTAACGAGAGCACCTGAGGTACTATTTCGGCCACTTATTATTGGTTCTGAGGATTTGGGGTGCCATGAACTGTTGGAAGAGTCGATTGCTAGAACCGATATGGACTTACGCAGTGGGCTTTATCAAAATGTTGTCCTGAGCGGCGGGTCAACTTTCTTAAAGATGTTCCCACAAAGGGTTCTTGAAGAACTCAAACAAATTGCACCACCATCAACCAAGCTGCGTATATTCTCACCACCAGATCGTAAAATAAGCCCGTGGATTGGAGGGTCAATTTTAGCCGGATTGTCTACCTTCCGGTCACTATGGGTCACTTCTGATGAATGGCAGGAGCGTCCTGATATGATTTTTCGGATATAATGATATTATGATAGTGTATTAAGACTTTACCTATTTGGATTCAGTTGAAAGAGATCTATTGGTGTTCGTTTGGTACCCTGAATTACAGTACAGTAGTAGTATCCCAGCCCTCTCTCCGCTCTGTCACTCAATCAATAAGATAAATTCACTTACTTAGTTAATTCTGCTATAAAGACTGGCATTCACTTCAAAACTTTAAAGCATTTCAGCGCTACTAAGACATCTTGTGCCAATATAGTATGCAAATCAAGCATGAGCAAGTTACGAGTAACTGTATTATGGCCTTCTCTCCACATCCTAGATCTCGAAACCCTGGGAAGTGACAAACATGTCTTCACCTTCATCCTCATTCATGTGCTCGTCTTCTTCCATCGGTGCTGGTCTCGGAGAAGGAGACCGTTTAGTATCACCTCTTCCCGCAAATTTATGTTTAATACCGGAATCGTAAAAGCTTTGGCTAAGCTTAATATCGTTCTCGTCATAGAGATCTATTCCATCCTTGGGTGGTGGTGGTCTGAAGGACTGAGGTGCCAAGCTTCGGCCACCGTACTGATTATCCAAGAAAGTATCATCAACAAACGTAAAGCCTTGAAATTTGTCCTGCATTCCCGGAGATAGGGGGGTACCACCAAACTCGCGACTCAAGGATGCACCTGTAAATTCGGGATCAAAATTAGATGTGTCGTCCTCACTGCTAACATGAGGTTTGTAGGGTGGCGGGATCTGCTTTCTCTTAAGCATTTCAAAATCGATATCCTTGAAGAATGGATGAGACATTAGTTCCAACGCATCATTCGTGGCACCCAATCGATGCTTAGGATTTCGATTTAACAGGCCCTTAACAAAATCCCGCCCTTCTGGAGATAGAGCGTCTTTAGGAAATCGCACCTTACCAAACGCGATATTCTTGTACATTTGTTGGCTGTCACTAGCATAAAAAGGACTCCACCCGCAGCACATCTCAAATATTAACACTCCTAGCGACCAAAAGTCCACCATCTTAGTATACCCCTTATCATCCAGGAGAACTTCTGGGGCAAGATACTCTGTAGTTCCGCAAAACGTATTTGTAGTCCCATTGTGTAAGTTTGCCTTGGAAAGACCAAAATCACAGAGAGCAATATGACCAGATGCGTCAAGTAAAATATTTTCCGGCTTGAGATCTCGGTAGACTATGTCGTTATCATGCAGATGTTTAAGAGCAACTATCAATTCAGCAATGTAGAATTTTGCTCTTGCCTCTGCAAAGCGTCCCTCTCGTTGCAAATGCCAAAAGAGCTCACCACCTGACATATAGTCTGTAACAAGATATAAATCTGTGGCAGTCTGAAAGGCAAATTTGAGACCAAGCAGGAACGGGCACTTTCCACCACCAGACGTACGCACTAATATGTCTCTTTCCCCAATGGTATGAGCAACCTCCTTTTTCTGCACTATAATTTTCTTCGACAGCACCTTCATAGCATAAACACGCTTTGTGTCCTTCTTGCGAACTTGGTAAACCGTTCCAAATGTGCCTTTTCCAATTAGTCGCAGTTTCTCGAAATCTTGAGGACCATAATGGACAGAAGGAGTTTGTTCAAACACGAAACTAACATGAACTTCGCCGGCAACGTGATCCGTAGGTACCCGTGGCCTCAGACGGTACCAGCCCTCCGCAAGGTGAGAAGTCGAGAAATCGGGCCGTATTGTACACCATCCTAAAAATTTGTCGTCATTACCAGCGTCATAAACTGAAACCTCTATATCAGCGTATCTTGTGACATCGAACTGAGCCTCATCCTTCCATTCGGGATTTGATCTAGAACGTTTGGCCATAGCAAGTCGCGGTTGTGACGAACGACTTGGAATAGCTATCCCTGTTGGGTCTGGTACGTTTGCTGAGCGACTAACATGCTCCGAGGATGAACATGCCACTACTACATAGGGGTTGCTACGCTCATTAACAGTTAGCCCCCGAGCTTCACTGATGCGAACTTTTAACTTTCCCTTTGCCTGTTGTGCCGCATTGGGTATTGATATCCGTGTACTACCATTTTCATGGCCAGACAGAGAAGTGGCGTCTCGCATCTCTTCGTCAATAGAGCTTGACCCATAATTTGTAGTGACAGCAGTGGTTGCAGGTGCAAAAGGACCTGCTGGTGGAATAATAGCCCCCTTTCCGCCGCCAAAATTCCAAAATCCTGGGATCATCAGCAACCAAGGTGATAAGGCTGATAGTAAGCAAGCTACTATTACTAACTTTCAAGCGAATCACATAACGTGGGCAAGTAGCTTGGATCGTTGAGGAGCTTGCGCGAAAAAAAACATTGCAGCTTTAATTTCACGCAATAATGCTCCTTCTCTGGAGTTTTTATGCAATCCACTGCAGCCGGACCCACACTTAAATTCATCTGCTCGTATAATAATGGTATGATGGTATGATCCCCAGAAGCTGTGGTAGTTTTTTTCTATCTCCGCAGTATTTTACTTCAAGCATGTGACAGTTCTTCTGAATTCATTGACTTGTCTTCTGTTTTCCATGTTCTCCTCGAAGTAGTTTGAAAGAAATGACTGCCACGAAGCACCACGAGACAGTAATTCCGATTTTCAAGTAGGAGTTATTTGAGGGATTTCATTGATCTTTTTTTTTGGTGATATTTCCATTAGCCTAAGAGAAACTCCGATAAACAGACCTGCCAGTTGTGTGTGGGCTAGGGTATGCACCTATGGCCTCAATTCACTTTAGCTTTAGCAGCGCTGCCTCTCGAACATACCTTTACTACAGAGAAGCTTGAATACTTGGGAAACCGTACAAGGGCTTTATTCAACCATGGTTTTGACTCATACGTAGCACACGCTCTACCCTTCGATGAGTTGAGACCACTGACTTGCACTGGAGTAGGCGCTGACCCCGACGAACTGCATTTTGGCCGTAATGATGCCATGGGGAACTTTTCACTGACCTTGATCGATACTTTAGATACGTTGGCAATCCTAGGAGACCAGGAGCGCTTCGAGTGGTATGTGAACTCACTCGTAAATCTCAGCTTTGACGTGCCATCGGTAGTCTCAGTTTTCGAAACCAATATAAGAGTTATTGGTGGACTACTAAGCGCTCATCTATATGCATCTGTCCCGCGACTAGGCCATGCGATTCCCGGATACAATGGGCATCTCCTAGCAAAGGCTTACGACCTGGCGGAACGTCTTCTAGCTGCATTCAGTTCACCTACAGGCATACCATATCCACGTGTAAACCTTCAAAAAGGAGTAGTACCTATAGGTGGTCGATATTGGACCGAAACGAGTGCTGCTGGTGCTGGTACATTAGTGCTCGAATGGGGATTGCTGTCCCGATTGACTGATGACCCTAGATTTGAAAGAGCAGCAAAACGAGCATTCTGGCAGGTATGGGCCCGTAGGTCTCCCTTGAACTTGCTAGGTATGGGACTCGATTGTGTATCAGGAAAATGGATAGAACCCTTCGGAACCGTGGCAGCATCAAGTGATAGCTGGTACGAATATGCCCTGAAATATGGATTGCTTTTTAATGACAGCTCGTTTATGAAGGTCTGGGAGGAGGCTTTTGAGGCACTGCAAAAGCACTCTACAACAGGATGGTTTTATACAGTGGTCAATATGTTCACGGGAAATATATTCGTGGGCTGGATTGACGCATTAGGCGCATTTTTTGGATCTGTTCAGGTGCTTTCAGGTCATATATTGGAAGCAGTAAAGCTTCATATAACTTACTTTAAGCTGTGGAATCAGTATGGTGGTCTCCCTGAACGATGGACCGCCCTTGGGCTAAGAAGTGGGATAGTAGAGCTTGAATGGTACCTTCTCAGACCAGAGTTCATTGAAACAACATACTACCTGTACCAAGCAACCAGAGACCCATTCTACCTTCATGTAGGAGAGGCCATTCTTTCTGATATCGAAAACTGGAATGTGGTCGAGTGTGGTGTGGCGGCAACGCAGGATGTGCGAACGGGATTGCTTGCCGATCGGCAAGATTCTTTCTTCCTGGGAGAAACCTTGAAATATTTGTACTTATTATTTGCCTCCAAACACCCTATTAACCAGGATGATCGTGTGATCTTCTCAACGGAGGCGCATCCGTTCTGGTACGATCCTGATATCGTGGCTGAAGCAGGTGTCCATAAGTATTCATCCGCCATTGTCGTCCATTCTCCAAGCATTTTTCGATGGTTTTGGCGAGGAATGCAGGCTTCAACTCCGAAATTACCGAAGGGGAAACAAAAAGATACAATGTGCCCTGTATGGGGCCAACCATTATTTGGCTCGGGCGTGGCCTCGTGGAATCACTTTTACGATCTTGATGCTTTCTATAATTTCACGAAACCATCATGGTTGCCGCGTCAAAATGATATCGAGTTTGAAAATGACTTTAATTACAGGTATGTCACCAATTACGCTACATGTGCTGCACCATTTTAAGCTTCGCAGCCTGTGATGGATATAAAAAGCCTGAGAGTGATTATCAGCCTCATCAAGTGTATTTGACGATAAGGAATTACGTCTTGCATGTGTGGAGACACGTATGTAAAGAGGGCTGCTGCTTTTGTGGCCATGTCAAAATAATCAGATCTAGTTCTGCTAGAGGATCCTTATTTTCTATATATTTCAGTGTCATAGAATCATTAATAGACAAGTGCATATTCAATCATCAACGCTCAAACGTTTTCCCGGTGGTTTTCCTGAAGCTCCCTCCAATTCTTTATTTTTTGGTGGTAACAGATCTCCGGCAATAACTTTGATCCAGTCAATATCTAAGGAGTAGGGACCGTATTGCCCATCTATCAGCCCTATACCAATACTGCGTATGGCACTAGTGTCAAGTCTTTCCTGCTGTTGGATCACGCCACCATTCGTTAGGATGAAATTTGCGAATGACACTGTAACAGTTTCCCACTCACCAGGAGTCTTGAGGAAAAGGCGATGCTGGTACAAGTCAGTCGGGTATGGAGTATCTGACTGAATATTTACAAAATACTTTCGGCGGTCACCACGAACACGAAGAGCTACCTGGTTGAAAAAAGACCAATCCATAAATTCAATATCATTGCTAAGAGAACCCCACCACGGAGGTTTGATATCCTTCGTGCGAAACATTGAGTACCCAAGTCTAACTATATCAGGCCGGTCATCAGGCAAATCAAGGCTAAGATCACCGTGAAAGCGGGCAAACAAAGATTGCCCTTCCCGAACCTCATCAAGATGGCAAGTACTGAAACCACCAAGATCTTGGTCACACCGAGTAAAAAGCCTACTAAGGTTTGTTTCAGGATGACGCAGGTTCAAGATAGTTCTCTCTCTCAATTGTTCAGTTTGCGGCCCTAGGAAGCGTTTAAACATAGCTCGGATGATGTAATCAACAGCACTTCGTTCACAAGAACTGATGGCTCTTCACGCTTCTTCACATAGAATTTTCTTTTTCTAAATTTTACTCATTATTTTAGCTGTGATTTCTTAATCTCAACACAATTCTTCTATCCTCGATGGGTGTTCAAGGAATGAATTTGATCACCAAGCCCTATTCCTTTCCATGAGAATATCTATGTGTCTACCTTTCTTCTAGCATACTATTTTTTCAAAGCTGGTGCTAATTCCTCAATATTTAGCCTGTCTTTCCTAAGCTATGCATACTTACCCTCTTAGGCTTCCTCTTTTCCTAAATGAGCATTATGTTACAAAAGTGGTAGGTAGCATGTAAGTAACTCTTAGCTGTATATCGCTGTTTACCATCAATGGGCAAAGCGACGACTCTCTCTGAGGCTGAACGACAACCTGCTCGCTGGACAGATACTCTATGGATCGCAATTTTCCTAAGTGTTACCATAGGCTTTGTGGTGATAGCTGCCGTTGACTTGTCCGACTATGTAAAAACAAGTTGTTTCCGATTGACAATTGGTGATCCTCGAGTTATTTTGTTTGATCCTCATGTACTCGCTATCATGGCAGCTTGTATCCTCACTGCTATGGCTTTAAGTGCTTTATATTATTCCCTGGCTGCCGTATTTACCCAGTACTTCGTATGGATTACAATATTGTTACAGCTTGCTGTTTCGCTGGGATCTTCTGTATTTTATTTGGTAGAGCAAAAGTGGCTAGAAGGGACATTGTGCCTAATGTGGATGCTACTATCCATTTTCGTATATTGGTTGCTGAAAGATAATGTCAAGCATGCCACTTCTATACTGGTTGCTGTTATGGACGTAGCTTCACATCACCCAATGACAATAATTGTGGGTGCTGTAGCAGCACTCCTCACCGCTGCATGGTCCGTGCTCGTGGGCAGCGTCATTCTAGCTGGTTTGGGCAAATTAGAGACTGGAAAGTGTGCTGCAAATGGTCGTCGGAGACCTGAGCCTGAGTTCCTTGGATTGCTTGTGTACTTGGCCGTTGCAAACTATACAATGGGAGAGGTAATAAAGGCAATTGTGCGGATATCACTGTGCAATGTCTACGGTTGGTGGTTTTACGAGGTTAAGAATCGCCCGAGATATCTTTGCATGGACGGGCTTAAAAAGGCATTTTCATGCTCCCTGGGATCTCTTTGTTTTGCAAGCTTTTGGATTGCAGTGGTTAGTGTAGCAACCCAGATATTAGGGGCCTTATCACAGCTGCTTATGACCAACGGCACCGAAGTATCCATCGTCCTCACTGCGTGGCTAATTAATAGGTTCGTTTGCGTATTTGACTGTATCTTGTCGCATTTCACGAACTACATTCTCGTACATATTTGCCTTTACAATCATTCATACATCCAAGGAGCTCAAAGTTCTGCTCGGATTTTGAAAGCAGAAGGTAGGCGAGCGGTAGCCAATGACTTTCTCGCAGGTGGAACACTGACATTTGGTAGCTGGTGCATTGGAACATGCTCAGCCCTGGTCTGTTATCTTTACCTACGTTGCTTGGGTGACTATCCGATGGAAGGCGTTTATTTCCTAACTGCATACACCACAGTAATCGGGATGCAGATAGGATCTGTATTTACTACATGTATTGCGTCTGGTGTTCAGACTCTTTTTGTCGCGATGGCGGTAGATCCTCACCGTTTACAAGAAACCCATCCCGAAGCTTTTGAAACCTTGATGGAAACAAGACGTTGAGAACTACAAGTATTCTCGATATTAATGTAAAGAAATGTCCTGTGTGTAATCGCATGAAACTTTACTCTATTAATATTATTCGAAAATTATTGAAGCCTTAAGTGCTTGCTGGAATCTCTATAGTATGGCTTACCGGGTTTTTCTCAAAATGAACAGACTTCGCGCGCTGACGATTAGAATTCTTATTAACCTTTTCATCTGCTACCCCATCTGGCACCCTTCTCTCTTGCTTGCAGCGGTTACATCCACATGAGAAGCCCCAATTCTGCAGTAAGAGCGATTCGCGCTCAGCCAATTGTAATTCAGGATTAACATAGGTAACGGTAAGCTCCTGACCAGCTTTTATATCATTATTTGCTCGAACCACCACACCTTCAACCTTTCCAACAACTTCCACCGAAAGATTTGGCTCACAGGAATGGTTGAGGCGAGAATGTGTCGCAAAGAGACACCCGTCAACATTATTTATGTTCACCATTCCAATACCCTCCATGTATTGTTCATAAGTGATTGATGAAACTGGCTTAATTACCGCCGAAAAAAGTTTGAACCCCTCGTGCCACATTTGCTCCAGTTGTTCAAACTCCAGAGAGCCAGGTTGACTCACCGCCTTCTGTCGTATATCCTGGCGGATCGTGGCCATTGCTGCAAGATTTTTTGACATTTCCGAAAATCCGCGTCTTGAACCATCAAGTTTCAATTGCTTTAACATTGTGAGGCCATACAATAAGCCTGCCTTCCAGCCGTTCTCGAGACAGAATTGTTCGTATTCTTTCCAAATAGACGAACGGATTCTAGATCCTTTGAGATGGAATGTATCTACGTGGAGGAAATCAGCCCTTTTGCAGGCAAACCCACACCAATTTCCGGTGCATGTGATACAAGCCACCGATTTCGCCCTTAACGGCGTGGCACAGTAGGCACAGCACCTACCCGCGCGCATTAGTCGTAACATTTCGAGAGGCGGTGCTTGAACTAAGGGCTCTTCCTTCCAGAGTATATCTCCCTTCTTGAAAGGCATTGTCGTGAATAGTCCTTGGCCTCGTGACTTCGTCATCTGTAGTTTGACACCGGGAGGCAGAACCAGATCATAGTTAGGAACTGTTCGGGTCTCCTTGACATAATGGAAAGCTGGCTCTTGTGCCCCAAGATTGAATTCCTTTAAGCACTGCTTCATGCGCTTTTCACTCAATGACCATGTCGGGTTTAGTTCCTTCAGCTTGGCTAGCAATTTAGCATAGGACAGCTTGCTTGCCGAGTCATCCTCTTTCCATAGTTTAACAACCCCTGCGGCAACCTCCCGAGATCCGGGAGTGTAGTTTCTCTCCATACCTAGATGGATTTTAGCTCAGGTTAGTTGGGGAACTTAGTCAAATGTTTGCATCACGTGTTAGCAGATAACACCTGGGAATCAACTTATTGATGGCCAAACAAATTAATTATTACCATTTGGTGTTAATTTGCAGAATCCTAGTAGATCTATAATTACAACAATTCACATTGTTAGCTATCTAAGGTACTTTATATTATAAGCTGACATGAGCTGGCTCAGGCGTGCTGCTGCCGGATGTGTGGCCGCTGGTGGGGGTTATACAGCAGGACTCTGGGTTAATGGTAAAATCACCTATGCACCATTGCGTAGCGAGGACTGGATAATGAATCAGTTACAAGGAGTACCTCCTGTATCACATCATGAATACGCAGTTACCACACCAGAGCCTCTTCAAATACTGGGCGTTCCGGGGGGTCTAAGCTACATTGGAGCATGGCGGGCCACTGATGATCCATTCCGTACGGTGACTTTAGCATACTGTGGTCCTCGTTCTTGTGGATTTCCCTTCATGGTTCATGGCGGGGTGCTGGCCACACTTGTCTACGATGCTCTTCGTGTTGCTGAAAACGAGCCATTAAAAGGCAAACTTGAAATACTTTATAGGTCTCCAGCCATTGTTGATGAAATCATACGCATAGATACACGGAAAGAGCCCGGCAAAAGTAGTGAGGCAGAAATCAAGACCTTGCATGGACGAACATTAGTGCGAGCTCTTTACCACTCTTAGCAGTCTTGAGCAATTATATAGCTTGTATTTTTTACGAATTACTTTATTTCTAGGCTTAATTTTTCTTTCCCCTGATAGCTTCGGAGACTCGTTAGTCCCACTGACTAAACCTGTTCAGGACTATATGCCTGGAGATGAGGTAGCTAACGAGCTGGAAGCAAAGCCCGTCCCCTACAAAATTGCCCACCCATTAGAGGTAGAACCTGCACTTCTTAATGCGCCAACCTATGATGTTCTTCCTACAATGGCGTTCATGATAAATACGCCAGTGAACGCTTTGGCTGCATCTTATGGTATGCGATATCTTTTTATGGGTAGTGAAGATGGATTCATTCGCCAGTTTGACTTCAGGGACACTGTTAATGGGAAGCAACTGCTAACCTCAGGCCAGCGGCATCAAGTTGCGGACACGGTGACAAAAGGTGGAGTGATTGTGCAATACTGGGAAAATGAGCAGCCGCAGTATGATTATCCAGATGAGCCGCAGTATTTACCTGTAATTAGTCCTGTCCATTCGCTTGCTGCACACAGTGAGGCATTATGGCTCTGTGCTGGGTTAGAGAGTGGTGGTATTTCTTTACAAAATGTGCGTTGTGGACCGGATGTTGGACAGATTCTTGCCTATCTTGATGGGCATACAGGACCTGTCAGTGATATGCAGCTTCAAAGTGATGAAAAGCATCTACTTAGCGCATCATGGGACCGGTCGGTGCGGCTGTGGGATCTCAATACAGGACAAGAAGCGGCAAGGTGGTCCAATCTCAGCAGCCAGCTTAGTACTGTTGCTTGGCAGCCTCTAGGAGCCCCGCTACCGGAGGGCGCTGATGATGATGAGAGCGTTGGATCACTCTTCGGGGATGAGGAGGAAGAGCAGACCCCACACCAGGCTAATGACGGCAACGTTTTCCTCAGTGCAACATTTAATGGTTGTCTAGAATTATGGGACTCACGGCAGCAGAACCGTGTTATGCTTTTGGGTCAGCGAAAGCCCAGTCAGGCTCCGCCCTGGTGCATGTCATGCTGCTGGGGCTATGACGGGGTATCAGTTTACGCAGGACGTCGAAACTCAACCGTTGAAGAATACGATATTCGAAATTCAGGTGGAACTACGAAAGTTTTAAAGTTTCCCTCAATATCTGGCCCTGTGTCGAGCGTGCTTGCACTGCCCAACCGCCGGGGACTCCTATGTGGTTCGCGTGATAATGTTCGACTATGGGATCTTGGTTCAGAGCATAAAATTCCTTTTTATATTATTCCAGGTCACCATGGAACTGTGGTGAGCAGAATGATTCTTGATGAAACAGGTAGGTTCCTTGTAACTGCTACGGGAGGCCGTGGTTGGCAGCCGGCCACTTCAGAGTTCGCGTTGGGTTACGAAATTGGACCTGAAGGTGCCAGGGATGAGGATGCCGATGCTGATTAGCATCATCCAAAAAAATAAAGCGGAAAATAACGGTTTATAATTTATTTTGAGTAGAAATAGTTCTCTAGAGGCTTTATCATGTTTACCATACCGTATTATGCCTTGCTGAGTCATTCAGAAGGGTATGAAATGTATCAAGGATATCGTGTTAACAAGCGATTAACAGATGTACATCCTACTCTAGACATTGATGTGCCACTTCCAATAATTTATATGAATCGACTTGACACGGATAGTACGCTAAATGGAGGCGGTCTGGTTACTTCAACTGACTCAATTCGCGAATATGGTCAACAAGAAATGAGACACCAGCAGAAGCCAGCAGAGGTCAAGGTTACTGGAGAGATGGACGAAGACCTGCGTCGTGACTTTGTGGTGGATTATGCCTTAGATGAGACTGATGCAGCACTCTGTGGCTATATTCAAGCCAGTGAAAACTTCCCCATAACACCAAATGCCTATGAGGTTTTTATGTCCCTATTAGACCACGGTGTCTGGATTTTGTCCCTCAAGCTTCCACTGGGGCATACTACAGCTGTTGATGAGGCTCAACCGTGCAGTATATGCGGAGATGCAGAGTGTTACCCTGAGAATTCTATTGTGTTTTGTGATGGTTGTGATATTGCTGTACACCAAGATTGCTATGGCGTTCCTTTCATCCCAAAGGGCCAGTGGCTATGTAGATGCTGTCTTCTTGTCGGCAGAAATGCTCGTGTCCACTGTAAGATGTGTCCACGAATAAGCGGTGCTATGAAGCAGACTACTAATCTGAACTGGGTACATATGATATGTGCGCAATACATCCCAGAGCTTGAAGTTCCCGATGATGCACTCATGGAACCAATCGAGGGCCTGGAGCTGGTTCCGTACGATAGATATGCTCTGAGGTGTCTCGTTTGCAAGAAAAAATCGGGCGCCTGCATTCAATGCGCTTATGGTCACTGTACAAGAGCATTCCATGTTACCTGTGCTCAAGCGGCTCATCTTCACATGGCCAAGCCCTCTGCATTCTGCCCAAGGCACACGCCGGGAGGTGATACTAGTTCAATCGATTTAAACTCGGCACGGGCTTCCCTAGAGGCAGAGGAAAAGTCTAACAAGGATATATCTCTATTTTCCAAGCCAAGATATCCTTATTGGCGAACTCCCACGGGTGTCTTCTGCATTCCTGCTTCCCTTAGAAATGCAGTGTCCAACGTTTGGACGGAACTTACTGGGCTGCGCATGCCTCATAAGGTTCTCAATGAACTTTGTCAGTTTTGGACAATCAAACGCGATGCAAATGGTGGCATGTTCACGCGTTCACAGAGGCTGGCGCTGGAAGTAACGCAAAGGTCTCATTCACGACCGTTGTCAGAATTACAAACAATCATCAACAAAGCTGATGAGGGTGCATTATTAGCCCAAAAGCTGAAAGATATTTTGGTTGAAGGTGAAGCGATATTCCAGCCCTCGGAGGATTTGAGCCCTGAGCCAGCCTCTGATAACCATTCACCTGTTCAAGGTACTCCCGAAGAAAATGAAAATTCGTTATTCGCTTCACTGAATTCAGATAGACATGAAACACAAATGCTTCGATCGCCACTACCCCTACGTCGACAGTCACATAGAGTGGAAAAGACTGGGCGTTTAATGAACCGGATTCGTCAAAAAAAGGCCACAAATAGCCAAAAAGAGGCACAAACCACAGGAATTATTGTCGCCGCAGCTCGACAAGCCAGCAGATCGGGATTTGTCCCCACAGCCAACAGGACCAACAGCACTCATAACCAGCATACATCTGACGAGTCACAAGTGCAGCAGGGTGAAGAAGATGAGGATCGCAGAGGCCGTAATGATAGAGCGGATTTGGTACAAGATCATGATGTTGTGAGCGCTGGCAACACTTCACCTGAAGCGGATCATCGTGGCCTATGGTCTAGGGCCTTCGACATGGCAAAGGGCCTCACCAAAAATTCTGGTGATTATGAAGCTTCACTTCCACGAACTCCGCAAAAACGCACGCCCCAGCGAGTAGCACGAAGAGAGCTTGACCAAGCAATGTCTGTACTTTCAAATTCTCCACAGACCAGGCACCGACGTCAAGCTTAGTATATTTATTTGTCTTCTTTATCTATGCCAATCTTCTAATCACTACTATAATCCTGTTATAATCAACTGAGCTTATTTTGGCGTTTCATTTAATGACATCATTTCGTTGATCTCGCACCCCACACGTAAATCAGGCTTAGGGGTTACGGATCTCAACCCTATATTTGTGAAGTAAATGCTGAAATGCAGCATCATATACCTTGAGAATAATATATTAAAACATTAAGCGTGCGAAATCACTAATTAATACTCTTCTTGCGACTTCTTGGTGTGATATGAGAACTAACTGAATGCCAAGGCAAACCTTGAATACTAAATCTTGAGTTGGCAGGGGAGCACACGTCCTTAGAACTTTTATCGGTACTAACTTCCTATGCGCATCGGCATTTAAGAGTTTGAAATAGCTGACCTTTCTTGATTTTAGGGGACGACACGGCACTGCTGCACAATTACCCTAGACACACGGCCGTATATAAGCGGGGTATACATACCAAACTATACAATGCTGTATTTTTTCAGTTTGGTCTGGATTCTTCCTATTGTTTTATGTGAAGTATTCAATACTTCTGCGTGGCCTTACGCACCATTGAGTACTCGAGGACGCGATATCGTGAATAACCGAAACGAAACTATTAAGTGGGCAGGTGTGAACTGGCCCCTCAATGCTGAAACGATGATTCCAGAAGGACTGGAGTGGAGCTCTGTGGATGAAATCCTTGACTCTATACAAGACGTTGGGTTCAATTTTATCCGTATGGGGTACGCTGTTGAGATGGTGGACCAAATATATTTACGCAATGGGAGTGACGTGCCAATGAATGTAGCTCTTATTGAGGCCCTTGGAATCATTAATGGTACTCGAGTCACACGAGAAATGGTTGCGAAAAACCCAGGGTGGACTGAGTCCACCACCCGATTCCAGATATGGGGCGAAATCATGGATAAAGCTGCCCAGCGACAAATTTATGTGCATCCTGATGTACATGTGGGAAAGGCTAAGTGGTGCTGCTCATACACGGATGGCGTCGCTTGGTTTGATGATATTGACTTTCCTGTGGCTAATTGGACTCGTGCCCTTGAATACGTTGCTAACTTTGTAAAAGACCATAAAAGTGTGGTGAGTATGAGTCTTCGTAATGAGGTCCGTGAATCGCATAATAGAACGCTCGACTATGGCTGGGCGACACTCGTGGGTAACTTTACCCATGGCGCTGATATTATACATCGGAGTAACCCTGATCTTCTGATAACTTGGTCCGGGCTTAATTACGATACAGATTTAAGCGCATTGACCGCTGGCACCAATTATATGACTGCTCCTTGCTACAAGTGCGACTATGCGAAAGACAAATACCGTTTACCAGCAAGGTATTTCAATATTAGCGAACATGCCTGGGCTGATAAGCTCGTTTGGGAGCTTCATGCCTATGATACAGCCCACGATATTGATACTGATGATTGTGAGATCTTTCAGGCGGAGATGTATAGAAATGGTTTCAATGCCCTGGGGATCCCAAAGCCAAAGGCCTGTAATATCACCCAGGACTGTCCTGATGCTGTTAATATGGCGCCTATAGTATTCACCGAGTTTGGCTCAGCACAGGATCCAACGATTTATAACTCGACTCTCCAGACTTGCCTCCGTAAGATTTTGACTGAATACGACATCTCGTGGGCCATGTGGGGACTTGCCGGTAGCTACCGTACTCGATCTGGCATCCAGGGATATGAAGATAGCTGGGCATTGACAAATTATAACTGGTCTGACTGGCGTAGCCCCGGGATTATCCAGAACTGGTGGAAGCCCTACGTCTATGAAACCCTTAACAATACGCCTTGGAATGGTGCCAATACCACCAATCCTGGAACTGCGAAATGGGGTTCTAAAATTTAAGATTGACCTATACCTCCGAGAACTTTTTTCCGCATGCGATAAGATCTAATCCTGCACCGAGGTCAATAATTAGATTCTAATCTGATACCAGCTATCGCGCCAATACTAGTTGATATCAAGCTTCAAGATACAATATAAATTATCATCCTTGTCTAACGATAAACCTTTCAGATGACAATTGTTGTCAAAACCTGTCCCTCGCACTTATATTCACCCTGTCGGCGCAATCGCTTTACCCTAGCCCTATTGAAAGCGCTCAATCGATGTTTCTTCTAACGCGGCTTCTGCTTGCTCTCGGTCTCGAGTCGCTGGCCCGCTGGTTAGGATTGGTCGAGATTGAACCTATAAAAGATCTGAGCTACACATCATGGCCCCATGGCCCGCTCAGTACCAGGGGTCGTGATATCATAAATGCGCAGAATCAGACGGTCACCTGGGCAGGTGTAAACTGGCCACTCAGTGGGGAATCCATGATTCCAGAGGGTCTGGAGTACAAATCTGTGGATGATATTCTAGACTCGCTGCAGGATATTGGGTTTAACTTCATTCGTATGGGCTACGCATCAGAAATGGTAGACCAGGTTTATGATGGGGGTGGTACTGATGTTACGCTCCACAAAGCTCTGAGGGATGCATTGGGACGTTTACGAGGATATGATGTGTTCCAGGACATTTTAAGTCACAATCAGGGTTGGAATGAAAATACCACCAGGTTCGAAGCCTGGAGTGATATAATCCATAAAGCCGCCCAGCGAAAAATATATATACACCCTGATCTCCATGTGGGAAAGGCTTCGTGGTGTTGCTCAGAATTTGACGGAAATGCTTGGTTTGACGACTTTAATTTCCCTGTGTACAATTGGACCAGAGCTTTGCGCTATGTGGCAGAGTTTGCGAAAAGCCATGAGAACGTGGTTAGTATGAGCCTCCGAAATGAGCTGCGTCCTTCATATCAAAAGAAGCTTGGATATAACTGGAGTAACCTGATCGGCAATTTCACAGCCGCTTCAGACGCCATCCATGAAACCAATCCAGATATTCTCATAGTATGGTCCGGAATGGGTTATGACACAGACTTAAGGCTTCTGACCACGGGGAATAGCTATTCGGAAAGCGGTTCATATAAAAATTTGAGGCCCAACTTGCGATCTGGAAACCGCTTTATCCTGAGTGAACATCCTTGGTCGAATAAAGTAGTTTGGGAGCTTCATCGATATGGGGATACTGATAGCTGTGAGGTGTTAGAGGCAGAACTATATCGCAATGGCTTCAATGGTTTAGGTATCCCAATGCCACGTGGTTGCCATCATATGAAAGGTTGCTCGAAAGCTGTAAATATAGCACCCATGCTCATGGGTGAGTTTGGATACGTTGAGGACTCTACTTTCTTCCGTTCAAAATTGCAAAAGTGTCTGCGACAAGTCATTCTGAAGAATAAGGTTTCCTGGTCAATGTGGGTGCTAACCGGCAGCTATAGGCTGCGGTCCGGTCACTATGACTTTGATGAGACTTGGGGCCTGAAAAATCATAATTGGAGTGATTGGAGAAACCCAAATGTGATGGAAAGTTGGTGGAAACCTTTTGTCCAAGAGACTCTTCGCCCGGACGATAAAACTGCATAAATGAGTATAAAAATGTTATTTATCATAAAAACTATTTATTGCTAGAGGTGTATTTTAACATCAGTTCTTAATTTTCAGGCAGTTATTTTGGCTGTCGTCATATTAATAACATGTTATTGTAGTATAATACCGATAGAGGGGTTGCCTGACTCGCTAATTGCCTTTTTTTATTACGATAAATAACGCTTGTTCGCTGGACCTAAGATAGACCATGAAGCCATACCAACCCAATATTATTAGTAGTATTTGCTGCGTTCGTAGACATATAAGTAATAATTAACAGGCATAAGCTATGGTGAGCTAATTACCGCGTGATTAGACTAAAAAAGACCAATTACCATTCATTTTGTTAACATTATTCCTAGAATCTTTCGCTCTCTCTGAATTATAAAGCGACAAGAGTCGAATGCGTGTTTCAACTTCCCCCACCATCACTAGATGATGTCTTTATGTTGGGACCGTCATGAATCATTACTTTTTGGTTCGTCCAGCACGTTCCAGTTCGAAATCTTTCAGCTCGTATGCTGGTCTATATTTCCCTGACGACGAATCAAGCAGCGCAGGATTAGGGACTGTGGTCGAAGTTCCACCTATTGAAGTGTATCCTCGATCGTATAATACACAGTATGGTATTTTCATTGTTTTTATTATGTTCCAGATATCGTCATATTCCCAATTGAGCATCGGGTGAATCCTTATGAATTCTGGCCAACCTGGATCCGTGGCCTGAAAAAAATGCAGATTTTCCGAAAATGGATCGGTACGACGGGTGCCCACGAATATAGCCCGGACACCAGTATGCTTCGCTAAAAAATGAGAAAGCGCAGATTTCATAGGGCTCTCATAAACTTCCGAAACGAGAGGATATCTCTTGCGACACTCGTCGACAAATTCATCAACCTCTGGAAATGGGTCCCTGGGTCGAATATATACTTCTTGCAGTGGAGTCTTGAACCCTTCTCTATGAAGTTGAGCCAAGACGAGAACCAGTAACACAAGACAGTCCTTTCCACCGTTGAAGCTAAAAGCTAACTCTTCCGGAGAGAACCGCTTATAAGCCTCTTTCAAGATCTCCATGCTCTCTTGTAATCTTGCTTTCGTTTTTTCAGGAGCATCACTGTCTAGAAAGGCATCCACTTCATTTGATGCTTGCAGGTAGGCCTCCTCTGATAGCATGATTTGTCATACGGATTTAACAACAACCGAAGTGGCTTTTTATAGACCATTTTGCAAACCTGGTTCATGTTTATAGTGTTACGACCAGTTCACGTCTAGCACGTACATGGAAGCAATTAGGGAGTAAAACAAATTAGAAAAAATCTCAAAAAATACGAGTAAGAAAAAGAGATGGTCCCAGGCGGGCTCGAACCGCCGATCTTCGAGTTATTAGCTCGACGCCTTGACCAACTGGGCCATGGGACCTACTTCTCTACACATCGAAAACACAGTACATATATATAGCCTAACACATAGAGGCAGCATAAGTAATTAATTCAGGCATAGTCTCACCACAAAAGGAGGAAGGGAGAGGCTATGTAGAGTCTTTTATATCTGTTATATAACATCTATATAATATATATAGGTTACATCCTTTCGACTGGCGTCAGTCCCAAAAGTACCATGCCATTCCAGAGAACCTGCCTGGCTGCAGCGTATAGGGCCAAGCGGGCAACAGCAACCTCCTTCTCCTGGCCCATGACCCACAAGACATCATAGCACGAAGATACGGTGTGAGTGAGCTTGAAAAGATAGGTGATAATAGTTGACGGCTCGTGGTTACGCAGCGACATAATCATCTGGTCAGGGAATCCTGCTAGGATTCTAGCTAGCAGCGCAGCTGCAGGTTCGGTAAGCAAAGAGAAGTCCGCATTCTCCAGTTCCTCCTTGGGGATTCCTGAATTCCGCTCCATGGAACAAAGTCTCGAATGCGCATACTGCAAATATGGACCCGTATCACCCTCGAAGGAAAGCATACGTTTCCAATCAAATGTGTAATTATTGATACGCTTGGACTGCATATCTTGGATCATAACTGCACTAAGACCCACGAGATCAGCAACACGTTCCGGATCCTCTACCTGAACATACTTAGCTTCGTTCTTCTTCATCACCTCATGCATCGCTTCCTTAGTTTCGTCTAGAATGGTGTCCAAAAATACCACAGTTCCCTTACGAGTAGACATACCTTGAACCATGCCAAAGTTGATGTGCTGAAGGTCTTTAGCCCATGAATGGCCCATAAGGTCTAGCACCTTGAAAAATTGCTGGAAATGCAGGTCTTGTTGGGACGCAGCCACGTAGAACATTTTGTCGAAAGAGAACATTTCCTGGCGGCGAGCGGCCTCGCCAATGTCACGGGTGAGATAAAGCGTCGTACCATCAGACTTTCGTACCAGACACTTTCCAAGTTTCTTTTGGTACTTGGAGAGGGGCACCAGAAGTGCACCGCGATCTTCCGTAGTTAGTTCCTTCTCATTAAGGTCGCGAATCACATTGCGCATACGCTCCTGAGACACCTGGGACTCACCCGAGTACATGTCGTAATGAATGTTGAGTCGGGCGTACGTGCCTTTATATTTTTCGATTGAGAGATCACGAAGCTTCTGCCACAATTGAAGTGCTTCAGGATCTCCATCTTCCATGCGACGGAAGTAATCCCGAGCTTCATCGTCTAGCTCAGACTTGCCATCGTTCTCTTGCAACTGCTTCTCTTTCTCAGCATTGATCTTTACGTAGACCTGGAACATGTGATTAATAGGGTCAGACTCAAGCTTCTCATTATCTCCATATAGTTTGAAACCAACGGCTAGCAAACCGAACTGCTTACCCCAGTCACCCAGATAATTAATTCGCTCAACCTGGGCGCTATGGCTCTCGTAGAGATTAGCAATGAAGCCACCAATGATGGTTGAGCGGAGGTGGCCAGCGTGGAATGGCTTGGCGATATTCGGCGAGCTGAACTCGACAACTACCTTTTGGTCTTTACACTTTTCGGAGCGGCCATACGACTTGCCATCCAATAAGATTCGGCGTACGACTAGCTCATACAGAACAGAGGGGTTATACGAGAACTGCATAAATTTGCCGTTAGCGACCACAGACTGGAGATATTTTGAGGGGGGAAACTTTGCTGCCCATTCCTTGGCAAGATCATCTGCGTTGCCTTTCACACGAAGTCGTGGAACAGGAATAACGAGGTCACCACGTTCAGCCGTCGATGTGAATTCGAGTGCTGGGAAGATAAGATTCGAGGCGACACCACTTATCTGAGATAGTTCGCGTGCAATATAAGAGCGGAAAATATCCACTGGGTTCATACCTGGGTTAGAACCTGGATATTGTTCAAAGTCTTGGATTCCAAGTTTCGCAAGGCTAGCCGTCAGGTCTGCCATTTTCGGAAGCCTGGGAAAGTAAGAAGGCATCTTTTTGCAGGATTAATAATTCAGCTAAAGGCCGGTTCGACGGACAGATGGGGAAAACCAACAGCCGTAAGGCTGTAATTTTAATTCAAAATGATATAGTTTAAAAATGAATAATTATTATAAGCAGACGGTGTCGACATGTGTCCTATCTGAAGGGCTAGCCTCATTACCGACTCGAAAGGGCGACTTTTCACACAAGGGCTTTAATCATGTTCAGATTATTTGACAAGATAACATACTGATTTTACTTTGATTCTAGCAGAATAACCTGTACCAGCCAAAATACCTCACAATCATGTAAAAGGGCACTCCGGGTACTAGAGGGGCCATAAGTGACAATTGGTGGTATAATTTCAACAAAATAGTAACTTAAATTTGGCTCGATTAAGAAATTGAGTGCTTAAGAAATTCTCATTTTAGGACTTAATGTCACACGAATCGAAGTAGCTCACGTAATGCTGAGTGTCCTCGCGACCTTGGTTGTTCTGGGTGCATCTTTACTTGGCTGTAACTCGAAGTGGATAGCTTGTTTGGGATTGATAGCCCAAAGACATGGATGGAGAAATATTAGTGGTATACTGCGTCGGTGCTATGCCGCAGCCGATACTGCACATAGTCAGCTCTGGGGTACCCCTTCTAGCAGTGAGTACGACAAGATAGCAAGAGCTTGCTGGAGTAGCGAGGCTTCGCAACGCTGCAGAGATTGGCTTGTTCTCAAAAGATCCGATGAAGTTCATTTTGACGGCGTTGCAGCTGAAAAGTTGATAGAGCTCCGTCAGAGAGTTGGCGCTACAGATTGGGCAGCATTGGGGTTTCAAGGCTCAGATCCCTCCACAGATTTCCGGGCTGTTGGAATGCTGGGTCTAGAGTTACTGCGTGAACAGGCAGAAGTGATAGATCTACTTAATCTTTTGGATGAGAGCGGCTCACGTGGACAAACTGATCCAGCGCTTCCGTGGTATCCGGTGGCACTGGTGTCAATTAGACTCAGTATGGCGTTGACGCGTGCACTGGAGAGTGATCCGTCGTTGATATTCAAGCAATTCGGGACTAGTAAGCCTCTTGAGCAAATGAAAATAAGCATAGGCCCGCTCAGTGCTCGTTTACTACAAGAATTCCACAATAAATGGAAAGCCGGGGTAAAATCTGGACAGATACATAATTATTTTGATAATGAGGCTGTGTTGAGAGATTTTGAGGGGAGTCTGCCATCAAAACTTTGGGGAACAGTTGAAGGCAGGCCAGATACGGATACCCAAAGGACTATGCTATGATGCCGTATTTCATAACGGCAAAATTGATGGTATTGGTAATAATTGCTAGCAGATTTTGGATGGATTTATATTCTTTCAAGTATATGTTGGAATGAATACCGCAGAAAGGGTTCAAGCAGGAAAATAAAGATTTGACGCTAATAGGGCAGCGCGGGATCGCTGGATTGGTATCATAATGAATCGATTTAATTATAAAATATACAAATCTTCTGCACTAGGTATCCTTAGATCAATCTGTTTCGCTGGGAGCGAATTTTCAGAAAAAATGTATCTTAGAATGCTGAGTTTACTTTATGACCTTAGACTGTTTTATATAAAAACATTCATATACGAAATAGTGAGTTTTTCTCCTTTCTGATGTGCAAGTTGCAGATAGCGGCGCGTTATATTATGTAATATACAATACCAGTGCATGACTAAGTATAGGGCTTAAGGCTGAACAATCTTCTACGACTCTGTCGCTCAGCCCGAGTCCAGGTATCGAAAGTATAGTATGTCTCGCCCTCAGGTTCAGGTTCAAGGCGGTGGTGCTACAGCACTCCCTGACGTTTTCTCCACTCCCATCCGTTTGGATATTGTTCACAGCGTTTTCACTAGCGTGAACAAGAACAAGCGCCAGGCTTACGCCGTGGCCTCCAACGCTGGTGAGCAGACCTCTGCCGAGTCATGGGGTACTGGTCGTGCTGTTGCCCGTATCCCCCGTGTCGGTGGCTCTGGTACTTACGCTTCTGGTCAGGGTGCTTTCGGTAACATGTGCCGCTCTGGACGTATGTTCGCTCCCACCAAGACTTGGCGCAAATGGCACGTTAAGGTCAACCACAACGAGAAGCGTTACGCCACAGCATCTGCTATTGCTGCTACTGGTGTTGCTTCCCTTGTGCTTGCCCGTGGCCACCGCGTTGAGAAGATCCCAGAGGTTCCTTTGGTTGTCAACGACGAGCTCGAGGCCGTCAAGAAGACCAAGGAGGCCATTGCTGAGCTGAAGAAGTTCGGTGCTGGTGAGGATGTCGCAAAGGTTGTTAACTCCAAGAACATCCGTGCCGGTAAGGGTAAGTTGCGTGGCCGCCGCTTCACCCAGCGCCGTGGTCCTCTCGTCGTCTACGGCGAAGACAAGGGCTTGGTTAAGGCTCTCCGCAACATTCCTGGTGTTGAGACCAGCCCAGTAACCTCTCTCAACCTTCTCCAGCTTGCACCAGGTGCCCACCTTGGCCGTTTCGTCATCTGGACCAAGTCTGCTTTCGAGGCTCTTGACAAGATCTGGGGTCCTGAGGGCAAGTCTGGCTACAGCTTGCCACAGAACATCATCAGCAACAGTGATGTTACTTCCATCATCAACTCTTCTGAGATCCAGGCCGCTGTCCGTCCTGCCGGTGAGAGCAAGCAGAAGCGCACTCTTGTCCAGAAGAAGAACCCTCTCAAGAACAAGCAGGTGCTTCTTCGTCTTAACCCCTACGCCAAGGCGTACTCAGAAAAGAAGCTTGGTTCTCAAAAGGTTGAGCAGCCCAAGACAAAGACCTCTAAGGAGTTCAAAGCCTTGTTGCAGGAGAACTAAGCATTAAATTGGCTACTAATCCGATATAAGCTATTAAAATGTGCTGCTTGAATAAATATTTGAACTTTGATGTTATACACACATAGTTGCACTAGAAATAGACACTCTGAGGAGGAACCCATATATTGTGGTCCAAGCTTGTGGGTCATATGAATAAGAGTCCCACATAATCTTCAATGGCCAGGCGCAAAAGTCAGAAACAGAAGCGCGAAGAACGCGCAAAGTTATCAGGTCAAATGAATGAGGTACCTGGTACCAGTGGAGCTCATAGTTTTGACATCAAAAGTTGCGAATCGTTTAGTACAGACTGTGCAGAGTGCGATAAATTCGAACACAAACCGACAGAGCATAGCATGATGAACCTTTTTGCGCAACTGGTTCCCTATTCCTACAATGCTTCATATTATCCAGTTATGACGCTAGTTTCGCATTTTCCTTGTCACCTGCCGGCACCTATTCAATTCTCTAATGGATTGCAAAACCCACCAGCACCAGAGGTTAGAGCTGTGCCCCCCACTGAGACAGCCTATATGAGAAATGATTCTCTGGGGCTCTTTGAATCCAGTAGATATGAAGTAGCAGATCCATATGACGGGTCGACTCAGCTGCAGAATTCACACCAAGTATTTGAACTATCATCAGAAGTCTCAGTCGGGGATATAGAATATCAGCATTCACAGGAGTCACTTCAACCAGAAAGCCAGTGCGAATCCGACATAAGCTTCAGCAGCATGCAGGAAGAAGATGACTATAAATTAGAAATTGAAACCTCAATATCTGAGCAAAACGATTTGACGGAATCTTCGGTCAATTTATCATTCTCTGACAGTGAACAGGAGCCTCTGGTTGAGAATAACAAGAGTCTTGCCGATATTGTATTACCTAATACTTTTGACGATATGGCCCGGAAAAAAGCCGGGCCTCGCAAAGACAAAGCTAGGTCCGCATCAAAGCGGCAGCGAGCAAAAGAAGCTTCCGAGATACATGCAAGAGGGCTTATATCACGAGTGGGCCCGAACACCTCCGTAAAAAAACCTGCAGCTGCGGGGGCATTTCTCACCGCGGCAGCTGCTCGTATCGTCCCTGGAGAGGGAGTGCTCCAGTATGCTACGGCGAAAGATGCTCCATCGAATAAACACACATCTCCTAATGAAGATAATGGTGAAGAGGGCTTTATCGCTTTTGACGAAGACGAGAGCGATACGCCGATGGATACAGGACTAGCCTCTCAGTTTGCTCAGTATGAGGAGGATAACGAAAAGCAGCAAGAGGAGGAAGTGGAAAAGTTCGACAAGACGGCACGGCCCGTGCCCGAGGCTCCTGCACCATGGTTGCGCTATTTACCCTCAGGTTCGACGCAGGAAACGTCTCTCGTGGAGCAAATTACCAACGAGATAAATGCATTCACAGAATTTGTTTCTCCCACAGCAAAAGAACAGAGTAAACGCGAAAGCCTTGTGAAACGCATCCAAGGGCTTGCTCGGCGGATGTGGCCTGGAGCTAAGGCAAGCCTATTTGGGTCCTTTGCAACGGGCATGTACCTGCCAGGTGCAGATGTCGATCTGGTCATAAATACCCCAGAACGCCGTCTTGACAATCGGAGAGAGATGTATAGACTTGGTGAGCGAATCAAACGCCAAGGATGGGCAGATTCCTTGGACGTTATTGCCAGGGCACGTGTCCCAATCGTAAAATTTGTCGATAAGAATACTGGATTGGCTGCTGATATATCTTTTGAGCGTCCCTCTGCGTTAGCAGCAGTGCGAACAACCCAAGATTGGCTTCGCAAGGAACCTGCAATCAAGCCTCTTGCTCTTGTCGTTAAGCAGTTATTGAAGCGGAAGAAGCTGAATGAGGTTGTGCATGGAGGGCTGGGTGGTTATGCCACGGTTTGTCTTATTGCGCATCTGTTGTTCACGCATCCACGGTTGAAATCGGGTGAAATGCGCACTACTGCTAATCTGGGTGTGTTGGTACTTGAGTTTTTCATGTATTATGGCCAAGAGTTTGACAGCAGACGTCTCGCACTTGTGATGACCGGTGAGATGGGACTTGTTCCAAAGTCGTCAAACGTAAACCTGCAAACATCAATCGTTGATGGCCTCGCAATTCAGGATCCCAATGATCCAAATAATAATGTTTCGAGAGCAAGTTTCAATTGGCCCCAGGTTCGTCGTGCATTTGTGCAGGCTGCAGATCTTCTCCGCAGGCAATGTGCAGAGTACGTAGACGCTTCCCTTGTAGCAAAATCCCATCACTCGTTCCTTGCCCCTGTGCTCATGTATAATGAATCTCGACCACAACATCCTCGTCTTCCCGTCATTCCTAAGGGCCAGACTGGCCGACCTGATACCTCCCGGAAACCACCACCACCTCTAAAACGAGGTAAACAAGGACAAGATCAACAGAAGTCAGGCCCACCACCTCTCGTAAAAAGACTTCGCCTCGATCCTTATATTGCAGTGGAATCAAGCTCTTCTTCCGATGGCGAGGGCGAGGCCAAGGCTGGCAGAGGAGCTAAGGCATCTTCATTGGCAACAGACTCATCTGCCGATGATGATCAAGACAGCAGAACATTCGTTACCACTGCGCAAAGACGTCAGTTCTGGCAAAATAAGGGACGCACACTTGCTAGCGGGACTAGCAGCTGATTATTGTGCGGTCTCTTTATAGGAGTAATCAGCTTTCACGAAGAGGGCACATTTCCCTAATTGCATGATACCTGATATTTACTAAATTTTCAATATATTAATCTCATTTTTCCTCTCAATTTCTAATATCAATCGAATAATGGTTGCAGCCTGACCGGGAGTTAATAGCGTAATCTAACTTGTCACGTAAGCTGAAAAATCACAAAAGATGTCTGGAGACCACTCTCGTGATCCGTGTCCTCTTGTGATTGTCAACGACTTTGGTGGTGCATTTGCCGTTGGTGCAATTGGTGGTGCGATCTGGCACACTGTTAAAGGGTTTAGAAACAGTCCTTACGGTGAGCGCTGGCAGGGTGTCAAGTCTGCCGTACGATTGCGGGCACCAACCCTCGGTGGTAACTTCGGTGCCTGGGGTGGTGTTTTCAGTACGTATGACTGCGCTGTGAAGGGTATTCGCAAAACAGAAGATCCCTGGAACGCTATAATTTCGGGATTCCTTACCGGTGGTACACTGGCTATCCGTGGAGGGTGGCGCCATGCACGCACTGGTGCTATAGTTTGCGGACTTTTCCTGGCCGCTATTGAAGGTGCATCCATTGCTGTCACTCGTATGTGGGCTGAAGCGCCGCCCGCTCCCCCCATTCTCCCTCCTGAGACACCGCTGGCTTAGCAAGGTCACTGAGCTAGTATTAGATATGTATATATGATGACAACCCCCATATTAGACCAATGTGTGAAATTAGAGAGGTGATAAATGCCAGAAATATTAGGGAAAAGTGCCGACAAGTTCTTAACCTAAAAATGAGGAGGATTAAGGAGCAGCATAAGGTTATTCCAGAATCCCTGGTCGTATATGTTAATGATATCAGACCAGTCTCGGACTTTCACGAGCCTCTGATCGTTTATGACTGCCATTTCATCTTTCGCGAGAGGTCGATTCCATTGTCCATTCTGAAGCTTTTGCAATACAATAGAAGTTCCTTCATATACGTATAGATCACCACATCCAATTAAGTACGTAACATCATCCCATTTATCTACTTCATTCGTTGTGCATCCCTGATAGATGTAGCGAAGATGCAATGCAAAGAAAGCGGTACAAAGAAACCCAATATTCACTGATAGGATTAGCAAACAGCATGCTGTGCAATATGCACGGCCCATACCAACAACAGACCAAAAGAGTGTGAGCCAGCGCTTACCCTGGGACCATTGTAGAGAAAATGCAGACCACACCATGACTGTTAGAATTACGATTGCATGGGCAAAAAAATAAATGTGGACAACGAGAAAGAGCAGAAACCAGCGAGCATTCAACAAACCCACACAATTGTTAACCCAAAGACAATGATGGTCTGCAAGCGCGATACACGACCTGCATGAACTGCAATGCTTGCTTCTTGCAGGTTTTTCAAAGCCACACGTTGAACACTCCTTCTGAGGATAAAAGAGAATGCGATCAAAAGGGAACATAAATACTGCATTAGAATGGTTTGCCCTTGTTATCTTTCCTGGATTAGAGAAGTAGATACGGGCTAATACAAGGGCTGGTAATGGATAGTGGCATCTCAAGATAGTTCTGTATGTGTGGGAAGTTACCAGAGGAAGGCAGTTCTTATCAAATAGTGTAAGAAAAAATACAAGCAGTACAACGTGACCAACAGGCACTGCATTAGCCGCTGCAGATCCTGAAAGTTTCACGATGAGCCTGTGGGTCGTGCCCAATGCCCCTTTCCGTTTACGACCCCCTACAACTGCTGCAGCGAGTGCAAAGGTAGCGGCGGCTATAATGTACACCCATAGCATGTCAGCCTGACAAAACTGGTACACATACAAATCTCTCGCTATAAGCTGTGTACTTTGATCTAGAGGTATCAGCGAGCTCTAAGGCTATATTAAATAAATAGTTCTAGCAGGCACACCCTTGTTGCTGCGCTCTGGTAAGGTCGAGAACACGGCGCTCCTCACGTTCCCGTTCACGCTCTACATCCTCCAAAGGCATTCTCTCTGCTAACGCGCGAAATATTTGTCCGACACCTTCGCCAGACTTTGCTGAACACTCGAAATAGAGTAAACCCGCATCATCAGCATAGGCTTGTGCCACATCACTATCAACTTTACGCACCAAATCAGATTTATTACCTGCTAAAGCAACTAAGGTTCGCTCATCTGCCTGTAATTGGAGTTCGCGTACCCAGACTTTTGCCCTGCCGAACGAAGCGGGGCTGGTCAAATCAAAAACCACGACCGCAGCATTAGCGTTACGGTAATACATGGGAGCAAGACTTTTATATCTTTCTTGACCCGCTGTATCCCATATTTCGAACTTCACTGTAGCATCGCTCTCAGGAAGATATACACTCTGGGTGAGAAATGCGGCGCCAATCGTGGATTCCTTCAGCTCATCGAAAGTATTCTTGGCAAATCTACTGACAAGTGAGCTTTTACCAACTGCTGATTCGCCTAGAAGAACCAGCTTGAACTGAGCAAACCTGCCCATATTCGTTGCCTCCGTCTATCTTGATGCTTATGTCACCAAGTTTGTTATTGTCGGTAGGTGCCAAGAAATGTCTGACCATATTGGCAACAGGCAACTTGAATAACCCACAAAGCACACTTTTCTTTTGCTGGAGGAATCATTGACAGTTTTCAGGTCGTGTGGCATGACTATGTTTTCTACATCGGAGATTGTTCGATGGATTTTAATGCTTGTTTCTTAGTAAATTTATATATCTTGGTCTAGTAGTTTATTGGAGACAATTCTTTTTTTAGTTTTTCACAGACTTACAATAATTATTGAATGGTCATGTGTTCGAACGTCGTGATGATTCGGATAACACGTTTATAAGGACAATAAAGAGAGACTCGAATCACACGTCCTGGATTAATAGGTGAGGAAGTACATATGATTATACCTGCATTTTTAGTGTCTAACTAGGCAGAGCATATTGCCCACCGCACCGATAAGCATTTGCTCTCCACATTTCCTGTCATTCTGTTCACGCAATGTACCACTATTCCCTTGATTTTCCGTCCAGAGATGGCAATTGCTGTAATCACTCACTCAACCAGCCTCCTGTGCAGACCTTTTTTGGATCTGATCCTTGGGAAGAACCTAACCTCGTAGCGTACAAGGCATAATAGTTTTATTCGAACGAAGGACAGTCCAAGAAACCTTTTCTTTGTGGATAAATAGAACAGAGATCCTTATGCACCAAACAATTGTTTTTTTTTGTTCATTATATCGTTGCAATTCTAAATGGATATAACGTTCTTTCGTAATGTTCCCAAAAAGGTAAACCCTCGGCTGTGCAGGGCTAGGTCCGACCAGAAGCATATTTTGTATCCATCGCGGATATGACCTTCGAATCCCCCAAAAATAATATTATCCGGTTTAGTAAATCTGATATTTAGACATATGAGAAGTTGATTCAAACTATATCATGGCAATCTTTGGATTTGGTGAACATGTGATGACTTAAAGGTACCCTTGCTGATAGAGGTAGGTGGCTGGTACCCCCCGAATACGAACACTATTTAAATAGCCATCTAAGATCAATTCACGTGTACAGATATCCATTCGTTTAGACATGTACGGTGCTCTTGTTCTTGCAGCCTTTGGCTCTGCAGTCAATGCTTGGTCGAACGAAACCATAGTTACTGATAACGTGACATACTTTACCACCTACTGCCCATCGCCTACCACTTTCACCCATGGCAATGGAACTTACACGGTGACCGCTGCTACCACGTTGACAATTGAGGATTGTTCATGCACTGCCACACCTAAAGCTACAGCTGGTAACTCAACCCGCAGCAATTCCACTAGCCCGGTCCCGACCCAGGCTAACGGGGGAGCTACCCAAGGAATGGCTGCAATTGGTGCTGTTGCAGCAGCAGTGGCATATCTTCTATAATACAGTTTTTGAATAAATTTTTATAGCAAATAAGGTATTGATTAATTAATTGTTGAATTGAGATATAAAGAACATCCTAAGCGAGGTGAGGTTATTCAATAAAATAATGGCATAATCGCTTTAACTTATCGATTCAGGAAATATAGGCTCGTGAAAGACCTCCATTCCCCCAATTTCGTCCGTATCGTCGCTATTTAAGGGGACGTACTCGCGAAACTCGTAAGAGCGCTGTGCAAACACGCCACCAACGTAAATCCAAATCGGATTTTCCTCCTCTAACGAAAAACCGTTACGATGGTTTTGTAATAAGCGTTGCTGTGGGGGGTGAAGAACCTGCTCTGATGCCAATACCAAAGGCCGTTGATCATCTAGGCCCAGAGCCAGTTGTAAAGGCCTCAATGTGTTCCCTAACTCGATAACATGATGATATCTACGAGTGAATACTGCAGGGGCAAGCTTGCGTAAATAATGTAACAAAACGCTGAAACCGTAATCAGCTATCACACACATATCAAGGAATATGGCTTCCACTTCGGCATCATAATAGACAAAATTGTAACAGACGTCTACTCGCTTCACATAGCGTCTTTTAACATCTGTAGTCTCTATAAGAGCTGGTGTGAAAACGATCTCAAAGCCACTTGGCTGCTGTTGATATGATGATATGGTACACATCCATTCTTGTGCAAAGGCACCTTCAAGAAAAGACTCAAATAAATTGGAAACAAGGTGAAAGCTCGTCTGGTGACCATTGTCGCGAATTGATATATTAAGCACCCATCTCGTGGCAAGTGGAGTTAGCTCCATATCCCCTGGTGATACGCTCACATACGCGTCCATTTGCATTCCAAGAGTCTCAGACCTTGCACATAATGACTTTCTTGCAAGTTTACCTTTCATAAATAATGGTGGGAAAAATCGCGGGTAATTGTCTTGGGTCGCACCTCCGTCCCAGTTGAGAATTAGAGGACGCGACTTGCTTGGGGACGTGGGACCTGAGACTTGCGGCAAAGGATTATTATGCGGCTATTGAGACTAATATTCTTGATGAAAGTTTCTTCGCAATAAATTTTATGGGAATAGTTTCCACTATTGTAATAGGCGAAGCTTTAATACACGTTTTGATCTGAGCTATGATAAACCTCCTCTAGCAATATAATCTGATACAACTCTGACTTTATCATCTTTTGCGGCCAGGTCTTCAAAAAATAAGGCGTCACGCCCTTCACGCTCTTGTCGTTTGATTCTTAAACTTTGGATTGATTCAAACCCTGGAGCACATAATCTGCATTCGGTAGCCCCTCCAAGGCATCGAGTGTGGAAACTATGACCACAAGCAAAGTGAATAACGGGAAGTTCGATAGGTAGTGTACACAAAGCACAATTACCAGGCTTCACAATGCGTGCGTGTGCAAGCTCCTTCAGTTTCTCACGCTTATCTATAGTCTCCTTTTCGTAAGAATCGGAAATCTTCTTTTCTCGAGAAATTTCAGAACTCGCTTTGTCGAGTAAAGATTGCAGCCATGGTCGGATATGACCAATTGTCACATAAGTACTTGAACAAACTTCCTGGATGACTTCCACAGATGTGAGTGAATTTGAAGCCAGGTCCAATACTTCGTTGAATTCCTGTTCTGTCAGCTCTGCAAGCGCGCTTTCCGTTGTAAAACGACGGAGAGCCACGGATGCATCGATCTCTTTGAAATGATCGTGGTACTGCTGAAGCGCCTCACGGGGAGGATAGTCATTCAGTACATCTTCCCAAGTGCGACCCATATTCACCTGATCTGCAGGCTCTAGTTTGACACCAAGAGCTCGAGTAACTATTGCAATTGTCGCAGGATCAATATACTTTTCATAATCCTTGGACAACTTATGAGCCTTCTCAATCCAGTTTTTGCGGAGATACATCTCATACAATGTACTAGTCACATCAGAAGGTGCTGCCTCAAGACAGGCTTCAAGAAAAATAATAAATTCATCATCATGACCAACAAAGCTCGGATATATGAGCCGAGGTCGTGGGGGTGCATAAGATATTTCGGTCGATTCTAAGGGTGCAGCTACAGTAGATCCACTGATGTATGACATGAATGCCTGGTAGCTTTCTAGAACCGGGCGATGAGAAAAGGAGGGTTGCTCATGGAGAGTTGTCGCTGGCTTGAACTTACCGGTGAACAGTGTAATTAAAAGACCGGTCGTCTCAACAGGAAGTTCATCCAATAAGGGACGAGCATTCTGAACCAGTATTCGGAGAGCATCAGAAACACTCTGTCGCTTAATATACTCTAGACACTCCCAAAAATCATGTAGGTCTCGTAATTTGATCTGAACCGCGATATCAGGGTCAGGCCACATCTCAGCTGCCTGCGCCGCATGAACCTGAAGTTTAGCATCTTGAAGTATTTCAATTGCCGCCTCATAGTCAAAGCCTACCGGCGGATTAGCAAGGAGTTCACTGGGATCTTTCTCGAGCTTCACATAGCAGATTAGGAGTAAAGTTGTGTGTTGTGGTGTGGCTTTTCCCAGATGATGCACACTTTCGAGATATTGCGCCAAATAGGTCGCATACCGGGAATCCTTGAAACGAAGAATTGCATGTGATGTGTTTCCAAGATCCATGGCAGCAATATAATGTTCCAAAGCAGCTGCGGGATCGTTATGATCGAACAAGTAATCGGCATAGTCTTGATGCAATTCCAGAGCCCAATGCGTCTCTTTGGAGAGTCGGAGAGCAATTTCAAATAGCTTCTGTGCTCTGAGTGTTTCAATTTTTTTAGCCAAGGTATGCTCATGGAGCTCATAGAGTATTCCATCACTACCGAGGATACCTAAATTTCCTCCAAGATCCATAACACCTACTGTTGAGGGTGCAAGATGGCCATTGAAGATTATCAGTTTATTCACCGTATCCACTATAGTAATACGCAGTGTCTCAGCTGCAAGCAAAGACGGAGCATTCCATGCTGTGGTCACAATCAGGTAGTTGTTCCAGCAAACAACACAGCGCTTAGCAACAGCAAGTTCAAAGGAAGCACCGCGGTGTTTAGTGGTATACCTGCAAATTTCCGCATCTCTGCAGACCACAAATTCGCCATTCTGGACTGTGGTGCAACCCAAAGCCGCACCTTTTGTTGGTTCAACCACAATTGGACTACCCCTGCCAGAAGTTGATAGAATCGTTACCTGGGAAAGTGAAGAGACCCATACGGCATTCAAGTCTGGTGTAAGTTCAAGCCCTGTTACTGCACTGTCGGCAGTCCAAATAAGACGTGACCTTGCACCTCTATCATGAAGAAGATCCCCTCTAACTACAATTACCGAGCCATCCGCAAACCCGAGAGCCATTACACTAGCATCTGGAGCCACGGAGAAACTTGTTAGTGGCTGGTTGGTAGAATGGGTTACTTCCGTGGTGGCATGCGCGTCATTGGGCCGGTTGTCGAAATCCCATAATGATATGAGGGTAGGATACCCTTGGCGGGTTGCTACTGTAACCACAAAGTCTGTTCCAGGTAAATCGGTAACAGTGAATGGTACATACAGAGGTGGACAGGTAAATATGCTATGTCTGAGTACGAGATCGCGAGTTGCCTGGCGCAACTCGCCTGTGCGGCTCAACACCCATATAGACTCCTTCCCACTACAGCAAGCTATAACTTCAGGATCTGAATACAAAGGACGGTCCGTGTTAGGGTCACGTATGGGAACTACATCAAAGAAGGTGAACTCATTCCACTGCGCGAACGTGCTCATGTGCCATGCTCAACCTTAGTCACCTAGAAGCTATGTCTATCATACTTTAGCATGACTTCGCTTTATATATGGCGGTTGCCTATCTTAGAGTTTGTGGTATAGTCTGCACATATTCTTGTCCACTTTCTAAACTGGTTCTGGAGCGAAAACAATTCCAGCCTATCTCTTTTAATAGAATACTAGCTTATAGCAATAATTTGCAAATACAATCTGCCCCTGTCAGTAGAATTAGTACATCTGCAATTGATTGTGGTGTAGCTGAACACGCACAACATTAGGAATGTGGAATCTGCCTAAGACATAGTTGCGATGATTCCTGTTTACGTAATTTTTTTACTCGACAGAAAATATGGGTAAAGCAAAGAAGACGAGAAAGTTCAGTGTTATGAAAAAAATGGTACAGCCTAAGGATAAGAGGGCAGATGTAAAAGCTGCAGCTGCAGTTAAAAAACGTGAACAGGAGGCTGCTCCACGTTCAATCCCTCAGGTGTCATCATCTCTATTCTTCCGTTATAATGAAGCATTAAAGCCACCCTACCAGGTACTTATTGATACAAATTTCATCAACTTCAGTATTCAAAAGAAGATTGACTTGGTTCAGGGAATGATGGATGCCCTTTATGCCAGGTGTGTTCCCATGGTCACAGACTGCGTTTTGGCGGAACTTGAGAAACTGGGGCCGAAGTACCGAATTGCGCTACGAATGGCCAAAGACCCGCGAGTAGAACATCTAAAATGCTCTCATAAGGGAACATACGCTGATGACTGTATTGTCGAAAGAATAATACAGCATAAATGCTATATTGTTGCCACAAACGATGCAGATTTGAAGCGAAGGGTCCGTAAGGTGCCCGGTATTCCACTTATGAGTGTAGGCGGGCATTCCTATGTGATTGAAAAACTACCTCAAGCCTTCTGATTTATTTATTTGTGGAACACACAATAAGCATATCCTTTGTGTACTTCTAGACTATCATATATCATAGCCAGTTTACCGATGGGCCCTTGCATTGTTCAGAGCACCAGTAGCTATCCTAGTACCAGGGTCGCTCGAAAAAGCTCTAGACCTAGAGAAAAATCAAGAAATCGCAAGTCTTAAATAAATAATTAGGCTATACTTAATCCGTACATATCTTCTAATGTCTCATAAAGAAAGGCCCCAAAATAAATAAGAAAATATTTTATGTGTGACTTGTCAGACAACCCTACATGCTCACGCAGTGTGCTATTCCGAGGAATAAGCACAAGGCGTCGAGATCATCGCTACCATTCCAAAGGACTGGCATAATGACAGATACTCTTGCACGAAGCAAAGAGTAAAAATATCAATTCTCACTCTAAGAGCATGTAGGGACATATCTCATCATCCAAGTTGGACTATGTGGCTTGTTTGAAGAAATCAAACAAGGGAGCCTCCTAAAGATGAGATCCCTAGAAGTAAGTCGATGAAAACCAAATCTGGGCGACACTGAACGCTTATATAGCTTGTGTGAGGGTTAGGGTATGTGAAAATTTAGGTGGTATAGGGTAACATATACAGTAGATTCTATAGGCAATTACATCTAGGGAATACCTGGAAACCCTAAGTAGCCTTTCTTCAAGATCTCTAAATTATTTTAAATCTAATTTTATAGAAGCACACTATGACAGGTATGTATTGCCATGACTACTACGGGATGATGCACTATGACATATTTCGCCTATAATGGAACTGCAATTTATGCTAAAGTTGATTTATTTTTTTTTCTATTTGTTTTTCCCCTTTTTTCTATTCAGGCAAGTGATAGTAGGAGACAGTGGTAGGTTTGTTTCAGGAGGTGTGACTAGGTAGACACCGATCACTGAGGGTAGGCTCAATCTTGCATAGAAATACAATAACACACAAGGGGCTACATACTATCAAGCTATTTTTATATGGTCTTGTAACGCATTGCATCTGGTTCACGCTACTACTTCAAGTTCTATCGCCAATTTCGGGCAAGGGTTATTTCACTGCCATGATTCCGCGTCGCTGGGCCCGACTTGGAGTTCGTGTGGCAGTTCTACTTACCATAGTAGCTCTGCTAATATTCATAGGCGACATGTACATGGATTTTCTGCCGCCAAGCCTTCAGCAGAGACTGCCTCTTCGTTCTGCAGCGCCCGTTGTTGTCGACGTATCCATATTTGAGTGCTTGAAAACAAGCAAATGCGAGAAATCTGGATGGCGTGTAAATCCAAAGGATCTATACTTGGGCTCTTCATGGCTGCACACGGCTCATGTGTTCACGCGTGAAAAGCCAGAAACAGAATTGGACAGTGGTGAATTGGTGGTGCAGGATATCGCTATCAGGTCTGATCCGAAGCAGAGACTACCAGATTATATTATAAAAGATATTTTGACACAAGATCCTGCTGCAGATGATTCTGAAGAGGACGATATGCTGAAATACGCCAAAACTCTTGGCTGGAAAGAGCGAGATCGTAAAAGTGGTTTATGGCTTAAGTACGAGAGAAATGTTCCTGGGAAGATGGTAAGTGAATTAAAAATCTTATATGGAGCCGATGCTCTTTACCCATTGGACCAGTGGACGTTAGTTGATGGGTCATTAAATGTAGGGTCACATGAACCACGTATTGCATTCCGCACTGGACCCCCTGTGATCCGAAAGGAGCCTGTTTTGAAGGTCGCAAGTGGCGACGGAACCTTCAAAATTGTACAGCTTGCGGATCTCCACATGAGTACTGACGCCGGTAAATGCGATAAGCCTGAACCAAAAATTTCCCAAGGTGAAGTTTGCCTTGCTGATGCACGTACGTTGGAGCTGGTTCTCGACGTGTTGGCGAAAGAGGAACCTGATTTAGTCGTTTATACCGGGGACCAGGCGTTTGGTTCACAGTCCCCAGACATTGAAACAGCTATACTCAAAGCAGTTGGTCCTGCGATCAGCCGACGGATCCCCTGGGCTGCTGTCTTTGGCAATCATGATTCTGAAGATGCTGCTAGCCGGGAAGAGCAAATGGAAATCATGTCGAACCTCCCTTATTCCTTGGTCCAAAGTGGTCCTGAAAACGTGACAGGGGTGGGTAACTATGTACTGACTGTACCGATAAACGGTAATGCAGCCCTCACTTTATATCTTTTGGACTCTCATTCCGACATCAAGGTGAAGGGTCGCCGACAATATGACTGGATACGTGGAGACCAACTCGAATGGTTACAAGAAGAATATCTTAGGATAAAGCCGAAGCAGAAATCATACACACATATTCCATTGAGTATGGCATTCTTCCATATTCCATTACCAGAGTATGCTGATACCAGTGATAAACCACGGGTGGGTACAGCTCGAGAGAAAGTTATGTCCCCAGGTTACCACGAACCAGTATTGGACGTATTGAGAGACGCAGGGGTCTCTGTATTGTCTGTGGGCCATGATCATTGTAATGACTTCTGTCAGTTCGAGGATGGTAGTGACTCTACCCCTATTTGGCTGTGCTACGGTGGCGGTGGTGGATACGGGGGATACGGGGGATATCCTGATGAGTCTGGAAAAAACTATGAAAGACGAATCAGGGTATTTGAAGTTGATACGGTCGACTCTTCAATAAGAACATGGAAACGTGTCCAAGATAATGACAACCCCATTGATGTGCAAACTTTGGTTTCAGGGGGGACACCTCTATGGCAGGTCTAAGCACATGGCTTGCTTATAGTTTTTACTATTCCTAGAGTTTTTATCAATTTCATGATGTCTATAATTATATCCTAGCAAGTGACTGTCGATAAAGCCATAAATCATTAGAATCGCATAACCCTAACTTATCATTCTCCACTTTAGCGGGTATTAATTCGTGGGTGGGAGTGGGAGCATGCTGGTCTGAGCAAAATATCTTTTGACTGCCTGAGCATAGATATCATACCACAGCCATAGTCTGCATGGTGGCACGCTTATTATAGCTATCTATCTAGTGATTATAGGCAGGTCTTATTCGTCGGGCGGCTATCTGCGGAGAGACCTAACCCTGAACCAGATGATAATAAATGCTTGCTTATGCTATTGTTCTTCTCCCTTATTATGGTCTCTGGGGTATTATTCGGGCTATGGAATACACCACATAGTAGAAACGTTGACGCTAAACAGTCAGAAAGACGTGCACGAATATCCGCCCTCCCCGAATATCAGAAATCACTGACGCCAAAAGAAGAGGAGATTTGGTCTTTACCTGTTTCTGATGTTGCACAGGATGTTGCTTCGGGAGGTTTGGCTCCTTCAGATGTATTGAGAAGTTACGGGAAGCGTGCTCTTGCTGCCCAATCGCACTGCAATTGTGTTACAGAAATCCTTCTCGATTCTGCAGAGCACTTGGCGTCGACGTCAAAGAAAGGTCCACTAGCAGGAGTACCTGTATCACTTAAAGATAATATTGCGGTCAAAGGATATGATTCTAGCATTGGCTACTCGAAGTTTAGTTTCAAGCCTATGTGTGAGGATGCTCCTATAGTCAGACTCCTCAAGGATGCTGGAGCAATTCCGTTTGTAAAGACTAACATCCCAATGACTCTTTTGAGCTTCGAGTCTTACAATGATGTCTGGGGAGTTACGGAAAATCCCCACGTGAAGGGCTACACGTCTGGCGGTTCCTCTGGTGGAGAAAGTGCATTGATCGCGGCTGGCGGAAGCCGGGTTGGTGTGGGTTCTGATGTGGCAGGCTCGGTACGTGTACCTGCCCATTTCGCTGGTATATATAGTCTCAAATGCACAACCTCGCGATTCCCTAAAGTGGGGAGTCCAGGCTCTATGCCTGGTCAGGAGGGTATTCCATCTGTTTATTCACCGATGGCACGAACTTTGCCTGATCTCACTTACTTTTTAAAGAGCATAATAAGTATGAAGCCATGGAACTATGACTATTCTGTTGTGGAAATGCCCTGGAAGACTCCCAGTCCTGCTAAAAAGCTCAAATTTGGTGTCCTGTGGACCGACGGAATAGTTGATCCTAGTCCTGCCTGCCTTCGTGCCCTGAAGCTCTCTGTAGATGCACTAAAGGCAGAGGGGCATGAAATTGTCGATTTTACTGCACCTGATACTCTGGAAGCCCTAAATGTAGGTGCTCAGCTGCTCTGTTCTGATGGTATCGAAACGGCCACTTCTGGCATGTGGCTCGGTGAGAGTAACGATGCTGGTGTAAGTCGCCTTTATTGGTATGCCCACCTTCCGCGGCCCCTCAGATGGCTCTGGTATGCTTGGGTGAAATACTGGAGAAAGGATGACATCTGGGCTACCTTGGTGCGAGATTTCCATAAACTCACCATCAATGAGCGCTGGGCACTTGTTACGCGTCGTGAAGCTTATCGAGGGAAGTTTTTCGATACCTGGATGGGTTCTGGAATTGACTATTTGTTGACCCCGCCAAATGCGACTCCTGCTTTACCTCACAAAGGTCTGTTCAATTCAATATCTTCTTGTCTATACACTTTTCTGTTCAATATTCTGGACTATCCGGCCGGAATCATACCTGTCACGAAGGTAGATAGGAAGCTAGATGAGTTGCCCAAAGACTTTGATCTATCGAAACTGAATGGTGTTTCACAAGGCGCATATCTTAATTATGATGCTAATAAAATGCATGGATTACCGGTGGGAGTGCAGCTGGTAGGCCGTAGGTATCACGAGGAAGACGTTTTGGCAGCCATGGGAGTACTAGAGGAAGCTCTGCATAAGTCAGGCACTATTTTTCATTTCATTAACTAGCCTTTATTTCTATAAGTTAGAGACGTTTTTTTTGTCAAAAAAAATCAATCTTCGGTAAGATCTATCACCTCGGGTCCAGCAGCAGTCACGGCGGCTGGCATCTGATAGGAGTGATTATTATCCGGTGATGCCCGCATCATCGGATCTGAAAGTTCGTGAGCCCCAAAGAGAACAGAGTCCCCATGGAGTAAATCTTTGAATCTGTTGGGTGATTGTACAGATGATTGCAGTTGGTCCCTTTCGATTTGCGGTTCTACTGGCGCTGGCATAGGCTGGTCTTCCTGTGGTGCAGGGTGATTCTCACGGCCTGACTGAGACCCATCATCATCGCTAAGCAAATCTACAACTTCCACAGGTTTCTGCGGTAGCTGTGGTTTTTGATCTACGACTGATCCGGCCCGTTCATCGTCCGTTTCATCAGTGTCATCTTCGGCCTCTGCCCTCCATGTACCATCGCTTTCGATACTAATTTGTGTACAGCTCTCAGGAATTGACAATAGCACAGCTGAAAAGTAGTCATCTACGGCTATATCTTCCCAGTGCAGCATGCTGTTGCAAACAGGGCATTTCCACGTTGATGCCTGAACCTGCAACTGCAAAAAAGTAGCTAGATCAAAACAATCAATATGCGCGCATCTCCGGCTGCGAGCTGGAACTTTTATGCGGGTGAGAAGCACAGGGTCGGCAAGCGAATGTAACGCAGCCATTGTCTCAAGCCCGTCGTCATTCTCCTCTATTATTTGCTTCTTTACTTCGAACGATTGAATATGCGGCCGAGCCTTTACTTGTTCGAATAAGTCCTCCCATGAGTTAAATTCCACCATATATACCCCGAATGCGAAAGATTTGTTACGTGTTCCATCGTCACGATAAGGGTCCACATCAACCCTGAACTGAATTTGGACGGTGGTTGCACCTACAGCTCGTAAATAGTCGGTAACATCAACCGGTTTTGCTGATCCTGGCTGTCCTCTGACACCACGAGTGTTTGCAGGGATATGCCGATTATCAACCCATGTCTCACAATTATGAGGGTAATACAACGGCTGAGGATCTTGCGGTGCACCAGGCTTCCATTCCATACTCAGAAGGCATACCCTTCTACCATTTAGAGGTATTTTTTGGACAGAGAACTGCCGGCTTATCCTCTCGCGATAATGTGGTGTCTGTACGATAGCAGGTTGTGCTAATGCTTTCACTGGCTTCCAAAATGGTGATGTTTCCCAATTCAAGGTACTCTGATAATCTGGCGGGCGGTTTACCCCGTTGAGAGCAGAACTTAATGCCTCCTGTCCAAGACTAGGAAAAACCGAAATTAAATGGGGTACCCGCGGCACCTCTGACCATGCCTCCTCTGCTCCAAAATTCAGCATTACCTCGCAAAATCGTCTTAGCACACTTATTCTCCGGCTATCCCCATTAGAAAGACGGGCATTAGTATAGAGCATTACACGCTCCTGTAACTGACGTTTAACCCCCGTGACGCCAAGACCTTCATGCCTACAAATTTGCTTAAGGTCTGCCACTCTTAGCCGCATGATAATCTGCTCGATGCTATCTGCATCTGAGCGGCCAGTGGTGGCGCCGAGTTCATCAGACATATTATTCTGATGACAAACAACTTATATCATCGAGGCATGTTACACTCTAGTGACTTCTTGAGGGGGAGAGAGAAGAGTAAGGGAAAATAACTCATTTTTATATTTGTAATTTGAGCCTTGTTCTCGGTGTAAATTCGCATCAGAGAGACCACTCTGTACCCCTGCCCTAGTGACATAACAATGTGGTTGGTTTTTCTCTCATATCACTGTTAGTGGTGCCTACGTACTAAAAAGTTAATGTAATTGGTATATAGGACGCTCTAGATTCACCCTATGATACCGGAATCTGATGATGCGCGTTCAATCTGACGATTTTCTAGTATGCCCAGGAAATTATCAAGGCACTTAGTTCTTAGGATAACGAAAGTATCGCAATCTCCTTGCTGAATTTAGCGCTTTTTTCCCTCTTGATAAGGATCTCCAATAATATCCAATTTTGCGTGTACGCTATATACCCTAACCCGCGTATACTAATTTAGTTGACCGCGACGCGCTTTAATCGGTCATCCCACCACAGCATCATGCAACGGGTACGATTCAAGGCTAGTGGTTTGGGCCCTAGTACGCCAGCTAAGACATATCCTGATGGATGCTTGAAAAATACTACTTTCTCCTCAGGAGGCGACACAAAGACCGAGGAGGCTGGTCCTTTGGATCTGGTGACTCGAGTGTATGAAGGTGCTGAGACGATCACTGTGGAGAATAGAGATATGGTTCTTGCTGAGTGTCGAAAAAATCTTAAGAATCCAGGTCACAAAATTGCCTGCTGGACTGTTTTGCGGCAATTAGCACATTTTGAACCCCGTTTAACTCTCACCCGCGAGGATGGCGAATTCATTTCTAAACAAGCCGAGGCAGATCTACGCGTATTTGGAGTTTCACAAAATCCGATGTACGCGCGTATTGGTGTCCAGATATTGCGTTGCTGTGGCGATATTCTAGACTCCCTACCACAAGACTTTGCGAAATGGCTTCTGCTTAGCTGTGTTGAATTCATGAAATGGAGCGGTGCATCAAAGGCGCTCGTGCAAAGTTGCGTACGAGTATTCTCAACACTGGACAAGCCTCGTTTCGTTGATGATAAACTCGCGTCAGACCTTGCCGTCGCACTCGGTCGTGCGCCAAAGTCAATCATGAGAAGCTCAAGTTCATCGGCCGACTACATAGGCGCTTTGCGCACGATTTTACATGCAAGGCCCCATGCAGTAGCTGGGCAAGCCGCTGCATGGATTCCGCTTTTATTGGACTTTATCATTCTCGAGCGTAGTCCCCAAGTTCGCCATCTTGCTCCCGTTGTCCTTAATGAGGCATCAAGAATCGAATACTCAATTGTTTGTAGCTCATTGAGAAAGTCCATGGCTGCTATTGATTCTATCATGCTTGATAAACTCAGGTTACAGCTCTCGGGTCCAGATTACCGACCAGGCCTAGGTATTTGGAGTTCTATACTGTTGGCAGCAGGCGATTCTGATTGGAATCTTCTGTTACCATGGGTCGATCTCATACGCCCTCTATTGGGGTCTGAATCGGACAGTGATCGACGCGAGGCTGCAATGGTAGCATGGAAGGCTGTAATCTACCTTTTTGCATTTAGGAGACCTGAACCAGTTGAATGGCGGGAACCTCTGAGAACACTGATGCCCGAAAAATCTGTGGAAGGGTACTCCGCTCTCGTCAATGCAGCTCTCTATATAGCTTTCTCAGTAATGGAACGGGATCCCACCACACGCGAGCGTATATTACCCGATATGTGGGATTCTGTGATAGCACCATGTGTGTTGCAAATGCTTCAGCATCCTCAGGGTGCAGTTGCTGGAACGAAGCTTTTGACTCAACTTCTTACCAAGGAAAGTCCGTCAAGATTGAGCTTGTCGAAAATACTGGGCTCAGAAATAGATGTAAGTCACTTGGGCGGCTTACCCGAAGGATGGGTTGCCATGAACGCTGAGAGAATCAACGAATTAATCACTTGTGTTGCACTGAAGTGTCCTCGCGATAGGCTGATATCTGCATGGAATGTATATATGTATACCACCCAGCGTGCCCTGCAGCGCGAACTACTTGACCGGCCAGATCAAGCCCTGAATCGTATAATTGCTGCAGGAACAGCGTGTCTCAAGTTCGGGATTAAGGAATTGATTACGCCTTTTGTTCGCGCTGTGGATGTATCAAACATGCTAGAGCAGCGAATAGAACGTGTGGGTGATGAACTACAACCGACAGGCTCCTCATCTGTCCTCACAGTTTTGTATACTGAACTCGTAAAGCAAACGAGGCCTGAGGAGTTACCAGAACTTACCCACGCCTTAACCACTCAGCATGCGCGAAATGGGACCCAAGTTTCGCATGTTTTGCGTAGTCTCAACCTTACCGCGCCCGATGGATATGCGTGGTCCGTTATTGCTCGCGAGGCCGTGGATTATCTGGGCACTGATGACCGGGGCTGCCTTCTTAGTGGTGGAGCCGTCGGTGAGCTTTTGACAAACGCACTTCTTTTGGAAGGTGAGGGAAATGGCTGCGATCCAGAAAATTTCGACTGGTGTGCTTGGGCTAAGATTTGGAGCATGCTACCTGGTCACATGCGCGATGAGCAATTGCTAAGACTGGTTGAGCGCACTCCTGAAGAGGCTTGGCCATACTTGTTGCAGGTTAAAATAGGAAAACCAAATCTTCCTGCACGATTCGACAACTTGTTGGCCCAGATTGCTCTAGAAATCCCCGAAGAACTATTAAAATTCGAGTCTATACCTCCTGCATTCGCTGCAATTGTGACCGATAAGGCGCTGCAATTACTTCCGAAGAGCATGGATCGTCAGCCGCAATTAGTGCAACTTTGGAATCAGTTCTCGCCTTTGGCCGCAGAAAAAGATGCTTTAAGTCCCAGGGTATGGAAGCTTGCAGAGAAGCTGCAAGGACAATATCAAGAGCTTACATTACCGGAACATCGTCCACCTCCACCGCCTCCTAAAAAGGCCCGTCTTGAACCACCGCTATCTCCGCCTAGCAGTGATGATCGACCTGCAGATTTGAGTTCATCGCCACCAATAAAAAATGGCCAAGCTCACAAAACAATCCCGCTCAATCGTTTACCGGGTTGGCACAAAAGCCGTGACTGGCGCGTAGCATCGCGTGCTCTTGCTGGACTAGATCTCTCTGAGGCTGCACGTACAATGAGACCAAATGAGAGACAAGTTTTCCACGCTCAGCTCTCAAAAGCCTTGGAGCAGCTTGCGAGATTTCAAAGTTAGCAATTCGGTGTGCCATTGGAATACCTTTCTAAGTTATTAAATGAAGTAAAGAAATGATCTCACATTATAGCACAAAAAAATTAATCAATCTTCGTCAGAACAAACTCACTTGCTTGGTTATTTGACATTTTTAGCCTAAAAACCTATAAATATTTCTGGGCTGCCATCAGTTATGCGTCAAATTTTTACAAGCTAATGCAGAACTTGGATAAAATGCGAAAATAGACTACGCAATGAGACAAAACATTGTACATTTCTCTGAATATTCATAGTAACATTAATCCACGATCAGTATTCTAGGAGACAAAATCACACATTAAAAATATTTTAAGTTCCTCAAAAGCAATAACAGAATCAAATTAAGACAATCTCAGTCGACACTGTCCGATAAGGATAGGCTTACTTCAGAATTACGTTACTATACTACTTTATATACTCCCACATACGTATAGTGCCATCCCAGCTGGCACTGAAAATATTTCCGCCTGAAACATCAACACCTGAGACTGCGTCTCTGTGGCCATCGAGGTTTGAAACCCATGTTCCCTTGAATAGGTCAAGTATACCACAGGCTCCTGTGTCAAAACCTACCACAGCAAGTCGACCTGAACTAGAGATGGAAAATGATTGCGATTGTCCATGAATGCTTGGATATTCCTGAATTCGTGCCATAGAGCGAATATCCCAAAGGTTAAAAGATGTGGAATCCGAGCTGAAAAGTGCCGGAAAACTGGGAAGAAAAGCTATTCGGTCAAAAGGATTGTCATTTTGAAATTCTACCACGACATTATGAGGCAATCGCGTGTCCCATAAAACCATTTTCCCATCCTTGCCGCTGCTGGCGAAAGTGTGTGGACCGAGAAGTGCACTATCGGCCACACAAGTTACTGCGGCGCTATGCTCAGTCTGGCTGCTTATAGGTTTACCATACCTGATATTCCATTGTATAACTTTGGAGTCATATGCACCGGATATGAGATGTTCATCGTCAAGATAAGCTTGACTACTGACACAAGCGTCATGGCCTCCCAGAGTAGCAACACGACGTTTGTCTCCCGCAGTTTCCCAGGAGTTCGTCGTGGACTGTAAGCTTTTCCTTGCCTCTGTACTCGTCGAATTCTCTTTCGGTGTGTTTCCAACCTTAGTATTTCCTCTAACTCCGCCAAATGTATTCTCACCATACTCTGTGTCGTCCTCGGCCTGTTGAAGGTCTTGATTTGGAAAAATGAACTGGTAGTTGGGCAGTGGATCATCCAACAGACGGTTCAATTCCTCACTAATTCGATAAACATCGATATTGCAAGCCAGCCCTCCGGCGGTTGCAACTCGGCCAGTGGGATTTGCCGCTGTCGTCTGACAGTGCCCCCGACCTACTGCAATAACTTCATACTTCATACCTGACTGAGCATCCCATAATACGAGTATACCGTCTTGGCCTGTGGTCATGAAAGCGGGTTGACCCTGTGAGCCTTGAGTTAATGCACTCATACCCAAGATTTTGCATCGGTGGTCCTTTAGGGTCTGTCTTGGACGATACGTTAAATTGGGTAAGCTCAAAACTTCGGTACTACATTCTGTAAGAAGGCTTGTATTCTCATCATTTCTTAGTCCCTGAATGATATGACTGAGTTTTTTGGTGTCCGTCGCCAAACTGGCAAGATATTCTCGTAGTCCAGGTAAATCTAACCTGTTGTAACCACTTGGTAATTTCTCAGTACCCTGTACATCTCCTAGCCAATTGTTGAGCCAACTGCTACCAATTCCCATTTGAGTCCCCATTTAGTCGGAAGTATGGTGTACTATCTTGTTCCTGCTGATATAAGCTGCATGCATGAAGTTAAACATATATGTATGGCGAACAGTACGCACTTCGAGTAACTCTCATAATCCTAATATCATAGATCAGTCCTCACTACACATATAACAACTAATTCCACTTAAATACAATGTCTAATCTTTTTTACTTTTCCATATATCCATAACGACCGTAAAATTGCTCATTAATCAGTTTCTTGACGTTTGCTTATATCACCATCACCACTGCTCGTAACTTCGGCATCGCGAGATGTAACATCATCCGGTTGATAACCATCAATGTCCTCAGCATCATTCTGCTGGGGCAATAACAAGTTAGCCAGAGCACCTACAATACCAGATATTGCGTATGGTGTTTCCACAACAATGACAATTGCATTGATGAACCCGCTCTTACCACTGTTATGCCCCTTGTATGTGAAGATTTTGTCGAACCAGGTGGGCTCCAAGAGACCGGCGAATCCAAAAACCAGCTCTATAGCTAGCACCATGCGATCACGGCGATTGAAAGCTGATCGCCCGATAATTGCCAATCCACTCACAGCTACAGAAGTGAATAAGAATGTGGTCATACCACCTATGACAGACCTGGGAATAGCAACAATAGCTGCACTAAACTTCCCTACTACACCCATGATAAGTAGCCAGAAACAGCAGGCAAATCCAACCCGCCGTGATGGAGCCTGCGTCATTGCTATGACACCGTTATTTTGCGCGAAAGTCCCCATTGGCGTCAAGGTCATCAGGCATCCTACGATTGAGGCTAGGCCCGAGGCTAAAATACCACCCTGAATGCGGGAGTCAAACTCGAGACCTTCCACGTCAATACGGGAGACCTCTGCTGATGCAGTGATGTCACCTATCGATTCCATTACTGCAATGATATACACCGCTAATAACGGCAAGACTATGGGTCCGTAGATCGTCATTGGGAAGGTCTGAACCCAGGCAAATTCACCACTGGGAGCTGCATCAATTGTTTCGTGCTGGAAATAACCGGTGGCTGCTGCGACTATGCAACCAACCAGCAGACCAATAATGATGGAGCATGACTTCATGATGGGCGCACCAAACTTGTCACACAAAACGATCGCAACAATAACTGTGAAACCCAAACCAAGCCACTGTCCAGAAGCCCACTGGTGGGCATGGGATGCCACTTGTGCATTACATAGTTCACCCGAAGCGTAACAATCAGAACCACCAGCCCAATCCTGTACTCCTGTTTGCGCAAGTGCAGCACCAATGAGCAGAACTACTGGTCCAGTGACAATAGGGGGAAAAACATAATGCAGAACCTTGGGAGGGACAAAAGACAGTACAAACTGGAGCAGGGCACAAAGCGCCCCTGTGCCAATAAACGCACCATAGGCTTTACGACACTCGAGTTGGTTACCTTGGTCATCTGTTGGGCAAAATCCCGTTTTGTACATGGTAGGTACCGAGCTTTGAAACACCGGGACAGTGGCGAAGGTTTCACCTAGAACTGAAATCATGCCTGTACCAATGAATATCTTTGTATAGGGAATCCGTATCCGTAATACTTGGATAACGGTGAGGATTCCAGCTCCCAATAGTGATGCTGAGACCAGGTATTCCTCATCTCTGGTGCTCAGATTTGCTACGGACGCATAAATCAAAGAAGGAGAAACAAGGCCACCCATCATTGCCATCGCATGTTGAAGGCCAAGAATCACTGTCAAAAGTAATGGTGGTTGAGAATGCAACGCAAAAAATTGTGGTGGGTTCGACTTGAACCGGGTGAAAGGGATTGTAGGCTTGAATAAATAGGCATAATCCACATCCCCAATTAGACCATCATAAGTGAAAAAAGTGTGAACAAAACCACGCCATGCATCCATGCATCGATCGTTTAATGATCTTCGATAGAATGCATTTTCTACACCTGGAAGTTCCTCATCCTTACTATCGTAGCGATTAACGACAAAAATATCCTTTGTACGGTCCAACCAGTTACCTTTATCCTCTTTCTCGATTTCACTCATTTCCCCAGAGAGTAAAAAGATTTGGTAACTATACTTATTTCAACTTATCTCGAAAATACGTAAGCCTTTTTTCATGCCGAGGAGCAGAAAAGATATGTAATTCTCAAGATCCAGTGATTATGACTGATGTCTATTGTAATAAAGCGAGAGATATGTGATATGTATGGATGAATCTTGATACCAAATAATTTTAAATAGGAGGTGATGCCTTAAAAATCACCGGTGCCCTCAGTCGTCATCCTGCGGTCCAAAATTGCCTGTTATGTAATATTGCATATGTACATGAGTACAAACACAGGCACGTGCCTTTCTTTGAGATTAGTTTAAAAAACGGGAGCTCACGCTTATCTCTTTAAGCTAGGTTGGAAAATGGGGAAAGATTTCCAACGCGTCTTAAGGAATGTGGGATATAAAGCGCTACTATTAGTAAGTTTTTACTGTTTGCCCGTTGCTCAGCAAAGATGACTATGCAACTAACTAAGATAAATACCAGAATAGTGGATAGTAGCAAGTCTATCATTTGATAGAGTTTTTGAACTCATAAGCCCTTTGAACTATGATCTGATTGTGCGGGGATATCGGAGTTATGATGTAATTTACCCGGCCCGAAGACGCTCACACAAGGGTTACCGTCGTCTGCGTAATTTGACCAGAAAGGCACGTGATTATTGATACTGTGAAAAGTTTTTAACATCGAGTCGTCGCGGTTAACATGATACTCTGAGAGGCATCGTACGTGTTGACTATGGAGTTAAGCAAAAGGTAAGTAGTCGTGATGATCAAATATTTCAAGACGGGTGTCCTATGTTTCGTGAGGACAGCCGGGCGCCAGCCCAACCCTATCTGAAACTTCTAACTCAAAGAGTTGCGTATTCACGTGGTGCTAGAGCATACATTCGTACCGGAAATAGTCCCTTAGGCATACCTTTCTGTGTAGACGTCAAAAGTAGTCGAAGTCCAGCGCGTTCAAAAATATGTCTAAATTTTGTGTCGGTTCTTGTGACGGAGGAATCTTGTTCGTCAAATATGTCGTCATCGCTGGTCGATTGATTCTCCTTCACTATTATTAGTCCACCCTGAACCAATTTCTGGGATGCCTTCATAAAGAACTCAACAAGGGCATCATCAGGTACCTGCCCCAGGCACCACTGGCACCAGACTATCCAGTAACTATTAGGAAATAAAAAGTCTTGCAGCCCCACAGAGAAAAAAGAGCATTCATATGGCTGGTCTTTTAGTGTTTCCACCGCCTTTCTCAGAAGAGGCTCTGCAGGCTCCACAATATCAACGTGGTCCACGAATCGACTGAGAACATTCATTGTAACTCTACCAATCCCAGCACCTACATCAAGAGCGCGCCTCGTGAAATCCCCTGTGTAGTTCGGAAAGGTGGTAGGGGAAAGCTCTTTCAAACGCCGAACAAATGATAAGGAGCCAGCAATGTCTACCTTAGGAATAACTGAGTTCCCAAAGCCCCCTAAAACCCCATTGTCGTCGGTAGAGACAGAGCTCCAGTATCTCACCGCGTCATCATATGAAATTTTGGAGTCTGCCATATTTTTTTTTAGTAATGCCGCAGATGGCATTTCGACAATTTTTGGCCACAAGACGTAGCCTTCGTCGCACTGTAAATACTGTGTATGTGGTTGGAAATGAGGCAGCCGATATGGATTCATGCTGCTCCGCCATAGTTGCCTCATACCTGTGGGATTGCTATGCCCAGCCTGAAGGCGGTACATTGCCCTTCATAGATATACCACGTCGTGATCTCAGGCTGCGCAAAGATATATCCTGGCTGTTCCAACAAACTGGTATAGATGAAAGTCAGCTGTTATTCCGTGATGATGTTTCTCTCAACCCAACATCAAAGCTCTTTCTCGTTGACCATAATGCGCCGACTAATACTGGGCAAATTAGCGCTGTTATCGACCATCATGCGGCAGAAGGCCCCAAAAGTGATCCCACACCAGATCCATTTGTTCTATCTGACAGTGGAAGTTGTATTAGTCTTGTGATCTCCTGGTTTAGAAACCGTCTGCCTGAAAACTTCCAGTGGGATCCAACTCTTGTTGCACTTGGCCTTGCTCCTATACTGATCGATACTTCGGCACTCACCAATTCCAAAACTCGCCCTGTTGATGTGGAAGTTGCCGAGTTTTTACGATCCCTGAATCCTACCGTCGACAACTTCAAGGTCCTGAAAAGTGAAAAGGATAGTGTTGAAGGATTTAGCAGTATTGATCTTCTCAAAAAGGACTACAAACAGTGGGGTTCTCTTGGGATCAGCTCTCTTCCCAAGCGGTTTGCCAAAATCCTGGGTAGTTTCCCAGATCTAACCGATGCCATGCAGCAGTTCCGCAAGGAACAAGGCATTAAGATTCTACTTGTGGCTGCTTCTGGCAAGGTGAAGCAGGAATATGGCCGTGAACTAGCGATTCTGGGTGATTTTGATGTTTCAAATGTTCCCATGTTAAAGCTGCAATTCTCACATGAAACTAACGGGGTTAAATTTTACGACCAGCTTAATTCAGATGCATCCCGGAAGCAAATCGCACCAGAGTTTCGCCGAGTTCTTGAAAAAGAAGAATAGTTTATTTAAGATCTCATAAGTGTGTACCTTTCCGCTTAATAATAAATTCCACATATTAGCATGGCTAGGCTTCGCCTGGTGGATCTTGTTCGACCATTCCTTCCCGTGACCCTCGAGGTCCAGAGGCCTATGCAGAAAATAGATGGCAATGAAAAAATCATGTGGACAGCAGGATCTGGTATACTGTATCTTATACTCTCGGAACTGCCGTTGTGGGGTTTGTCTTCAGCAGCCGCCACGATTCCAGACCCTGTGGCCAGCCTACGGCCAGCCTTGGCATCCACACATGCAAGTCCTCTTGAACTCGGTGTTGCACCTATTATCCTGGTTGGTGCAGTTCTGCAAATTTCTGCTGCCTATAAGAAGATCAGTGTGAACCTCGATACACCTTACGACCGCACACTGTTCCAGACTCTTCAAAAGCTTGTAACTATGTTGCTGTATGTGCTTTTGGCGGTGGGATATGTTCTGGGTGGCGGCTATGGTCCCTTGAAACCGTTTGCTGCTGCTGCTGTGGTCGCTCAGCTTATCGCTGGCTCCTTCTTCTTGGTGTGGATAGATGAAGTTCTTGAGAAGGGATGGGGTCTACTCAGTGGACCTTTACTGTTTACAGTGCTGAGTTCTTCTCAGAATTTTGTCTGGCAAGCACTCTCTGTCAACGGGACTTCTACCAAGTCCGGACCCCAAACTTACGGTGTCATACCTAATCTAGTTTCGGATCTCAAGAACCGCTCGATAAAGTATGCACTCGTTGATAGCACATTCCGATCTGGGCTTCCATCGCTTTTCGACATAGTCTGTGCTGTCTTCGTCTTTGCAGCAGTGATCTATGTAAATTGCATGCGTCTTCCGATTCCGATCCGGTCTACCCGTACCCGTGCTCAGACCCAAACTCTGCCTGTCCGTTTGATTTACACGGGAGGTGTGCCTTTGCAAATCTTTACGTCGGCTTCCTTCATCTACCTGCTGGTCTCAGCAACCCTTTATGGCTTGTTATCTGACAATCTGATTGTGAATGTTTTGGGTTCTTGGAGCTCAGGCGTTCCTGTAAATGGTCTTGCATACTACCTTGCGCCATTGTCAACTTTGGATCCTATCAAAATTGTCCTCTATCTTGGTTTGTTGCCTTTGGCAGGTGGACTTCTCTCGCAGGCCTGGCTTCGTGCATCTGGTTCGGATTACATGGATCTCGCGAAGCAGTTCAAAGAAAATTACATCGTCATTTTGGGCAAGCGTGAAACTTCTAACGTGCGTGAACTACGTAAGGTCATCCCCCTTGCCGCTACCATTGGTGGAGTAGTGATCGCTGGTATTGTTGCCGTCACAGATGTATTTGGACGGCCAGGATGGGGTGCGTCGATTACAATTTTTGTTTTGAATGGATGGAGCGCTATAGAGACGTTGTATCAGGATGGTGTTCTAGGTCAGCTTCCGCTTCCCGGTAGCGGCTAATGTGTCACACATATCACCTAAAAGCGACCAAAAGTCTAGATTGAAAGATTGGTTAAAAGAGTAGCTATAAAATTAAGCCGCTGCTTTCCCATTAATTGTTGCTAAATGAAGTTAAATATTTAACTCGCACTTGTGAAGGGTATTTTAGGCATTTGAGGCAACAGTAAATACAAAGACGAGAAACGAAAGCGGAAGCACCAGGTACTCTTGCCTTCTCCACGTATCTAATTTAAAATAATCTACACGCTTCCTGAGAGTGCTTGGGATAATGTAAGTGTTTTATGAGTGGCTAAAGTAGTATTTTTTTAACTTTGAGTGGTAACCATGATAATGGTGAGGTAAAAATATGTTTTTGGAGCGAGATCTCCAAGATATCTTTCATTATGATAGATCTATTTGTATCTAAATCTGGAGTTCGAGTTCGTCTTAATCTCTTCGCAGCATGTATCTGGGTTAGGGATGCTCGAAGAAAGCCATCAGGGACCGGTTACTGCACTGGCGGCTTGGAATGGTTTTCTATGGGCAGGAACTGGTGGGTTCTTAAGAAAATACTGCCTGAAAAGTAGGAAGTTCTTGGACGAAAGGAGGATATTCACTATTAACCGCATTAAGGGAATCATTGTTGATGAGCATGGTATAGTATGCTGGGGTGGACGCAACTATTCGTGTAGTCCAGATTCTACTGAATTTGATGCCGAAGATTGGGTCATTAGCGGCCTAGCGACGAGTTCAAATCTCTTCCTTTTAACGGCTCATAACGCCGTGCTAACTGTGGATCGATGCTCAGGAAAAATTTTGGAAACCCGCAGATGTAAGGCCGAGCGCTCGATTCTTTATTCAGGGGCATTGTACCTGAGTGACGAGGGTAAATTGTTGGCTGCTGCAGGCACAGTACTTGGTGGTGTTCTAATTTGGGATGTTGCGCATGAAAAGGTAATATGGCGTTTGAGAGACCATGAAGGATCTATATTTGGTGTAGCGTTCAATTCAACTGGCACAAGACTGGCCAGTTGCTCAGATGATCGGAGCATTTTCGTTTGGGATCTTGAAACCGGCAAGGCACTTAGTCGCGGTTGGGGCCATGTTGCGAGAATATGGCAACTAGAATGGGCGTCCCCTACTAAGCTAATATCTGTATCAGAAGACTGTAGCGTCAGGGAATGGGATCCCACTACCATGAAGCAACTCAGATCTTCTACGGGACACGAGGGACGTCACGTTTGGTCATTGACAACCACAGCCAGTGAGATAATTACAGGCGGGGGAGACTCTCGTATTATTGTCTGGGATGCTGAAGATACAGTTTGCCGGCGTCGGGAATGGGTACCTTTAGAAATATCTGGGCTCGGTAGTTACGTACGAAGTATTGAATTCACTGAGCAGGGCCCTGAAGTATGCCTATCTACCGGTCAGAGCTATGTTTTGTATGATAACGAGTGGAAGATGTTACCTCCAAGTCATGTGCCAAGCCCTACTCCTTCGCTAAACTCATCAGCACATCTCAAGGGTAATTGGCAGTTTGGCCAAAAGTGTAACTTCCATAGTCTTTCTATTTCCAAGACCTACATTGCTGTCGTCCGTGACGCTGCTGGAAAAATAATTATGGAAGACGCAGTAAATTCTCCAGTGACCACAGCTGCTTGCATATCTAATAAATATTTTGTGGGCACACGCTTTGGGCAGGTCATACAGCTTGGTGGTCCTCGAATTAAATTTGGTAAGGACGCTATAACTGATATTACAGAATGGGATCATGAAGTGTTGGTCGTCACAAGTCGTAGTGGGAGATACTGCTACTTGAATTCTAAAATGGAACTTCTCGCAGAATTTAAAACTTCGTATTCCATTGAGGGGATATATGGCGATATTTGCTTTGGATTTTGGAAAGACAAATTTATTGCGTGGGACCTGGTCAATAACGTGGAACTTTGGAGTGAAGTCTGTGGTGGAGGTCACCGCACCTGGGCTGCAGATCCACAAAGGCTCATGTATACCCGTGGTGGCCAGATAATCTTCGTTGAAATTGCCCGAAAAAGGCCCCAAATTCTCAGCCCGAATACGCATGGGCGGGAAATTCGGGCTATGGCTGCAAACCCGGTGCTACCCGACGTTGTTGCCACCGCAGGGGAGGATACTCTGATAGGACTATGCCGACTCAAAAATAATAGGCTGGTCGCCGACTCATGGCTATGTGATCATAAAAGTGCGCCTCATGCTTTGGCTTGGCACGAGTCAGGCAATCTCTTGGTTTCAGCAGGAAGTCGTGAAGAGTTGTTCATTTGGGACATCACTATGGATAACCCGATATTCGCACGTTGCATTTTCAGGCTACCTCCATCTGGTGATGCCGATTTACGAATCACTGATCTTGCATTTTCGGGTAATCGTTTGGCTGCGAGTTATTCTAATTCCACCGTGAACGTATGGCACCTGACCGAAGAAAAAAAGCTTTCGCTTGAGAAGACGTTTTCCTACAGCGGATGCTGTTTATTTACTGTCAATTTCATGAGCGATTGGGTGCTCGCAAGCGCATCTGATGGATGCGTCTTAGCCTGGAAATTGGATGACGGACATTTAATCAAGCACAGAGCTCACCAATCTGGAATTAGAGCCTGTTCAGTTCAAGGCTCTAGCGTGTGGACAGGTGGTGATGACAATGCGATATGCGTGATGACCTTCAAGAATGAGATATTTCAACCTATCGGTTTTATTAAAAACGCACATTCGTCCACGGTGACGGCAATCTTGCCGCTTAATGATGGTAGTGCAATATCCACAAGTTCGGATCAGAAATTGCGCCGGTGGCTACCGGATGGAAGCTTGATTGACAGCGATATTTGCAATGTATGTGATACTGGCCTGCTTGAGCAGGTTTGCAGCAGGTTAGTGGTTGGCGGATGTGGACTATCTTTCTATAGCATAGACTAAATCTTTAAGATAGGGGATATGGGGCTTTGTAGTACGCCGTATATATTACCATTATTGAATCTTATGAAGGAAAATCCGTTATAGTCTAGTGGCTAGGACGTCACGCTCTCACCGTGAAGGCCTGGGTTCAATTCCCAGTAACGGAGTATTATTTTTATCCTTTTTGACTTTTTGCTCATTTTCCTAAAGGAAACATAGGAAAAATCGTTAGGCAGGCTTTCGCATTCAGACTTTGGCTTTTCATCGTGTTGCTTAAGTTAAGCGAGACCTTATATAACCTACTATTTCATTAAAACTCAGAATACTTTCGCGCAATACTAAGCAATTCCCCACGATCAAAACTTAAAAGAAATAAAATTACCTTAATAAACTGATAATAAACCTACAAAATAAATATCAATATTTTTTAACCACTAGCCAACCGAATGACATATCCTGATGTCAGTATTCTGCGTGGCGTTCAAACAGTGTTGACCTCCTTAATGGGCCCCGAACGAAGTGTGCTAAACTTATTTTTGACGTGAATTCCACACTCAGTTTTGTCTTTTCCCTTCCATCTGCCAGCACGCTCATCCTCGCCTTCTTTCACTGGCTGGGTGGAGTGCCAGTCACCAACTGATCTATACCCCTTTTCCAACAGTTTGTTGTATGGAACATTGTGGGCCTTGATATACGATTGCACATCCCCGAATGACCAGTTAGCCAACGGATTGATCTTGACAATCTGGTCTTCAGTAACCTCGACAATGGGCATTTCAGACCTTGCAGCACCTTGGCTTCTTCTACGACCTGTGAAAACAGCCTTCACACCAAGCTCCTTGTAGGCTCGGTCAGATGGCTCGACTTTCACGAGGTAGTCGTAGAGAAAGTCATTTTCTTCCCATAGTTCTTTGCCATGTGCGTTCTCAAAGTCCTCAGTTGTTGAGCAACCTTCGGGACGATAAATATGAAGCTTTAGCTGAGGATACTTTTCTTCCACAGCGCGAACTAAGTCATATGTTTCCTTGAAATGGTATAGCGTGTCCAAGAAAATGAGCTCAACTGATGCTCCAAGCGAAGCCAAGATATCCGTTGTTATCAATCCACTTAATCCAAATGCTGTGGTCTGATAAAGACCCTCAACGTTCTCAACAGCCCATTTGATGATTTCCTGAGGGCTCTTGTCATTAAGCTCCTGATTTATTCTGGCCAGCTGCTGTTCCTTGCTCATAATTGGTGCATCATAGGCCCTCGAAGAATACTCTGACACCGGCACAGAGTTCATTATAACACCAGTAGACATGATCCTAATCAACTTTAGCAACTAATGGGGCCCCCTCTCCATTTGTATAACCTAGCATGAGCACGCAATAGTCACGTGCAATGACACTATCAAAGACCGAGGTACCGGAGAGACAAGATCAGCAGTATGACGGATAATCTGTACATAATGGTCCATAAGATAAAAACTAAATTCGATTTAGGACAGATATACTATTTTATTAGGAGCGCATATGTCCCGCATTGTACCCGCCTGCCGAACCGAAAAACTTTTTGAGACATTATATAACAATAGCCAATTGCTTACGCATGTCCTCGGGTGGTAATATCAACGCAGATATGCCTAATCCATGATAAACTGCATAATAGATTACATAACCATCGGGAGCTTCCGGGAAGTGTATTTCTATCGGCAGGCAGTGAACCTTTCCAGCCTCCCTCCTCCGTAAGAAGGTATAAGCACCTGCATGAAAACCTATTTGCTACTTTTACGAAATATCTCCTCTCTAGCAAGTGGTTGGCCACCATGTTGAGAGCTTTTGATCTATAGTTTTAGAACCACTTACTCTATCCGGCTATCTGCTTCTCTTACATCCCTGAGATGTTTCAATTGCTGTAGCTTCCATGGAGGTGGCCCCACATTTAACATAAGCAGTTAAATTCCTGAAATGAGGAACTTTAATGCCCCCCATAAAATTGCTCTACGTCATATTATGTAATGTTGTTCAATGACGTTGGGAGTAAAAAGTGCTGTATAAGTGGTTAATTTCGTCATTTCACAATATCGACCCTGCCACTAGGCTCATTGATGCCAATGGTTCAAGAAACTCCTGCTGGACTCAATGTGAGTACTGGGGAGGTTAGTGGTACTCAGCTTACCTGTAATTTCCCTGCGCCGCCCGCCACGCCGCATCATAGAAGAGATTCCCCACTTATCTATATGGAGCTGGACCCTCAGTCTAATTATGGATTTGACGAAAACTACAACTTGATGAAGAAGTGCATACGTTGTCAGGAAAAGCCCTGGTGGTCTATTACTGAGTTTACAAAGAGCGACGGAGAACGCGACATGTGCCGGTTTTGCACTTTGGAGTCTGCTCTCATACTCGTCAGGGAAAGCCGGACGCCGAACACGCAATGAAAATTTGTGATACCAAGACGAGCGCTTCCTTTTTACAGATTACCGAAAAGGTTTGATGCTCGACTAGACATGCCCTTTACGACAGGACTTGTACACTGATGATGTATATTCGGTTTGGGGCTCGCCTCAAGACCAAGAATTGGAAATAATGTTATGCCTTTTAAGCTCCATACCGAATAAAACCCATAATGAATTTGAAAGCGTAAACCAACGATGACCCCCTACACGGCTTTTTGTATTATAATCACATAGAGGCCAACCGTGCAAACACCAAAAATAAGCACTTATTTATAAATATACATTCTACATACTAATTGTGTGTTTACTTGTCGTTGCTGGACGTGAACCATTGAGAGCTCCACCATGCAGCGATTGCAGCGCCAATCCCGAAGAGAATTGGCTTGTCCTTAGCAGGGATCTCACTACCAGAGCCCTCGTGAGCGGTACCTTCGCCGACCTCGTTATTCATTCTACTCACCTCCGCGTCTCCAGAGACCACGTGGATACTCTTATCGGCCTCCGAACCGGGTGGCACGGAAACCTCTGGTTCAGCGGGCACTGTAACCTCTCTTGCCTTATATGTTGCATCAGGAGGGACCGGGATTGTGATTTTGTCCAAGTTCGACTCCTCGGGGCCAGGAGGGGCCTTGGGAAACTTGTAGAAGTCTATGTGAGACTTGTCACCCTTGGCTTCCCGGGGCCGTGAGGTGCTGAACTGTTTGAAGGTCGCATCGCTAGCGACTAGTCTATCGACCAGTTCAGACTTGCGTCCAGATTGCCGCAGGCCACGTTTCTTACACTCGCCTTTGAGACTCGCAACTGTTTGCACGGTATACGAACTGGGAGCAGTAGAGAGCAAATGACTCGGCTTAGGTGTCGAGCTCGAGGAATGGAGCTGTCGGATGTTGGGGAGAGAGCGCATACCACGCAAGGTTCTCTGTGCCGAACTCATAACAGATATCGAATTGATTGTGTTTGTTGGGAGCTGGTTATGTTGACATTTACCGATTTAGGGAACCCTAGCCCACAAGACTGCTCCAGAATGAAAACCTATAGGAACTATGACTAGAAATAAAGTGGGAAATACGGACTGGCGTGCATAATGATGTATGAAAATTGAGAATCAATAAATATTAACCCACTTTTCTTTTCAAGCTCTTCAACTCGCGAGGAAAAGGGCTATATTTGGATCGACTCTAGTTATGCTTTGCAGGTAGTGCAAATAATCCCGGATTAAAGATTTGGAGTGAAGAATAGTGTACAGGAATTTTGGGACATTGCTTGGTCGGAATTGTTGTACTCCGCGCAGGACTAAGCTAGGCTATGACTGAAGTGACATATCTACCGATGTCACAGGTTCTAGAGCTCAGTAGAGCATACTCTAGCTTTAAGCAAAAAATACCCATCAATCATCTGGCCTTATGAGAAGCTCTGAAGCCAAATCTCGTTCTGAGATGGGTCAGGTCCCATGATAGGTCCCATGATAGCAACCCACGTGACACGGATGACAAATGGTCATTATATAGCTCCGCATTAGATGTAAGCTCGCCACAACGTGAATAATGGTGAAGGCTGTTGCTGTCGTACGTGGAGATTCTAAAGTTTCAGGAACTGTTAAGTTCGACCAGGCTGCCGCTTCGGACCCCGTGACCGTTTCCTACGATATCAAGGGAAATGACCCCAACTCGCTGCGTGGTTTCCACATCCACCAGTTTGGTGATAACACCAACGGTTGCACCTCAGCAGGTCCCCACTTCAACCCGTTCAAGAAGACCCATGGTGCACCTGAGGCAGAGGAGCGCCACGTCGGTGACCTCGGCAACATCAAGGCCAATGACTCTGGTCTCGCGGAGGGCACTTTGAGTGATAAGCAGCTCACCCTGTTTGGTGAGAACTCCATCGTTGGTCGTACTGTCGTCGTCCACGCTGGCACTGATGACCTTGGTAAATACGAAGGTGAGTCCAAGGTCACCGGTAACGCTGGTGGTCGTAACGCCTGCGGCGTCATTGGCATCTCTGCTTAGATCTGCACAATATAGAATTCCTCTAGACATAAGATAGATAGCAAACGTCAACTATCTTCAGCTTTTAAAGAAAAAAGAATATTATTTGGTGATTTTGCTGGCTTGCTTATTCGCGTTTTTGTTCCGATTAAGTAGTCGTCGCTATCACGAAACTCGACCATATATGATTGACGCAAGTTATGCTGAGATTGGATATATAGGATTGTACCAATAGCTTATACTAGTTATGAGTGATAATTTTAATACTGAAACATGCGCGCAACCTTCTTAGACCAGGAGTATGAAAATCTTGACCGGGCTGTAGCATGTCCTATTACTCATCAAGTAAACAGTTCGATGCACACCGTAGGGCGCCTTAACCAAAGGCCGCCTCGGTTACCTAGAGGGTGGGAAGTGGTCAAAGACCCACCATATGGCTCTAGTGCGTCGCAGTGTACGCCTCCCAGGAAGATAGTTGTCGTTCGCCATCGCTTGCAGGCAAAGCTCCCACCCCCACCCCCACCCGTTGATCTTACCGCGTTATGTTTGGAACCGCCGTCAGACTGTATGAACTGCGTGGTTGTGCCTAAAGTGGGATATACAGACCTCGAGAATGTACCAGATCTTCTCCACAGTGGTGTAAGTTCGGAATCCTCGAGTTCAGTTGTAACCAACGTTGATGACGGACTCAGTGCTTGGGGACTCCCTAAGGTTATCTCCGAGCCTTACGACGTTTTGGAAAATCACTTTGAAGCTGATGATTCCTCATTAACGATGGTGCAAGCAACCCCGGAACAACCGTTAAAGAAATGGCAGTTGCTGTGCATCAAGGTGGTAGTGCTGGTCTACACCGCCATTTTGATAAAGAAGTTTGGCACTAAGGTACCAAAACGCTATTCGCGCCCGTCGCCGAAGCTGGACTTCGGAACGTTCCTCCGCATGGTCTGCTAGAATATGAACAATACGTTATTTTATAAGTTATATATGCAATTTTGAATATTTTAACAAGTTAAGCTAAGCATGATGGTGTCTATGTGCGGGAGCCGTGTATTCAGGTGGTGCTGTCACGCGAGAGATGATGGTTAGAAGAGGTAGATCGGTTGATAGGAATCTTCTCGTTGTCCCATGCTCGGTTACCGTGATCCATTGAGTTGGGGAGTGCGTACGTGTAATCAATTTAGAGGATGGGCTTGTAGGACGCTCAGAACTCCAGTCATCTGACTGACGCAGAGTAACTGCCCCGGCCGCAAACGAGGAAGCAAATAATGTTAATATTCGCGTCACTATTACCATCACTGTCTCTGTAGAAATGGAGATGAATATTGATGCTCTGTTATACTGCCAGAGCTTAGGCCTGAGACGACATAAAGTTAGCTTCATCTATAAACCGATATGTATCATCGACCAATTCAGAGATAGATCGCAGATTCGCGAGAGTATGATACTCAATTAGATGAAGATTTATAGAATGACGAGCATCTTGTTAAAGCATAAAGTGGTGTTAACTCCACTTGGAAGATAGCTATGGTTTGTAGGATCATAATTACTATTATTGCAAGTTATATACTATATTTATAGCTTCCAAGGTTGTGCATACCTTTGAGATATGCCGTTTACTACGATCTTGCATGATGATGATGATGATCATGCCCTCGTCGCTTTTTGGAAGCATTCTTTTTCAGGCGTTTTCGCGCCGCCAGTTCTGGGTTGGTAACAGCTAAAACAGACCGCTTTGTCCGGCGCTCTTGTCTGAGATCGTCAACCAAACGCTTGGCCTGAGTGTAATGATGCAAATATACAGGAGTGCCAAGTCTTTGATCCCATACCTGCAAAGCTTCCACTGCTAGAGAATGAAGTTCCGGCAGAGTATTTTCGGCCTCAAGGCCATCTGCCACAACTAAAAGAGCTCGGATAGCCTCGCCAGCGACCTCTTTAGCAGTCTCATCGGATATGGTGTTAGAGAGTGCAGCAAGTGCTTGGATTGCAGCTGTTTTAGAGCCAGCGAGATCCTTGTCAGTCACATGATGTCTGCACATTCCCGATAATCGCGAAATTACTTGTGATGCAGTCGAAGGCTCGTTACGCACAACGTATACCAAATTCTTTACCAGTTGAATGCCATCTGCTGAAGGCAACAATGGCGCACCAATCATCCGCAGGAACTTTCGTCCGAGCACCGCTAAATCCTCTTTCCACCCATCCTTGAATGCCTGCCCAGCCATTCGTGCGGCTTGTGCACGCACCCATGGATGTGGAAATAATAACGCATGTTGCACATACTCAAGAGGTGGACTCTTCGCAACAGCTTTGAGGGCAAAGTATACGAGCTGCCAGTCGACAAGAGCATCGGATGATTTCATCGCTTTCGTTAGAACGTTACAAGCAGTATTACGGATATCGGAAGCCAGATCTGGCACTACTGTCGATACTAGATCGTAAACTTCTAGAGCACCGCGCACTAGAAGATCGCTCCCTGACAGCCACCTGCGAATGAGTTTGCTCACTTCGACGGCATCCCGCTTGGAGATCTTGCGGACAAGATCCGCTGCCGCATCCCGACAATCGCGTTCCTCGTCATTTACCAGAACATGTACGGCTTCAATAAAATAAGATTTAAGCACAGCATCTAGCCGATCATCTGCTACCTTCTCAAGTAGAGTCGAAACCATTTCGATTGCACTGAGCCTTCCAGCAGGATATTTATAACGAAAGTTAGCCCCGAGCTGTTCATAGCATTTCTGGAGTCTGTGCGATCCATGCGGATACGTTGTTAAGAACTGAAGGAATGCTGCGCGGGCAGACGAACGGATCACACCGGACCCGTTTGTAACCATAGATTGTGCAATCGAGTCCATGACATCGTAGACTTCCGGGATCAAGATTTTTCGGGATAGCACTGCACGTACGTAACCATAAGCACCTGCCTGTTGATTAGGTTCGTCCAGCTCTGGTTGAACCACCTTCAAAACAAAGGCCACAGCCTCCGGTCGTATTTCTAGATCGGGTCTATGGCGAAGTAATGTGGAAAGCAGACGTAGCGCAGCCTGGGAAAGTTCACCAGTTGCACTCTGTTCTAGGACGCCCATAGCCCTTTGAGATGCCGCAGCTGCAAGTTCCGCTGTTTCAGAAAGTTCGTAGCGCAAGCAAGGAGAGGACAGCTTCAGCGCTGCCTCTGCAACTGGCTCAAAAGGAGACTGCACACCTTGAACCAAAATAGGGGAAAGACCTTTGATATTAGCCACGCTTAGATCACCCACTCGTTGGATACATGTCAGAACAAATGCTTGTATAAGGTGCAATTGATATGGAAATTTTCGTTTCTGCACTGGAACTTCTACTAAAAAGTAGCGTTCGTGCTCACGACGCTTTTGATCCAATACTTTTTCTGCATCAGTAGCATTGTTTTCTGTTGATGGCTGCTCTTGCTCACAGCTTTGATGAAGATGCCAAAGCATCACCAGAGCATCCTGAGAATTAGCTTGAACATTGGACTTTAATCCTGATGCAACCCTTACAAGCAGCTCATTGATTTTTCGTTCCGTACGACTTGATAACGGATGTTCGAGTAAAAATCGCTTAATGGGTCCAATGATCAAGTGTACAGATCCAAGAGAGACGTGGCGAGCAAGAATTTCAGCCATTACTGGACCCGGTCTTTGCTTTACTTCCTTGGCTTGAGAATGATATCCAGAAGCATCTTTTTCCTCACCTGTATCTCCAACAACATCATCAAGTATTATAGTTGTAACCAAAGAGGCTACCGAGTCAAGGTCTGTTGGGCCCAGTACAACCTCCTTAAGGAGAACCGATACCGTGTAGCTAAGTACATGACGCTGAGAGCCACTAAAAAGTGCTGAGCGAAGCTCCAAGAGAACAAATGGTAGGAACTTTGCACCTGCCGCTTTAGATATACGAACAAGCGTCATCCGAGCTTGTTCTCTCAGCTCCGGTGTGCGCGATCGGAGCATTTGGCATAGCTCAGTAAGTCGCGATGGTAGCTCGCGTTCAATAGTGGCAGAATCGAGAGCAAGAATGGCATGTGCAATCGGAAGGGCCACAGGAATACGTTCGGGTAAGTTTTGGTTCTCGTTAGATCTTATAAGAAGGAGTTTGTGCAGTGGCTTTACAACATCCTCAATCACCCAAGATCCTCTTCCCTCGAACGATACTGCAGACATTATCCGTACTGGTTTACGCAAAGTCTGAGGGGATTTCACGATTTGCTGGACGTATCGCTTCACCACAGCCCTAAATTGGTTTTCAGTGAGCACCGCAGTTAACGCATGAACCGCCTGAAGAGCATCATCGGCTAGATTGTTCAATTCACCATCTTTATTACCTGTCAGCTTAACGAAAGGCTCAACAATTGGGAGTAAGAAGTGAGCCGAAGCTTCAGCGACTTCAGATGCGATTTCAGCTAATCTTCGAACGGCACGACGTCTACGATGAATTTGGATGTGATTGATATTTATGAAGAAGTTTGCCTCTTCGTCTCCCTTCATGAGGAGAGGTTCAAGAGACTTTAGACGTCCTGCTTCCGCAAACGTTCCTAGCAGTTCAATCCAAGATGGTCTAAACAGATCTTCGTCACGCAAACCAAGTCGAACCGCTGGTAAGACTATATCATCATCAAGACCACGTTTAACGTACCGCTGCAAAGTATACAGTGCATGCTGACGGATAGCCATTTCTTCAGGGTCACGCATACTAAATAATAAGCAATTAAGTATAGGCTTCCATTCCTGTTTGGACCATTCTCCATCAGTTACTTCCTGGAAAGCCTTTAATCGCTTGTCAAAATCCGGGGCTCCAAGTCTATTGTTGTCAAAAGCGGTTAAGTCTGAGAGCACTGGTCCTACGTTTCCACCGATTGTTAGGAAACATTCACTTAACGCAACTCGTGCACGAGGGTCAGAAATTCGCCACAATGGACTCAGTATATCAAAAGCATCTTTCTTCTGGGAATCTGTTGCTCCAGGAAGCACCTTGGCCAGCGACTGAAGCAGAGGTACTCGGCCCAAACGAGTGTGCTGCAAACCCGCCAGAAGCGCATTAGTGAGTTCCTCCGATTCCTTAGGAGCTTCTAATTTCAAAAGCCAATCCAATGCCGGAGAGAAACTCGACTTTAAAAGAGGTGGAACGGCCGACAAAACTTGAGAGTATGCTTGAGGTAGTGGACCCAAAACTTTAAGAGCTTCGACAATCACAGCAGGCTTACTTTCCACCACAAGACAATCAGAAAAAGCATCAACAATTTCCTGGTCTATTAAAGAGGGAGCAGCCGAGCTCACGGACTCCATCAGAAACATAATGTGCGAAGGTTGTTCACGGTTTTTAGGCCCAAAGTTAGGCAGTTGTGTGGCAATCAAAGATTCCCGAATTTGATCCCAGTAGAGCAACGTCTTCTTAGGTGCGTAGTTAATTAGCGTTGAAAGTGCTTTTGCAGTCGTTTGTCTCAAGGCCTTACTTGTATCATTAGGGTTCAGTCGGAGTAGAGCAGGCACCACCTCATTCACAAGTGATGCAGAAAAAGAACCTAGTTCAGATGCAAGGTCAGATACTAATGTCGCAAATCCAAGTTGTTTTCGCGCATCCGGCTGATCAGGTACTGAAATTTGGCCGAACATTCTGATAGCCTCCGAACCTAGGCTTATGAGTGAGCTTAAAGCAGTACGACCTTTTTGTGCTATTTGAGATTTTCCAAATAATATACGCACAATATAAGGCAACACAAGTTGCCACTGATCTTCATGAAGCCAATCACTTATTGTTGCAAGTTCATCAGTTGAGCCCTCAATGAGAGACTCAAGATGTTTCTTGAAATTTTTAAGGCGCTTGTTCGAGCTCAATATGCAATCTAAAGCCAATTTTTGCAAAGGTACGTGCTTACTTCCCAAGAACCACAAATAGCGGGTCACGACATCTGATGAGTGTTGCTTGAATTCACGGAACAAAGCTAGTAAGGCCAGAGTATCCGTAAAAGAATTTTCGCTGAGTATTAGTGGTTCCAGAACGCTGATTTTCCTCTCGGCTACAGATGGAGCCTGGCATAGAGCACGAAGTCCTATTGACCTCATGTCTTCTCGTGAATCAATGTGGACAGCGGCATTTGCTTCAATACGCAACGAGTTAATAGAATCGTCTGTCCAGACATTTTTCGTCACATCACACACCCTATTTAGCTGGGGACAGTTGTATTCAGGAAACTCAGAAGAATTCTCTGGCAAAGTGTCAAAGATCAAATTGTTATCGACTTCATCCTTAGAGAAGATACACTTTAAGGACATTTCCAAGAAAAGATCGGGTTTATACCGAGCCACTGTCTTCAAAGCTTCCATCGCCGAGTCACCTACTGGCTTAAACCGTGAGCCAGAGAGGCCAAAAAGAAAACGAGACAACACGTATTCAGCAGTAGCATCAGATTGAGGCCACTCGTCCACAAGTCTATTGATCCGCTGTACCAGACTACGCGAATTTTCAATGGTATGCTCCAGACTATCTATACCTTGGGCACGCTCAGCATAAGAGTTCTCAACTAGACGTAGGGCAGCCCGCCGCAATCGCTGATCAAAACTACTGAGGCATAACGACAACCATTCAAGAGAAGGTTGTCCAGGCTCTAGAGAGTCGAGAAGAGACAATGTTGGTGGCAAGTGGCTAACTTGAGCAAATCTAAGGTGACCAACTTTACCTGCGAGATCAGATGCCAATAATGCTGGTGTACGATAAATAAACTGATCTATTTCGGCTCCACCCCAAGCACAGTGATGCCACCACTGGTCAAACAAGTCCTCAGCTTTCCAAGTGACACCATGCACTTTACGACTTGTACGAATAAGTAGTAGAGCGCTTCGGGGTGACATGTCAAGTTTCGCCAGAGGTAACAGTGTGTCAAAGTTAGAAACATTAAGATTTGCGACAATTTCTAAAATCGCTGGAACTTCAGATGGAGGTATTGAGGGGAAATTTTTTACTGCTGTAACCACATCAGCACGCGCAAGTAATGCACCATATGTTGCAACTAATAAAGGTGAGACTTTTTCAGGGGTAAATTTCGCCGCGTAGTCAAAAAGTTGAGTCCATTCAGTGACACGATCGCCTTTTCGCAGTCCAGCTGCTACAAGCACACCTTCGAGTCCTATATTTGATTCACATAAAACATTTAATATTTGTTGAGCCTGATCACCACGACGGACATGATGCAAAATCTCTACCAAAACACGTATGCTAAGTTCAATGGGTGCCAATCTGAATATTTCATTCAATATTTTGGGCGCCTTCGAATGTAGTGTCTGCCCAGGACCCTTAAGGGTGTCGGCAAGTAAGAGAGCAGCTGATGGCACGTAACCATTATCTTTGGCGTCGTTAGCAATATAGCTAATAATTTCTGTAAGAGGTAGGTCTCGAGATCGACGAATTAAAAACGCCAGACTCTCAGCTGCGAACCGCATCACGAATCCACGTTGCTTCTTGGCGCGCCCAAATAATGGGGCTATCAGTGAATATGTCGGTACAAGGTTTGTGGTGATCAGTCTGGATAGGTATTTCAACAGATGTGCGAGACAATTAAAGATTTGCTCTACGAGTTGTAATCTTTCATCACCTTTAGAAGCTTCTTCGATAACCTCTACTAGCACTCTCAAAGTTTCAGCATAGTAAGGCTCGAAATCTTCTCCCAAATCGCGAGCAAAACAAACCAAAAGATCTAGCAGTGCGTCACCACTATAAATTTCTGATGGTAACTTCTGTATATGATCCAATAATTCACGGCACAAGAATTGCCGATTATGAAGCACCATTGGCAGTGATTGGGCCTCATTTGAAACCTTCCCGAGAAAATCGGTGAAATTAGTGGACATGTTGAGTTCCAACCACTTATGCAAAGAACCCACAAAAAGAGAGTTAGCTTCTGGCAAGACATCTCGAGCTATACCACGTTTGCTTCGATGGATAGGATCGATCTTGATGAGACTAATTCTCTCTGAGAAAGGCAAGAATGCATGTTTTCGACGCTCACCTGTCTTTCGCATATCTTTCCTCCAACGTTAAAGAAAAAATTTTAGTCATCACAGCGGGACCACTTGTAACTTTTATTGTCCATGGCACCGTCCTCAAAATCTCACAAGCGCTCAGCACCAGATAATGATGAAATAGACATGGAAGATGTCGATGTCGTAAATGTGGACTTTGACTTTTTTGACTTTGTTGACGATGATTTCCTCTCAATAAAAAATCTTCTCCGTCAACTAATATCTCTTGACTCAACTAAGTTCAACCTGAGCGACTTAACGCAAATTGTGCTCGATTCAAAAAGCGGATCAGCTATCAAAGCCGATGATGAGGAGTACAATGACGTGTTGGCAATGCTTGCCCTTGTGAAATACGACCCGACAAAACCAGTCCTAAAGGAACTTGGAGACTATTGGATTGAACGGAGTGCCGAAAATATTGATGTACAGAAGTCCTTACGGAAAGCCTTTAAGGGTAATTCAGCAATTCTACTAAGTGAGCGCATGCTCAATATGCCGCTTGAAATAGTGTATCCTCTTTACAAACTATTGTACGACGAATTGGCGCAAAGCCAGCACACTTACGACTATATTGTCATCCCATCGCGCTTGTATAGTGAAAAAGAGCCAAAGGCCCACGCCAGAGAACATCGTGCGGCAAAAAAAGGTACTGGAACTCGTCAAGAGGAGCTGCTGCCTTTCCATCCAGAGGATAATATAATTGGGGACATCGCAAGCGCAAAAGGAAGCTTTACATTCGTTACTCCGATTGAGGAAACAGATTCTCGAAGGGCATTTCAAGACTATGGTATTTACCCTTACGGTTCCATTACGGTCCTACCTTTTTCCAAACTGTCAAAGCTGACCGAAGCTCTAGAAAAGTTGCCAGAAATCGCACTATAGGAGACTTAGAGCCATTATTATTTAATATTGTATTTACATTGTTGTCGACCGGTCAAACCTTAGCACAGTAAGTATCTCCCAGCCGGCTCTTCGAGTCCCTAGATCAGTGACACTCCAACCCGCGGCAGTCATTCTCGCCATGACATCTTTAGGCCGATTACTGGCACAAAAAAGTATATATGCGCTCCCACCTGGGGCTAACCAGTATTTCAAGCCTTCGAGAACAAGCGATGTTATTTCCATGCCATCATCCCCACCATCCAATGCAAGATCCAGCCACCTATTATCGACATCACTGCTGGGTCTAGAAGGTACTTCCATGGTTGGAACATACGGTGGATTGAAAATGAGAATATCCACGGAGTTCGGCCGCAGGCAGGTCATCAATGAAGCCCTGATAGGTTCTATGGCAGAGCAGGTTTTAGAAGTCGTCTCACAAGCTGCTAGGTTTATATCCGTGGCAAAAAACAAGGCTTTTGGTAGCATTGAATGCGCAAATGCTGATAACACACCTGAACCACTACCGATTTCTACCACAACAGGCGATACGAAACTCTGTAAATGAGTCTCATCCACCTCAAGACAGTCTATGAGGAAAAATGAATCCTCACACGGCTCATACACCTGTGGATGCAGAGCGTAGTGCGGGGTTGGCTTCATTTCATTGCAGGTGCTGAGTCACGTGCAATAGTATTTTTTTTCCTATACCAGGAAAAGAGATTATTTATATGACCTTGGTCTCTTGGAATTAAAAATTAAGGAATTAACACATATAGGCAAGAATAATAAAATGCTTTATATAATGCCAGCCCATCTCATGTTTTCATAGAGAATCATGTCAGTAACTGCTGAAACAACAAATTTCATACTAGTTGTGTCCGTAGCCATAGTGCGATGAATGTATAGGTTTCGCCCATTACTCTTAAATCTTGAGCGAAATAGGCTTTCCAAGTACTTTAGTACCTCCTGAGGGTTTCTATCATCACCTTTGTATCCGCGCACATATTTGCTGAATGGAGCTATCTGAAGTTTCTTCTCAAGAATATCCACCTTGTTAAAAAATAGAGTGACAGACTTACCTCGAAACCACCGGGAATTGACTGTCTGCTCAAATACCACCAGGGCTTCCTGCAAGCGGTTCACTTTCCTATCCTCGAGTAAGGCTTGGTCATATTCAGATGCAGCTACGACAAAAAGTATGCAAGTTACATCATCGAAGCCATGAAGCCAATTTCTGCGCTCAACACGCTGCCCGCCTACATCCATTACAACTAAGGGCGTACCTTTAATGTCAAATGATGTAGTTACAATTCCAGCGGTCTTGATACGTGCTCGCATTATGTCGTCATCGCTCACTATGTATTCAGGATCCATCAATTCCCGAACCTTGTCTAAGAAATAAGCCGCGTTCGTCTCAAGGCCCAATCGGTTTGCAGCAACTCGCTGTTTTATCTCTATCGGGCAGGCCTTCCATAGTGAATGCACCGCTCGGCCAATTGAGTACCGGTTCAATTCAATATCCTCTGGTGGTTTACACTGAGGTAGCTGGTTTTCTAAGTCATCATCATCACCTTCTTCGAAAGTATTCGTATGAGTTCGGAGAAACATTCGTACATCTTCCTGTCCTTCGCTGGCCAGAAGGGCCTCTCGAGTGAGATTCAATGATAGAAGCAATTGCTTGCATGTTCTCAAGTGCAAATTAGCCTCGTCCCATCCATAATACGGGTTTGACTCTCCATAGAAAGAAACCAGCCTAATTAGCAGACGCATTGCTCGTAAAGTTTCAAACCATACCAATTTGGCACATTGAAATCTCTCAAAATCACTGAAACTAGAGCCATAGCTTACACGCATCTGTTTAAGAACGGTCGATTTACCGCTCTCCCCGGTGCCTAAAAAAAGGGCAGTGTGAACTGGTTGGGATTGTGCTTTCTGTAGTTGCCTCTGGGCCTCATAATTCAATTTTGAAAGTATGCGCTTTCTTTTTGCAGCATCTCGCTGCCAATCATTCCCACCGTCCTTTTCCAAAGAAGGCCATACGTCTGCTTCAACACTGATTTCACGCAAAGACTTGCTGGTAGCGCAGCCCATAGTATGTATGTGCCTACGATAGTGCGTAAGCACATCTGCAGCAGACAACTGCGACGATGAATGATCCGCAACTAGACTTAGAGATAGTCTTTAGAAGCAATATACGGTATATAATCACAAACGTACAATAGAAGTAAATTCCACCACTATTTATGCCAAAATTCCTTTCCAATCCTTCAAAACTGCAACGAACCATTTCGTCTATTCATAACCTAACCCTGTTACATATCTAACGGAGGGTGGTTCCAATCGAACAGCTATTTCTCTTCTCGCAATAATATGAAGTGGCACAGGAATGAGGCCGGGAAAAGACGTATTCTGGTCGACGACAAATAAGGATACACAGGCAAACTACGAAGTATAGACATCTCCTTGGTAACCACCATCGATCGTTAAATGAAAATATCTCAAAAATAACATTATAGTTAGTTGACTTAAAATTGCATAAAAAATATCTCTTCGATCTACTTGAACACCTTAGCGATTCCCTTGGTAACCTTCTTCCATCCAGACACACCTTCTTTAGAATCAAGCGCCTTCAAAGCTTTTGTAGGGTCTTGTCCCAATTGCTTGAGCAGATCGGAAGGCCTATTCTTCAACTCGTTAATCACTGTCTTGGGATCACTTTTGAGTTCTTTAGCAAGCTGATTGACATCCTTGCCAGTAAGTTTCTTTGCGAAAGCATCCATGTCAGCTTTACCTGTGCTTCCGCCTTCCTGTGGCGTTCCAGGGGCATCTTTAAAGCCGTCCTCAGTTCCTGGGGTGCGCTTTGAACTGGCTCCCGCCGCGCCTGTAGACGAAACAGGCTCACTAGCACCTGGAGCTGCACCGTAATTTGCGCGACTAGTATCTCCTTTTCCAATGGCATCGCTTGCTTGGCTCTTGCCAGATGGAATCTTGTCGCTTTCATACTTGTTCGTGCTTGTTCCAGCAGCCCCTGTGGTAGAGAATGGCTCCTTCGAACCTGATACAGCACGACTATCACCTCCTTGGTGGATAGTATCGTTAGCATAGCTCTTACCGGAAGCAATCTTATCACCTTCAAACGGGTTATTGCTCTTTCCGGCAGCCCCTGTGGTAGAGAATGGCTCATTAGAGCCTGATACGGCACGACTGCCATCGCCTCGCTGTTGAATAGTGTCGCTTGCATAGCTCTTACCGGAAGCAACCCTATCACCTCCGAATGGGTTATTACTCGCAGCGGTAGCACCCGTGGTAGCAAGTGGATCATTAGAGCCTGATACGGCACGACTACCATCACCTCCTTGGCCAATGGTATCACTTGCATAGCTCTTACCAGATGCAATCTTGTCACTCACATACTGGGGAGGGTAGTCCTCAGTTTCATTGCGATGAACAACGCCATAGGGCTCCTTTTCAATGCCAGATTTCGAGGCCTTGTTACCATACGCCGATGTCGAGGAGCCATGGAGCTCCTTAGAAGACACAGGGTTGGCAGCTTGATCATCTTTGGCATTCTGGGTGATGTAGCTCGTGTCATAAGTTGAATCGCTCTTCGGTAGAGTATTTTTAATGTCTTCCTGTTTGCTAGGTTCGTAGAAGTCTGAACCAACGAAGTCACGAGGGTCTGTGGCATAAAATAGCTTACCACCACCTTGGGCACTGGGCGTGTCACCTCCCTTTATACCTGATTCCCCAGTATACGCATTCGGGGCAACGTTACCCACAGATGTATCACCTACCAGAGCAGAGCCACCTGCAGTTGCACCACCGGCGGCAATACCACCGGCGGCCGCACCACCTAGAGCAGTTGGCACCTTATCCGTCTCATTTCGGGAATAGCTTGTAGCATCTTGTGCTAGCTTGTCTTGCTTAAGTCCACTTTCAGTGCCGTCGCTAGGGGTAGCAAACTCAGAAACATTCTTCAGAGATGGAGATTTAACTACTCCAGGTGGAGAAGAGGGAAATGCACCAGTTGTAGCAACTGTATGTGCTTCTGAGTCTTCGGGCTCAAAATATTCGTCTTCTTGCTCTGTTTCGGCTGAAATGCCTTTATTCAGCCCCTGAGCTGAGTCTTCAGTCTCGGCCTTTGACTTCGGCAAGCTAGTTTCAGGTAAGTTTGCCTTAGAGATGCTTGACTCGGGTACATGAGGCACAGACTTATTTGTTTCGTTCAACGCCAAGCCAGACGCACCCGGAGCAAACAATTCATCTGGATTAGCAGAGGGATCAGTACCATATCCTTTCGAAAACTCATATTCATCAGAACCACCTGCAGGTTGTGCTCCTAGGCCCGTAGCGGGCTCATATACCTTATCTGCTCCTGCGAAGCCACCACCACCATATGATCCGTATGATCCAGCTTTGATTTCTCTTTCAGAAGGAACTTCAGGTTCGAATTCTGTATGTGGAGTCGAGAATTCGGCGCCATTATCATAAGGGCTTTGAACTGGAACCGCACCGAAATTTTCCTTTGAGCTATCTACCCGACTCGCCCGCTTGTCAGGAGAAATGTGGTAGTGCGGCACTTTACTCTCAGGCAACCCTGTACCAGCAGACTCCTCTGAACCATAGGTTCCAGCTGGTTTCCGAGAGTTATAGAAGTTGGGCGTGTTGTCAACTTCAGGCTTATAGGCTGCAGTTTCTGTCTGTGGCTCATATGATGCGCCAACCGCATTTCCACGGCTCTGGCTGGGTTGACTTTCAGAATATATCGAGGAATCGCGAGTATAAGATGGAACTTCAGAAGCAACAGGAACCACTCCAGGCACCGCACTCTCATAAAACCCATGAGAACCTTCAGCTTCGCGAGAATGATATTTGGGGGAGGCCGGGTCAAGAGTCGACGGATATGGATCCAACTCACCGCTATTTTGAGTGAGCCCAGCAGCCGCATCATGTTTCAAGCCGGAGACCTGAGAAGGCAACTCAGATTTACCTTGAGCATAATCAGCAGCAGAGAAGTCACTCGTTTTAGGAATGTCTATACCCAAGTCACCTTTCTCTAAGGGTGCAGGGCCGCCAAGCTCCTTGCTAACAGGTTCGGCATACTTATCTGCCACGCTCGATTTCTTATCGGTCCCAGCAGCATACGCTGTCGCGATTCCAGCACCAGCACCAGCACCAATACCAATACCACTAGCTGAAAGACCTGTTCCAGTGCCACTACCAGTACTGGTCGCATCTTCAAGACCCTTACCTACGTTAGTGCCAGTTCCTGTTCCAGTGCCAGTAGCAGCTTCAGTGTTTATTCCGCCCAACGAATCAGCTGCTACGCCAGGCTGACTGAACCCAGCGTTAGCTGAATGATTCACATTACCCACATCTGCAGCTAGGTTGGTCCTAGGTATATCGCGACTCAAAGAGTTGGGCGAGAAGTCATCGTCTTCTTCGGCAGTGTGAGCCGATAGGGCGCTTATACCACTAAGATCACGACGGTGACCGGATCCGGCTGCTCCAGCTGCCCCGGCTCCGGCTGCTCCGGCACCAATTGCTGCCCCCGTCGCTAGTCCTGTTCCGGCTTCGGGTTCTGCTCCGGATCCTGCTCCTGTAGCTGCTGGTGACTCAACAGCAGCCGACTTGGCATTCGCAGATCCAACTGCAGGTGACGCAACGGCAGATCTCTCTGTATCGGGGCTCTCTTGCGCAGATGAGGCATAGCTATAGTCGCCAGGGATAGTATTGACGCCGCTCAACTTAGAGATCGCACCATACCAGGCGGCAAGTTCTTCATACGAGGTTGCTTTAAAGGTGTATTTGTGACGACTGGCGATGACTTTCCCTGCATCCTTTGAAATTATCTTGAAGCTCAGATCACCAGATCCCCTTGCAGGCAATCCTGACACCTCAGATTCAGGAATATACAAGCTTAAGACAGGATGAGGATCCTGTGATGGATCTGGCGAATCGTACTGGTGAAGGAAGCCTGCGCGGGTAAGCACATAATGACCCGGCTTCGATGACTTCAAGTAGGTACCCTTACGATAAAGTGAGCCTTCGATAAGAGGTTGAGTCGAGGGATCATTATAGTTCTGGTAAGTAACTTTGTCCGCCTCACGCTGGTACCCAGTTTCGGGTGTTAAAAAGCCCTTGTTAGATTGAACAAACTTTTGCCATTCTTCAGAAGGTGTCACCTTGGCGAATGCATGATTAATTGTGGCAGCTGAACCATGCGCAGACTCGTAATACCGGCCTTGAAGCTGGGCCAAGGAACCGATGCTTTGCTGAAGGACTTCAATTATGTGTTGCTCCAATGTAGCAAAGGTGTGCTGAATAGCTAAAGAGTTCTCTGACTCCGTGTTTTCACGAGCAAGTTGTTCTTGAACTGACGATAGCACGCGGCGATTCCACAGATAGGGATCGTACTTGATATCAGCCTTTCCGGGCTGAGGAGCACCTTGGGTAGCCACAGTGCGACCCAGGTATTCGATGTTCTTCTGGGTGTTCTCCCTAAGCTTCTCAATGTCTTTGGTTGCTTTGATATGTTGGGTCCGTACATGCTTATACTGGCGATCCAAATCTGCACCAAGAGACTCCAGGTTCGGGATGATACTTTGCTTGACTACCTGGGCAAATCTCTCGCTTTCCCCTATCTGCGTTTCGGTTTCCGAGGAAAGAGTTGCGAATATTTGAGCGATATCGCCGGACTCGGCGATCCGGGAGGAGACACCCTGTCCACCTTGCACAGACAATCCGTCGAACTCAGGCGGCTCTGCGACGGCCCGACGCTGTTTCTCAAGGCCATTGGTGACACTCTGCTGTGTCGAGAATACGCTTGAGGCGTACGACCCCACAACGCTGACAGCCTTCCTCCACGCTTCAAGCCTCTGGATCAGGAGATCCGACGAACCTACTGGCTCATCTAGCACATCGCTCACTTGATCTGTAAATGGAGATGGCATAGTGAGGACTTAGAAATACAAAGTATTAATTCCTATTATATATGCCTGTGGAGTGCGTGGATCCTGGGGTTAGGGCGGTAGAATTCACGTTGGGAAGCAGGCCAATAAACGTCTCCTCAGGCTTGGGCCACTATTGCTCAAAACAATCACATTGATGCCAGAAATCAACTCTGACTACGCTGAAAGTTCTGGGGATCTAATTGTTGCATATAATATATATTTTTACGCCTACCCAAGCACACAGCAAGCAAGCGCGATGCTGAATAATCAGGCGTCATACTTGCTTGCTGAAATTGCGACAATTCTGGAAGTGTCAAATCCTCTTCAGCTAGGTTATGCTTTGTAAATCGATTGCGGCATAGATATATGTGTGGGCTCGTGCTCCCTGACCCAAATGCAGCTAAAAATAGAATAACGAAGATATAAAGATAAGTCTAGTCATGCGAGCAAAAAAACTCAGGCGTCCAGATTTCTTCAAGTCGCGAAATAAGTTAAATTAAGCCATAGTGGCATGTTTGCGTGTAAGGTATTAAAATTTTAATAACGTAAACTTGTAAGACGCGTAGTGTAATCAACGTAACGTAGACTGAAAAATCAGGGAAACTTATCACTAGGATGTCGACAAAAAAAACAATATCGTTTCATACTGGCTTAATCTAATGCACGAGTCACATCACTCCACCCTGTGAGCATGTACTATATTTATTGCACTGCCCCCTATTGTGATGTTTTTAGAGCAAGTTTACATAAAACCCCTTTTTATTAGTCAAAATCGGCGTCTTCCACAAATCCTGACTCACCGAACGTGGCAGGTAGAAACTACACTCTCCTTTTATAATGGTCGCTGGCGAGAGCATCCGTAAGAAGCTCGTTATAGTTGGAGACGGTGCATGCGGTAAGACTTGTCTGCTGATTGTTTTCTCCAAAGGCACCTTCCCTGAGGTCTATGTTCCTACGGTATTTGACAACTATGTCTCTGATGTGATCGTTGATGGGCGACGTGTGGCGTTGGCTCTTTGGGATACTGCTGGGCAGGAGGATTACGACCGTCTGCGTCCGCTCTCATATCCTGACACCAACGTACTCCTCGTGTGTTTCTCTATTGACAGTCCTGACTCACTTGATAATGTAAAAGAAAAATGGTATTCCGAAGTTTTGCATTACTGCCGCGGCGTTCCTATCATTCTCGTAGGGTGCAAGCTCGATCTCCGTGACGACCCACGCACAATCGAGATGTTGCACCGCACCTCCCAGTCACCTGTATCATCGGCTGAGGGCCAGGAGGTCGCTGATAAAATCAGTGCCCGCGGTTACTATGAGTGCTCTGCGCGAACTGGTCAGGGTGTAAATGAGGTTTTTGAGGCCGCGACTCGTGCTGCCTGCGAGCCACGATCCAAGCAGGCCAAGCCGTCCAAAAAAAAGAAGAAGGACAAGTCGAAGTCAAAGAAGTGTGCAATCCTATAGGTATATTTTTAATTCGTAACGCTCTTAGACTATTCAGCGAGCCCATGGGGCTTGCATGCTGGTACAGAGAAAGTTTATCACTGCACCGAATGAAGTGGTCGACTCGGTTCGGGTCGGGTACGAACAACATATTTGTTTACAGCATTCATTAATAGTACTAGTTAACGGTATAGGAAAGCCCTGTATAATTTCTATAACTTAAAGATCAGTTACTTTTCATATCTATTCTCAAGCGGCTATTTGAGTGTATATATCGTCTAAAATTTTGATCCAGCGGACATGGCTCTGCTGCGAGTGGAGTACTGTTCATCGGCATGGGTACGTACGTAGCCATATTTCTTGACGAACTCATCAGCCTCGGCAGGTCCACGCGAGCCATATGGATACGAGCTCACAGGCACCTCACCGGCATCAATTTTATGCAACAGAGGTGTGAAGATCTTCCATGCCAGATCCAGTTCGTCATCCCGTACGAAATTCGAGTGATCGTCCTTCAAACAGTCAAGAATGAGGGCCTCATATGCCTGAGGGATTTTAATATTACCGAAATGCTGATGATAAGTAAGGTCAAGGTCCGAAATGACAGGCTTCGTCTCCAAACCAGGATACTTCTGGTTGAGCTTAACATATACCGCCTCAGAGGGCTGTACACGGACCACTAGCTCATTTCGCCCAATGTTGGTGAACAACCCTGGGGCGACTGCCTTGAACTGTATGCGAATCTCAACCTTCTGCTCATCAAGGGCCTTACCCGCCTTCAGAATGAAGGGCACACCGTCCCATCTGTCATTGCGGATATACAATGTCATTGCAGCATAAGTGGGGGTCTTCGAGTCCTTGTTCTGGATACTGTCATCCTCCAGATAGCCAGGTTTTCCGTTGGCGGCAGAATATTGGCCCAAAAGGGCGTTATCGATCTTGACAGGGTCGATACACTTAAGAACCTTCACCTTCTCGTCACGAATATCCTCAGGGGCAAGCGAAACCGGACGCTCCATAGCGGTTATCGACAGAACCTGCATCAAATGGTTTTGCATCACATCACGAATAATTCCGATGTTGTCGAAGTATCCGCCACGTCCCTCGGTACCAAATGGCTCCTTAAAGGTTATTTGAACGCTCGAGATACTCAAGGCATTCCAGGACCTCAGGAAAAACAAGTTTGCGAAACGAAGGATCAGAAGATTTTTGACCATCTCCTTACCGAGGTAATGATCTATACGGTAAATTTCTGACTCGTTGAATAGTGGAGCAAGCTTATTTTGTAGCTCCCGACTGGACTGAAGGTCATGGCCAAACGGCTTTTCGATGATAACTCGGAATCGTCCCTCCTCAGGCGTCAGATAGCAATGCTTTTTGATCTTAGCACCAACGGGGGCGAACTCCGAGGGGGGCAGTGCCAAGTAGAACAGACGACTGGGAATTCCCTGGCTCGAATCTTCCTTCTCAATGCCTCTCAGAACTGTGTCCAAGTGCTGGAAGTCCTTGTCTGCATCGTACTGGCCACGCACGTACTGAGATCTTGCGATGAACTCATCGAGCTTGGCCTTCGAAGCATTCTTGGGAAGATATGAGGTCAATTTCGAAATAAACTTCTCTGACGATAAGTCTGAGCGAGCATAGCCCACGATTCGGACACTTGAAGGCAACAGATTCTCAGCAAACAAGCCGAATAGGGCTGGGAAAGTCTTCTTGGACGCAAGATCTCCGCTTGCTCCAAAAATTATTACAGTAACGTTCTCCTTCTCACCGCTGGGCATAATAGTAGTCGTTGGGAGGTGTCTCTAAAGCTTATATAGCTAGATTCAAGCGATATTATCTAATCGTGTTGCTGGTCTAGCCCACTTCCCACGTTGACTATGCCCACCAGGTGAAAGAGGCCGGTCTTTGACCTCAAAATGAAAACCAAAGGCCTAAATTTAGTAAAGAACTTTCTCAGGATGGCCGTATACTTGTTATTCAGTCATTGATCAGCGCCACGATTCTCCCTCTTGACATCATTATTAGTAGTCATATGGATAAATGAGGCTCCTCGTATATGCAGCACGTGTTTTAACAGAATGTTTGTGAAATAGTTCTCATAGTTTGTTTTTTATATCTAACTTGACAAACTAAAATATTCCGACGCCCACCTATCATCGCGACAGTCTTATAGCCGAGCCCTATCCACGAAATTGCCAATTCAATTCAACATATTTTTTGTTTGTCATGCTTCTCGTAAGTCAGAATCATCGGCTATCTAACCTATGACGAATGATGCAGCTATGGGCACCCTTAAAGAATACAGAGTCTTTATGTTCTTATTTTCCATATCGGTTTAGAAGGAAGCCAAAATGCCGATGATCCAACAAAGCCATCAATGGCAATCGTTAATTTTTTTTCAAGAAGGGTAAATGTGGCCTTCCTAACCCAACTCGCGCGAAGTTCCACAGAGCGGAAACCGTTTCTGGTAATGACATCCTACCCATTAATTGGATACGTTTTGACGCCAGTCGTCAATGTAGATGGATCAGCAACCGTTGTTCCTTCCAATGGGTCTAATGCGCCGCCAATAATTGTACCTGCGTCGGCGGCCGCAGGCATTGCGCCAAATTTGCTAGCCCAAGAAAGTCATAAGGATTCCGAGGATGCCAAAGATTCTCCGGTACCTCAACCCGTACAACCTTTAACCAGTGGGCTGGATCTGTCCTCGCCTGCCATCTCAATTGATTCGGTACCACCCACGCCCATGACGCCTATGACCCCTATGACCCCGAGCATTCCTCCAGTAAAACGGTGCACTTCCTCGGCCAAGGGCAAAGTTAAGAAGGTTGTGGGCCTCAGTAAAAATGATGGCTATAAGATTGATCTCGAAGGCAATCCCAAGAAATGGAAGAACGTCACAGGACTTGTTCAAAAGCACCAAGGATTTAGCCCTAAAGAAGCAAAGCTCTCCCCTGACTTTGCCAAAGGCCAGGAGGACGCGGGATCTTTTTTATTCCTTAACCTCCGCCAGCCCTATGCATGGAAGCGACGTAGCAAGTAGCTATGCAACTCAATCAAAAATTATCTATATATACATATATATCCATACATATCATAACTAGACACAATCTATCATATCATGCATCTGAAACTTTTCTATTCTTGTCTTTGTGTTTGCACGAAGCGCCAATGCAGTGCCTATCTACCACTGTGTCCCAACTGCGAGAGCCGTTGGAATGGATGGATCCGGCTTCACGGCTTCGTAAGTGGCCTCCAGCAATTCAGATGAGGCATATATGTGCATCTCCTGGAAATAGCGCGCGACCACATCCGATGAAACGTCGCTATTCAGTATGGTGGAATAAGCCCGGTCGACCTCCGCAGTCCATGCCCGCGCCGAAACATGCTCAGGCGGGGCAATCTGACCACCTCCATTAACGCAACCCCCAGGGCATGCCATGAGCTCGACATAGTCCCATTGTGTTGGATCAGACCTGCCAGGACGCTGTCTTACCACTTTTGACCTGCCTCGAGGGGATGGCTTCAGCTTGCGTACCAAATTCTGGATGTTTCTGAACCCATAAACCTGAGCACCCCGCCAGATTGGGCGTCCCTCCAGCGTGACAGTATATTCCACAAGGTCATTATTTTGAGATTGGCTTTCCAAGATTGCTCCCGGATTGGCACCAATAATACGAGACATGACATATGCCAGGTACCCCCCACTGGATGATCCAGCATTTGATAGCCAGCTGGCGTTAGGCCATCCCTGAGGATTAGGCGGCGGCTGCGAAAGAGGTATAGTGTCAAACGTCATATCAAAATCTGTCCGCATATATTCAATAAGCTCACGCGCGGTGATCACTAAATCGACTTCCCGGGCTCCATCGAGTTCATACTCCGCGCGGGATGCTTCAAGCTTTTTGTCAAAACATGGCATTATGCTGAGATGGTAAATCTCGTTCGCACAACGGCCACGCTGGCGTAATATAAGGTCCTTTATGAGTCGTCCCGTTATCTGCTGCGGCGACCGCACCCGACTCAGAAACGGGATCATTTCTGGATGTGTTTTTTCGGCATAGCAGGTCCAGCCAGGGCATATGCTCGATAATATAGGTTTGTTGCTCCTGCCGGACGTAGCCTCCTGGGCCGTGGTCTCGAGGCTTAAAGCCCTGCCCACTTCTGTCCCAACAACATACTCAAAACCCAACTTCTGTGCGAAGAACCACGCTAGCTTTGCATCCACCACATCAATTGGCATGTTGAATGCGGCTGCAAGTGAAGCACGGGTCTGGTGGCAAATACTCACGACAAAGATTTTGTGACTCTCCTCATGTAAAGCCCGGGCCAGCTCCTTGGGCGACTGTACCTCAACAAGAACGGCCTCTGAAGACGTTATACAGCCACTACATGCCAAGCAGTCTGTCAAGCTGATTTCAGCCGGTTTGAGTTTACGTTCCTGACCGGCAGTATCAACCTCGACGGGTGCACCATCGGTTCCGATCTCAATGGCAGCGCCCGGATTGTCACCACTCTTCTCCACCTCGACTGGCTTGATACAGGCTGCACCAGGCGTTATAAAGTCATTCAAGTCGTCGGCCGACAATATGGCACTCATGAAAAAAGACCACTTATGACTCAGCGGCGCCACAGACCTTAGGTTTCCGGTCTCAAACACCGAAGTCCAGACCTTATTATCGGAGATTGGGGCACGCCTGGCACATTGCTCAGGCCAGGAGGTGATATCAATTCTTTTCCCCCGGTTGCCAGTTTTTTTTTGCTCTCCAGCAATCATAATTATACCCTGCTGTTTATATATAACCATGATGAAATGCTGTAATTATTATAGTCCACCCTTAAACATTAGTGAGCCAGCTATTATATGCCTTGTGCAGATATCACCATCCAATCATCATATGGTCACCACACATCAAACCATGCTAAGGTGCCTCGTGACATAACGATAAGGTTAGCGCAAGAACCCTAACCCGATTTCCTATTCCACTGAAGCCGTTCCCTCTTAATCATATTTACCCGCCGCCAGCCATGTGTCCATACAGTGAGTTTTTTGGGAAGCCTCGCCCTACATCGTCGGACTTTCCTACGGTATCTAGCAAGAATACAAGCTCATCGAAGCAGATTGGCAAGCCTGTGATTGACGACTTTGAGGTAATCGACACCATGAGTCGAACCTCCGCTAAGCGCAACAAGTATGATCCTAAGATCAGTGCAGATGGTTATGCCGATAAATACCTTGAATTCACGGATACTGCCCCCACAGTTTTCCATGCGGTTGCTTTTCTCGCCCGGGACCTTGAGGCAGCCGGGTTTAAATACTTATCTGAGCGGGAGCCCTGGGATGATGCCCTCTCTGACACGAACGCCACGCGTTTCTACACTTTGCGCAATGGTACTGCCATTGCTGCATTCGTGCGGGGACGCAATTGGAAGCCAAGCAACGGGATGGCTATTATCGGTACCCACACTGATTCTCTGACCCTGGTTGTTAAGCCCACGAGTCTACACCAGAGTATCGATGGGTTCGAAATTCTAGGTGTTGCCCCATACTCAGGGGCCCTGAGCTCCGTCTGGTGGGATCGTGACTTGGGCGTTGGTGGCCGAATCATTGTCCGCGACGGCAAGCGTATTACGTCCAAGCTCGTGCGTATCCCGTACCCGATAGCCCGAATCTCAACTCTGGCCCCACATTTCGGCACTCCTGCACAGGGACCCTTCAACAAGGAAACCCAGGCCCTTGTCGTCATTGGGCAAACCCCCGAAAAACCGCTTGAGCCCACCCCCGAGGAATCAAAGAGCCCATTGGTATCTAAGCACTCATTGAGATTCCTTCGTGCCTTGTCGGAGCACAGCGGCATCCCTATAAGCGATATGCTCGAGCTTGAGCTGCATGTTTACGACACGCAGCCAGCGTCGATCGGCGGTCTCGATAAGGAGTTTATATATGCCCCACGTATCGATGACAAGGCATGCACCTATTCCGCGGTTTATGGCATAATTGAGGCGGCAGATACACTAGACAACAGTGACACCTTGAGTGTTATGGCAGGTTACGATTCTGAGGAAGTCGGATCTCTTAGCCGTACTGGTGCACGCGGAAATCTGCTCGAGGCAAGCATCGATCGCATTCTGGGTGATATCCCTGAGTCCGACAAGACTGTATTTTATGCCAACTCGTTCTTCCTCAGCGCCGACGTGACACACGCAGTAAATCCTGGCTTCACTAATGTCTACCTTGACAACCACAAGCCAAAACTGAATAAGGGAATCACGCTGAGTCTCGACCCCAACATAAACATGATCACTGAATCTGTGTCGTCAACTCTCACGTACGAGGTAGCGCGTCGTACAGGAGATACCATCCAGCAGTTCCAGATCCGTAATGACTCCCGATCCGGTGGTACCATTGGCCCCGCCCTGTCATCAAAAACAGGCATCAAAGGTGTGGATATTGGTATTGCCCAGCTCTCAATGCACAGTATAAGAGCCGCTATGGGATCTAAGGATCCATGGCTAGCCATTCGGTTTTTCAAGAACTTCTATGAGAACTGGAAGCAAGTCGATCTTGAGTTCAAATTGGGTGACCTGTAGGCAATGTATAGTTGTAATAAAATTCTGAAAGCGCTTCAAAATTATAATCAATTAGGTCCTCTCTTCTATATAAATTTTAAAAAAATAAAAAGGACCTCTCTATAGTCCATCAAAAAAAACGGTCCAGGAGAGGATTGAACTCTCGACCTCATGATTAACAGTCATGCGCTCTAACCAGCTGAGCTACCAGACCGGAAGGGTTGATGTCAAGCGGGATACTTAACTATATATGTCTAATATTGCCACTAAATCTCGTCCAATCTGCCAGCACTCTTATATGAACTTGAACTGCTTCGAAAATAGTGAAATAGGATATAATTAACTATATAGCGCATCGACTTCAGTATGAGCTAATCAGCCGCCTAAGCATGCTATTGCCCCAGCTCCGGCGAGCGTACCGGGTTGCTTCGTCTACCGGGATAGGCGGAGAGATTTTGCCCCGTGGCCACGAAATTCTTACCTATTACAGCCATGTAGCGCCTCAGATAGCTATCTTTGGTAAGTTACTGCCAAAGTGGCTTCTGAAGCGACCATATGACAGACTTGCTACCAGATTGCAGAAGCTTGAAAAAGACGGTGTCACCGTGGCTTGTGTGCTTCCAAAAATTGCCGATGGCGGCATGTTTGTCAAATATGCTGTAGGTCCGACTAGCACCACGGATAAGGTTTGGCCCTTGATCAAGAACAGCACCTCCAGATCAGGAAAAGTCTTCAAAGTTCTTGGCACGCCATGGATTGACGATATACCTCGTATGCCTAGTTCCTGCCTCAGGGTTGATTCTGGAAATGCATCGATAGATGCCGAAGAATTGTATCGGATCCTCAGACCGTACGGCCAGATTAGAGATATCGAGGGCTCAAAAGTTGAATTCAGAAGACCGAGGGATGCCGCTGCTGCTCGAAGTTGTGTTTATGGCGTCAAGATAGGGAATTCTAAACTCAGATTAATCGATATTCCTGATACGCGGCATTCTCGTGTTTGGAGTTGGATTATTTCTCATCCGCGCTTTATCATCCCAGTATTGCTAGCTTTCCTATTCACAACTGTTTTCCTCATTTTTGAGCCCATTCGGCGCTTATGTGTCACAGCACGTATGAAAGGAACCCTTGAACCGGCTAACTACGCCTGGATCCGATCCTTCCTGCCCTCTGCGAAACGTATTGTTATCCCGAGTGCACAGGTAGAGGAAGGGGTTGAGCAATTGACCCGATTCCTGAAGGAAGGTACCCCAACATTTGTTGTAGTGACGGGGCCTCGTGGAAGCGGCAAATCCAAGTTGGTGAATGAATCCTTGCATGGCGAGCCAGTATTGCGCCTCGATGCAGAGTTATTAGAATCTGCAAAAACGGATGCCGAAATGCTTGCTCGACTAGCAAGTATGCTCAACTATCGTCCATCATTTTTGTGGTTGAAGGGACTGACTCAGTTTGTCGACTTGGGGATACAGTCTCTTACGGCTGGACAGGTCAACGCTTCGGTTTCAGAAACCACTGATGAGCAAGCTAGGCGTATGCTTGCGACAGCCGCTGCGGCTATAAAGTCTGTTGCTGTGTCTAACAAGTCCGCTGAAACTAGAGAGATGGACTATCTTGCACAATACCCCGAAGCCAAACCGGTGGTGATCATCACACATTACGGCAGGGGACCGTCTTCGCATCTCTTGGCTGAGTGGGCGGCTGGACTAACTCAGTCGAATTTGGCTCGTACCGTTTTCGTGACAAATGACGTCTCTTATGATAAGACCCTGGCTGAACTTTTACCTGATCGCCTCTTCAAAACTGTGACTGTCGATGATGCTCCAATTGATACTGCAGCTGACTACGTGCACTCTATTACAGGACTTAATGTAGACAATTCCTTCTTATTGCCATTTGGGGGCCGGTTATCTGACCTGCAACTATTCTCCCGCCGATTGCTTGTTGGTGAACCACCAGAAAAGGCACTTCAAGAACTCATTCATCAGGTATCTCTCGAAATTAGCCAGCGATATCTATTTCACACCAGCATAGGGCCTGATGGCGAGGAATGGTCACCAGAACAGGCCTGGTCAATTCTGAGAAAGCTGGCATCCCAGAAGAGTGACTCTGAATGGATTGCTGTCCCGGGACAACTTCCAAAATTGGTCACTCCATCAGCCCTTGAGCATCTGGAATCCCGCGAAATGATCATGGGACGCACGTCAGGTGGTCGTCTGACCGCGGTGAAGTCGGGGTCTCCCCTTTATTGGCATGCATTCAGGAAGCTCACACAAGATCCCGTGATCAGTTCAATCATGGACTACAAAGTGCTGCAACTAAGCATCTCGAAGGCACAAGCAACGGTCCGTGAATATGAGAACGAGCTCCGCATCCTCGCGGAATTACCTCGTCGTTACGAGACTACTTCGCGCCAGGACTATCTTGCCAAAAAATTATATGATCAGCAGACTCTGATAAATGAGTGGGAGGCACAAAATAGTAAATTAGAATCGACACTCGCCAAATGTGATGTTGGGAATGAAGCATCTACGTAAATTTAGGATAAATGTTAGTATACGTCAAATTACAAAGCGAAGATAATACTGTCGCGAGCTTTAATCTAAATATTGTCTCTTTTACTTCGGTCATAACTCATTACTACTTTCCACCTGATACTAACTCACCAAGCCGGTACGCCATCTGATCCCTAATTAGTGGCATGTCATTTTGGTTGAAATCAAAATTTTGGCAAGTTGCAAGACACTTTACAGCTTGGCAAACAAACACCCCACAATCACTGCCATTTTTTTGCCGAGGACCTTCGATACTATCTTGCTTAGAATATTTTGGGCACATCTTTCCGTGACTTTCGGCCTCACTGACCAGGTACTGCTCCAACTCGTCAAGAAAGCGTCTTCCCCTACCACCCATAGAGTCATAAAACTTCAAACACTTCTCTTTGTTGTCAACTATCGCCAAAGTCCAATGCATGTTCCCCTGGTTCACTGGAATGAACACCATGTCTTTGGCAAACACGTCAACTTGTTTACGGCGTGCCCAGCGCTTAACACCATTATATCCCTTTTCCTCCAGTTGTGTGAAAAAATGCGTTGTGAATGCAAATGTTGATGGGAACTCAGCACTGATATCGGCCAGGTACGCATCTATTACATTATCATTAAGCCAACTCCGAGGTTTGAGTGTTCTGAGGTCGTCCTTAGACAACTCTATGCGGGTAAAAGTACCCAAGATTTCTCCTCCTGGACCTTGCTGCCAGATTGATAATTGCTTTTTCTTATCATCAGACAATGGCTCTACATATGGTTTTCGTTGAGGCACTTTACGCCTTTCCTGACCAAGCTTCCATTCGCGGAATCGCCTAAGAAGATCTTCTTCCTGTGCTCGATATTTTTTTGGCGCTTCTGATCTCGTATCCTGCAGTTTGGGCTTGGGCGAGGATTCAGCAGCGACCGGATATGGCTTTTTCGGAGAACATGACGATGAAGAGTAACGCTGCCGTGGTAAGCTCGAACTTTGCCAACGACTCGAGGAGATTCTCTTCAATGATGTCGAGTTTGGCACCGTGCGTGGGCCGAGGGCTGTCGCGCTGAACCGTGAGGGAAATGTTCGCGAAGGTGCAGCCGAAAAGTTGTGAGGGACAATAGGACTCAAACGTCCTTGTTTTGCCTCCCTCATACGCGAGCTCAGCATAGCACCCAGCGAAAATGGTCGTGGAATCTCTCGATTCTCATAATTTAAGGGACCAGACACGCTGGGTGGCATGGCATAAAGTTTGTAAGCTGGTCTTTCTGGTCAAAAAAGCAGTGCTCCAAGGTCAACCACGAATAATAATGATAATGGAAAGGAATTAAAGCATTGTTCACGGGAAAGATAAGGCCAGTTAAAAAGTCATCATTTTGGATTAGGAATTATTGCAGCATGCTCTCCAAATCCGATATGGATGAACCACGATGCGAGGTTGGAATAATTGTGAACGTCAATAGTATTAGTCTTTAGAATAAAAGAAAAAATTACAATGGCTCTAAGGATATCTGCCTACAGATTCATTTATATCCGAATAAATACAGGGAAGCGCTGCCGTCGGTTATTATTTGACCACACGCGTCACCTTATATAATGGTCAATATGACATGGACTGGCGAGACAGCTATTTAACATGGCTTGAGGAAGCGCTTAGTGCCCTACCAGATAGAGGTAATTCAAGGTACAAACAGCAAGCTTATCAGCGCTGCATTGAATCACTAAAAGAATCGAATATGGTCATACGTGACCCTGCTGATCTTCACGAGCTGAAATATTTTGGTGAGAAGACAGTGGCTATGCTTTCCAAAAAAACTCGTCAGCGATGCGTTGCGGAACAAATTGAGCTGCCTGAATCTTTGAAGGTCCATGACGAGCCACCCAGTACAACTAGAAATACGACCAGGGAAGAGACACCACAAGCACCAAAACGCCAGAGAAAGTACGTACCAAAGTATAACTCTACTGCTTATCATGTAATTGTGGGAATGCGGATATACGAGCTCCAGGATGCCAGTGGCCAAGGATTGGGTCGCACGGAAATGGCTCGTATTCTCCGTCCTCGCCTTAGTAGGGTCGTCGATGGAAGCTTCGGCAAGCAACAGCCTAGTCTTACCCCGGCGCTATCAATTCTCCAAAAAAAGGAACTCGTATCAAGCTTTGGTGGACGCTATCATCTCGAGGAAGCAGGGCGTGAAATCGCAGATAGCCTTTTACGGGTAGAGAACCAGCAAGAAGGACGGGCTCAATCTCAACCTTCTGATAGCTTACCTTTGCACCAACCTGAATTAGTACCAAGGGATTCCTTTAATGAAGAAATGTGGCAGCCAGGGTCATTTTCCGTCAAGTTACTACTGGATACCCGCGAGTTACCTAGTCAGGCTAACCGTTCTGGCTTCGCTGATGCTCTTACAGATCGTCAAGTACCATTAGATGTGGTGCCATTATCAGTTGGAGATGCTGTGTGGGTAGCGGAGCACCGGGTAACCCATCGTCGCGCCGTTTTAGATTTTGTAGTGGAGCGGAAAAACCTCAACGATCTAGTTGCCTCCATCATTGATGGTCGATTTGTCGAGCAAAAGCAACGCCTCCTACGGTCGACCCTTCAGAATGTGGTATATCTTGTGGAAAATCAGGGACTAACTCCTGAGCACTTGGCACAACATGAAAGCCGGATCCAGACTGCTATGTCTCAAACACTTGTGGTTAACCGGTTCCACATCAAGATCACAGCGAATCAAAACGATACTGTCCTTTATCTTGCACAAATGACTTCAGAAGTGGCTGCAGTGTACGAGGAATGCAATGAACCACTTCGGGTCCTTGTGCCTAATACGGAGACTTTCACCCGGTCAATGGAACAAGCGCGGCTGAAGAATAACGGGTTAGTCGCCATTGACTATGACTCTTTTCATGATGGCATGCATAAATCGAAGATGAAAACTGTTGGGGATCTCTTCAGAACAATGCTTCAGACTGTGAAAGGCATTTCTGCAGAAAAGGCAGCATTGATACAACGTATCTATCCTACCCTAACAGCTTTACAAGATGCTTATGAGCAATTGCCCTCTGAAGAAGATCGCTGCGAAATGCTCACACGTGCCACAGAGACGCAAATAGCTCGCAGGTCCATTCGCCCTGACATATCGGAGCTGGTTTACAACGTGTGGGGAAAACGGCATTTTGACTGATGATGATGGTGATAATGAAATCTTTTTTCACAATTTATTTTTTTTGGAGGTTTTTAGGACCAAATTGCATATACTTAGAATCGCCTAATTCTCAATTACTTAGGATTTGCAGCCATCGCACTCTGAGCTGCTTCATTGTATTAGTAATCTTTCAAATGCCTCGCATCTCGCGGATATCTGGTAAAACAGGCTATCTCCCAAGACCGCGGCAAGTTGTGCCACAGGTGAAAGCTAGGTATGAGCAGATTGCTGAGTCTAAAATTCCCACGGGTTTTCAGGACCCTGACATGGTACCTAAGGGTTCCTCGGCAAATCCGCCTGGCAGATCGGTCCCCAGCGTGAAAGAACGTATAGCCAACAGTTCTAAAGCACCTGCTAAGGCGAGACCGTCAAAATCTGATAGTCAAATATGGAAGAATCATATATCTGATGTTCGGAGGGCATATTTCAGAGACACCCTACAGGCGTATGAAAAACAAGAACATCGCAATGCTGAAAAGCGCCAAAGGAAGCATGAACGCCAAGGTGCTGCATCTCATCGTATGCTTGATCTTCCTGATTCGCATGCAGAACTCTTCACTATGCCCTCTATAGAATCATCGTTGCTCCAGCCTATTGTCCCACGCACCGCAGAGGAAACTGCTGAATTGAAAGCAAAGCGACAATACAACCGTAAGCTCACAGAGTTCCAGCAACGTGCTAATCGTGATGAACTACTTTTAAGACTATATCACTCCACAAAGAGTTTTATTGTTACAGAAAACGAGCTTGAGGACGCTGTAATTCGGACCTTTGATTCGTCATCTGGCCAGATGCCAGTCAGTCCACCAGGCCTGGACATGAGTGAAGACCGGGCCAGGCTTCAATCTGCATCTAGTGGTAGAGAGGCACTAGCAGATGCCCTTATGGGCACTGTCGGTGAAGATCCCGGCCTAGGAGAAGTTGAAGACGCGCTTAATAAGAGGTGATTGATTCAGGATCCCTGATCCCTCACCTTTCTGGTCTGGGCCAAACTCACCATGTGGCAGCCCCTGGCGGTTACCGCTGGACAGGCACCAATACTTCTCGAAGGGGAGCAGATCAATCGAATACAAGATGGTGTGGCGCTCTACAGGCCTCCGCAAACGAGCCCGTTACCAAATTATCTTAAGGGTACCGCATATGTAACCACTCAACGACTCTGCTACGTTAACTCGGAAAACGTACTCCTTAGTGCATTTTGTTATCTTGAAAGCATTGAAAAACATCGCTTTATAGCTAAGTTCTTACGCCAGAGTTCTAAAATTGCTCTGAAACTTCGACGTCTCCCTCGTTATGCGCCTTGGGTGTGTGAAATATGCAGTTACGCCAATCAGCCTGAGTCTGAGGAGTGTGTGAACTGTGGAGTTCGTCCTGAGGAGCGTAAGCTTGTAGATATCGATACCAAGTCCCCTGTTTGTCCAATATGTACGTTCGAGAATCACTCAGCACTTTCTAGCTGCGAGATGTGTGGTGCTTCTCTAGGAGAAAGTGCTGTCGAGGATCTTGGCTCAGAAACAATTTTGAGTTTTCGAGAAGGAGGGGGGACTGCTTTCTTAGCATCTCTTGAGGCGGCTGTGCGTCATACGCAATTGGCAGAAACTGAAGTTGATTCCTCTGGGGTCACTTCGAAGCCCAATACGTCGCAAAGCTTCCTAACACCTGGAATTTTAAGGCTCCAACTGGATCGCGAGGCAGAATTACGAGAAAATGCTGAAGTGCTCGACTCTGCATTCGCTGACTTGGAGACATTGCGTCGTCGTGCCTCGGAAGTGATAGCATTTGCACAGGCTAATGGGCTAACAGGTAATTCCTTGGGATTGGTTGCGCCCACAACAAAGGATATGGTCGGGGACGAACTTGCTTTTCATCAGCAGCTCGCCCGAGAGGTGGCGTCGTTTCTAGACGATGTTTTGGAAAAAGCAGGAGGAATTATGACATTGCATGACGTCTACGCTCAGTATAATCGAGCGAGAGGAATTGAGCTTATTTCTCCAGGTGACTTAGCCCGTGCTCTTTCATTATGCGACAATTTGGAATTACCGGTTACGGTGCGTGTACTGAAGAGTGGGCTTCGTGTGGTTGAATATCGTCGAAACCGAACGTTGAGTAAACTGGTGGCTTGGATCATGAATCTAGAGGAGTGGCATAAAGCTGCAGGCGTGAGTGCACAAGAAGCCAGTGCCCACTTTGGGTGGTCTGTCACAGTGTCTGCTGAAGAATTGGCTAGAGCCGAAGCAGCAGGTGATCTTTGCCGTGACGAACACATATCAGGAATACGTTTCTTCCCCAACCTTCTTGTGGAACAGGGATGTACATAATGTTCTATAATGTAAATTAGTTGACTCTTCAACTAGTGTGTAGAATTTTGCTCTAAAATGGGACTTATACACAATGCTAATTCAATTCTTGCTAAATATATATACTATAATTTACTTCTGAGGGGCGATATCAGGGACATTCTGATGGCTCAACACGGGTGGGGCCTGCCCCAGGTTGAGGAGACTTGGCACTTGTGGCGTCTTACGGGGTTGTGGAGGGTCACTGTGTTCTGGTGAACTACGGCCAGAAGGCGGGGCATCAGGAAGCTGTCTAATCTTGCGCAGAATGAACTCTCGCTCATCATTGAAGATGTCATCATCTTTGCGATCCGCACCACCCTGCAGCTTTTCCAGCACGTCAAGAAGCTTGCCTTTATTGCGGGCGAGGATTCCATATATCTTTGGTGATTTCTTAGGATTCACAACGAACAGTTTAAACAACTGAAAGGCCTCATAGTGGATGTTCTTAGACTTATCCTTGAGAAGCCGCATAACAAGCTTCAAGTTGTCAACGTCATCTATATACCGCAGCATATAAGGATGGTTACGCTGTTGACGGATCAAGTGATACTGAAGCCTCAAGCTTTGACGCTTCGCGACATAGTTAGGACTGCGCAGCAGCCCGTTCATGCATTTCGTAAAGTAATCCCCATGCCGACTTAAAAACAACGTCGTTAGGTCGGGAAACGTCTTCAAGTAATCTTGGAATGTAGAAAAATTATCTGTGGCTAACTCGAATTCTGCAGAGTCAATGTATTGGAAAAAATACCAGAATTGTTGGCATTCCATCACTCGTGCCACGAGAGCCTCATGTTTGGCGCAATCGCGTAAAATATTACCCACAGAGCGGAAGACATCTGGATTACCTGCCAGTCCAAGCAATAGATCCCAGGTTGCAGGCCGGCGCAAAAGATATTCCACTGTCGGTGGTCTTTTCAGCATGCATCCCCACAGTGCGCAGGCGTCCTTGCGCGCGTCAAACAATAGATCTGGCAGATGCGTAACAAGATTTAACAGGACATCTGTGGAATAAACTTCTTTTGCCATACCGGCAAATGCATCGGGTTCTATAGCATTCCCTTCATTCGGGCTCAGAAGTTTGCGCAAATGAGCCAGCAGACGCGCTACTTCTTCCCGCGCAGTATCACGCTCCTGTGAGCTTCCCGAGCCACTGTTTAAACCAGAAAGCCATTCTTTGAGAGCATAGACTGTCTCCTGTGGTGTCTTCGGTCTGTTTTTTGCGAACAGGAAGGACATGCCTGGCTGGCTGGCTTACACAACACTGATTATGTAAATAAACACTTCATTATAGCTTTTATTTTATTAATTTACGTTAAAGGCAATTTGTGAGAGAGAATTACCTATTCTGGAGTATACGCCTACAATGGATCCTCAATTGGTAAACATGTTTCAAATATAAGTAGATGGCTCTTTGTTACCTTTGATTAGGTCACTAAGATAATACAAACGATTCTTCAAACAGTAAACGCATATCGAGTTTTTTCTTCAATGTATGCATGTATAACATTAAATATGAGTAATTTCTTTATGAAGACCAGTGGCTGACAGGGCTATCATAGGTAGGGCAGGGGTGTCTGAGATCAGTAGAACATGTGCGCAAGGAAAGGACATGCACAATTTTAGACCTATACCATCTAATGTGGCATGCCTCTTTGAGCCCCAGGTTTTCTAATATTAGAACCGCTATTCACATGCACATTTCATCACTAGAAACCAATTTATCTTCCTCGTGCGTGGTGGGACTGATGAGCTTCACTTGACTAAGTCTGAACACTGCTCGTAATGCATCGCCTGGCCAGGCGTCTTGGAGGGAAAAAGCATCGACCTACGAGCATTGCACCATCAGTGGCATCACACTGGGATGTTGAGAGTCGTAGTTATCAGACTAAGGAGTCCGTCGTTCCCTCATCTTCAGATGTTAGCTCGATGCCACCGGATGAGTTGGCCATTCTTATATTTCACCAGATGCCGCCAATTACCTCCCAGTATCTCCATGCTTCTTGGTTGGGGGGTACTTCAACAAAACAGCAAGATGTTTTAAATGCCCTTCTGGAGTTATTCAATTGGCGCGGTCAATGTATTCTGTTCGCATTGCGAACTCTGGCCTGCCATGTCATGCTGTCAGGTGAAGAACAGCAGATTGATCGGGTTTTGGCCGCTTTCTCTAAAAGATGGATAAAAACAAATCCTAGTCATGGCTTCAAAAGTCTGGAAGTTGTCCACAGTATTTCTTACGCTCTACTTATACTTTCAAGTGCGTTACAGGGATCTAAAGATGACCATATGTCGAGACGCGAATTTGCTGACAGCACCACTAATGCTCTCAAAGACTTAGACCTGAAATTCCCCGCAAAGTCTGCTCCTGGGGTACGTGGACTAGTACGGCGGCCCTCCATTAGTGCCCTTGTTTCTGATACAGCGGCTTATTGCCAAGAGGATTGGTTCAAAATTGTACGTGAAATTCTGAAAATGTTCTATGACTCTCTATATGATGTACCCTTCGAGATTCCTCCTCTCGATGCGTTAGAAAATGACGCTGAATTATCATCCTCAGCCACAAATGTTCCATCGTCAGCTCAAAAGAGTGCTACTGATGCTGAGCCCAGCTCTGTCAAGGACTCTGAGTCTATCGCAACGGTTTCCAACTTGAGTCAAAATCTTCCATATGAGTTCGTTGCGAAAGAAGGACCCCTTTACTTTCGGTTATTCAGTTCTAACCGTGAATCGGTGAAGAAAAAGCATAAAGAATGGGTAGAGGCAATTGGGGTGGTGGAACGGGGAGTCCTCAATCTTTGTTCTGTTCCTGGCAGAAGCGTAAACGATTTTGCCAACCCTGCTGCCCGAAAAATAATCTTATCCTTGGAGTTGTCAGGATCAATTGCCCATGTAGGATCCGACGCTCAATGGAGCCTTATGCTGAATGATGCAGACAGTCGCCTGTTACATTTCCGCACGGGTTCTGAACATACTGCAGAAGAATTTGTGAAATGTTGTAATTACTGGGCCGCATGTCTCACAAAGCCACCGCTAAATGAGATGGTTAGTTCTACCGAGTATGGCTGGGGAGGCCCTTTTGAGCTTTTGAGAAGCACTCCCGATGCCAATGTTTCGTCTGGAGGTTCAGAAGCCGTTATGGTGAATAAGAATCTTTTCAATATATATGAGTGGTCACCACGCAAGGATGCAGGGCTTCACAGTGGGCTTGAACCTGCAAAGCAGCTGGAACTACTGCAGAGTTATGTCGTGAACGCTGATGCAGAATTGACCTCACACAATTCCCTACTACCTGAAATTTTACGAGTTTATGAGGGTTTGCCAGTGTTTGCACGTGTAATGTCGAATTGGGAAGCCAGATCACAATTCCTACTAAAGAAGAGTGTTCAGTTCTCTGGCTACTGTAGAGCTTTAGAGGCCGCTTTAGAAAAACGTAATTAAGTCCAGCTTAAAAAAAAGTAGCTAACTTAGAGAGGAGAGATTCCTACTTTACATTATTTTCTTGCAAAAGGGGTGGTCTTCAACACCGTATTGAATGTCCTGGATCCAGCTCTGTACAAGCTCGGTAAGGGGTCCGCACTCCTTGCCGGGCTGAAGAGGGACCGTGATTGGAACACCGTGATAAGAAATTTCCTTTACAGGCGATACAATTGCAGCAGTGCCAGCACCAAACACCTCGACAAGCTCTCCTTTAGCTTGTCGGGCCACCAATTCGTCAATCTTCACCAACCGTTCACTGACTTGCCACTTCGCTGGGTCCAATCTTTCTCTTGCCAATTCAAGAATTGAAAGACGAGTAATTCCCTCTAATATAGTACCATCAAGAGGTGGAGTGGCCAACTCCTGAGTACCATCAGGGTTCCGGAATACAACGAAAAGATTCATTGTTCCGACCTCAGTAAGATGGCCGTCAAACAGCCACAAATTCTGTTGGAAACCACGGGCGGCAGCTTCTTTTTGTGGCAGAACACATGGCGCATAGTTGGCACCAAGCTTGCGATTTCCGACACCACCGGGCCACGCGCGGACCGCAGTGTCAGTCGCCTCAAGCTTGATCGCCTTTAGTCCAGTGGGGTAGTATGGTCCAACCGGTGACGCAATCACATAAAACATTGCCTTTGTAGGGGGTGCGATACCTAAGGATGCGTTGGTACCTATTACGGTTGGTCGAAGGTATAGAGAATAGCCTTTTCCTTTTGGCACTACATCATGCTCGAGCCTAACAAATTCCTCAAGAAGCTTTACTCCCTCCTGAGGATCGAAAGTCGGAAGGCATATGCGTGCAGATGAAGACTGTATACGCTCCATGTTCTTGTCAGCTCGGAACATTCTGAAGTGGTTATTTACATCGCGGAAAGCCTTCAGCCCCTCAAAGCATTCGAAGCCATAGTGGAATACCACAGAACTTGGGTCGAGGGTAAACGGGGCATACGGCGTGATTTGAGGTGCGGCCCAGCCTTTCTCCGAATCCCACTCTACCTTAAGCATATGATCGCTGAAAACCTTGCCAAACACAAGATCCTCGGGTTTCGGGTAGGTCTTACGCTGAGCTACTTTTTCAATTTGCAACTTTGCAGCGTCCAAGGTCGCCAAAGAGCGACGGAACAGACGCATGCTATATTGGAAGGATGAAGAGATAGGAGAGTGTGACTCATCACCGATTTCTCCGTTAACAAATAAGCATACGCCGATTACGGTGCACTATCTTCGCTAAACAGAGTAAAAAAACTGGTATTAAGAAGAAATAGATATCAATATTGAAGTATACCCTTTAAAGATTAAGCTTTTGAGTAATCAAAACTGAAGTGCTCGAGAAACGCGTTGATTCGCGGTAACCAATCGGCGAATGGCATCTTCTAGCATATCTATACGTTCCTCAAGCTCGTGTACTTTCATGCTATTAGGAATTGTGGAGATAGGCTTCTTTGCTGTGTAGGGAACGAAGCTTTCAAATTCGCGGGGTCGGGTATCCACAGAGATATGCGCAGAGGAGGCCACATCGTCCAGCATTTCACTAGAATTTTCAGGCCCACTTAGAGTATGCGAGTCAAGACGTAATCTCTTTATTTCAGACTGGTGGGTCACAGGTGCCACTGTCAGGTTGGTATCAGACGCAACAAGGTCTTCACCATGATTTGTCTTCATATGGCGCTGAAAATTGAATTTCTTGTCTGATTTATAGTCACAATGCGTGCAACTAAAACGACTCATAGAGATAGCGTGTGAGGTGCTGCTTACAGAACTTACTTTAGCGATAAATGCGGTTAGGTTCAAATGCGGTTACTCACGGCTTAAAGTGCGTAGACATATTGAGGGTTTAAGTCTCCAGCGAGTGCCTTCTGATCACCGGTCAATTTGTCCCAGTCGTCATTTTCCGCACCCTTACTCCGGCGTTTGTTGGCAAGACATACTCCAAAGAAATAAAGGGTAGTCCCTGCAAGAGAAAAAATAAATAGTGCAAGACAGGTCCAAGCACCTCGTGAATATTTCGGAGCATCTTGAGCCGGAAAGATGAAAGCTGAGATAATTCCAGCGATATTTCCAAACCCAATAATAAAAGCAGTGCCCACCATCTTACGATGGTGGCCAGTTAGGTTCGTGGTCGACCAACAAACCAAAATTGGCATGAAACTGTATGTTCCAAGGGTCACCAAGAAGCATGCGGTATATCGAGCGCTTACATTCTGGGGATTCCCGTCAGAATCGACAGGGTCAGCGCCTAGAAGAATGGCAAACCCAGCAATTGCTATGGCGCACGTAAGGATGGTAAATAGATAGCGGTGCCTCAAATAGTCAGATATAATCCCAAAGATAATACTACCTCCGAAGCTCACGAGCCAGGGATAAATAGAATATACTTGAACGGAAACTGGGTTCTGGTGCATAGTCTGAATGATAGACGTTGCAAAATACGCGTAGCCATATACTGACACGATAGCTCCAAAGTACGTAACAGCCGCAGCATGTATCTTCCAGTCCTTCAAAACTGACAACATATCTGAAAGAGTGACATCTCGACGAGCCAGCGAAGGACCCTGATCTAGTTGTAGCTTGTGGATCTGGTAAGCACGTTCATTTTCAGATAAGAACTTTGCATCCTCCGGAAAATCTGCTATCAAGAAGAACAGTATAATTCCGCACGCACACGTAATAGCACCTTCGACTATGAAAATCCATCTCCAGCCAGCTATTGATTGTTTTCCGTTCAATGTATTCATTCCATATGCAATTAGCCCCGCAAAAGCGCCCGCCAAGGAAGTTGAAGCATAGAAGAAGCAATAACGTTTAAGAGCCTCATCTCGCCGAAGCCAGCCTGACAGAAGATAGAAACACCCGGGGAACATTCCAGACTCAACAAGTCCTAGCAGTAGTCGAGTAGTATAAAGACCACCCTTGGAAGTAACGAAACCTTGGGCAATTGTGACTGCTCCGAAAAATACGATACACAAGGAAAGCCAGACATGTGGTTTCAGTTTCTTGAGCAACCAATTTGCTGGGACTTCGAATACAACATATGGACAGAAAAACAGCGCTAGCGCAACATTAAATTGATTTCCTTCAAGGTTCGCACCACCCATATATCGCCCTCTTGGATCAGGCCCTTCATTCAAGCCATAGGTCTTCGCATTACTGATATTAATACGGTCGATGAAGCTAAGTAAATATAAGAGACAGATCGGGAGAACAATCCAGCAGTCTACCTTCAGCTGAAGCTTCCATGGTGTCACCCCATAATCCTTTTCCAGTTTTCGAAGATTATCGTCTACTTCTGTTTTACTGGGTAGCATGAAAATATCTCCAGCTTTCACAACACTGGCATCACTTGTTGGCGTCTCCACAGATTCCACATTTTCCTTCTGAAGGCTAGACGACATTGCGATAGACGAAAAATTACCCAACCCTCCATTTCCGGGGGTGGATAGATCATGCAGTAGCCCGGTCAGTCATCATCCCCGGGGTAAAGACGTCGTACCTAGCCAGCAGTATCAATCATTATCCTCATCAATATTTTTTACTATAAAGAAATATCAATTAGGCCCTGGAGCTGAACCATTTCCACCTTTCCCTTCGAGCAGGCTATCTTACATTGTCCAGCAAATCCAATAAGTTGGCACCGCCCCTCCCCCCTCCCCGGCCAAAAAGGAAAATCATGGAACCATTAATCTTTCGCATTGTAGCATGATTTCGATAAAAGTATATCTACGAAAGTACGCAGGTTCTTGAAAGATTGAGTGCATGGAAGATAATGGTCAATACAGGATGGCAGCCCCTCTCTGTTAAAATCATCAAACCTCGGCAGAAATATTTCAATCTTCAAGAATAGAAACCATGTAATCCATCTCTAAACAGTTTTACCTCCGGTAAGAAGTTCTTCGAATATATTCATAGTATTGAGTATGGTAAGTGATTGGACCTCCGCATTATGGGCTGCACACAGATAGCCAAATTCGTACGCAGGTTACTTAACTAAACATATCCCGACAATACCATTGGCCACTAAATGGTGCGGACAATCCAACCAACCTAGTTCTGCGATGGGATACTTCTCTCCGTTGACTATACAACTGCTGAGAATAGCGATAAGTTAAAAATAGTCAAATAGGTAAGCCGTTCCAATTGTGATGGAACTAAATCCCTTGAGAATTGTCCATCTAGAGTTATTTTTTTCGTTTCAGGTGGTATCGGAGTGTATCAAGTAGATTAATAGCCATATGTATCGAGTATGTCCCTATATGCAAATACAATGTTTTACTACTACAAACACGATCCACAAATCCCGGCCACGAATTTACTTATGCAGAGTTCACTTAATAGTGAAATTTACATGATTAGATGGCTACAGACCTTAGCAAGCAGAATATGTACATCTGGTTATAGGGTCCGGCCCAGTCAGAGATTAATCACATACTGTACTTCAATATTGAGCCTGTCATGCTGAATGGCTCAAGGAATAATTCAATAATTGCATCGTTAAAGCAAAAAGAATTGCATGGCGTAGGCCAGACTGAAAGCTACAAATTCCGATCTATTTCACGTGCATGCTGAGAATCGTTAAATGACTTTTGGCCAAGCTTTGAAGATTAAAAACGTAGCAAGAAGCAAAATATAAGTATTCCTAAGCTGGCTTTAACCGATAAATATTGGCCCCCTCATTTATATTTAAGTCGGGTATGATCCATAATTCTTAGCATTACTCACGGTGACACCGCAAAGGAAGCTCAGTAGTTATTGCAAATAAACTTTTAGCACTACTCCGCAGTCAAAACCTCAGTTGAAGGTATCATGTATCATAACCTTTATCTAGCTCTGGAGAGCCGCATAGACCACTGCTCTTTATTGTGTTTCTTAAGAAATACTTTTTCTTATTATCTTATCTTCAGAAGCTGTAATGGCTGTCGAAGTCATTTTCAATTCCGCAAAATGCTCCTCTGACTATCCACAGGGATAACTACCGTGGTAACAGGCATTGAAAGACGCTACTGGCCCCACTTAGGACTTTCCAATTAACACCCATAAGATCCTGATCTTCCGTTATAATATTTTGGAGTATACTTTCCCAAAAAAATGTTCGTACTGGATTCTGTAACATAAATATTTATTCGGTAGAAGTCGTCAAATACGACGAATTGGACCCTATCTTATATGTATAATTGCGACCTCATGATCCTAAAAGTCGACGCATTGGGCTCCGCCGCATAAAGATGACGAAGACTGCAGCTTACAATACCTTCTGTCAACAACTTTTATCTAAACCACCTTATTCTGGTGGATTCGCTTGCTCAGTGGTGACTCATCAATGCCCAGCCACTACAGTGACTCGGAGTCTGGTTTTGGCAATAGCTCCGGTCCGAGCTACGGACCTGGATCAAGCTATACAGAAAGATTTCGAGCAGATACACCTTATATGCGCAATGCCTTTCATGGATCCGGGAGAACGTCAATTGCTCGCCTACAAACACTCATTGAACGGGCATGCTCACCTGCTTTGAGAGAGCCTGACCTGGGCTTGAACTTGCAAATAGCGGATATTATCAACGAGAAAAAAGGTCAGGCACCACGTGAGGCGGCTATGCAAATAGCCCGTTTGGTAAATTCCAGATCCATCCAACAAGCAGTGCTCGCTGTCTCAGTACTGGATGTCTGTGTAAAAAATTGTGGATATCCTTTTCATCTTCAAATTTCGCGGAAAGATTTCCTGAACCTGTTGGTTCGTAGCTTTCCTGAAAAACCTCCACTACATTACACACGAATTCAAGTTCTCGTCCTGGAATGCATAGAAGAATGGCATACGACATTATGTAGGACTTCCAAACATCGAGAAGATTTTGGTTATATCCGAGATATGCATCGCCTACTCTCTTACAAGGGCTATATGTTTCCAGAAATTAATAGAGATGATGCTGCTGTTTTGAATGCCCCTGAGACCTTGAAATCTGCCCATGAGCTTGAAGAGGAAGACAGGGAGGCCCAAGAGGCAAAACTCCAGGAGCTTATCAGATCTGGCACTGAAACAGATCTACGCGAAGCCAATCATCTGATGTCTATAATGGCTGGTTTCCGCGATACAAAGGTTGATTATCATGCTAAGGTTGCCAAGGACCTCGACAAATTGCGGCGCAAGGGTGAGCTTCTTGAAGAGATGCTAGTGCATGCTAAACCAGGAGAGCCACTTGCAAATGATGACGTGTTCCAGGAAATTGTAACTTCACTCCGTGCTGCTGATTCGAAGTTAGAAAGAATTGGCCAAGATGAGGCTGAGGAAGATCCAGTAGCATTGGAAAAAGTCGAATCACTTAGAAACTATCTTGCTGCGCTTGTTATCAAATATGACCTCATATCTAAGGGCGATTTTGCAGGTGCTAGCCAAACCACGGTGGAATCATTAGCTTCTGGTCGTAAGCTTGATACTTCACGAAAGGGAGTAATAGATACTCTAATTGATATTGATGATACCCCTGCTGGCAGCGGTGATGGCAGTGAGCTAATTGGAGAGCTCGGCCAATTGTCGCTTGGAGGAAACACTAACACACCGGCTCGCACCTCTAATACTGAGTCGATTACTTCTAATAGAGATGATTTGCTGGCATTAGGAGAAAGTACTACCTCCAGTTCTAAGAATGGTAATGGAGACATTCTTGACCTACTTGGCGGCACCAGTGCAAGCACAGATTCCAAGCCACAAAGTACTTCGCAGATAGGGACAGATTCCCTGTCAGCACCTAAACTTGAATTGTTTTCAGATGAAAGCCTCCTTGTAGAGGGTTCTGTTCAGCGAACTCCTGGCGCAGTCTCTCTGACGTTGTTCTTCTCAAATCCAAGCGATAAAAAAGTCAGTGACCTCAAGTTCGAGGCGGCACCCCCCAAATCATGGCAGCTAAAGATCGACGCACCGTCCGGCAATTCGCTAGACGCTAAGGCTACTAAGGCCGTTAGCCAGCGCCTAACTTTAACAGGGGAAGGTTCGCCTAAACTACGCTGGCGTACGTCCTATCATTGGGGGTTTGATGAGCGTGTTGCACAAGGCGTTGCGCGTGACCTGTAGGATTTAGGAAACTAATGTCATGTTGTAAATATTCATATGAAAAATATAAGTGTGTGAAGCTGAGTTTAAAAGATCTACGCCAGCTGCAGATGACTTCGTCAAAGGCAGGTGGAATGAATCAACATAAATACATAAATAGACTAAGGAAGCATATTTGGGTGAGTTTGCCCCTGTGATTGTGCTTGCGCTTGTGCTTGCGCCTGCGCTTGTGCTTGTGCCTGTGCCTGTGCCTGTTGCACTTGTGCTTTCTGACGCTGCAAGAGCCGCAAGTATTCCTGCTTTGCGAGCTGTTGTACTCTCTCGCGTGAAAGGGTAGGATGGTTACGAGAAATTCTTGTCATTATCTCGGTCACTAACTGCTGGTTCGGAAATGGAATACGACGTGACGCTTGTGCATTGGCCTGAGCCACGCGTGCCTGCACTTGTGCCTGAGCCTGTGCTGCTTGGGCTATTTTTAGACGAGATGCTGCTGCGACAGATGCTGGAACAGGGAGACCCGCAATAGAAGGTCGCTGCGCGGGATTTTGGCCGCCTGCGGTTGCCGCCACAACAGCTGCCTCCTTTCGCTTCTGCTCGACTCTACGCGCTTGTACTTGCCTCTGCTGAGCATACTGATCTATTAGCTGCTTATCGCGTTCCGCTTTGATCCTCGAGAGGTCCGCAGCCGATGGCACAGGCGCGTGGGCGATGTTTCCTGGATTCGTACGTGGCTGATTCTGCAGATTTGTCTGTGTACTCTCGATAGCAGCCTGCCGCCGTGCACCTACGCTTGCTTTCTGTGCAGATTCTCTCTTCTTCTTAACCTTGCGAATAGAATCAAGCATAGAAGCCCATCTTAGCCGAGGATGGCCACGCTGTAGATTGTCCTGGGCTACACCCACGGGTGATTGACGCCGTCGGGAAGCATGCGCAGCTTTTTGAGCTGACTCCAGCCAAACTCTGGCTTGCTCAGCTGTGCGACCCTTCAACTCACGCAAGTCGAAGTTTGTCGAGAGTTGAAGCCAGCGCTCAAAACAAGACCAAGCTGTGCGACGGCATATAGACGAAATGTACCCAGAAGTAGGATTGGGGTTTAGATATGATGCAATAAGATCCCAATTATGCTGAAATTCATCAGCTAGTCGCAAAAGTTCCTGATCCTCAGAGGGTAACCACACCGTCATTAGTCTAAACTGCATATATCCCACATCTGGTGGTTGTGGTGCCCGTACTTCAGATCTGGAGGGGGTAAAGAGATGCTGCTTTGAAGAATTGTATACTTCATCCCTAGAAGCTTTTGAGTTCCCTATACTTGTGTCATCTTCAGGAATTACTGGAACCCTCAACAAACGGGCCCACCCTTTCGAAACGTCAGGAGGACTCAGAAGCCTTGATACCGGTATAACTCTGGGTTGATCTTCCCACATCTGAGCCTCATCAAGTAAAGGAGGGGGCTGTGGCAGAACTTCATGTATATTCTCTGAGAAGGCATCAAATCCTTCTATCACAAGCGACATTGTATCTATCAAAGAGCCCTGGGTCAGTTGCAAAGACTGAGGATTTATTGAACCTGAATTGTCGTTCAAAGGAAACCTATCATTATTCGGATCTCGTTTGTGTGTTTGGCACTCGGAACCACGGTCAAAGAACTCTAGAATAATATTGCTCAACAGATGGCAAATGGATAATTTGTGGTTACGCTGAGTTACCAAGCTGCTGCGGTACCACCGCATTTCATCAAGTAAATGATCATGCTGCGATTTACATCGAGCTGGCGCGCGGTGTCGCACACGTTGTCGCAGGCTCCATCTATCAGCTCGCCTGAGCTCATCCACACGTTGATATATGGCTGATAAGCGGCCCTCGAGAAGTGCTAATTTGTAGTGACGAGTTGTAAGCACTTTATTTGCATGAGGGAGTGTCTTCATTAAGGACTGGCTTTGGACGGTGAACGCTGCCTCCGGTAATGAGACCCGGTCTCTGGATAGGTCTGGTAGTCTTAATGGCATAAGCAAGTCGTATTGATATTCATCTGGAGGAGTCAGAGGTGCGGCGGAGGTCAAGTCTGTCTGTTTTTGTGCTTCTTCGTCTGCCTCTGGTGCGGTCTCGAAACCATCAACTTCCATAGCCTCTCCTTCCACTACGGGTTCATGCGCCTCCGGAGGCGGTGTTTCTATCCTCCTGTGCTTCCTCTGTGAGGTCTTCCATTCATCTGGCAGCTCTGCCGACTGGGGTTTCTCGAGGAACTTGTCAAGACCCGGTTTAAGTGCCTCAAGCTCCTTCACTGAAGGGGGTACAAGTGGGTGTGATGCTAACACGTACAGACGTGTGCAAAAGTCACTCACTTCATCCCCAGATGGCATGTTGAAAACCTGCTGAGTCAGTGGTCTTCTGGAGGTACGGTCAGCTGGTAAGCAATAATTTGATAGAATTAGTAGAGTATTTCACATTTCAAAAGTTTAAATTCGAACAAATAGCTCTTTTTTCCTTTTATTGTTTGAAAATATTTCCTTAATGTCTCACCACGCTTTTTTCATATCTTACCAGTGTCTCAGGGATCGTCAAGGATAGTTAATGGCAATAATAGTTGATTAAACATCAACTGAAGGAAGTCTAAAGAAGTATAGAATTTCTTCTGCAGAGAATCATAATGAGTTTTGCTAAAGTGACACTCTACACATGTAATCAGTCAGCCTTCGTACACTATGGACGACGAAGCCCTTTACCGACAAGCCCTTACGATTCTTGATGATCCGCAAGTTGGTGGTGAGGAAGAAAGAATGGAAGCTGTCGAGGATCTGGTCCGTGACGTTCGCTCGAGCACCTGTGGTAGCGCAGAGCTTGAGCGTCTCGTATTAGATATACTATGGGAACACCGAACAGGAAAAAAACCCAAAGCAAAGGTTGTAGGTAAAAAGGCAACACAACAATTAAAACTCCCTGACCCTGCAATTGGATGGAAATCGTCCGCAGAGAGTTCTAAGAAGAAGGGCAGGCAGCAAAAATGGATCCGGCTGGAAGATCTACCCGAGGGGGGAGAGGATCAGAATGATAAGAATTCCTCACCCTTCGAAATGTTGAGAACTCTTCTTGGAAACGATGCAAGTGATGCTGATATCGAACGCGTGTTAGCCCATAACGAATTTGATATTGGACGGACTGTAGATATGCTTATGAGCACTTCCGCGCCACAGCAAGAAGAATCTGAGGATCAGTTTACACCCGCAGCTCCTCAAGAAGAGGTTATCACGAAGGAAAGGATTGCTTCACGTATTATGTGTAAATACTTCCTACAGTCTGGTATTTGCATGCGAGGCAACGATTGTATGTACAGCCATGATATTTCGCAGCGCATATGTCGCTTCTGGTTACAAGGTCGTTGCCTAGCAGACGATAAGTGTGTTTTCTTACATGAAATCCCTGGAGAAATAGTTTCAAAACTGAGTATCTCTGGACCTAAAGAGCCTGCAAAACCTCCGAAAATCGACAATCTGCCGGCTCTTGGAACTAAAAGAAGTCAATTAACAGGCCGTGGAGATGCCAGTAGACCTGCATCAGCAGTCGAAGTGGAAAGTGGTCCTACCTTGCCTGCCACGAGACCTGGAGCGAAGTTTGATTTTGCAAGCACACTGAAAAAGAAAAAAGAGGCTGGAAAGTTGCCTGATATAAGTGTAAACCGAGGGCGCGTTCCGATTGCAGTACCACGTCGCGTACCATGGAAAAATCCTGATTTTGGGATTAACCAAGAGTATGTTGACTTAAGGCAATCGGCGAAACGGCTGGGTGAACTTAGAAATAAGTATCTCCAGCTTGCAACGAATGCTTGGAGTGCGAATGACCCAGCAGCAGCAAAAGCATTTTCAAAGCGTGGTCAAAATTTCCATCAACGCATGATAGATGCATATTTTGAAGGAGCTAGCCTTCTTTGGGAGCAACGACTCAAGCCAACCAGTGAGTTATACGTGGATTTGCATGGGTTAGAGCTAGGAAAGGCCATAGACCAGCTCGAATCGCGGCTGAATGAAATCGAGTCACAAGATAAGGCAGAGCCTCGTGTGGCTTATATTTTATGCAGCCGAGGTCACTTCAAAGTAAAGCATCACTCCGATCAGTTAACACAGCATGTGCGCGTGTTTCTTGATGAACACGGATACTTACATAGAGACTTTGGTGAAGATCCAACCTTTGGCAGGATAATTGGGGTTGATCCTTGGTCTAGCATACGTAAATAATAAAAGATTTAAGTACACTCGTGACTTTGTCCTTAGATTTATTGATAGACGCTTTAAGATTTTAGGTCTCAATTTATGCATCCTCATTTAACATCATAAAGCCTACATCACCATCCCTGATTCACTGATTGCACCCAAACTTGTTATGAGAATTATATGAGTAGTGAAACCAAAAATTTATAGAACTAAGCTAAATTATGTGCTAAAAAATGTTTCAATATGCTTAGACACACCCGCCAAAGATTGAGCTGTTTTGTCATGCTATAAGTAGTTAGAGAGTGTTGCTACGCCACTTCTCAATGCCTTTCTGGAGAACCTTCCAATTAACACCATTAGATACGTGAACGAAGGTAACCCCGAGCCTCTCGACGTCTCGATTTCTTGACTCATCGTCAAAGAATAGCATTTGATCAAAGTTAACTCCCGTATGCAATTGAAGCTCTTTGAAATGTTGAAGCTTCGTAGATGTACCCCATGCTGTGAATGCAAACATCGTGGATGCTGGTTTACCGTCGATCCAAATCATCGAAAGTAATGACTGCGCTACTCGAGGCGCATGCGTTCTGCTTGCTAGGCATATTTGTAAATCATCTCGTGACGCCAAGGTCTGCAAGATTTCCGGGACGTCTCGGTAGAAACGGAAGTTATCACCATAAGAATCAATCGCTGATGTGTGATCGACGGTTGGCTTTAGTGGTAATGTGACATGCGTGTCGCACCAGAAGGGCCAAAGTGTATAGTCAAGGTCAAAAACTATAACTTTGGGCAGTGGACCTTCCATTAAATATTATAACAACTTAGTTTTTTTTGACTGAAGGTGCGAGAAAAGGAGTAATTATTGTTTACGTAACGTATCGGGAAATAACAACATATGCAAAGTCAAATGCCCTGCATAGAGGTGTGAGACAGCGGGGATCGCAGTTTTCAAGTAATAAGTTAGGAGTTCTCTCTCACATCTAGATTATTATTTTAGTATGAGTTCCCCGGGACAAAAGAAATTGAGTCGAATGAACACCAGAAGCAGCCACTATCCTTCGGATATTATTTGACCTAATTCCAGGGAGGCTCTCATCTAGACATAGGTTCCATAAGACGGACTACTTATAGTGTGTGTGACTTATTTGACAATATGTACCTATCTAAGTATGCATAATATTCAAAGGGGTAATGTCATATGCCGGTATCTGTATAATATCCGATTGACAGATTACAAATCACGGGAAATGTTCCGACTGTAGGGTTTCGAAAATACGATAGGAGAACTAAAAAAACAAAAACTAAAGCCTAATAATTTATATATGTTACGATGACCGTTTTTCCAATACCAAATCGGTCCAGCACTGCTGTTTGCCAGTGCAGTTCGCCAAATTTTGTTGCAGGTACCAAACCCAGCGGATCCGCTCTTCCACCGTATCGGCGTAAAATGAGATAGCCTCTCCATCAATAAATGTGATTTGAAAAGAGCGGTCTTCATAAATACACCATAGATCATCACTTAGGGCCTCCTTAACACTCAAGGCTTCCCGCAAGTCAATGAGGAGTCTCCGTCTATGCGAGGCCTCATGGTGTGCGATGAGTTCGTTTCCATTTAGAGTGAAGTAACGCCTGCGCCACATGTTACAGTCACCTCCATTTTGAGTCAAATAGCCTTGAAGTTTAAGGCCTTTCTTCTGCATAGCCTGGTTTAGCTGGTCTTGAGCCTGCTTAAGCGATGTGGGCAATTCTTCATTTGCAAACAGCTTTGGCACGTACATCATAGTAATTTGCAGACCAGCACAGTGTTTTGGGCAATCCGGCGATTCCCATTCATTGTAGCACGGAATTGTGTAGGACTTTACTGCACCATATATCTCTCGTTCGTAGTGGGACTCGAACAAATATCCTCGCCCGAACTCTCCGTCATTTCCGGTAATCTTGCGCCACATTCCAGACTTTCTTCTGTACTCCGACATGGCAATTTCATGTCCTTTCATGTCTCGAACGAACTGTTCTTGCGCAAGAGCCAGAGCTTGTTCTTGCTTGTGCTGTAGGCTCTTTTTCGGTGAATGACCTTTAAAGAAAGACTTGACGCTCTTTTTGGGGCTCTTCTCTTCTACCGGGCTGGGCTTTGGTTCTGTGGGAGGAACAAAGCGTGGTTTCGGAGGGGGCTGGAGCGCATCCATTTGAACTGCAATGGTCAAAACTAGCTCCAAGTCCTCAGCAACCATTAGCTCAAACTCCTGGTTGACTTTAACTGTTATTTCTCCGTTGAAGTTCGGTGAGGTTATGGGAATAGCCGTAGTCGTGACGCACTGGAGCCCATTGTCCAGAGTTAAGGTGAAACGGGGATTCCGTCTCAAGTCAAGTGGAAGTCCACGCAAACCCATCAGCTTGTCTATTTGCAGAAATAGTCTTCCACGATCGTCCTTTGATACAGGGTCGATTTCTGCTATGTTAGGTTCCACCTCCAGCTGTGGCCTGGCAGCCTGCTTAATTACCTGAGGCTTATCCTGAGGCTCCTCTGAATCAGAGGACTGTACGAGAGGCTCTGGCTGTGGCTGTGGCTCGAAGTGTGGTTCTTTCGATGGCTCCGGCTGGCTTGTGGGTAGTGGTGCAAGTAATTCTCTCCACAAATGGCCTGATTCCGATTTGCGTGCGGGCTGCGATTCTGGTTCGTTTTTCGCAGATTTCGAGGTCTCTGATGGGGAATCCGTCTTTTTAACGTCGAATTCCGATGATTCACTGAGGGGTGTGGGAATAGGTGACGAGTACGCCATCATCTCCAGAACGTTATCAGGGAGGTCTACCGCAGGATCAGGAGAATGCGATTCTTCACTAAGTGGAAGATTCTCCCGCGTACGCTTCTTGCGCAAACTCCGAAGGCGCTGGATGAGTGCATTATTCGTACTTGGACGAGTTTCCAGCTTTTTCGAGGCCTTTCGGGCTGCTATCGTATTGTGGCGACTCAGCGTCACTTTACCGAGCTCAGCTGCAAGGTCCCCACCAAAGTCAAATTCGTAGTCAATTCCAGAATTAGTCGGAGGAGTGGGCTGCGGCATCTCTGCAATTTGAAGGTCGTCCAACTCTTCCCCGTAGCCGTCATTAGTCTCCTCCTGATGCTTCAAGTCAAATACGAAATCTGTACCATCATCTTGTGTTATCATTAATGGATTCCGGCGTAGAGCGAGGTCACTGTCTGTGCTCGCCATGCGCGAATGCATATGCTGGGAGATATGCTAGTCAAAAAATAGATGACTTTTGCTGTTGTTTAGATTTTTCCCAAAAGGGTATCCAACCCTAACCTTCACAACTTCAGCCATTTGATGCGTCAACTAGCGCTAAAGTCACGTCAGCGAGAAGACAATGGACCGCTCGACTACGAGTGTTGCCAGCAGTCATTCGTTCGATAGCTTGGAGGAAGAAGTCCTGGGGACTCTAATAGTCGTTGTTATGAAAGCTAAGAACCTCCACAACAAGCGAGCCATATCCAAACAAAATCCATTTGTGTCAGTCAGGATCGGATCAGTGGCCAAGAGGACTCCAGTGCTTGTGCGAGGAGGTCAAACCCCGGTGTGGGATCACGAGAGTAGGTTCAAGATTCGTTCTGACGACGATCACTCTGCCCTGAAGCTTTGTGTGTTTGACCAAGTGGGCAGCAATGTGGACATAATTGGGGAGTCAGTAGTCCCATTGGCAGCCGCATTGAACAGTCCACCTCGAAAAGGGTTCGATTCTTGGCACCAGATCAGGCTTAAAGGCCGCTATGTGGGTGAAGTATATCTTGAGATGACTTTTTATCCTAAAAAGCGCTCATTCAATTCTTCACGATCATCGCGTGTACCTGTGGGCCGCCCACTTCCCATGCCACCAGTCGACCAGCAAGACCTTGCTCGTGAGATCAATGATGGCTATGGTGCATCCATACTTGAGCGACTCCGACCCTAATTTTTTCTAGCATGGAGGACTCACTGCTAATTTTCTGTCAAATGTGATTGCTAAGTGCTTTCTATTTTTTTTAATCAATATGCAGCTTCCTCTACAACATCGTCATCGCCCATATCGTCATCTCCGTCGTCGAAATACTTTTCTGCATTATAATCGTCATCCTCCAACTCCTCGAACTCATCCCCCTCGTCCACAGACTCTGCCCCGCTGGCTTCCTCTTCTTCATTGGTCTCCGCGGCCCGTTCAGCCCTTTCTGTGACTGAGGCAAGCCTGTCTGAGGCCGGCTGTTCCTGCTTGACAAAATTTCCACTTTCCGGTTCGACCCCTAGTGCCTTTCTGAGCTCGGGTGGGAAATGTTCGGGAACGAAACTGAAATTTTGTGCGGTATTCCCTATTTTTTGGGTGGATAGGTATCGATCTGTATAGCGTGAAATCGTGTCCGAGGCGACACGGCGGGTCTCATAGACTACATAGCCTTTTTGCTTGAGGTTATTACCCGTGAAAAAAGGCCCTCGACGAAAATCCATGCCCATTTCTTGGAGCTTCTCTGCGGCTCTGTGATCAAACGCTTCACCACATATGTCCATCACTATTTTGTTGAGTCAGCAAAACACTCACAAGCGTTTGCCGGGCATATTTTTTTTTAATTGCAAGATTAGTATTGCAGACACATGCTCTAAATCTTAGAATATGTACACTAGGAAAGCAAATCACTCACATCTTCGTCACTAGGCATCTCTATCTCCGGTTCCTTCTTATTAGATGCGCCCTTTCGCTTCCTTAGCTTGCTTGAGGCAGCAGAATCTTCCTTGGTTCCAGTAGTCGATGATTCGCCACTAATACCGAGCTTTTCCTGGACTCTCGCCTGCTGATATCTGCGCGCACTTTCCTCCTGGGCGATCTTCTTCTCCTTGAGGCGTCGGCGCTCACCGAGAGTGGTCATCAAGTTTTGGATAAGTGGTCTAAGGACCAAGTAAGATGCAATTACTACTACAAGCCTCAGGTAATGCTCTGGACCCCATTCACCGAGTTTTTCTGGAAATCCTAGAATCATCTTGATGACAAATCATTCTGATTGGTGTTTCGTTCGCGAATTGAGAGGCCTGTATAAAGCAGGTACGCGGGAAAAAAAAATTGGAGACATCAACTTTTAGGAATCAAGATTCTAGCTGTATTGAGTTTCCGGGATTTTGAAGTACTAAGGAGGCCTTCCTTAGTTACGCATCCTGTTTTGATTCCATGAATGCCGCTGTTGAGACGTTGGTTCGTGAAGCAGGTGTGACAGAGACTGAGGCTCGTGAATTACTCGGAATTAGGGAAGATGTACCTTCCCAAAATCCCTTAGAGCAGCTCGTTCGCGAGGCCGGTGTATCTGAGAGAGAGGCCAAGGAGCTTCTCGGCATTCAAGAACCTCAATCCAAAAGTGATGATCCAAACATAGAGTTTTTACGTCAGAGCTTTCCCGACATTTCTGAGGCATCGCTCCGTGTACAGTTACAAGAAGCGAGGGGTGATGTGGAGAAGGCTACTGATCTCCTACTTAACCGCTCTGTCGTTCAAGATGTCGGTCCTCAGAACTTCGATAAGCGTCAGAGGAAAAAGGCACAGCAACTTAGAAGATCCAGAAGACGTGAAGTCAAGTTTGATCAGAAGCGCCAGGCTGATATCGAATTAATTGAACAACTAACTAATTTGAATGCCAGTAAAAGCGCTGAGCTATATGATAGGGAAGGTCCCGAAGTCTTGTTTGAAGTTTTGATCCCTCAGAAATTTGTACCCCCTGGACAAATTCACCAACCGCAGCAGCCACAAGATACCTCGCGGTACCGATCACTCAGCCTTCTAGAAGACATAGTGGGAGTAAATCCTTCATTACGGACAATATTGAATGCAATTGAACATCATGAGGTGCTGCTAGAGCGTGCGCAGGAGAGGGCGATGCGGTACTCCCACACACAAAGGGCCATCTCAGCTGATGCCTGGTCCTCGGTAAGGCAGGAACGGCGATTAATTCGGGAACTGCAAAGACTAAAAACTGTTCAGGGAGATTTTGCATGTTTGAGGAGATCCAACTTGCCTAACATCGTAGATCTTCACGGCTATACATTGGATGTTGCACTGGATGTGGCTCAAAGAGTTGTGGATAATTTGCGTAAGCTTCCTCGAAATGACAGCATCGAACTGGTAACAGGAGCCGGAAGGCACTCTCTTAATGGTGTTCCCGTTCTGAAAAATGGATTAAGGAAGTTACTTGAGGCTTCTAGGTTGAGATACCATGAGCTTGAGGGATCGTTTATTGTATATGGAGGTTTGCCCAGCACTTCAGCTTAATCTTAATGTGATAAATGTTTTTATTATTTCGCTAGCGTAAGGAAATTAATGAAGGACCTAATGATCCAGATCGCACATCATCGCTGAATGCAGAGAGAGTGTGGGTCGGCTTTGTCATCAATTTGAGCATGCCGCCGCGAACTCGATCTCGAAGAAAGGCGGAAGAAGCGGATCCAGATTTCGAGGACTCTGAAGCAGAGGTACAGAAACGTCGAAAGGTGGTTGATTCCGACTCAGAGTCTGAAGATAGTGATGATTACTTGCCTGCCGATAAGACCAGGAGATCGGTTGTGAAATCACTTGAACAAATATTTCACAAGCTAGTTTCAAAGGCTACAGAGAATGGTACATTACAGCCTGGCACGAATGTTGAAGACTACTCGAGGTCTCTGGCCTGTGAAATTGAGAACTCGTTTTATGATGCACATGCGCAGAAGCGAGGTGATGTGGGCCAGCGATATCGTGATAGGTTCCGTTCTCTGAATTTTAACTTACGCAATGATAAGAATGAGAGCCTTCAGAGGCAGATAATAACCCGTGAATTGAGTCCCAGCGAATGCGCACACTTGACAACAGAACAAATGCTTAATCCTGAGCTCCGTAAACTGGCAGATGAAGTGAGGAAGGAGAGTATCAGGGAGTCAGTTCTTAAGCAGGACACTGCACCTCGTGTGCGAAAAACCCACAAGGGTGAGGAGGTTGTGGAGCTCGAAGACGATACAGTGAATGACAATGATGAGCCTTTGCCTGTCGCGACGCCAATCGTGCCTGCGAAGACAGATTTGGATCCTGTGATGTCCAGCAATGTACCAAGAAATCAAAACCAGGCAGATATAGCTAGAACAGGACAGACCAGTGAGTTCGCATCGTTCTCGCCACCAGCAAGCCCATCAATGAGCTCTGGAGAAGAAGGAGAGGAAGAGGAACAAGGAACCCAAGAAGAGAAACAGAACGTGGGGGATGAGAGGCCACCGAGTCGAGTCGTCTGGAAGGGAAATATCTCACTTGGTGATCGTATTTCATGTTTAGCCACCGCAATCCACCTTACCGGTCCTTCGGATTGGTCTACTGTTTTTGATCTTGAGAAGCCATTGGAGGTCGTTGGAAAAGTCAAAGAAGCAGAGGCGTACTCTTATCTAGAAAAATCCCCCCGCAAGACTGCGTGCCTTGCTATCGTTTCCGAGGACGGAAATGCCCTGAACGATTTAAGCAGGTATCTTCGGGAAAGATCCTGCGTAGGCGCTCTTGGTAACATAAAGTGGCCTACTCGAGATGCATATTTAATGAACGAGCCCCCTCAGCTCAACGATGAGGCGAAGTATACCCTTGACCATCTTAAGCAGGTCAACCCGAGTATTCTTATTGCGGTGTTCACGGTGACGAAATAGTAATGTAAATAAATTATCCTTTATTTTGGCAGAGACTAATAGTTCATGTCGAAGCTCAATATAAGGATAATTTGGGGCTTAATAAAAATTATTGGACAGTACCCTAAGTAGATACTATTTTTAAATGTCTTTATCTTTACGGAGACTCTATGCTTAGATTAGAGCCGACCATTTGGCTGCCAGCAGCCCTATTTACATTATCAGGAGACTGATCGAATAATGAGATCCCAAGTTCCAAACATTATAATTGAATTCGGAACAGTTCTCAGTAAGTGAGGCGTAAGACCGCCGTACATCGAAGCTAGTCCTTCTTCATGGATAACAAGACGGAAGCATTGTATGAGCCCCGTATATTTTGGACGACCTCCTGATATTACCGGCGCTTGTCTCAATCGGGTACGAACAACCTCATGAGGGTAGGTGATCAGTGATGCCAACAATTTGGCCAATCCTGCGGCACCCGAGGTTGCACACCAGTTTGCGAATACATTTGGTACATGGCCACCTTCCCTATGCCTGTGTTCGTCTCGCTTTCTTATAAACTTCCGCATCTGCTCATATAGAGTCCATTGGATAGAGGATTCAGCGGTCCCAAGGTATGATGCACTGAGGCCTCGGTATAGTGCTGTAAAGCCCTCAGCCTTGAGAATTTTCCGAAAGCAATCCATACTGTTACGATATTGCCGAGCACCAGCACGATCAAGCTGGAGTCTGGTTTTCACAAGCCAGATTGGATTCGTCACCGTCGAGGTAACGATTCCCGCAGAAACTCCTGCCATAAGATGGACGTACGCCGGTGCATCATCGTGTTTATGGTATCCAAAATATTCCGAAATGGCAGGCTTTGACAATCCATAGGTAAAAAAGTTCACGCTACGAGCTGGGATTACTCCAGCCAAATTTGGTCCTAGTCCTCGGAATAATGCTCGCCAACCTTCCACACGGTATATAGAGCTAATTATTCCAAAAGTATCGGTAACATGGTACCAGCCAGAACGGAATAGACCGACACGTTGGTTTCGTATTGCGGAAAGAGCCTTGTGTTGATCTGACTGCAATCTGGTCTTTACTACATCAAAGGGGCATGTACAGGTAGCTCCTGCCATACCAGCAAAACCACCTGCGACAAAATGAACCCATGGTTTTACTTCCTTTGGCGGCGGTGGCCTTCCCTGAGATTTTTCATCCATGGCTGACGAAGCCATCGTACAGTACAGAAAAGTTTAAAGTTGCCTAAGTCTGGTGATAGAAACTCATACACACCGTAATATAAACGTTCAAGCTAAACTAAATCTTTACTCGGTTGCTCCCTAAGCTTGCCATCCGGCAAAAGCCTTATAACATACTCTCATAGAGAAGTAATGTTCCAGTTTTTTTGTTCTACTTCTCAATCGAAATTTCTAATGGAAGATAATATAAAGCTACGTAAGTAGATTAGATGTAGGTCTCGTAAGGCACCGGTGCAATGGTCTCTGGCTTGGCCGCAAGACTCAAAACGTGGCCAGGGCGTGGCTGAGCTGGCTGGCGCTTGAGCTGGACACGCTCACCCTTCTCACGGGCCTCGATCTTCTTGGCAGCAGTCTCCTGGACGCGCTTAATGAAGTCGAGCCGGCACTTGGAGTGACGAACGTGCTCGATGCGGACGCTAAGACGCTTCTCAACGTAGCGGTTACGAACGATTTTGTATACAATCACACCCAAAGCAGACTTGGTGACGTTGAATACAACACCGGTCTTGCCGTGGTAGTACTTGTAAGGGAGACCCTTCTGGATAGCACCGTTGCCAACGATGTCCACGACATCACCGACACGGTAGTTCGTCAGGTAGACCGTAGTGGGAAGAACACCGTGGTTCTTGAAGCCACGACTGAAGCAGTAACGGGTCTGAGCGCGCGCTCCGCGTGATACACCACCCATACTGAAGTTACGAACGCACGATTCAGGGTTGCAAGGTGAGTCGTTAGCCAGATACAAGCCCTTATTACAAACAAGGGCTTTGTTACATAATACTGAGTGCACCGTATGAGTGGAATAGAAATCGCTCTAAAACAAGAAATTGTAGTATAGTATACCGACTATATTTTAACCGGTCAAAAAATTGCTCTTAGATATACACGATTACTCTGTAATAATTCTTTTTTACTTAGAATTGATAAGTGTTGGCCATGCGACGAATCTAAAGAGGGGCCAAAAGCTAATGCAATGGATAGAGCAATCGATATCTCTGTCTTATACAAATCATCATAGTGAAGTTTGTGCTCAAACAACTGAGTTCACTACCTGGGGAGTCTTGTTTGAGATATCGAACTGTCCCTTAGCATGATTATCTAATTAGGGTACAGGGCCCTGGTTTACTAGTGCACTCTTTCCCATTCATTCACGTTAGTTGCCAGCCCAGCAGCGAGTCTCGGACTACTCGTAATAAGAAAAGATGCCTAGTGTCCCTCGCAACCAGTCCAAGACTTATTCCACGCCTAAGCGTCCCTTCGAGAGTGAGCGTCTTGATGCCGAGTTGAAGCTTTGCGGTGAGTTCGGTCTCCGCAACAAGCGTGAGATTTACCGCATTGGTCTCCAGCTCTCCAAGATTCGTCGTGCCGCTCGTGAGCTTCTTACCCGTGATGAGAAGGACCCAAAGCGCCTTTTCGAGGGTAACGCCTTGATTCGCCGTTTGGTACGCGCCGGTATTCTCACCGAGGACAGAATGAAGCTGGATTACGTCCTTTCTTTGTCTATCGAGGATTTCCTTGAGCGTCGTCTCCAGACCCAGGTGTTCAAGCTTGGTCTTGCCCGCTCTATCCACCACGCTCGTATCCTTATCACCCAGCGTCACATCGCCGTTGGCAAGCAGATTGTTAACGTCCCTAGCTTCCTCGTGCGTCTTGATAGCCAGAAGCACATCGATTTCTCTCCCAAATCTCCATTTGGTGGTGGCCGTCCTGGCCGTGTTGCACGCCGTAACGCAAAGAAGACCGAGGAAGGTGGCGAAGAAGGCGGCGAGGAGGAAGAGGAGTAAACTTGATTTGCTTTCTGTCCGCCTGTTTGTTAATATATAACATAAAATTCTGAAATGGATCTAGCACTTATTTGATGAGATTGGTATAGCTTGTAGCCAGTGAGCAGGTGTGTATATGCGTGTTCGTATGGCTACCTACTAGGCTAGTCTTCGGATGGTATGGTCGATGTCTGTACCAATCTCGCGAGCAAGACGATACTCTAGCACACTAGAATAGTCTTATTATGCGTATGAAATACTACGGATGAGGCCATTGTTAAGCTGGAACATAATTGCGAGGCAGATAGAAACTTGCAAAATCCGGAAGGTCGTAAGGGTTTAGTTATTGTTTATAATATGATGCAAAAGTTTTCACTACTCACAACGCTCTCATATATGTAAAGTCAATATTAAGGAAAACAAAATATAGTTGAGGTAAACAAGATTACAAAACTTCTCTAATCATATGTCAGTCGATGCGCTAGTGCGCGCACTTGATGGACTACAGCACGATGCTATGCATCGGAATGAGTATAATGAATGGCTGCAGCGCTGGCAGCGCAGTCCTGATGCATGGCAAGTCTCATATGATGTGTTGGCGGACTCCGATGCTGATCGAGCTTTGAAAATATTCTGTGCCCAAACGTTACGACATAAGATAGCTTATGATCTTCACCAGGCTCCCAGAGGCTCCCGATTGGCGTTAAAGGATCAGGTTCTCGATTTGATGGAACAAAACTTACAACTTGTTGCGGTTGTCGGTGTTCAGTTGTGTGTTGCACTCGCAGCCTTTGCAATGCAGGTTCCCGAATGGGAAAATCCCCTTGTAGAACTAGCCTCTCGCTTTGATGCTCCAGAGTTTGTTCCTCTCTTGTTTGAGTTTCTTCGCGTTCTTCCAGAGGAATTCAGCTCAAATCGGTTGACCCTCCTCCTAGACGCTGAACAACGGAGGGACAGGGCCGAGGATCTTGTGCAAAATAACGCACCTATGGTCTTGAGATTTCTTGCTGAGCGTGCAGAATATATGGCAAATACGAACAGAGCTTTATTTTTCGAAACACTTAATCCTTGGCTTCGTGAAGTCGAGGTAGCGTCTGTTGTACAAAGCCCGCTACTGGAATGGATATCTAATGCAATGAATGATGATGATGCTAGAGAGGCAGCCTCTGATTGTCTGTGCACGCTTATACACGAAACTGATGATGTTCGAGAGCCTCTTGTTCAAAAATCGGTTGAACTCTTATTTCCTTGCATTATGGCCCTTCGGCCCCTGCTAACTCAGGCTGCAAATGAACCGGAGCTTTATCGTGATGTCACCCGTGTCGTTGCACAAGCAGCGGAAGACTGGCATGTTCTTTGCTGCACCAACTACTCTGAATTTTCCCCACTGGTCGAATTATTGGCCGACTGCATAGAAGTTCCCGATGCAGACCTTGAAGTAATCGAGTACACCTTCACATTTTTTGACCGCATCAGGCTGGTTCTAGATGCTCCTGCTTATGAGGAAGTTCGCAAATCTTATTCTCCTCTATTTTTACGGCTTATAAGTGCATTTACAAGCTTTTTACAATTCCCAACGCAATTCTCTAATTTAGAGGAGGAAGATAAGTTCCGAGACTTTCGCTATGATATCGGAGATATGCTGAAAGTATGCTCTTTTGTAGCTGGCCCAGATAATGCCTTAAAACACTGCCAATTGCAGTTGGAACGACTAATCTCGGCAAAAAGCAGTTGGGAGCCCATAGAGGCTATTTTATTCTGTGTCAGGGCGCTTGCGCGCACTGTACCAGAGGATTCATCGGCGCTCGCATCAATTCTCGCTCTCTTCCCTAGTCTTCCTGCGCAGGAGCGCATAATTCATGCAGCATTACTTATTATGGGTCGCTATAGCCGCTGGGCTGCACATAAACCTGAAATTATAGTTTTTGAGCTTGAATATATGACGTCAAATGTCCACTCCCAGTGGTTCGAGTGTCGTAGAGCAGCGGCGCATTCACTTATGTTTTTCTGTAATGACTGTGCCGAAATATTGACGCCATATATTCCAAAATTTATCGAATTTTATAAAACACTGAGTGGTTCTGCGGAGCTTGAGTCATTGTGTAAAATATCTGACGGACTTGGGGCGATAGTTGCAGCATTGCCCGCTAACGAACAGCTTCCAGTCTTGCAGCAATTTGTTGATCCTGTAATAAGGCGTATTGAGGAGAGCCCAGTAGATTTAGATTCCGCTGCTAATGATTTGATGGGGATCGGCTCTTTCCTTGCCTTACAACGCGGTGATCCGCTCTCAGAGATCGTGCGGTCTCACAATACAACTATGACAGGCCTAATTACGACTTATGGTCCCACACATGCCCTTCTGACAGAAGCAGTGGTTCGATATTATACACAAGCTTGTCGTAATGCCCCCAAAGCTGTATATCAGGTTCTTGGTACACTTTTGCAGCCAATAGCAATACTCGCAGGTGAAAAACCGTGGCTCTTTTTCTGGGAATTTGGCGGAGCACTCGCTCAAGCATTCCCTGAGGATCCATTGATATGGGAGTTCGACCACCTGCTCGTCGGACAGCTTTTACTTCACTTGGCTAAACAGGCGGATCCGGAGCTGATTGAAGTGGGCTTCCATTTCCTGTGCGATATGGTCACTAATTTCGCGCCTCAGTTTCTTCCCTCTCCAGACCTGCCTAAGGCAGTAGAAATGGCAGCAGCAGTTCTCGCGACCGCAGATGATTCGCAGGCACTGATAGCTGTGGGCCACTACTTTGAAGATCTTGCAACATATTGCCCTTATTCTGGGCAATCACCATACTCAGTATATCTTGAACAAGCCTTCACTGCGCAGGGACTGATAATTTTACAAGGTATATTTGATGGGCTTTTAAGACGATTCGATGAAAATGTCTGGGGACGAATGGAGAGTATACTCAACCTAATCTTTCGCACTTGCCTTGCATCCACCATGGGGTGGGTTCAACAAGTTCTGGCTGCATTGCCTGAGGACTCAGTCAGCGACGAGGAGAGGTTTGAGTTCTCTCAGCATTTATTCAATGAACTGGCTTCTCAGCGATTCAATAATGTTGGACGCGTGATTAATGACTTTGTTCAGGCATACAGTGAACGCAATTATGCACCACGATGACGATTTATAACCCTCCCGACTAGGTCATTATAATATTCCTAGCTTAAGAGACTAAAATTAAGTTATGATAACGATTGTTAATTGCGTGCACTCATACCCTTATTTTTATTTCGCGAATGCCATATGTCGTGGACTGTCCCCAGTGAGTGCACATCGATCATAATGTCGCTTTAAAGAGTCTTGACGGCTGAAACGGTTCATGCAAAAGCAGCACTGAAAAGGCTTCTCAGGCAGATGTGTTGGGGCATGCCGATGAAATAAACTTGACCGAGGCATAACTTCCGGACACAGCGAGCATTTAAATGTACTGTCGCGTAACTTTATTGGTCGCAGATCCCTCTCTCTCAGCATATCGTGGTATCTTGCTATCTGTATGGCCATGCTGTCAACAAATTTTCGTTTAGTCTCATGTGAGGGGGGTTTGAGCTTCCGGGCAATATATTGCTGACGCTTCGACTCAGCCTCAGTGAGATCTTTGCGCTTGATATCCAAATCATGGTGTAGCGGTTGCGTTGGTTTCGTTTCAAAATTGGGTCTAACACTATTATTGATGAGTGGTAACGGCACCAGTGACGCCTGGGGATAAGAAGGTTGTACAAAATGTCCATATCCCTGAGGTAGCATCTGTGGGATCTGCTGGGAATTAGATGGCTGCGGCATCAACGATACTGGTAATGCAGACAATGGCGGTACCTCAGAGCTTTTATCGTTATCTGGCGATTGGTTCTGCATCACAGCTACAGATTGCGATGCGCCCAAAGACATCTGGGCAACCATTGGACCCATCGTGGTCCCAACCATGACTGGATATGGTTGGTTTCTGAAATCCTGCGCCCCATTGCTTCCTGATTGCACTTGACTGCTGTTTTCCGGGGTAATTGCTCCCGCATTTTGCCCACTATTACCGCCTGACTGCATGCATGACTGCATAGCTTGAGGCATTGAAGGCCACGCTACTAGAAAGACCATAGGTTGCATTGGAACGCCTTCTTGTTGTGGAGCTTGCGGGTGAAGTGCCATTTGAGGCTGCGACTTACAATTGGTAGGCAAACTCGTAGCTTTATTAGACAAACTAATCCCTTCTTGTTTATTTTCATTGGCCTGCATCTGATTTGGAGGCTCTGTTGTCTCACCTGGAGCCTCCGGAGCCACACACTCAGGGTTCATTGGCAGAGCTTACGTATGTGGATCCTGGTGGGAGCGGGCCAACTAACCCACCGCTGACTCATAGAGATCTCAATTAATCAATAATGAGCCTAGCCCTAGTCCCCATATCATTGCAAACCAAATTGGCCTCACTTTTTCAATATCCTCCTAATGTTCTTCTGTTAGTGGGTCCCTCATATTAATTTGTAGACTTCTCAGCAAAACAAGAATTATGCTATATTCATGCCTAATAGACATAGACATAATTTATCGAATTACTGACAAAACTCGTCGCAATGAAGCAGTGTGCTATGTAATAATAGACTTATTGATATAGATTACAGTATCATAGTCCTTGAAGAGAGTCACTAGTGCTGTCTCAAATCGCTGTGAGTTTGATCTTTAACCCTACAACGATGGTGATTGATGCTATGGTAATTAAAGGACAGACAGTTATCAACCGCAACTCATATGTAAATTCTATAACTGAAATATACTTTCCAGGCTATTGCAGGGCTTTTCAAGTATGGGTATATTAGAGTGCTATAACTATATTAAACCTTCAGAGCAATTGACCAGATGCCTCACAAGCTGTAGTAAAATGATTGAGGCTAGTATATGCCAGCAATTTATGAATACCCCACTATCCTCTATCTTAGAGTCTTATCTGCCGATTCGTATGCACTAAGCAAGGTTACAAATCAATATATCTCGACCTCGAGACGTCAGAAAAAGGCGGAGAAGAGTGCTAGCTCCATACAAATGCATAGCCTAAAGCGTGCACGCACTAGATCTGGCTGTTACACGTGTAGGAGAAGAAAAAAGCGCTGCGATGAATCGCATCCTATATGTGGTGCTTGTGAAAGACTTGGTATGGAATGTAACTTTCCCTCCCCCGGGAGGGAAAATATTAATTCACGTCACAGTGTGAGAAAAAGCACATCTGATCGTCCAAAAACAGAACACGCTAATATGAAGTTTCTGCCAAACACTTCATTGCAGCAGGCACCAGGTACCTTCACCCCGCCCGAGCTAAACAACAAAGCACTTCCTGGATTTGTACTGGGGCTTACTTGCGAGCTAAAAAACTCTATCATAAATCCATATGCCATGTCACAAGAGGCGTCGCCCTCGTCCGATCCTTTAGATCCTTTTGATTTGTTAGAAATCAATGCACAGGACGAGAACACACATCAAACAGCATCTACACAGCAAGCCCGTGATGAGGAGATAGAGCATAATAGTTCAGGATTTCCGTCAAACGCACCGCTCGATAGAAAACAATCCGATGACCTGACTGACTCCATTAGTTATGCACCGTCCACGAAAGAACTTACAGAAAGGTACCCGGACTTGTCTGAGAAAGGTGTTTTACTTTTTGAGTACTTTAGAGACAAGCAATCTTTGCTGATGTCTGTTTCACCCCTTAACTATTTTAGATCAGTTTATCTTGTCTTTGCACTGCGCTGTAAAGCGGTACTGTATGCTCTCTTGGCGTGGGCAGGCTTCCATGCAGGGCTTAATGATCAAGGAAATGAGTTTTTTGAAAAAGCCACTAGCCTAGTTCTCAATAAAGAGTCTAGCAAGCTTGCAAAAGAGGAGCTTTTGGCATCGATTCTGATATTGGCTGCGGCGAAGATTTTTTCCGGAGATATCAAGTACTGGCATGACTATATGAGATGGGCAGCCGCTGTCATCCAGTCGCATGGTGGGATTTTCTCTTTCATGGAGAGCGACAGTGTCAAATGGCTGTTAAAAAACTTTGCATACAAAGAAATATTGAGATCTTCCTCGTCTCAGCTTCCAGCATTATTTACACCAGCTGAGTTTGAGTTTATTTTTGCTCAATCTATGTCGACTAAGCTTCCGGATTCACTTTTCGCTTGCTGTGAGCCTCTTTTTGTTGTGATTTCGATCATTAATGATATGGCATTAAGAGTGGGGAATGTTGCATTGGATGATAGGGGTGCACTAGAATCCATCTTCAAGCAAACTCAAGCGATTGAACAACGAATCAAGCTAGCTAAACCGGACGAAAGACTTCTACAGGCGCTTACTGCTGAGGAGAAGAACTTGCAATTACATGTATTTCATGTATTTAAAATAGTGGCTTTGCTTCATATTTATCAGGCCGTTCTTCACAGTAATAGTGCTACTCTCAGAATGAGGTACATGAATTTACGCCTAATTGAAGCTTTGCATGATTTATTGGGTACGAGTCTTGAAGGCCTTCTTGCTTTTCCTCTATTCATTGCTGGAATATGCTGTTCAGAGGAATCCCAGAGATCTAAAGTCATTGAAATGTTTAACTCGGTGCAAATTCGCCGGAATTTCACCCATCTAGAACAGGTGCAAATGGTGGTGAAGGAGGTTTGGAGATTAGACGAACATGGGAATAAATACGTGGATTGGAATGAGCTAATTGAAAGTCAAGGCTTAAATCTAAGCTTCTGCTAGGTGCGTGATAGCTATTTGCGTTGCAGGCGCACGAGTGGAGTCCTTTAGCACGTGATCTGATAGTGTAATCAATGGACTCTATGTGAACTCGCGTATAATGGATAACTCCAGCAGAGCAGGATCTAAAAAAGGATCAGGAGGAATCGCTACCCAGGGAGCAGAAGAGCTACAGCGCAAGAAGAGGATTAACCAGCTATTTCAGGAGACAGTTGACCTCAGCAAGGACCCATATATTTACCGTCACTCCACAGGCAAATATGAGTGCCGACTGTGCTTGACGATGCATAGGGACGAGAGTTCGTACCTTGCACACACAGGAGCTCGAAAACATAGAGAGAATTTAGAACGACGCAGAGTTCTTGACGAGGCAGATCGCCAACGTGACATTACACCACAAGGAGGGGCTTCTTCGATTCCTAAAAAAGACCGTGTGGCCTCATTAAAAGTGGAAAAGTTTAATGTTTCGAAAATTAAGGACCCAATCACGGGTGCAATAGGCTGTCTGGTTCAATTAACTTTGCCTGAGGCATCAAAACCACTTCATCGCTTCATGTCCGCCTATGAGCAGCATGTTGAGAAAAGAAACGGTAGATTCCAGTATCTGGTGATAGCTGCAGAACCTTATGAAAATGTCGCTATCAAGATTCCATCACCACAGATTGACCGGGACAGTCTACTCGAGAATTGGGATTCTGACAACGGAATTTATACAATGCAATTCCTTTGGCCTCCAGTAACGGAGTTTTAGCACATTACACCCACACTAATTCTATTTAACCAAGATGCGATTATATCAAGATCAAGATCAATGTAGTAATTACTAATATGGACTTAGGGCTTATTATGTAACACACTCATCCCAAACCGAGTGTCCGAAATTGTCTGGCAGTTCACTGTAATAGCCCAGGAAAAAAAAGTAAGTGCCCAATTGGAGCTGGTCTCTCAGGAGTACTGAGACACACCGGACTCTCTGCTATGGATTCAGAATCCTGTCAGATTGGCCGGACACTCTGGACCCCTGAAGGGCCGGTTTCACCATTATAGATGGTGTGAACCTATACTAACCATAGTGACCCGTACATCTGTCCTAGCTGACGCCTTGAAGACTATTCATAACGCTGAGAAGGCCGGTAAGCGCCAGGTTCTTGTCCGTCCTGCCTCTAAGGTTATCATCCGCTTTTTGCAGGTGATCCAGAAGCACGGCTACATCAACGACTTCGAGTTCGTTGATGACCACCGCTCCGGAAAGATCGTTGTGTTCTTGAACGGCCGTCTTAACAAGGTTGGCGTTATCAGCCCTCGCTTCAACTTGAAGATTAACGATATCGAGGAGTGGGTTACCAGCCTTCTTCCTTCTCGCCAGTTCGGTTACATCATTCTCACCACTTCCGCTGGCATTATGGACCACGAGGAGGCTCGCCGGAAGCACGTCGCTGGTAAGATCCTCGGGTTTGTGTACTAAGTAGAATTGTTAATAAAACGCATGAATTACTAGACTGGAAGCGAAGTAGCACTCGCCGTATAGATTCGTCGGGAGTCTGACCAATAAATTTGGATCGGGACAGGATGAAGAATGATAGGTTGGGTAGACGTTCACTATCATGATGACGGCACAGCCCGGGCAGCATGTGGCGTTGCATACAACTGGTCTGACGCCGAATTCGAGGCTGAATATGTAGTGGTTATTGATGCAGTAGAGCCCTATCAGCCAGGCCAGTTTTATCGCAGGGAGATGCCCTGTATTCTGGCCGTCTTAGAAAAAGTACAGGAGGCTATTCATATTCTCGTTATAGATGGCTTTGTTGTTCTTGGATCCACATACAGGCCGGGCTTGGGATGGCATTTAGCCCAAGCCACTCACAACATTGCTGTTATAGGTTTGGCGAAATCACCTTTCGCAGACACCCCTGAAGAATTACAGGTGTTCAGGGGAGGGAGTTCTAAGCCATTGTTTGTTAGTACTCATGGGATTTCTTTGGATATCGCCAAAAACGCCGTCGAATCGATGGCGGGCAGATTCCGGCTTCCCTCACTTGTTAAACGGGTGGATCAATTGTCGAAGGGAATTGTGCTCCCGAAGATGAGCCACCAATAAAATTAGAATTCCTCGAAATAAGCCTTTCATTTACTGACTTTATGAAGATATATTACAAGGGTTTATCGTTCGCGTCCTTATAATGCCTATTTTAAGACTATATCACATTATTATACTTTTTAAATTTCGCGTATGCATCACTGTAATTTTCTTTCTGTGCACCTATGCCACCACAACGACGTACAAGTTCGCCCGTTGTAGTGTCACGAGTAATGTCTTCGACCCCAAGTTCAATCTGAAGCCACTGCCAAATCTCCCTGCTATTAGAATGTGATACCTCATCCCGTGCAGTGTACGCATCTACTCTAGGATCAGTAGCTGTTTTTGCAAACTCGATATGATCTCGTGCATGCTGGCTAAGTGCTGCTATATCAGTGGTTGGTCTTTCGTCTGAAGAAGCCTTCAAACCAGCTACTGTGGCACAATAGCCTAATAGTGAATCACGGCGGCTCCACTCACTATAGAGCTCCCTGATAAACTTGTCACAAGTAACTTGACCCAAACGATTCCGAACATTATCATCATAACTATGCCGGCTTACGCTTAAAAAACGTCTGATGGCGCTAGCGTCTGCGCACAGATCTGGGGTTTTCAGCGATTCGGGGTCCATTTGTCAGACATTGTGATTCACTTGGTTTTTGTAAAAATTAGCTATGGATTTAGCTATTCATGTCATCAGCAGTCGCTAACTCTAGATTACTATTGTTCATTTTTTTAGCGGCTCTAGAAACATATCGAACTTCATTATTCGAACTTTTGCTGACCTAATAAAGACTTCATCCAGCATGTCATTATCGCCACAGCAGCGGCTTGTATCCGACTTTGTAGGTTTTCTGCAAAAGAACTTGGAAGCTGGAGAGATTGCTGGAGATGAGCGGGAGTCCATAGAAGTAGCAATGGATTGTCTACGTGAAAGTTTCCGTGTGGCAGATGTTCCATCGGAACGGGACCTTTTAAAGATTTATGAAGAGGCTCCTCCAGCAGAGACAGATGCTAAGTCGGATTCATCTGAGCCAACCACTGAAGTATCCGAGAAAGCAAAGGCCGAAGGTGATAAGCTCAAAGTCGAGGGTAATAAACTGATGGCACAGAAGAAGTACAGTGATGCTGTCAAATCATACACAGAGGCTATTGAGAAGAATCCCTACAATGCACTTTACTATTCCAACCGAGCAGCAGCTCGTAGCCAGCTCGGTCAAGGAGATGAAGCCGTCGAGGATGCAAGGCAAGCGACCATTCTCGACCCGAGTTATAGCAAGGGCTGGTCACGACTAGGACTTGCGTTGTGGTCGACAGGAGACTTGCAGGGCAGTCTGGATGCGTATGCTCGTGGACTAGAAGCTGAAGGTCCGAATCCTAGCGAAGCTATGAAGCGTGATTTTGCAATGGTTAAACGGCGATACATGGAGGAGATAAAGAAGCGTGAAGATGACGAATTATCAGACAGCGTACAAAATACCGAGGCCACTACTGAGGCGACTGGTACTAAGAGCCCCTGGGATGCTGGTTCAGAGCCAGAACCTAATGCAGCTGGAGGCGGCGGCGGGTTTCCAGGCTTAGGTGGTCTTGCCGACATGATGAAGAACCCTCAGCTGATGAAGATGGCCCAAAGTTTCATGTCGAATCCAGAGTCTATCAATCGACTGATGTCTTCTCCAGGTGCCCAGAAAGCCCGCGAGTCAATGGAGAAAGGCCAGATGCCTAGCATGGCAGATATAATGCAGGATCCTAACCTGATGGGTATGCTGCGAGGTTTCATGGGTGGACAATAGAAAGATTTCCTAGGCATTGAGTAAGTATAATTAAGTACAATTCGGCAGCTAGCTAAGTAACTAATTAACCAACTAACCAACTTACCAACATCTCGTTGGGGTGTCGTATTGGTAAAACAACTGATATGATGAGACAAAGAGCAAAAAAGAGATCTATCAGCTGAAAGAAGTGCACCCGTCTTCTTTAATATAGACGTATAGGTAACTTTGGATAGGTCGTATTCTTTTTTCACACCTATGGAATTTTCTACGTTCCAATCTTATAATAATATAGAGAATATAAGGAAACTTCAGAGCAACGCGAAAACTTTTAAGATCTTTGTTTTTAAACTAAGAGGACTCGTATACTTTCTTGAAAGACTGCGCCCAATCTTCCTTGAGATCCTCGATGTGCTCGTGGCCTACAGAAACACGAATGAGATCAGGAGTGACTCCTGACGCCAGTTTTTCCTCATGCTCCAACTGCAGATGTGTTGTGAAGTATGGAGCAATGACCAAAGATTTCGAGTCACCCACATTAGCGAGGTTAGACGAGATCTTCAGGTTGTCAACAACCTGAGCAGCAGCTTGCTTAAATGGATCATCGGATTTTGTTGGCAGTTCCTTAACGCCAAGAGCCAACACAGCACCATAATAGGGGCCATTGAAATACTTCTTGGCCAAATTGTGAGACTCATGGGACGGAAGTCCCACATACGACACCCAGTTCACATGGGGCTGCTCCTGGAACCACTTGGCCAACTGCAGAGCATTCTCAGACTGGCGCTCCACACGCAAACTAAGCGTCTCAAGGCCCTGAAGGAGTTGGAATGATGCAAATGGACTCAGAGTTGGCCCGAGGTCTCGCAAAATTTCAATACGTGCAAAGCCAATGAAAGCTTGAGCACCCAATGCATCGTTCAAAATCAATCCATGGTAACCTTCCGCAGGCTCACTAAATTGAGGATATTTCTTTGGGTACAGCTTCCAAGGGAAGTTGCCAGAGTCAATGACTACACCTGCGATAGTCGTGCCATGACCACCGATCCATTTTGTAGCTGAATGCACAACAATATCAGCGCCATGCTTGATGGGGTTCACTATAAAGCCACCAGCACCGAATGTGTTGTCAACAACCAGTGGCACTCCGTGCTTGTGTGCGATCTTGGAAATTTTTTCGAAATCGGGAACATTGTACTTGGGATTACCGATACTTTCGACATATACGGCCTTGGTACGCTCATCAATGAATCTCTCGAAATCCTCAGGCGAGTCACCATTTACAAAACGAGCCTCGATACCGAGACGCTTGAAAGCAACCTTGAATTGGTTGAAGGTACCACCATATAGATAAGAGGTAGTAACGATGTTATCACCTGCCTGCGCTAGACTTGAAACAGCAGTAAATTGGGCTGCTTGTCCTGAAGAAACGGCCAAGGCTCCTATTCCACCTTCCAAAGCGGCCATACGCTTCTCGAAAACATCCGTAGTTGGGTTCATTATACGGCTGTAAATGTAGCCAGGTTTTTCGAGGCCGAATAATTGAGAGCCCTCCCGAGAATCATCAAAAACGTATGATGTTGTGGCATAGATGGGTGGTGCACGAGCATGTGTCGTAGGATCAACCTGTTGTCCTGCATGTAACTGCAACGTCTCGAATCTTTCTCCCATGATCTATTTGGTATTAATTCCTATCTTGATCTACATAGGTTTGTAGTTATATACGACTTAATTGTGCAAGAACACGTGATAAATACTAATCGATTTAATGCATATATGTGTCACGTGAATGTCCACATTATGGGGAAAGGGAGAAGTTAATAAACAGCTTGGTTAGAGCTTAAACGATCATAGTTCTTTGGCTTCGAAGCTCGGAAAGTGATCTTTTGAGACGCTGTAGTGTATCCGTTTCTGTCCTTATACGACTCCATGAATAATTCCGTATAATGGATATTGTTTCTTCGGCCTGAAACGACGTGAAAGAAGATAATTCTGTGGCCAATGTAACGTGCGAATTTGCAATTTTACGTCCAATCCTCTTCACACGATGTAGTCCAGCTGCAACAGATTCTTCAGTTCGTGAGATGTCATGTTGTCTTTTTTCTTCGAAGACACCTAGCCATGGCCTTGCATCGGCAAGCTGATGTAACCGTTGACGGTATTGAGAAACTTCCCCTTCGGCTTCACCCAATTCGCGCACAAGCTGTAATGGCGTTTGTAGAGACACCAATAGAGACTCTGTAGAGGATTTGAGAGTCGATAGAAGCCATATAGATATTTCAGATTCAGGTGAAACTCCAAATTCCTTTAGTGCTATCTTTAGTAGTTTGGGAATGTTCGGATGTAACCCAGTGGCATCTAAAAACGACCATAGTTCAATTTCAAGGTCCTGTGAACCCTTGAGTGCTCTGTGTACTCGTGCAAAGGTCCTCGTTAAATGGTTGAGACTCGTGACAACTGAGCTGACATTATCGCTGCTATACGTGAAAAAAGTCACCAAAGAAGGTATGGAACCTCTTTCAATATGCGGCTCTGCAGTGTTTACAAAAGAGATGCCATCAGTCGGCTCGGCCAGAAACTTCCTGTAAGATATAAACTCTCTTGAGCCATTCAAGGGAAAGCATCGCATGAACAAATCTAGTCTGAAAGAATAAGCGAGTCCTAATACGTAGTTCAATCCCCAAGGCAATTTGTCGGGTTGAACAAATCCACAGCCTAATACTGGAACGAACGTAGATGGTGACTCGCCTCGAACTAAGCGTCGTAAGTCATCGAAGTCACTATATTTATGCAAAACCAAATTTGGACCCGCTAAAAATTCGTCGTTAACTCCAGGTAAAATTTGGGGAACTGCAAACTGGAGAGACGACTCATCCATGAGTCTTTGTCGACTCCATATAGTGCGACAGTAGTCTAAAGCCCGACGATGACTGTGATCCTCAAGCCATATATCAGTGTTCTTTTGTAGTAAGAGAGACATGCATTCTAAGTTATCCTTTTCAAGTGCAATCATCAATGCAGTTTGCCCAACATTATTTCGCCAATTCACATCAATGTCGGGCAGCTTCAAAACTTCCCCAAGCATAGAAATATTATCACTCGAAATATGAATCAAGCTTGATCCATCCAAGGCAATATGATCATAAAAAGATCCACAATCATGAGAAAAAATCTTCTGGACATCTAGTGATCGGCGGGCTGCACTCAGCACAGGTGTCTCTTCATTTCGGTCTTTAGCAGTCCAGTCGAAATAATTGCCTAAACGCTTCACTTCCTTATCTGTAGTGGCATGTGCAGATGTCCGACCATCAAGACTTGGCTCACGCAAGTATTTCGAGAGAGTCTCTGGTGCGACAGTATCCATGAGCTTTTCAACTATTATATCAATACATTCCCTGTTTCCTTTATCGAGGGCAGCAAGTAAAAGCGTTCTTCTGTTTGAATCTCGGTCACTAAGAACGTAGTTAGTATCAAGATGATACTGTAGCAGGTATCTTAGCGCTAAAGGTTTATCAAGGGACTGGAACAATAAAGACTTACCCTGATAGCGTGCACGAAGTATACTTTGGTCGGTTGCAGCAGCAGCAGCTAAACTGGCCTCGTCAAACGGGTCTAGTGATTGCCGGGCATTACGGTTCCCCAGACACAGGCGGAGCAGGCGCTCATGCTCACTTCTAAGATGCATAAGTACACTCTCAACAACAAGTAGTGCATATGCAAGTTTACCCGAAGATGATAGTACCCCGAAATGCGATACAAAAAAATGAGCAGGCTCGATCAACGGAGCTGCTTGACGTGCCCTTAGAAGAACCAGAACAAAGAGACCTAGCAGCGTATCTGCGGATACTGCTCCAAGTTCAGGGGATGCAAGAACTTCCAATGTGCGTAAAAAGATTCCTCCTACTGCAGTTGGTGTTCTGGGACAGAGGGATAGTTTGTTAAGTTCCCCGGATGCGCGAGATATCGCTTGTTCATAAAGCCAATAATTATGAATCGGAGGTATATCTATTTGGCTCAGGTCTAGATCATAGAGCTGACTCTGAAGCTCCGATACTGGTGGAATTGCCCACTCGTATGAAACTAGTTTCTCAAATACGTATGGGCCCATGTTTCTTTCAGCATTGCTGTAATCCTCCAGAATTAATGAGTGGTATTTACGAGCGAGATCATGGGCGTCTACAGCTTGCTTCATGATATCTGGAAGAGGGTATTCGGGTTCGACCAGACTTTCTGTATTTTTACTAGTTGTTTGTACCGGCCGCGAGCGACCAAATATACCTGAGAAGCGTGAGGATGCGCCTTCCTGCAAGTGCAATAAATCATCCAGATGTGCAAGAAATATATGCATAGATCCTGTCAATAGTTCTGCATGTCGTATATTAACTCGACGCGGGCTTGGAAAGCCTTTGGCAAGCTGGACGAAGTCATTATGTATTTCTACAAAATACCCAGACTGCATTGTAGCTCCAGTAAATTCGGCTACATGCGATAATAGATACGAATCCTGAAAGATCTTTTCAGAAGGAACCTGATTGAGTGCTCTCAAAGGGGGTAGGAAAATCACATAAATCCGATCAGCTAATACAATACGTTGTCTGGCAGCAGTCAAAGACTTGCTAGGAGAACAACTCTCTTCATTGAATAGCGCGTCGAGAATGGGATGCGCCCATCGCATACCTCACCGTCCTGCCTCGTAGTAAGCTTAACTCTCCCTCCACCCATTTCGAGATAAAAATAATACGTGATGGAGTGGCAATTGAGTGTTCCATTATAAGCCTCTTTTCAAACAGTATTCATTAAGTCAAAATTTAAACTACTCAGCTGATTATACGTTATTCATTTGGACCACTGCAACGTACTAGGTGGGACTGTTTGTAAGGTGTGACTACAAATATAAAGAAAAGTATGGCACGGAGACGTGAGGAAAAGTGGCGGCCTCGAAGCGACTTTCCAGCAAAAATGGCAATGTGGGATTTCAAGCATTGTGACCCAAAACGATGCAGCGGCAAGAAACTTGAGCGATTGGGGCTTATTAGAAGTCTAAGAGTGGGCCAAAAATTTGGTGGAGTTGTGGTCTCGCCCAATGGAACAGATCCTGTATGTCCAAATGATAGAGAAATAGTTGAACACATTGGTGCAGCAGTAGTTGAATGCTCCTGGGCTAGGATTGATGAAATTCCGTTTGGCAAGATTGGCGGAAGACATTTGAGATTATTGCCATTTTTATACGCCGCAAATCCAGTGAATTATGGAAGGCCTTGGCGCCTTAATTGCGTGGAAGCATTGGCTGCTTGCTTCGCTATTGTTGGACATCGCGATTGGGCTCAAGAACTACTAGGGAAGTTCACATATGGCCACTCATTTTTGGAACTTAACGAGCCATTATTTGATATATATGAGCAATGCACAGACTTTGAAAGCATGAATGATGCCTCAGAAAAATTTTCCAAAGCCGTCGAAGCAGGTGAAGTAGTAGCGAATTGGACAGGCCGCTCACTTCATGCAGCAGATGACGACAAGGACAATGATCCCTCGTCATCCTCAGAGGAGTCTGAAGATGAGCAAAATTCCGAGCCGGTTCTAGTAATTGGCTCGGGAGAAGTTGGCGAAATAGAAGCTGAATTTTCAAATTCAGAGTCGGAGCTAGATTCACTTCCGGCGAGTCCGCCTGCCTTATATTAAGTATTCAGTTGCTGTTTTTTAATGACACTTCAATTAATCTTTTCTAGCATTCACTAAATAATGCTACCTTGACTCACATATTTTGTCGCTTCAACCCTCGTTATCCTCTGTTGCGCGCTCTTCTTCCTCAGATGAAGAATCTTTTTCTAACTCCTTATCTTGACCAGTTACTTTTTTCGTATCTTGGGCTGGAGCCTCTGTGATTCCGAGCAGCCAATCAAGGAGATCAGGAGAACGATATGTGTCAAGAAACGTAAAAAATGCCCAAAACTCGTTCTCTGCGAGCTCTTGACTGTATATGCGATCATAGATATACTTCTGCTTGAACTTTTCAATATCCTCCTCATAAGGGTCAAATTTTATAGCTTCACGACCAAGTCTCTCAAGTCTCTGGTTGTACGCGTCATACATGGGTCGTTCCAGGAGCAGTCCTAACGCTGGGGCCTTTGGAATACCTAAATCCACCGGACTTAAGAGGTCACCTACTTTACTTGCAGGTAGGTTACAGCGAACCACCAGCACGGCAAGAGCAATCATTTTACGAATTTGGTGAAGCATGAAACTTTGGCCATGTATTTTGATGGAGACCCACTCCGTGTTATTCACAAGAAATGGATCGCTCAAAGTTAGGGACTTCATTACTCGAATAGAGCTTTGTTCTTTGAATGATTTACCAATTGTGAAGTTATGAAAATTGTGTACGCCCTCAAATTGCTTCAGAGCCTCCCTTAGCTCTGTAATTCGTTCTGGCTGCACGCGGTAATTTCTACGTCCTTCAGATTCAATCTTCTTAGCAGTACGTTTTGCATTTGCATAGGGGGAGTCCAAATCATCGTCATTCTGCTCAGCTTGCATCTCAGCAAGAACTTCAGGACCAACACCAGCATCTATCAGTTTGGCATCCATTGCTTCCCAATATTTTTTCGACTCATTGTCTTCATTGTTAAGTTTTTTTCCTAAGTTGCTTTGAGGTCTTGGGCCAAGGAGGGTGTAAGTTGGTAATAGATACTCATATACTCGTGATCCACAGACCTTACGACATTCAAATGCCTTATTTGTACGAGAGAATCCCCAAACTCTGATTTGTTCTGGTAATTCTGCATTGATTTTGGCCACAATATCAGGGTCTTCAACAATGAGCTTGGCACTAATCACATTCCCCGCTGCGTGGACACCTTTATCTGTCCGTGCTGCCCGGATAAAACTGGATTTTCGAATATCATTTGCATTATCTGCGGAGACAGCACCAGCCTTCACAAAGGCATCGAAAAGGTCACCTTCAATTGTTTTGTGGGGTGGGTTTACTTGCATCCCGTGATAACCCGTTCCACAATAGCCAATCAATACGGCAACCTTTCTTTTAGGTTTTCGATCCGGGTTCGGGATATTCTGTACTCTTTTAGCAGGTGGTTCATTTTCACTCTCTTCTGCAGAATGTTTCCCCAAGGATCGCTTGTCTCTCACTGGTGCCATTCTTCGTAAAAAGGTGCGTAGAAGACAAAACTTAGTCATAAAAAGTCCATGTTGTATAGATTGACTTGAAATTGATAAATGCCTAATGTGCTACCAAAAAAATACTTCATATATTTCATGACTACAAATAAAATAAAACGTTAAACTGAATCAAAGCCCAAACTGTCTCCCAAGTATGCCACCTATCATGTCACTCTTGGCATCACTCTGGGTAGTTTTCATCGCAGCAACACCATCGTCCAACTTGTCATTCACGTAATTTTCCGCTGCCGTATAGTATTCATCCATCATACGTCCCCAAGTTTTCTGGTTTGCTGGTGGGTGATTGGCTTTGGGAGACTTAGAGCCGGAGCTGAACCAGCTTTTTTTGCTTCGGCTCGGCGAAGAAGGTGCTGCTGCTGTTGAGGGAGGGTTCTCATAATTTCCTTTTTCGACAAGAGCCTCCTTGCGCTTTGACTTTCCACGCTTCGTCCCTCCAAATGTCTGGTCAACATCTTCAGGCCGAACATAGGTTCGACCTGCCACCCAATGTGCAGTAGAGATACTCGGCCTCGCAGGCACCTTAATTCTCTGGTGATATATATCATCTTCCTTCATCTCTGCACCGGTTCCGAATGCTCGTACGAAGCCTGCGCTCATTAAAGCAGCATCGTTGGGGATAAATATGTCCCCAGTATAAGTCACGCGTGAATTGGTTGCAGGAGTATAAGGCGACTTGAAAGAAGTTATGGATCCAAATCCAGGTAGAGAATAAAGGCCTATCTTGCCCTTCGCATTTATTGCTACTAGACAGCAGCTCTCTCCAGCTCGTAAAAACGAAAAACCTACCCCTAAAGCGTTGTCCAAAGACTTAGATCCCACCTTTTTGGATGTGATCGTAGAAATGAGCTTAGCCTCTTTACTGGTAGCTGCCAAAATAGCCCCGTTTATTTTAATTCCCGAAGCAAGGCGCCCCAGGACATCTGCCGAGGCTGCAGCAGGCTTTCCAGCTCCTAGATCGATATGCTGGAGTGTCATAATTGGATCAGACCCTATGCTCAAGTGACTGCCATATTTTTGAGCATAATAACCACCTTGTTGACGTGGAAGAATCTGGTATATGTACACGTTGCCGTTAACAGTTCCAACAGATAGCGTTATGCTGGAAAAAGAATCTGTGCCCAGAGCCACAATGCCGAATTCCATGCTACTAACCTTAGCCTTTGTACGGTCGTCAAAAATGATAGCTGGCCCTCGGCGGTCAATGATAATGAGTCTCTGGTCTTCATAGGCGACCGCGACAAATCCGATACCACTATGCTTTAGACAGTATACAGGAACACGCGACTTAACAAGCCATTGAGGAAGAAATCCCTCTTTCATTCCTTTTGGTGCCCTATGAGCAATACTCTGTATTGGTCTTTCATCCATCGTGAACTGGCTAAATCCATGGGTATTGCGTTTAAATGTGAAAAGATAGACATTACCCGACTGACTTGCAACAGCCATTTCGCCAACTTCACCCGCAAGTGACACCTGTCCAACAGCTTCAACTTTATCAGGTAGAATAGAAGCAATAGAGGTCTCTATAAGGCGGTGATCCCCTGAATCAGCCTTCGTACCATCAAATAGTTTAATGGTCCCTTCACTATCACCCGTTGCCAGCACAGAAGCCAGCTGAAGTTTTCTGACGGGTTGGTGAGCAGAGATCCCTCCTTTAAGGACCGGTTTTGGTGCCGAGGCCATCATACCTATCCACTGGTTGCGCATCATAGTTCCAATGTCAAGACAGGTTACCTGAGATGCTCGCCAAGCAAGTGCTGGAGGAAGAACTGCAGCATCAAGATGTAGGACTTCGGGGTCGGGGACAGTCACTGTCACAAGACGGCCCGAGGAAAGAAGGACCACTATATGACTCGGGTTATGTGTTCCTCCGAAATGAGGCTGTCTCGCTAGCACCAATGCCTGAAGCGCCGTGGTATGCTGGGTCCCCAATTCTGCCTGAGCCGATTGTCCTGCACTGTAAAATTCACCCATACTTTCATAGCTCGTAATAGCCACGGTTGGGGTGGCACCAAAGTTAATTACACGAATAGCACTTCCCATAACGATAACTAAGTAAGTCGTTTCGGGTTGACTTTCGGAGCACCATACTAGCTTTGGAGTCTCTAACTGAAGTCGCTTGTCATCAGGAGTCTCCAAAACAGGCCTGTGGGTCAGTTGCACACCTTTTGAACCATCCCAAAAGACAAGGGCACCATTCACATGTGATGAAACGACATGAGAACCAGTTGGGTGCCAGCAGGCTTGCTGGAATGAAAACTCGTATTCCATATAGAATACAATTTCGTTAGCAGTCACAGAGAAGCATATGGCGACTTGTGTGAAACAAAGGAGAATAAGACTAGGGTCTCGTGGATGCATTTGTACTGAAAGCACTGGGCTTAGTCGTTGCTGTGGATTCACCAGCTTCTGTAGGTCATCAATGCGGTAGGGTGAAATCTTACCTCTATCGATATCAAAGACATTGGTGTGCCCAGTATCTAGGCCAAGGAAAAGCCAGTCCATGGCTACATCGGTCCATATAGATGTTACCTTTGTTGGAACATTGTAGGTAGCCCACACTTGTCTCGTATCCAGGGCCCAGACTGTTACAACATTGGCTTCATTAATCGTCACAACATAAACACTTTTAACAAAGCGAATTTGTGTTATTGGATGTGGTTTCGCAGGGACGAGATCTGCCTGTATGGCACCTGTACCCAAAATATGAAGAATGCCCAGATCTGTGCCGACTGCCATCAGACTTTGAACCGGGTCATATCCAAGAGCAGTCACTTTCCCTGGAAAACCAAATTGTGCAATAATGTCCGGTTGGAACTCGGCCTGTATTGCCGTTGAAAGGTGCTCGTCTTTCTTGCCGAACATTGGGAAGCTCAACGCTACTCGCTTACGTCACGAGTAGACTGTAATTGCCAATGAGGGAATGTGGTCACTTATGATTTTTTTAGCTCCTAAACCGGCTTATACTTTTTTTTGGGAAAGTTTAACTTCTGTAGTGTTCAAGACCTTGTGCTTAACCCAGTCTTACTGTCGAAGCTGCCTAACAAGTACCAGTTAGAGAAGCTCACACTAGACTAAGTCTCATATTCTCATATACCATTATAAATGCATGCATGTACTAAATATATTTTATGTTACAAGTTCTGTTGGAGGTCTTTTCCTGTTGAATTTTGGCCCGTACATACCCACAGAGTCGACTAGATTGGTTGATGTCGAGAAGATTCATTTCTCCCTTGACACCCATATAGAGGCCCCTTTGTAGTTCAGCCTTCCATAAATTGTATTCACTTCCATGAATCCAATCATGGCGCAAGGTGGCCATAGCTGTCCGCTTGTCAGACAACTTACTTCTCACCAATCCATCCTGATATTCTATTAAGCTCACACCTAACCATTTGAATCCTTTTAGTCTCTTTTGGTACTCCACAGCGCGAATTGGACCATGCTCGTAGCAACGCAGAATAAGAATACCGTGAACATCTGAGTCTACAAGTCCAAATAGAGGGACATCAGGAAATGTCTCGGCAAGTTTTGTGACCATATTCCTGGTTGCATGGTCAGGAAATCCCTTTCCAGTAATTATAATACCTTCTGTCAATTCCGCCTGGAGATGCGAGAATACTGCCTCCTTCTCCACAACTAAAATATATTCTGGCCTCTTTCTTGCAGAGACATGAAGAATTGACACTACAGGAATGAGTGATGGTCCATTTGAACGTTTGATCTCTACCGCATTGTCGTTTTCTAACGTGACCAAAAGATCTCCTGCAATCAGCCCATTTGGTGCTGCAACAACATTAAACGAATCCCGGGGAACACAGAAGTAGCGTGTTAACTGTTCTATGTGACGTACTACCAATTTTTGTGTCTTGAATAAAGCTATATCCTGGTAGTAGATATCCCGTGAGGTGACCGTTTTCCCTGCCTCAAGATTTCCCAAAATGAGGCTGAAGATACGCAAGATAACTGTAAACTTAAAAGACTCCCCATATGTAGATCCAGGGTAATGTAATATGCACTTACGGGGTCGTCGAATCTTGTGGAGATCTGGGTTCAGGGATACTGTGGCTCCACATGTCTTCCAGGGAGCAAGGATAAGAGTGGCACACTTCTTGTGGAGAAGATCCCACTTAACAATATCAATTACTTCCTTTATATGGTCTCGGATGCATTCGCCACACATTTTTTGTGTTTACAAGGTCTTGCGACTTAATAGGACTCAAAAAAAACATTCACGAATAAGTGCGATCAAATGCTGAAATAATATTTCATACAGTTATTTCTTTATCAAAGCTGTAATTGAGCTCCAAGAAGCTCTGTCATTCTCTCAAACCCTCTGAGAACGCCGAACTGCTGCACCAATTGTATCCTTCCGCCGAGAGCTACTGATAATAGTCACTGTCGTTAATTAACTGTATAATCCCTGACCGAGACAAAATCTTTGTCTACTTGATTAACAGAAACCAAAAAGCGCACATCAACAGTGTACATAGGTCCTGCTGGTCTTATTTAATAAACAAAGTTATTAGCCACATTAAACAATGCCTCTTGAGTAGTACCCTCGAAATAATTAAATCTACAATATCTGATAGTTTTCCGGAGCTCTATAATTTCCCCAAATAAACTACCGGTTGGCATCTCTCATCCTATCTTCTATCCACACTCGAACGCCTGACCCTGACTAAAAGCCTATTTACCTGGTGAAATATGGCTCTGAGGGCGGCTTGTATATCCCTGGCGAAAGCTGCTCTCTTGCCTCCATTTATGTTTGATCCCAACTCACAACAACTCAGGGATTCGTTGGGTGAGGTCTCAAGGAATCTACCTGAAGACATTAGCCAAGAGCTAGGCGATTCCGTGTATCTACCACTGCAGTATTTGTTACAAAAAGATACTATTTCAGACTCTGTGAGTTTGCTGGTTTTGCGTATTTTGGCTCAGCTCTTCGAGTCGAAGTGGAATTGTGACCCAAATAAGAGCTCACAGCTGGTATCTGTTGCAACCTACCTTGTTAGTCCAGGCCCACCTGGTGACCTCTCAGAGTTCGAGAAAAAACCTGAGGAGCTACATGAAGCATCCTTCAGAGCTATGCATGCTATTTTTGCAAAAGTATCACTTCCAGAGTCTCCTGCATTGGCACATGTGATAACACTTATTCTCACATCACTGGAACGGGATAAGGAGCTGCAAACTCATATTATGGGACTAAAAACCTTGATAGCACTGTTTTCCCGAGTTCTTGTCTCACCAGATCCCAAGGCTTTGGTGCTTCCAGGCACAATTTCAAAACTTGTGAATTTCATAGGTCAAAAGTATGGCAAGCGACACCGTTTGGCCAAGGAGATGGCACTAAAGGTAATGCAATTAGACGTATGTGGCTGCATGGCTGATACTCTGCCGAAATCAAAAGTTCGTAACGATAGCTGGCGTGCCGCCTCTGCGCACCAGCTAGCCAGGGCTCTTGCTATAGTACAACGGTTGCTACAGGAAACACAGTTTGCTACAACTATACAAGCTGTATTTAATTTCTCCAAAGGGCTAATAACGCAATGTCGCAAAACTTTGGATAAAGAATGCATACCCACCGTCTTGGATCTAATTCTTTTTTGTGGTGCACAGGAAATTGATCTTTCCGTTAAAAATGAGGCAAAAGCCCTCATTCATGTTCTACCCAGTGAAGTCCTAACAGAAGCAGCATATAATCTTCTCGATAGAGTTCCCTCTGCTTTAGCGAGCCAAGATGAATCACGGCCCCTTCGTATATTACAAGCCTTGGCAGAATGTGCTCAATCACTGCCAACGTCCAGAGTCATGGAGGTTTTGGAAAATTCGGTGGAATTAAGTGTAGGAAATCTGCTTAAGCAGTCGCCATCTCCACAGTTGCTGCTTGGCGATGCAGTACCCAGAGACGCACTTTTAGAACATGTGGGTCTCAAGACTCCTCTTGCTGCTTCCACTCAGAAGGCTGTTTCGATGCTTGTCTCACGCTTGGAGCCTGTCGAGGCTTTGAAATGGCTTCTTGATAGAATTCCTAATCAAGGACCGGTGGCATCTTCTCGCCTACTATGGTTTGGGAGCTCAATAGTAAGAGGAAACCCAACTGTACAAGACTACTTTGACCTACTTGTGACTTGTTATGATCTATTAGAAACACCAGCAGCACCCATGGCATGCCATGTTGTCGGCGATATTGCACTTTCATCCACATTCTCCACAGATTTCCTCGTAGATGGAATATTTCCACTTTTCCGACTACTAGGTTCTTCGTCTGAGCCGACGAGGGCGCAAGCAAGATTTGCTCTTTGTCAGTTTGCTTCAAATCAGAATCAAACTTTGACAGAACTAGTAAACGCAAACAAAGACTATATAGTAGATGGAATCTCTCGCCAGGTTAATTCACTTGATATCACGCCAGCAACTCCCATATCGCTTGCAGCATTGGTCGATCTGGGAGGATCAGCTATCATCCCTTACTTGGACGACATTGTAGATTCGCTCTTCACACTACTGGATCTTTATCATGGCTATTCACAATTGGTACAGGGGGTCCTCCTAGTTTTCAAAATGATAGTTAAGGCTGCCGGTAAGACCATTCCACCATCCCTGGAGGCCCCCAGTAGAAGATTGCATTTCTCTTCGTATACGTCCTTGCTAGAGGAACTCGATCGAAAGCCTGAAATAGACCCGTCTTTATTGGAAAACCCAATCGATCTTAGCGACTCCCCAGATTCGAATAATAAGGCTCATCGTGATGAGCCGCTCCAGGAACCAGAAGAAATGATTGATTCGCCTGACGATACGAAAGAGATTTGGGAATCTCCTGTACCGTATGATGTCTACTGCATGCTCGAACGTATCGCAACATATTGCGATCTTCTTTTGACCCACAGTCTTCCTGAAATTCGAGTCACGATACTCGAAATAGTGAAGCTTACAATTCCATCCCTAGCGTCTGCAAGAAAAAACTTCCTTCCGCTAGTGCATAGACTTTGGCCTCAGGTAGTAAGTCGAATCCAAGATCCAGAAATATATGTTGTTGAATCTGCATTGGATACAATATCGATAATTAGTGAGTATTCTGGTGACTTCGTACAGACACGTGTGGACGCGCTGTGGAAGACTATGGTTGGAAATGCTTCAAAGTTATTTCGCAGGCAGTGGCCTCAGTTTTCTCCTGAAAGAAGGCTTTGCAAGGCTACAGCCAAGTGTCTAATAATATGGCTCCGGCTGCCACCGTCTCCGGATACTTTGGAGTCCATGGCAGTGACTCTACGATCAACATTTCAGCGTGGAGATATGAAGGATCTTTACTTGGAGTTTGACAGACTCTACGGCGACTTAATATGGACAGTTATGCTTCAATCCCCAGTCAGATCGGAAAAAGAAAATCTCATGGACGTGAACCCCATGTACATTCATATAGATTCTAATTAGCATTTAATTGGTACGACTTAATTAATTCAATGACCTTGGACCCATGTGCGCATACGACGATACCTACGATACTCAGGGATCCACATTTGTGATCTTACCCAATCGTAACAATCGTCCCACTTGCTTGGGATTACTACCTCGGTACCAGAAGTTATCGAAATACGATTTTCGATTTCTGCAAGACCTTCCTCTTTGGCAGCAAGAACCACCGATGTGGCTATCTTACAACTGATGTCATTAATGTCACTAATATCCGGAAGTAGAGGTCCATTAGGGTCCCGAAGTATTGGGCTCAGAGCTGCGAGTCGATCCACAGCTGCGGCAATCATTCCATTGGAAATCTTAGTAGACCTAGAAAGTACAGCTCCCAGTCCGATTCCAGGGAAAATGAATGCATTATTGTTCTCAGATATACGGCGTCCATTTACAGGCGGGAAAGGAGAGCCTGTGGCGACCATGACGCGGCCATCAGTCCAGTTGATCAAATCACTGGGTGTTGCTTCATGGAGCCTATTTGGGTTGGACAACGGGAAAATTACCGGGCGCTCGACATGCTTGCTCATCTCCTTCACAACTTGCTCCGTGAATGCACCCGGTTGGGTCGAACAGCCAATGAGAACATGAGGTTTCACATGTTTAACTACCTCAAAGAGTGATTTAGTATCAACCCCAGCGAAATCCTCGGCATTCTTCATGAACGTTTTCTGATGTTCCATTAGCTCGTCCTCTACTGCGTTGGTTAACAACCCTGGACGGTCCATGAGGAAAATATTATTGCGAGTTGTACTTTTGTCCACGCCACTTGTTTCAAGATTGTCGATAATTTGAGTAGCAATGCCCATGCCCGCTGAGCCTGCACCATAAATCAAGATTCGCGCTTCAGGAAGCAAACGATGTGTTGAGTGCAATGCACCCTTCAGAGCAGACATTGTTACTGCACCAGTACCCTGAATATCGTCATTCAAAACAGACATCTCGTCCTTGTATTTAGCAAGATGACGATATGCGCTATCACGACCGAAATCCTCGAAATGAAGTACAGCATCTGGATACCGCTTCTGGACGGTACTAACAAAATTGTCAACGAACTCATTATATTCTTCTCCTCTGATACGTTTATGACGGTTACCCATGTAAAGAGGATCATTAAGGAGGCTTTCATTATCGGTACCACAGTCAAGTACCACCGGAATAACGCGGTTAGGATGGACACCTCCACAAACAGTCATTAGTACAAGTTTCGAAACGCTTATGCCTATTCCACCAACTCCCTGATCCCCGATACCAAGAATACCCTCCGAATCGGTGACTACAATGTAGTCAATATCTTCGCTATCACCAAAATGTGCTAGACGATCATCTATATCATCAGGTTGATGAATATCCAAAAAGCAGCCTGTAGGGCGGCGAAAAAGTTGACTGTAATTAGCGATGGCATCACCTTGTGTAGGGGTGTAAATTATGCGCATCATCTCCTTCAAATGTGCTGTAATGAGTGCATAGAACAGAACTTCATTTTGTACTTTGAGAGATTCGCAGAACTGGTTTTTCTGCAGGTCAGTCTTAAGCGAGCTGAACTGATGATAAGCTCGGGCGACCTGGATCTCAAGAGGATTGTATCCACCTGGTAGCAATCCTGTCAACTTGAATTTTTTTCTTTCATCCATAGTAAAAGCTGATCCTTTGTTCAAAGCGGGGTTATTGAGTAAAATGCGTCCTTCCTGGGGGACATCTAGAAAAGGTTCCCGCGTGAGTCGCGTCATGTTGTGCATGTTCATTTTGCCAAGCGATCTACGCGATATTACCTCTTTACGGAACATTTTGGCCACGCGATAGTTGGTATTTTATACCTGAAAAATTACTTAGATAAAAGCAGTATAATATAAGAGGGGGACAGAGGTTAGGTGTCCAAAACACTAGTCTCGATGATTGAATCATTTCAACCAATTAGCTCTTCTACTAATTTTCTTAATGCTTTACATATTGATAAAATTCCTGCTTTATTTCATATAAAGAACATGTGTACTTTGTTGTAACATCTCGGAAAAAGTGGATTAGGGCGAGTATTCGTCTCCGAAAAAATCCGATAGCAGTGTTTTGGCTAACGCTATGTCCTAAATGCTTATTAACGAGAAGATAGATATCAGCGGACATTTATATTAATTTTTATTGCAGAAAAAAGGGAGAGGATCGCTGAATTTATTTTGATTCCTCTCCGACTTGAGTATACTTTTCTATGCCAGCTTGGTCTCTGCTAAGTATGGGTTTGATAATAATTGACTCCACGATACAAAGATAACGTAGTATATTTTCAATAGATTACAATGATTTTACTGTTGTGGCCGGATAATGTCTAAGAGCATTGAGCTCTTGAATGTGCATTAAGTGGGTATGTGCTTTACGAGGAAGACTCTGCTTTAATCTCTTCTGCTTGACGTTGTTTCGTTGTGCTCTTCTTATTTCCTTTTGGCTTTTTGCGAGTGGATTCTACAGACTTGGGCTTCATCTCACTATCACTTGATTTGCGCTTGTTAATCTTTTTCTTGCCCGGATCTGTACTTTTATCAGGTTCAGTCTCCTCCAATTTAGGCAATATCTGCAATTCCGGAGCAAAACAGCTTGTTCTACCGCCAACAGTAACAAATTCCAGATTATAGCCTTCCGGAGTTTGTGCTAACTCGTTCTTGCGCCCTTTTCCCCAGCGGTGTAGCATTAACCAACCAGACGGGAACTCTTTCACATTTGCTTCGGTATCTAGGGCTATACGGCAAACCTCTCTGATATTATTGTATAGTATTTTAGCCTGATCTGGGGTTAGCGTTGGGCAATATTGAGCAGGATGAATACGAGACTGGAACAAAATTTCATCCGCCATCCAGTTACCAATTCCACTGAAAACCGATTGATCCAAAAGAAGGGCCTTTACTGCTACACGGCGCTTGCTCAAAACAGATAGAAACTGCTCTAGTGGTGGGATAGGTCCTTGTGACCAGTCAATTCCTAGATTTTTCAAGGGTTCGAATTCGGTAATTCTCTCTGCTGGGGCTTCAATAAGCCGGATGCGGCTCAATCTCCGGGCATCTTTGAATGCTATTTCAGAATCCTCCGTTTTAAAAATGAATTTGGTGAACTTTGGAGGCCATAAGGGTTCTTCCTTTATGCCTGCTTTCAACTTCTTATCACCACCTCCTTCCATTGGAATGAAATGCGTTGACACGCCCTTTATATGCATCCAACCCGTCATGCCAAAGTGAAGAAGAATTGTTCTACTACGATTAACCTCGAACCAAAAGTATTTTCCATGTCTTCCTATCTCAGTTACCTTTGTGCCTTTCAGTGCTTGCTCCAGTCTCGTCGCGTCTAGGGGCTTGACAAGTATAATTTCGTCGGGATTGGCAGTGATGCTAGTGATTACTTTGCCAAGGAGGTATTTTCTAAGCAAAGCAACTGCATGGCCGACTTCGCCAAGTTCTGGCATTTCAAGGCAAATCTCTGATTTGTAACGTATCACAAGCGATCTAACTTATATTGCTTGAGCGAAAATGACAACTAGTGTAGGAATATTATAATTATGTCACCTTCTTTCCAGAAAAAATGTAATCTTGAATTTCATAGCTATATATATATTTATTTACTTGTGTCAGTTCAGTTACTTCTTATGCGGAACAAGTGGTTTTTCCGTGACAGTAAGCAGCCTGCTACCCCAATCACCAGCGGCAGCATCACCAGTTTCATCACGCACTTGTCTTAGGAATGGAAGTAAAGTAGTTCCTCCAGTTCCCACCTCCCCAGATGATCGGGCAAGTCCTACACTACCATCAGACTTGGAACTTTCTCTTGCGGGAATGGTAATATATCTTGTGACTATCTGAATATGACGAGTGCGGAAACCTCGAAGGCATGCAAGGCATGCGTCGTAAGCAGTCATCAATCTAGAACTTCCCGAGGATAGAACATAATCACGGATGTTAGCAACCCTTTCGAGAGATTGTAGAAACTCGCGATGCTCTCTCGGCATATACTGACGCATTTCAATTAGAAAGTTGTTTGCAGCAGTGCTAGGTGGGGACTCATGGCCTTCCCTTTTGGAGAATAAGCTCGGCGGGGTCCTCTCTCCCAGCGGCCGATGATGAACACTTAAAAATATATCCAAAACTTGAATCAAGGAAGATTGCGCATTTGAGCCTCCACAATACTTTCGAGGGGACGTCTCAGATCCATATATCACACCAGCACTTGGCAGCCCAGAAGCCTCCATGTTCTGCCATCCGGCAAGAAAAGGCCTTAATCTGTTGTAGAATGCATGAGGATCACATAACTCTGTCATCCTAGAGAGGAGAGCTGACATAGAATCGATATCTTCTGCCAACAATTGCAAGAACTCCTCGAGCTTTTCGTCATTCCCTTCTCGTATGGCTTTCAATGCATCCAGTCCATGTGCAATACAAGGCCCACCCTTTTTCTCGAGCTCTACACTGATGAGATAGAACCAAGATTCATCAATTGACCCAGTGTAGGTGTGTTGGGTTGCTAAGTGTTCTAAATCCCATTCTCTTGGAGATTCAGCGGACAGGGTTCTCCAATTCCAAAGACAGACACTCGCATAAGTACATACTGGAGGCAATCCCAATTTTGAGCTCGTCTCGATCCACGGATCACAAATGTTTGATGGTAAATTCGAGACCGGAGTGGGACGGCACCAAACATATGCGTGTGCTAAGAAGCCTAGAATTGAGTATGCCCGCCGTATTTCAGCCTTCCCAGATAGGCGTGATGCATCTAAATTAGGAAGCGCAGTTATACGCTTGCGGATTTGTTTTGTGAGTATTAATGCCGGCAGGTCATCGGCTACCTCCTCCCATGGTTCATAATAAGCCGGAAGACGCTTTGGCGGAGGTTCCTCCGGTAAAAATCCTGTTTCAAGGCTAACGTCATAGTTTGTGGGGTCAGGAATAGGCCACTTCATCCAAAATTGACCCCGCTCTCAGGGTTGCAACTTCTTTGAACAATGAATAATTACGTTATACGAGCATTACATAAAACTACAAGATTATTATTATGACTATTCTATGCTATGCTATGAATATCTCTAGAGTTCTCCTAATCCACCGCATGATTGAGCGGGGGCTCTCATTTATCATGGTTGTAACTGAGTAGACTATTTATATAGGAATGAAGGTGATCTTTTCTATAGCAATTAGCAAGGAAATAACACAAAAAATGAGTACCGCTATAGTAGCGCATGGCGCTATTCCGGTGCTTAGTATTATCACTTTTATTATCAGGCCTACTTTCGAATTGGTCTAGCCTGAACAAGGTCTAAATAGCTACTCATAAGCCCAGAGTCGGATTCAATTCGCTTTATTCCTAATCGAATCTCTTCTTGGACAGCTAAAGATCTCTCGCGCCTCATATGCTCGTTTATAGTGTTTCTTGTCTTAAATTCATCCTTTCTGACTGCTCGGAGTCCTTCAACGGTCGATCTTCTAAGCTCGAGAATAGAATGAGGAAAATGCTTTTTCTGCCTGTCAGACTTTGCGACTCCCCTAGGGTCAACTTTAGACGAAAACGAGTGGGTTGACCTCGCGATTCCGGTATTCTCAGTTAAAAATTTGTTACCTGGGTCCAACAGTTTATGGCTGGGCGTCGAGCGTCCATTCAATGTGTGAGCACGTACATTCATATAATAATATAATACTTGCTCCAGCATGGCAAGCTGACCCTTCATAGCATGATAGCTATCACACCATTTCAATTCTTTACTCTCTGTAGTTGCATATTCAGATGAGAGACATGTTACGTGTTCAAGCAAATGTAGATAATAAAAACAGCTTTCTTTAAATTCGCAGACACAAGGCTGCGATTTTTTGAAGCATATATTGATGAGCACCCGGCTAGTGGCTAATAAGTTCAACAGTTTGGTGTTACAAGGTTTCAGATGATGTTTATTTGGCCTTTTTACGGATTGATTCTGCATGTCAATTGGACTATTTTCAGCCTCATGTCTGTTTATTGTGCTAGGATCCTTCCCATAAACCATACTGGTAGTCTCACTGTCGGTAATACCCGACCCTGAACCTCCAGGACCAACCTCGTATAACAATTTTTTATGAGGACTTGATTCTGTGATATGTAGAGGCAATGCTGAGCCATTTCTCGAAAATTTACATATAGCTGCTTTCTCTCCAATATCTGATTTGCTTCCCGTGTTCATATCCAGCAAAATGGTCGAAGACCGAGGGTTGCAAACCCTGTCCTTAAGTTCATCTTAGATATAACCCCTAGCCTCAAAAGCGCATTCCGTTCACCATAGAAACGCATAGCAACTACTGAAAATACGCCTAGATTGAAGTTGAGGGATGGAATTATAAGCTTATGATTTAATTTTATTTTGCATGAAGTACGATAAGCGCATATGCAGCAGATCATAACACTATGTCCGGGGAATTCTCGGGGGGATTGACAGACATTGTGAAACAAAAGCTAGTTTAGGCTCAAAAGCGTATCAACTCATCGTACTCCACTGCTCGGCTAAATTTCTCATATTAGCATGACAGTCTCTCTTAGTCATATATAAAATGCATCTAAATCTGCAGGTTCCAAAAATAATACAGTGTTTCAAACTTTGCCAATCCTATGGTATGCCCTATGGTATGCCTATGCTACACAGGAAAAAATCGAGTTAAATACATGTATGGTAGAAAATCCTGAATAAAGCATTTCTATCAATCAGCTATAGTATAATAGAGTGCAGTTGAGGAGAAAATTTAAGGTAAATAAGAAATTTACTAATCAGACAAAAAACTCACTTTATGCTCTTCATACTATAGTGTAAGAGTATGCCTATTCGAAATAGCTGCTAGATTTTTTCCCCTATTTTTCACGGTTAACTAGAATTTGTTTATGAACGAGGTGTCCATCGTTTTTCGACTGGAACCCCTCGTTCGCAGGAGGGGTGTGCCCTGCATATCAAAAGCAATTTCAAAATAATGACTGAGCCACTTTTTTTTTACAAGATGTTGCTTTATAGATGATAAACCCACATCGCTAGTGATATCCTCTTGCATTATCTAAATTCAATTACAAGTCTAAGAGAGGGCTTCTCCCTGCTGAACTTGTAGCCATCTCTGAATGAGGGACATTATCCCTTATCAATTCACTTGGCCGCTCAGTAATTGTCTGCATGTCTTCGGCTTCCCCTCCCTACAATTTGTAATGGCCCAGTTGCTGTGATTTTTTCTCGGGAATAGTTTTCGAAAGCAATAAATTAAAGCTTCAAGCGGGACGTGCATATTTTGTCGTGCTGGCAACACTGTAAGTGGGGTATCTTGCATTGCGCCACCAGGTTGAGGTGCTCAAAACCACGATCTAAAGATTAAATTTTGAGCGAAATTACTGCTAGTCTCGAACTGTTCTTCGAAAAGGTTTCGAGAACTACATGTCACGTGACTACGTATACCAGGTCAGCACGAAGTCCCATGAGTAATCAGCTGGATAACTGAGTTCAATGCCAGAGGGCCAAACCCAGGATCCGCTGCTTGACACATTTGGCTCGGATGATGATTCCGATACCGGTGGATGGGTGGATGATAGGACTGGTGTCTCAAGTGAGAGGGAGCAACCCTCCCAGCAGCAGGGCCGCTGGACAGGCCTACTTGCCCGATTGAGAGGAGATAACCGGGAAACCTCTGAGACTGGTCCACAATCTGCCGACGGTGTGTTTCATAACCTTGTAGCAGCAAAAGATGATGACAATGAGCGTTCTACCACGCCACCACCGCCACCGCCACCTCCGGAAGATGATGATATTGCTAATGAAGAGGCGCCTCCTTCCTACGCGGAAGCCTCTGCGGATGCCACTCCCTCTTATTGGGAGACTACCATTTTAGCCAATGATTGGGGTGAGGATATTATTGTAGGAGAGCTACCTGTAGGAACTTTCCTACATTTCGCTTGGAATATGCTTCTCAGTACTGCATTTGGCTACTTTGGCTTCTTCTTCACATATTTGTTCCATACCAGTCATGCAGCGCGCGGGGGTTCAATATCTGGATTTGGTATAACATTAGTCCAGTCATCCTATGGTATGGTGTCTGAAGAGAGCGTGCCTCCCGGACCACCAGCGGACATGTTCTCGCCAGCCGATCCCAATAATTATCAAGATGGTTCGGCCATTGGCTATGTGATGCATCCAACTGGACAGGCACCCGTCCAAGCAGCCTCTCCATCGCAGCACAATAACTGGTTAGGCAATTGCGTCTTTGTGTTGGGTATATTTCTATTAATTAAAGGAACTTTCGACTTCCTTTGGGCAAGAAGCGTGGAAACCGCCATACTTACCCAGATGTCCTCTCCTCAGGAAGAGCAGGAAGAAGAGCCTGTCTAATTATGGGAGGCTTCTTCATATGTGAGATTTTGGTCTGGTCTAACAAGCATTCACCATAAGTCACACATGACTAACACTAAACCCCATGTTAACCATGGAATCTCTGGAGATTTTTGATAATGAAATTCGTAGACTCCACCTCAAGCTCATAGCCACTTTTGACGATCTGGCACTCCTCATTCACGAAGCACGAATGTTAGATATCGAAGCCGATAAGTTGTCACGCGCTACCGTCGTGGATGTGGTTCAGGCTCGCTGTTCGGGTCCTACCATGCCACAACAAACTGATTTATCTTTCTCACAGGATCCAATTGGGCCCTTGTATCAGTATTCATCCACACCTGTCGCTAGTAGTTTGTGCAGGAAGCGAAAGACTCCAGACGGAGAGACTAGTGCTGCTGAAATATCATATGAGCGTTCAATTAAAGAAGGCATTGACAAAGAAGAAATGGAACAAAATTGGGAAAAGATCTTTGTGGAGCCTGACTTTAAGCTGAGACAACCCGGAAATGTTTACGATTTATGGAATGAGTGGGTCGAGGGCACTCCTGCAAGACCTAGTGTTGTCTGGTTAGACAAGCGATTTGGACGCCGTGCTTGGGCTGGAGCTGCCGGTGATATGGATGAGGCTACTAGACGCCATTTACTTATACGAGAAATTAATTTCTGGGTGGAGAAAAAATCACAGCCGCTTGAGAAAGTTTTGAATGCAACCCAAGAAGTGGCCAACGACATGGGTGGGCTGGAATTCTTACTTACTGCGATTAAGAGAAGAAAATGCAGGGCGGGAAGTTTCCTCGAACTGGCTTAAGTTATTTATAGCGGGCTGGTGGTTTTGAATGTGAGGCATCGTGCTTTTTCACCAAAGCTTCTTTTCATGTCTCTTGTTCGGTTGATTCATTACTGTAATGATTAGGTCTTTTACATCTTCCCCATTATGCTCTTTTCATTTATGATATCACAATAGCTATATTTAATAATATACAAATTAAATTCTGAATCCTACAAGATCCTCCCTAATCTACTCTAAATTCGTCCACGTCAACGTCCTCCAATTGAATGTCATTTTCGACTGGGTTGTAAGGTCTACGGGTTACGCCAGCCCAAATGCGGCGCCGTCTCTCAGACCCAAGAAGAAAATACAAAGTAGCTGCAAGTAAAAACAAGAGTGCTATTCCACCCCAAAACCTATGGGAACGCGCATCGAGACGCATACCAACATCTTTCGGGGGACGCTTGAGACTATCGTCTTTTCCGAACATCCAGGTTCGAGAATCAGTGCTGGGCTGAATTCCAACTGGATCCAGTCCATTGTCAAAGGCAGCATACAACACTGCTCTGCCGAGTGTCCATTTTGTTTTGCTAGCGGATATGGATGTGACATTAAGGGCTTCCTTTAGCTCGAAGCCAAATTTTGCAGCATAGCAATCCCCCTCACATTGCTCTGCCTCATCAACAAGACCATGATACTTGTCGAAAAAAGTGGTGAACCTGTCAAGCGCGACAAAGTCTATGTCAGGGGGGACCGGCGGCAGGCCACTCGGAAGAGAGACCGAGCAATTAATCCATGACTCACAAACATTTTGAGAATAATCGCCATCGAATGAACTCGTTGCCAAGTCAGTAACGTTACCCAAAGCCACGCGGTATGGACCCGACTCACCAGACTGTGATGGATATGCTATGCTTAAGGATGAGGTCGACAAATCAATTACCCCATGTTGCCCATCTGGATAGTTCGCAGCTATCCAACTTAGACCGGACCTGTTGAGCTCATCAATGTAGTCAACATAATTCGAGCAATCCTCAATCAAAAAGTTTGAGTTATCTTTTAAGTATTTGCAAGCTGATCTCAGATGTTCATCCCGTTGGCTATCATCCATATCGCGAAATGGTCCTACACCATAAAGATATAGCGGCGTTCGTGCTAATTCTTTTGCAGGAATGACTTCTGCGGCATATTTCAATAGCTCATTTAGTATGGCCTCGGAATCGTTCGATATTTCCTTTGAAATAGTTTTCGTTCCCGATTCAACGATGGTAGTGAAGCTCGAATACTGGTATATGTCCAAACTTATTTGAACAGGCTCAGCCTCGACTATCACTACATACCCAGGGTTGTTCAGCATATTGAAATCATATGTGCATGTCAGCAAGCGCTGCCGCGCTTACTCGTAGCGTCAGTGGTGAGAGGTGTAAATGGTCTCGCACAATGATTTAAAGCAGTTGCTAGGACTTTTGGAAGATTCCTGGGGGAAATTCGTTTTGTTTCCCATTGTCCTTTAGAGCAGTATCACGGGGAACTATATACAGATCAGGATGTATGTTTTAGTGTCCCCAATCTTACAATCCGTTCCAAATATATCCGTGACATGGAGTTCCTTGAAAAAATGTTACGTTTGATCAGGTGAATGTGGCATGCATTGGCCTGTTTGCAGTTTTTATTATATTCCAATTTTTGTACCCTTAACCTGCGCCTCAAAGTCGCGCTCCTTGGAGTTTGAGTTATCCTCAAAAATAATATGCCTAATTGTAATTGTGGATACAGCACGGTTAAGAGTTTCAATTTCAAGCGACATCTCCAGCGCAATCCGACGCATAGCGAAGCATCTGTCTCGAGTCTGGGTGGCAGTGAATTAACCGCTACAGGACCTTCCAATTGCCACCTGGAATTGACTCCTTCCACCCCGTCAAACGATCTGTCTAAAGCACCAATCTCAGCTGAAGCGTGTCAGATGTCGTATCTAGGAAGTGGAATACCACAGGTACTCACTCCACCGACAATCTACGACACAGGTAAAGAAGCTGCTGCCCATATCTCACGAATCAGATCACACCACCAGGCCCCCGTGACAGTACCTAATGCAGATTGTCACTCCCTAGAGCCTCAAGGAGATGCCAATGTGGAAAGCACAAGGTTAAAAACTCTTGAAAGTCATATGTCACAGGCGCTTCAGCAAATAGAGATATTGAAGTCACAGGTTCAGGCGCTTACTAGTTTCCGCTCAGACCTCTGCCATGTGGCCATGTACCACCAGAAAATTCATTGAGCCGTATTTATCCTATATTTGTTGGGCGAGTCTCTACCGACGGATCGCCTAACATATATATATCAATAATCTCGATCACGGCGAGGTGTTATCTACCCGGTTATGCTTCGACAAACCATTTGGTAAGGTGTTAATGTGCAGATGACATCTATTAACTGTGCAACTAAAGCTACTTGTAAGTTCTTTAGCACTTTGGCCGAGTGGTTATGGCGGCTGACTCAAGTGTTCCACACTTCCGCTGTCACAGCGCGGGACTTCAGCTGGAGTAATCCGCAAGGGTTCGAATCCCTTAGGTGCTAATAATTTTTTTTTCTTGTGGTCTCCTATGAGAGCTGTGTATACCGCTATTTTGCATTTATTAACAAGATTAAGTCCAAAATTTTTGAAAATTTTATATACAGTTCAATTGATTAAGTGAGATTGCAAAGCCTCTTCATACATCTAAATACATCAATGTCATTTCATTAAACAAACCAGAATCACATACATACCACTATTTTATGCAGACACCGTGGACGACGGTGTGGAGGGTAAACTGGGAGATGATCCCCCTGATGATGGAGGAGAATCCCGCCATGATGGGAGTGGCTGTGGGTCTCGTGAAATTCTCATAGATCCGTCAATTTGGAAAAACTTTGGATGTGCTAGTTGACATGCTGGTCCATCAGGACAGAATCCATAAATGTACAATGGGCAGGCTTGCTTCAGGACATGTCGCTTTGTACATTTAGGACCCAGCCGGCAAAACCCTTTATCGTATGCTGGGCAAGTTGGTATGCGGTCGGCGGCCTTGGGGTGCGCAAATGGACATGCTGGAACATACGGGCATGTCCCGAGCCGTGCCAAATTGGGGCATTCGGGCAATTTTGACACTATAAGCTCATGAAGAAACTCGCATTGATCTCCCTTCTTACACAGACCTTTAAGCCAGTGCCGGCACACGATCTTGTGACTGAATTCGGGAAGAGCATGCTTGTCTGGGCAGTACCTGCCCCGAGGACAGAAGCTCATGCTGTAGTATCGGCATATTGGCGCAGCAGGATCATGGTTCCAGCGATACTCGCGTTCTAAATATCCATCGAAGGCAAATTTACGCTTGGTCGTGTCGACCATGTCGGTTGCATTAGTAATGAAGCTACTTTGTTAGATACGCGGGCAGGACGACGACTAGCTAGATTGGCTCCTGTAGAAAATTGGCCAAGTTTCTATAATCAACTGTGGCTCCACTATTATATGCATAAGAGCAGTAGTTGCAAGAATGGAATCACCTAAATCTGTCTCCAACATCTGGCATCACATTATATAACCGAGCTCTTTTTAATATAGGCATTGAAGCTGCCTCAGTCATATTTTTTCTTGGAGTTATCAGGTTCCATCATCTGGGTGAAAGTATAGAAATATCCTTCCACCAAAGAGATTTCTTTTGTTGTTAAGGATGAAGAAGCCAGCCGTTGATCGCATAAACTACTTGGCACAGTTAAGCCAGCTGTGCTTACAGGTTTCGCCAGATAATCCATCTTTAGGCCGGTTGTATGGTTCTACGATGTCTAATGTTGCCCGTAAGAGCGTCACCAGACTGGATCGTGAAACGAAGAGGCGGTTCTGTAAAAAATGTATGATGCCTATCGTACCAGCACGAACTGCGTCATTCCGTATTGTGGACAAATCACGCAAAAAAAATAGGCCAACCCTATGCATCAAGTGTACATGTGGCCATATACGGCATTATCAGTTATGGAATCAGAAAGAAACACCCGAAGTTGCATCATGATATATAACTGTATTTTTTATGCTTTACGTTTTACGACCACCCATTTATTCTCTTCTTTTTTTTCTAAATGATATCAGCCTACGCAAAGCATATGGATAGCATAAATATATATAGATCCAATAGTTGTGCAAACATGTGCCGAATACAGATAAGCTGAATGGTAAGGTAAGGGTTGCTCTGGAATGCGTACCATCCTGGTGACAGGATTTGAGCCATTTGGGGGCCAGAATATCAATGCGTCATGGCAGTCAGTACAAGGACTACCAGAAGAGATTGAGGGTGTGCGTATACTCAAATGCCAGCTTCCCTGTGTGTATTTTGAGAGTACGAGGGCTGTTGAGGCAAGCCTCAAGCCCGAAATAACTGACATTGTCCTTGTTGGTGAGGCAGGAGGGCGTTCTCGCATTACTCTGGAATTAGTTGGGGTTAACATTGATGATACAAATGCACCAGATAACAAAGGTGTAATTAGGGAATTCCAACGGATCGTTCCTTCTGGACCAGACGGATACCTTGCGACGATTCCACTAAAACCTCTTCTGGAGTACCTCAAGGCAAAGAGTGTCCCTGCATCATTGTCCTGCAGTGCAGGTCTTTTTGTCTGTAATCATACTTTATATGGTGTTTCTCATCTGTTGTCCACGCAAAAGAAACGGTCTCGAGTCGGGTTTGTCCATGTGCCTTATATCTCAGAGCAGGCCGCTATGTCTGGAACAAGTGGCCAAAGCTGTGCTGAGCTCACTCGGGGTCTGAAGGAGATAGTTACTTTTTTGGCCAAAAACCCGCAGGCCGCCGATAGCAATGAATGGCCCGAGGAATTGATTCATTAATATTATATACATACATAAATTTACCTCAATGTGCAATATCAAAAATTAACATTCTATAATGAACAGTAGTCATAGCTCTGATCACAATCAAATAAATATATTGAATTGGCATGGCACACGCGCAAGCACAATTCATTCGGGTTCTAAAGCAACTAATTTCTCGATCTGCTGTGTTGTACATAGCTCACTGGATTCAACAATACTCTGCAATTCTTCCAGAGTTTCACCATGTTCTGCCTTGAATTCCTCCATGCGTCCCGCATATTGAGGCCACGCAAGTTGCACTATCATGTCGACGGCTGCAATCGCAGAAATTGTCACCACCGTATGGGGACCAAGGTGGTATGTTACTCGGGTATGTGTTGCTGCAGCTCCCGCTGCCCCACCATCCTTCTGCCGCACGATTTCCAGAAATCTCTTATTTGATAGAACGTTCAAATAATAATCTACACGAGATGCTGCCTGGCGATCTGCTTCATGCTCTTCCTCATTCAAAAATAGTCCAGTGTCGATCATCATCTGTCTAAGTTCTTTTTCGGCAACCTCACCTCGCTTTAACACAATTATCGATATAGCAACTGCCAAAGCACAATATACGTCCTTATCCGACGACGCTGAGTATTTTGCAGCAATTGAGCGCTGTGAGCTATCCAGAAGTGAAACAAGAACGTACTCATCACGGCCAGCCGGCGTTGTACGCGTCGGTCCCAATTTGATGCGCGGTAACTCAAGTAGTTGCAATCCAAAATCTCGGTTAAGTACTAACCTTACCCGCTTTATTAGCTCGTGGAATTGAAAAACTCCTGTGCGAGTAGCAAGACCAACTGCTTCTCTAAGTGCTGCCCGTTTAATCACTTTACCTGATCCCATGGTGATGAGACACATTCTCAATAGCAGCTTGACCTTTTTTTCATCAATATTAGTTGGCTGCCAGTCCTGATCTGTATCTGCATCTGCATCTCCGTCCGAGAGTTCTTCATGTCTACGTTTAGGAGGACGCGACCGCGGAGGCATATAGGCAATGTTGGTTTTAGATAATCTTACAAGACTATGGATGTCGGCTGGTCGAACATGTAGGCTAGGTTGATACCGAAGAAATGCTGAAATTTTAGCTTCAGTTTGCAGTTCAATGAAAATTAAATGTTAGTGCCAGCATCACTAGCACTAGGTTGATGCCATATATAAACGGAGGAAGGGCAGAGCATATCTTGAACTTAGTGCTACAGATTTATCTCTTACTTTATTTGTATCATCTTTATTTTCGGAAAATGACCTTAATGTTAAGTGTATATAGGCGCTTTTGCCGTTATTGTAGTTTAACCACTCTGGTGCACCTTACCTAAACACTCGCCACTAATGTCTGGCTACGACCGAGCTCTCTCAGTATTTAGCCCTGATGGCCACGTTTTCCAAGTGGAGTATGCCCTTGAGGCTGTGAAGCGTGGAACGTGTGCTGTGGGTGTGAAGGGGAAGAACTGTGTCGTCCTCGGTGCTGAAAGACGTAGTGCTCTGAAGCTGCATGACCCTCGCACCATGCCTTCAAAGCTTTGCCGTGTTGATGAACATGTTACATTTGTTTTTGCTGGTTTGAATGCTGATGCACGTATCCTACTGGACCGGGCGCGTCTCGAGGCTCAAAATCGTCGTTTGAACCTTGAAGATGCGGTGACCATTGACTATATCACCAAACATGTGGCAGGCATCCAGCAGAAATACACCCAGAGTGGTGGTGTGAGGCCTTTTGGTATATCAACACTCATTGCTGGTTTTGATCCGGATGATACCACGCCGCGTCTTTATCATACGGAGCCCAGCGGTATCTTCTCAGCATGGAAAGCAAATGCGATTGGAAGGTCATCAAAGACGGTACGTGAGCTCTTGGAGAAAAATTACGAGGAAGATATGAGTGAGGAGGCCACAATCAAGCTTGCTATCAAATCACTTCTCGAGGTCGTCCAGACAGGTAATCGCAACATCGAGATTGCAATCATGCGACCTGGCGAGCAATTAAAGCTCCTACCTGATAGCAATATTGACGAAGTTGTCGCAAAACTGGAAGAAGAAAAGGCTGAAGAAGCTGCTAAGAAACCTCAGAGAAGAATGCAGCAGGCGTAGGGCCATGCAGGTGAAGAGGCAGCTGGATCTGCCGTTTAAACGTAGACCCCATCACAGCAGAGAGGTATAGTAGAGGTATACCATTCTAAGTTGGTGCACAAGTTCTTAGTGATATCTCTTTACTGCTATTAACTCTTATTTTACTGGATGTAGCTAGGAGAACTCAGCTTCGTGACTGGGCTCGACCTATGTAGCCGTTAATTCTCTACTTAGTAATAAAGGTTCGCGTGAACAATGAGTAGCCAGCAGCGAGCATCCCTGCTTTCGCTGGATGAGCTTAACCGGATTGTGCTTGAGTTCTTGCACAAGAAGGGATACTCGCGAACAGAAGCGATGCTTCGACTTGAGTCTGCCAGAAATATGACACCACAGTCCGGAAACCAGACTGGTGTAAACGCTGGTACAATGCCATTGCCTCCCCCACCAGCAGGCCCAGAAACATATGCTCAAAGTTATCTACAGTTGAAGGAGTGGGTGGAAGCTTCGCTGGATCTTTACCAGGTGGAATTAGGCCGTGTGCTGTACCCTGTATTTGTTCACATGTATCTCGAGCTTGTGCAAGAAAATGAGACCGAATATGCCGATGAGTTGATGAAAAAATTCGGTAACGACCATCGAGTTATGCATGGGGACGAGGTTGATACTCTTGCTAGCCTTCGACTCCCCGATCATATCCAAGAGAACGAGCTCGCGAAACGGTTTAGAGAGACGAAGTACCAGGTCGTTATGTCTCCTACAGCTTTTGATTTACTCCTCCATTTCCTGCACTCCATTGAATCAGGAGGTGGTGCAACCCTTATTCGACTCGTTAATCAATATATCAACCTCCAAGTAACCCAAAACTCGATGGAGACCGGTGCTGAAGGGCTTATAGGTGATCTGGCGTTCAATCGTCAGCCCTTGCGTCTAGGAAAAATGCCACTTGATCCGGAGTTTCGTACGGAGGTGGATCAGATGATGCGACATCGTGAAGGCCTCCCCCAAACGGGTGCTGCACCCGAAGGTAGCCTAGTCCATGACTTCGAAAAAATGGTAGAACCTGAGGAGGACTCGCCAGCGTTTGAGGCCCTTCCTCTTCCGAAGTATCGTCCTGTTGATATTGATGTCGAAATTGCAAAAGTAGTGGACACACGCAGTCGCATTCCGCTTGGTGCTGCATTGCCATCTGTGTGCATGTATACTTTTCATAATACTTATGATGAAATGAACTGCTTAGAGTTTTCAGATGATATGTCCCTATGTGCTGGAGGTTTCGGCGACAGTTATATACAATTATGGAGCTTACGTGGAGAAAAACTACAGACAATCACGAAGGAAGACGAGGCAACTCAATCCCGCCGATTGATAGGACACAGTGGGGCTGTTTTCGGCCTAAGTTTCGCTCCAGACAATCGTACTCTGCTATCTTCCTCTGAAGACTGTACGGTGAGGCTGTGGTCGCTTGACACTTATACGCCTCTCGTTGCGTACCATGGTCATACAGGGCCGGTATGGGATGTGACTTATGGCCCTTTTGGACATTATTTTGCAACCGCATCCCATGACCAAACAGCCCGCTTGTGGAGTTGTGACCATATTTATCCATTGAGAATATTTGCCGGTCATTTGAGTGATGTAGAATGTGTGATTTTCCATCCAAATGGAATCTATCTATTCACTGGATCCTCAGATAAAACGATTAGAATGTGGGATGTTCAGCGTGGTCAGGCAGTTCGGGTATTCATCGGGCATCATGGAGCTGTAACCTGCCTCGCAGTTTCACCAGATGGCAGATGGCTTGCATCTGCTGGGGAGGACTCGATGATTTTCGTTTGGGATATTGGATCTGGTCGACGTCTAAAGGCAATGCGTGGACATGGTAGGCTAGCGATATATTCTCTGGCGTTTAGTGCTGGAGGAGAAGTTCTTATTTCTTCTGGTGCTGATTGTTCAGTCAGAGTATGGGACATGAAAAAGAGTACCGCGGAGGAAATTGAAGGCCCTGAACCTTACGAGACGTCAAAGCCGCGAGGTCGGAAAGAGGTTCAAGCAACCCCAGATCATATGGCGGTCTTTTTCACGAAGCGCACACCAGTATATAAAGTGGCAACGACTCCGCGGAACTTGGTAGTAGCTGGTGGCGCTTTTCTTGGGTGACATAGCCTGTAAGATTTTTTTATATCTTCTCTCTGTAATTTATGGCTTCCAATGCCAAATCCACCGGAAGCTTTGGGGTAATGAAAACTTTATTGGAATAAAACCATACAGTCTATATTGTAGTCTTATGCAATTTTTTAAAATGGTCGCATCCCGAGACCTCTAGACCAGTCTTCTATCACATCACGAGTATTATTGTCTCCAACATTATCGAGTATCGGCCTCACGATTCTGCCTCTCATCGGAATGCCAATATTATGATCAAAAAGGCGGCTCACAAGAACAATAGCTCGTTCTGGATCATGCTTCTGTTCACAATAGTACCTCACGAGCTGCTCAATTCCCTCGAGACCATGGCGTCCACTTGACGGTCTTGTGAATCGAAGTCTTGTCAAAGCATCCTCCATAATACGTTCAGCCAACTCAATTGCAGCTTTATGGCGAAGAATCACAAGTCGCTTCACAAATAATGAGAGAACTTCTGTTTGTACCTTGGCCTTCGAATCTTGTGCATAAGAAACATACCCGGTCCAAAATGCTTCAATAAGACTCAGATCATCACTTTGATGTAAAACGGCGCGATATATTATATGCAGCCAAATTTCTGGGATTGCTACAATATCTGGCGCTGAAGGAAGACGTGGCAAATCACCGGCAATCCCTGCACTACGCGGCTGCTTTGAGGCCCATTCAGTGATCCCAAGTTTAATGAGAACAGGCTTGAATCTGGGGAAGATATCTTGTGCAACATCCAACAGTACTCTAACACTGTAAAACTGTTCAACGAAACTAAGAAGCTCTCCTACAAATGCCACGTCCATTTTGTCCAAATGCAAAAGAATCTGCCGACATCTATCAGGTCGTGCATTACGCCTGAACTCTTGGAATAGACGGCGTAGAGTGTTATTACGCGCTTTGGGGCCCATCTGCTCGAAAAGATCGGTAATCACTTCATCTGCAGCATCAAAGGCAAGCATACGCTTGGCCACCATTGACAGAACGAAATCAAGATACTTTTGTGGGTCTTTCGCGGCAAGAGGGGCTAACCACCTGTTAAGAATGTAGTCTGTAGTTTCATAATCCTCTCTTTCGATCAGTTTTGAGATCAAAAACCCATAAAAATTCACTGGAAATCTCTCACTTCTACTTGTTCGGATGATCAAGTCCAGGCCAGCATCGGTGCTACTGTAAACGGCCCGGAGAAAAGGCGCAAAGCCTGGTAAATCTAGTCTTGCCCTGTGATCTAATAAAAGCTGAAAAATCTGAGGTAGTTGCTGCTGCTCATGAGCCCCTAAATTCGAAATAACGTCTTTACTCAAAGACAAACAAAAGTTGTCAGGAAGAGCACTCAATATTTCTTTTAAACTTTCGAATGAGCAGGACTCGCATCGTAACCACGAGTTTACCACAAGATGAATAGTAGCAAACTCCCAGCTAGTTTTAGGATCCTTTGCAAGTTCCTGGAGAATCAATAATGACGCATCGTGATTTTGCAGTTTCAAAAGTCTATTTACCAAAGTTGGGACAATGTACATCTTGCATGGCCCCTTCGTTTGAGCTATAGCTTTAAGCTTGTGCTCTTCGGGATTACGAGCAAGGTCTTCAAGAAGGTCTCTCAATGCAGCTGGCACTTGCACTTGCTTAAGAGGCGTAGTACTGTAATTAGTTGCAGAAATCATTTGCCAACGCTCACAAAACTCAGTGGATTTGGTAGAGCGAAGATGTCTTAATGTTGTACTTTGACTGTTGAGTGCTGAGAGTTGCGCTAACGCGGGTTCATAGAAGGGCTGTTTTCCAAGTCTCTTTAAAAAACTTGGTGATCTGTGGCTGACCGGAGTAAAATCGGCATGCGGAATAAACCGTCGTGCCGTCAAAGGCGGCAGCTTCATATCATACTGGAATCTATTGTGGACTGTATGCGATCACTCAGTCAGTAGAATCCTACTACTCACTGTCAGAAACGGTTACATAATCCATATTAGAGTCTTTAAGCTACGACAAAAATAAAAAAACGGAGCACAAAAATGAGTTAACTTCATACCATGACCCAAATAAATATAGTTTGGATTCATAAATCTATCAGAAATACTGTAACTCTTGGTGAGTCAGCGAAATAAATGGAGGAAGCCCTTCATGGCAACGAGGCGGCAGTCAAGACGCTTATTTCTAAAGCTAAGACTGATCCTGCCCTTAGATGGGATATATGGAGAAACATAGGTAGTTTTTCATCTGATAATGCGCCTCGTTTGTTCAAGGTGGTAGCAGAGCAGGAACTGAAAGATCAAGGAAACCTTACTAGGTACATCGAGCATACTGCCGCACTCTCTTATCACACAAAAGGAAAATGGCAATCCTTAGAAGCACTGAAAGCTGCAGATCCATCCACAAGTTTTGATCTTGAGCAGGCATTCTCTATTGCGAAGACAGATGCCTCACTCTATCCATGCATCAAACGCTTACTGGCTAGTGTAACTTCTGAGGATTTTGCTGCATTTTATCAGAGAACTTCTGATATTCAGAGCCTTTCTATAGCTTTTCAGGCGGGTATTGATGTTTCTGAATGTGTCTCTCTTGGAAGTCTAGTGTCTGAGGATGCAGCAACTCGCTTTGACGCCTTCACAAAGCTAACATATTCTCATAAAATGTCACGTCCTGTACCAATACGTACATACACTCTGCTAAAAGCTGCAGCACCAGCTCTATTCTGTGAGCCAAGTCCCCGTGTTCGAAATCAGCTCTTCGGTGGTATGAGATACTTTTTGTTTCGTTTAATTGCCTCCACATATGCACTGGATCGAGACCATAAGGCTCATGAACTCGTCATTGCTGCGAAGGAATGGCTTCAGTGGTTTGCAGAGTGGTGCCGCGGTCTTTTAACCCCTGGAGCTCCGTACCGCTGCCAAGCAACGTGCTTGCAATATATAGATCTTCTACTTACTATCGGCCTTGACCCAGAAGTTAAAGGAGAACCATCTCCAACCAAGTTTCCATTCTCTATTCCTATACTTACAGAGAGCTTCACAATCCAGCTTTTGAATGCTGTACCCAGCGAATTCTATGACGTACGAAGAGAAGCTGCGCGCTTGGTTTCTCTTAAGCCACGTTTTGTTGACGTGGACAACCTAATCAAACACTCGTTGGCATTGATGGGTGGTAAACGAGGACGTGAAGGAGATGGTGCAGCCAGAGTAGCACTACTGGCATGGCATACATCAGGGAAAGACTCTAATTTTCTAAATCAGCTCATTTCAAGTACTTGTGACCTTGCTACTAACCTCCAGTTCGAAGAAGGCCTTCATGGTTATTTCGAAGCCTTGGCTCTTTTGCAGAAGTCAGGTGCTCGTCTTCCAGCAGATAAGCTTTTAAAAGCGATTTACAGTGTTTGGACAGGTTGTGAGGATGTGCTGTGTAACGGTGCGCCAGAAGGGAATGCTCCACGAGCACAGCAGGCTTGGCAGGATACGTTGAGTTTCTCCTGGCGTGCTGTGAAAGAGTCTGCGTCTCTCGCTGCAGAGCTTGTCCCTTTCCTTGATTATGATGTATGTAAGGAGCTTGGGACGAAGATCGTTCAGCAGATCACGCATATTCGGCACCGTGGTGCCTTTGCAAGCCTTACTCCAACACTTGAGGCTGTTTGTATCAAACTTGGTCCTGAGTTGAGCCTTCAATGGTTGAATACCGAACTTAAACGAGTCCGTGAAGAACGCATGCTTGTAACAAGAAGATCGGCAGGCTTGCCTCTCCTAGTTACCTCGATCCTTAGTACGGCGCCTCAGTATTTAAACGAAGTATTTGACGAGCTCTTCAAAATGGCGTCGGCACCGGTGACTGATCCTGGTGCACTAGAATTACCTCAAGTGCATGCCTTCAACTGTATTCGAGCCATTATTCTTGATGGGCGTTTGGATCATCCAGCAGAGCATGTTTCTCGTGCCTTGGAGCTTGCCTTTGGTACTTTCGAGAATCCTGCATGGGTACTGCGCAATTGTGCAGTAATGCTTTTTGCAACCACACATCAACGTCTTTTCGGCGTACGCCCTAAACAGCAATACCCTGCACCCGTTTTCTTTTCAAGATATCCAAGAGTCTTACAACTTCTGCTCGATCATTTTAAACGAGCGAATGGTGATACTGTAGAAAGTGTGTATCCGGGACTTGCAATCTTGCTTCGGCTTGAGCCCGGAAATGAAAAAAATGCTGGCTTGCGTGAAATAGAGCAATTGACACTTCCATTATTGTCAAGTCGTATCTGGAAGGTTCGGGAACTAACAGCCCGCGTGATAGGCCGTATATCTTCCTCCCCAGATACTGTTGATCGATTGGTAGATGGACTCAGTTTGAGAAACCAAAATAGGTTGCATGGACACGCACTTGCTCTCAAAGAATTAAATTGGAAGCCTGATCGAGATCTCACGCATCTTATAATAAATAATGCATGCTTCGAAACAAGAATATCGCTAATACAGCTACAGCCTGGTAGAAAAGAGCCTCGTCCGTTGCAGAACGGATTGAACCCATGTCGAGCCGTTTTTGAAAGTTTCCAAGCGCATGATTCACTGGATGAGACAATTTTTGATGATCCTGATGTAGACCGCTGGTTACCTGTGTATGAATCCGAATCATCCAAGATTCCAGATGAAAAATGGACTGGGATCCTTGAAAGAGCAAAAGGACCTGGACTTCAAGTGAAAGGCTTAGCTCACGTAGACAGTGAAGCCGCTTCAAAGTTTACAACAAATAATTATGCTCGTTCAGTCCAGGAATTCGCTATCCAGAGGGCCCCGAATATAGAGAAGGTTCAAGAATTGGCATCTTCTGAACAGCCGGTATCCAGTAGAATCTCAGCAGTGAAAGCTTTGAGAAAAGTTGATACTGATACCGAGAAGTGGATATTATTCAATTTATTGAGTGACGATGACGAAAATGTCCGAGCACAAGCTGCCGTAGTAGCATCCCGTGTTCTAGAATTTCCTGCAGTCGCTTCACCGAGGTACTGCGAGATCAAGCTTGTGACTAGAATTTCACCATCTTATATTGGAAAACAGTTGGCCAAGGCTCTAGTTCAGCGCAAACCGGATGTCGATGATACGACTGATTTGTTTGAGGTTGAGAAAGAAAACATGTACCGCGATCTCAGCTATTGGACCTTGCTCGGTTCACATGCAACTATTGAGTCTGAACCAGAGAATTTTGGAAGCATAAAGCAAAGTCTCTCGAAACTGGATTTTGAGGCACCATTTGGCCCTTCTGCTCAAGAGTCAATGATTGTACTTAAAGCCCAGATTGCAGCTATTGATCAGAGTATGAAAAACTATAAGAATTGTTAATCTTAATCCTCTAATGTATATACAGTTTGCAGAAATGTATCTTAAGCTGGTCATTGGCAACCGGAAGTCGCTTACGCATATTTATCATCAGGCCCAATGGCCAGGACTATTGGACTTATTGCCGGCGCAGTGTCCGGAATGGCTGCTACATACGGAGTTGCAACCGAAATACATCGCTATACTCGAGATATTACGCGTGAGCTGCGACTTGCATCTGACATCGCAGCAGATCGGCCAAGGCTTGTGCGACCATACACAGATCCAATAAACTTGCAGACTCGAAGTGTAAAGGACACATTTGTGGACCTATGGGATGCAGAGATAGTCAAACTGGTGGACTGGGTTTTTGCACTATCAAAAAAAGACTAGATCTCTATGATTTAGACTCGAAGTCTAAGCAAACTGACTTCAACTTTATGTCTTGTAAAACTGTTTTTAATATGAGCACTAGACTTCAAAATTACTTTATTTCTTAAAGCTAGCCTTGATGTCTCGATCTATGACCAAGCGCACGATCGAGCCAAAGAGCGCGAGAAAAACACCAACGATGCCTTGAAGGATACCTAGACCGAACCTTGGCGAAGCTCCCATCATCGCACTTCCTAAAACCCAGCTGATCATATCAGTATAGATGGTATCTGACCCTTTATCCAGCCAATGTAACACGTCACGAGCAATTTTATCAGGACTTTCAGGAACGGATGCCCCCTCTATTTTTCTAGTGATCTCTGGTTTTGTTTGTTCCTCAATTTGGAAACCTTCAGTTGCCATTGAACCTGGCAATACATGTGAAATTCTTATATTATGCTGTAACATTTCCTGGCGAGTAATGTCTGCCAGAGCACGGATAGCTGCCTTTGCCGGTGCATAAGCTCCATAGCCTATCAATGGAAATACAGCCACCGTTGAAGAGCAGTAGATCAGCTGGCGACGTACATTTAATTTATCAGGCGCTGAGCATAGTACCTTAAGTGCAGCATGACTGAAGTACAAAGCTGTGTCGTAGACCGTTCGAAGATTTTCTTGGAGAGTTTCCGGAGGCATTTCTATAAAAAACCCAGGCCTTGCAGCACCCGCGCAGCACCATACTGCATCTGGGATACTTCCTATTTCTTGGAAAACACGAGTACAGTCATTGTAGTCGGCTACATCAGCCGAAACATAGCTAATCTTCTGGGACTTAGATGTTGCATATGTTTTGAGATCATTCACCGTATTTGATAATTTTGTGATGGTTCTTGCAACAATGACAACGTCCCAGCCGCGCTTGACGTATTGGCGTGCTAGGGAGGCACCCAGGCCCTGAGAACCACCCGATATCACAACCAGCATACAGTCAGCGTAATATCAGCCAACGCCAGTTATAGTAGAAATAACAAGCCAGGGAGACGAAAATATTCGCTAAGTGTCGCGTTAATAAAATACTTTCTCAAGGACTATATATCACTTAGAAGCAACACATAGGAGGATTTGTACCACTCGAGTCGATGCCCGCTTCTAAGACTTTAAAGAAATACTGAATGGTATCTTTGTAGTAATAGCATTAAGCAAAGAGCTTCTTGTCTAATAGTATTTCCGGCATATTCCCCTCGCCTTCATACTGTTACGTGGAGACTGTCTTACCAAGCAAAATGCAGCTGCTGCTGTGGCTTTTGTACTTGGTACAATGTTTCGCGCCTGTTCTATCCGTGAAGCATTGGATGTTTCGTAAATGTGAGCAGAATCCATTCTGTCAGAGAGCTCGAGATCTCGCATCTCACAGTGGAAGTGAATACACTGTTAGTGAGGTAAAGCCTGGAGACAATGAAATTACTGGGTTCCTTGGCACTCCTGGTGATAAGAGTTTACCATTTTCACTACAGGTGGTTTCTGATGGTGCACTACGCTTCCTTGTAGATGAGCCTGATCGCATTGTAGGCCCGGACTACCTTTCAAATGCACGTTTCGACCCTGATGTGTTCATGCTTGACATGTCGAATAAGAGACGAATTCCGGAAGCAAAAATTGATGTGAAAAAAGATAAAGCTTCTATTCATTTCGATGATGTTGAGGCAACCTTGTTCTTGTCACCCCTTAAGCTTGTTGTCGAGCGCGCTGGAGAACCGTTGGTGGTGCTCAATGAACATAAATTACTTCATATGGAGACGCTCAGGCAGAAATCTGATTCAGATGAACCTACGATGTGGGAAGATAGCTTTGATGGTCATACCGATAAGAAAATTCGAGGACCTGAGTCTGTCACCGCTGATTTCACGTTTCCAGGAGCTCGTCATGTATACGGAATACCAGAGCACTCTGACTCTCTGTCTCTGAAAGATACAAGAAAAGAGCACACAGATCCATATAGGATGTTCAACGTTGATATTTTCGAGTATGAAACAGAAAGTGAGATGCCTATGTACGGTTCTATTCCATTCATGTTGGGTTTACGGCCCGATGCATGTGCCGGTATTCTATGGCTAAACTCAGCAGATACATATGTTGATATTACCAAGGAAAAGGATTCGACTTGGACCCACTGGATCTCTGAAACAGGAAAACTGGATGCATTCATATTTGTTGGAAAAACCCCCACTGATGTCGTTTCGAAGTATTCTGAGGTTGTAGGAACTAATGCATTGCCTCAGTTATGGGCAATTGCTTATCATCAGTGCAGATGGAACTATAATTCGGAAACTGATGTTTTGAATGTCAACAAGCAGTTTGATGATCATCTAATCCCATACGATGTCATATGGCTGGATATCGAATATACTGGCCAGCGTAAATACTTCACGTGGAACGAGCATACTTTCCCGAATCCAGAAAAAATGCTGTTTGAACTAGATGAGACCAAACGCAAACTAGTTCCACTTATTGATCCACATATCAAGGTTGCGTCAGACTACGATATTTACAATGACGTTAAAAAAGTTGCAGTTCAAAATGCGGAGGCATCAAAGCCGTTTGAAGGCCATTGTTGGCCTGGCAATTCTATTTGGATTGACACGATGAACCCAGAATGTTATAAGTATTGGAATAAATTCCACGCAATGGGTGCTTTCGGCGGAAATGCGCCAAACCTTGGTATATGGAACGATATGAGCGAACCATCTGTCTTCAGTGGGTCGGAAACAACTGCTTATAAGGATCTTGTCCATTATGGCGGCTGGCAGCATCGCGATGTACACAATCTGTTTGGTCAAACTTTCACTAATGCAACTTTTGAAGCCCTTTTGCAGAGATATGACCACAAGCAAAGACCATTTATTCTCACAAGGAGCTTTTTCGCAGGAAGTCAGCGCCTCGCTGCTACGTGGACTGGAGATAACCAGGCTGAATGGGAGTATCTTAGAGCAGCGACACCCACTATTCTTACTTTGGGAGTTGCTGGTATGCCTTTCTCTGGAGCGGATGTCGGTGGGTTTTTCCGCGATCCTGAGCCTGAGCTTCTAACTAGATGGTACCAGAGTGGTCTATTTTATCCCTTCTTCCGCGCTCACGCGCATGAAGATTCTAGGCGACGTGAGCCCTATCTGCTTGCACCACCATACAATACTACCATTGCTGCTGCGATTGAACTTAGATACCAGCTTCTTCCACAGTTTTACACCGCTTTCTGGGAGTCTTCAATCAACCTTTCACCTGTCATGCGTCCAGTATGGTGGGAATACCCATCCGAAGAAGACTGGTACGATGTCGAGGACTCTTTTTTCATAGGTTCAAGTCTCTATGCCCACCCAGTCACCTCAAAGGACTCTGAGATAAACTTGAAACTCCCCCCTGGAGCTTGGTATGATTACTTTAGTGGTGCTAAGCCAAGCGAGGGTAAGCGTCATGTCGCTCTTGATGAAATTCCACTATTTGTTCGTGGTGGATCTATAGTATTCAGACGGGATAGAATTCGCCGGTCTAGTGAGCTGACAATGAGAGATCCATACACCCTACTAGTAGCACTCAACGATGATGGAAGAGCTGAAGGGACTCTTTATGTTGATGATGGTATATCTTATGCATACGAGGAGGGCCGATATCTGATCACGGACGTCACATTCGCTGATGGCATTCTGCGCGGAACTCCTCGCCACTCGACTAAGGATCCGTTTGCAAGTGTACCCATTGAAAGAGTCATATTTTATGGTTTGGACAAACCTGAAAGCGCATCTACTTCAGGAAAGCCGCTTCAAGTTATTTCTCAGGACGATGGTTTTATTGTGCGTAACCCCCGGGTTAAGATAGGCGAAGCATGGGAAATCAAATTTGACTAGAAAGTGATCTAAATTGGGATATAATCCTATCAAAAATATAAAACTAAAGGTATTAGGCATATTTGCAGGCTAGACCACATCACTGATATCAAGAAACATTCCAAGTATCGCATGGGAGGGTAAGGTTTAGTTCAGGCGTAAGCTATGAGCCAGGATGAACAAATTGAATCGTTCTGCAGAGGCATTCCAAAAATTGAACTGCACTGCCATTTATATGGAACTATTCGAAAATCTACATTTGAAGAACTAAACAAGGAGGCGGGTTGTCCTCTTTCATCCACTGAAATCGATGAATTTTATACGCGTGGATCCAAGCCAGTAGGGGTACTTAGAATATTTCGGGCACTAGATTCCGACCTAATTCGGAAGCCTGAACATTTGGAAAGGATAACTGGTGAATATCTGGAAGACATAGCGCAGCATAATGTGCAATACTCTGAATTCTTTTGGAACCCCACAGGCACCGTTCGCATTTCACGGATCCCTTTTGTTGAGGCTCAACGTGCCATATTATCAGCTATGGAAAAGTCAACCGTTGATTCGAGGCTTATAATGTCCATAGATAGAGAGCAAAGTGCTGAGGAGGCGGTTGATATGGTCAGATGGATGATCCAACACCGATCAGAAAACGTGATTGGAATCGGTATTGACTATCGGGAGGAGCTGGGACCACCTGAAAAATTTGAGAAGGCATATCGTCTCGCTAAAGAGGCCGGGTTTCGAGCAACTGCACATGCAGGTGAATTCGGTTGTTCCCCGAAGAACATTAGAGCTGCTATAGATTTATTGGCGGTCGATAGAGTGGACCACGGTTACACAGTGATCGAGGATCAAGAGTTGACTGAGAGCTGTATTCGGGATAATATTATATTTTGTGTCGTACCTACGAATTCATACTATTTACGTACTTTGCCCCCGGAGGAATGGTCCCGAAAGCATCCTATAAGAGAGATGGTACGACTAGGTATACGGCTATTCCCCAATACTGATGATCCCGCTTTTCACCATGTCACACCTACTGGTGCCTGGGCTATGATGGTTAAGTACTTTAATTGTGGAGTAAACGACCTCCGTCATTTTGTTATTAATAGTATAGATGCTTCCTGGCTTCCTGAATCTCGCAAAGAGCAATTACGGAAGGAATGGCCAGTTTATTTCGACAATACAGGCTTATCCTGTTTAGAATCTTCTATAAGAGGTTAGGTTTCTGTTATCAGTGAAAGAAAAAATGAACTTAGATTTTGGATCAGACATGGCGAAATTTGATGGAACTGTTACTTCGCTTGAGGAAGAGGAGGAAGCGGAGATTGATATGCGTCGCCTTACCAGGAAGGTAGACATCCGTATATTACCTCTACTTCTTTTAACCTACAGTCTACAATTCATGGACAAGCTAGCCCTCTCAAACGCTTCGGTATACGGTATAAGAGATTCAAACAACATAGATGATTCACAGTATTCATGGGTGTCATCAATTTTCTATTTCGGATTTCTTGCTGGTCAGTTTCCGCTGGTAGAGCTGGCTAAAAAATATCCATTGGGTAAAATTGCTGGCCTTTCTGTGATGGTCTGGGGTGCTATATTAGCTTGCACCGCTGCATCTCATTCCTATGGCGCTTTACTTGCTTGCAGATTTCTATTGGGTTTATTTGAATCGGCTATATCGCCGACGTTTGTGCTCTTGACCTCAAGGTGGTATACCCCTTCACAGCAGCCACTGCGAATAAGTTTTTGGTTTGCAGGAAATGATCTTGGTGGTATCGTAAGTGGGTTCATTGCGTTTGGAATTGGTCACATCACGGGCTCGCTTTACCCATGGCAATACCTCTTCATCATATATGGTTGTGCCACTTTTGTGCTGGGGATTGTTCTTTTCTTTTTCCTGGCAGATGATCCATCTAGTGCTAAATTCTTGACTGACAATGAACGGTCATGGTATGCCCAAAAAAATCAAGTCTCAGCCAGGGAGCCATTCAATTGGTACCAGGCATTAGAGGCATTAATAGACCCTCAGTTATTGCTTTATATCTCTCTAACTGTGCTCAATATTCTTCCAAATGGCGGAGTGGTATCATACGGGTTAATTCTCGTCAAGTCGTTTGGTTTTTCCTCCATTGAAACCACTGCTTTACAGGTGCCAGGCTCTGCCATCACATGGATAGCTATATTATTATTCGGCTTGCTGTCTTCCAAAATTCCTAATTTCCGTTGTTATGCTCTAGCTCTTACTGTCCTTCTTCCAATTGTTGGGGCTAGTGTCCTCTACAGGTTACCGGAGTCACCCAGGGGAGTCAGACTAATGGCATATTATTTTCTCCTAGTACAGCCGGCGACATTCCCTCTTCTTCTGGCTATGATAACTTCCAATATTAAAGGGGCCACAAAGAAGCCAACATCAACTGCAATTATTTTTATTTGGTACTGCGCTTCTAATATAGCGGCACCTCAGCTATTTCGCGAAGCTGAAAAACCAGCATATCCTACGGCAATGAGAGCATGGATCGTATGCTTTGCCTTGACGGTTCTACTTTCAATGATACTACGCGCTTACTTGGGCTGGCAAAATAATCGTCGAAAAAAATCGCCAGCCGAAAATGTTTCGGAACCAGAAAAATCAGATCTCAAGGATTTTTCATTAATTTATCTGTATTAGGCACGCATTGATAGGCATAAAGTGGACCTCGGGTTAGGTTATAGGGGCCTCAGGTAGTACTTCATGGATCTAATAGCGTCATCTGATTGGCGACGAAAGATAGTGAGGCGCTTTGGCCCTCACTGGATGGATCCACAACGTGTTTCTAAAAGCTACGATCATTTATATTTAAGCGCTGAAGTGGTTGGTCGTGATGATGTGGCTGACGCGCTTCGACAACGTCTAACTCCAGAATTATTCCAGCAAGAGGCTCCACTATTAGAGACCCTACGACTACTGGCGGGTGACTGGTTAGAAGCACCTCTTCCTGTTTTTGTAGAGTCTGTCCCGGATACCCCTACATGGGCAGAGTTAATGCAGGGACTTAGTGATCGATCACTGGATTTCAGCCCTTCTTCATCAATGCATTCAAGTAATTCCTCTTCTGTTAGTGATACTAGTGAAAATTCGTCCTTTGGTGAAGCACTACAGGATCAAGAGGTTTGTATTAAGGCACCAACATATATGGCACCTGCTATACCTAGTGAGCTAAGCCCGAGGCAAGTAATTGATGAGGCTAGGCTTGTCATGGCTGGCTTCCCTTCCGTTTTGGAATCAGTTCGCAAGATTCATGGTTTGTCAAGCCTCTGCAGTCAGGCTTATATTAAAGAACTATTAACTCAAAGAAAGCCGTTCAATGAGGCCCATACGCTTCTCCAGTGTTTAGCACAATGGCGCCTTCGATCAGAAAAAGGTGGTAATAAAGAAGTTGATGTCATCCAGGCAGACAATTCGGATATATCTAGTCCTCCCAATGACATTCACGAAGTACAGGTGAAATCGTGGCAATATCATATCGAAAGCTTGCATAATAAAGTAAGAATTTTGCGACCGATCTTAGCCAGAGACTGGTCTATACTTGCAGGAATTTTTCTTGGACAGGATCCAAGAATGCTTGATTACATGTGGAGATGTCGGCATTTATTAACTCAACAGCACCGAATACCTGCTGCGGCTGAACTTTCTGTCAGTTGGCCCCACGCACCTTTTTACCTCGATAATGAGTGTATTCCAGTGGCAACCTCCTTGGCACCAGAAACATGGAATCATGTGTCAAGGTCTCATCTAAGGGATTCGTGGAAACGGATTCTGAATGCTATTGCAGGACCACCAAGCCTAGAATCTGCTATCCTCCAGTGTGAAATGCATAAAATATCTACAGAAGTTGAAAATTTTATCAACAGCAGTTTGTCGCTGCAAATTGTCTTCCCGCTCACAAGCAAATCTGACAGTGTTATCTAGCAACGGTATCTTGCTTATTAATCAATTTTGGGTTTTGAGACGTATACCTCAATGTCTGAGAAAGATCCAACATTCTTTGATATTCTCACAGGCTTGTATGTCAATGCTGTCGACAAAAAGGTTCCGAAGATTCGGAAACAGGTCGTACGGGCAAAACGGAAGCTGGACCCACAAGGAGAAAGATTCTGGCAGCAGATGACTCGCGTGGATAGAATGTTCAGGGAGAATCATGTAGTCAGTCGTACAAACAAGATTTGGTTTGCCGTATCTATCCTCAATATTTTTTGGTTTGGAATTCTGATAGGCAGTCTACCAGACTGGGTTCATGTCGTATACACAGTTGAGGTTGCCTTTCTCTTGCCTATTCGTTTTATCACGTACAAACTACGCGGTATGCAATATTACCTGGCAGATATCTGCTACTACGTTAATTTTTTGACGTTCTTATACATTTGGGTCTGGCCGGAGTCGAAAGTCTTGTGGATATCAATATACGCATTCAGTTTTGGCACCCTCTGTATGGCGGTGATTGTTTGGCGAAACTCGCTGGTACTTCATTCCATCGATAAGACAACGAGTGCATTTATTCATCTCCTCCCCCCTACAACATTACATACCATCAACTTCCGAATCCCGGCACAATTCAAAGCAGAGCGTTTTCCTGCGGCCCTCAAGGTTGAAACATGGGCAACGTTGCGCGCTCTACTAATAACAACCGCATTTTATTGGGTATGGCAGGTTTCATATCAGTATTTTATCACTTTTCGCAAGAAGGATAAGATCGCAAACGGAAGAGTCACAAGTTTTGAGTTTATGCGCAGGAAGTACGCCAAGACAGCAATTGGAAAATTTGTAAACTCACTACCTGGTGTTCTACCTCATATTGCATTTGCTGGGATTCAGTTCGGATTTCAGCTTGTTACTATGATCCCATGCCCGCTACTCTACAAGCATGAAAGCCTCTCAACATGTTACCTTGTGTTCGTTCTATCAGTTGCTTCATATAATGGTGCAACTTACTATATAGATGTCTTTGGCGAGCGATTTCATAAGGAATTGAAAGCACTCCAAGAGGAGCTGGATGAAAGTGACGATGATCAATCATCGGAGGAATCTTCCTCAAAGTCCCATGAAGAGTATACACAAAAAAAGAATAAATAGAAGTGATAACTGGTTCAGACCCTGAATCACTCGGTACAAATGGGAAAGATTATCTATTCAAAACTTAGCATAGCTGATTTCACACATGAATACGACATTTAGTGAAATAAAAATATCTCTTGCTATTACTACTGATTCAAACTTGAAAGATTTAAATAATAATACATATTTCAAAGTGTGCCAGCACGACTTTATCAAATCAACTATGGTGTTTCCGCGTCGCGCGATTTCGAAAAAAAATGGTCAATCGTAGCAAATACAATATTGGCTTAATTTTAGGAATAAAATGCCCTAGCTCGCAATAATCTCACCCCAATTGGTTGATTGCTGACGCTGTAAACTAATCTCCCCCAAAAAGTGGTCCACGTGCTTCAGATGTTAGGGTAGACTCATACCTTACGGATCGTGCTTGGTTGTCCTTCGCAAACAAATTTATTCAGCTCTCATACTGTGACTTCATCCTCATCTTTGAACCAAGCTTCTCATATTTTGTGAAATGCTAATTGAGACTAGGGATAAGCCCACAGTAGTCGATCTAACGAAACTTTATGTGGATACGTTTGATGATCACGTTCCACGCTTGCGGAAGCATGTTGATCAAATGCGGCACAAGTGGGGCCCTAGCAGACGGCGAATTGAGGACAAACTGAAGCAGCAGATTCAGAGGCTTGATAAGACATTCAATGAGGAGTCGGTTGCAAGTCGCGTCGATAAAATATGGTTTGCAGTTTCTGTTCTCAACATTTTTTGGTTTGGAGTGTTTATAGGCAGTATGCCACAATGGGTCCACGTAATTTATACAGTCCAACTCGCTATCTTGCTTCCGATTCGGTTCTATACCTTTTTCTGCAAAGACTGGCAATATTACCTTGCGGATTTGTGCTACTTTGTGAACTTGATCACTATGCTATACATATGGGTTTGGCCTCAATCCAGCTTTTTGTGGATTTCATCTTACGCTTTCAGCTTCGGTACGCTATGTTTGGCTGTTGTTCTGTGGCGAAACTCATTTGTACTTCATTCCGTTGAGAAGACCACTAGCACCGTCATACATGTACTCCCGCCCGTGATTCTTCACACTATTAACTTTCGGATTCCAAATGAACTGAAGCGCAGTCGGTTTCCGGGTGCCTTATCCGTTGGTACGTGGACAGGCTTACGCTCTGTCATGATAACTACGGTCACTTATTTACTATGGCAATTATTTTACCATTACTTTATCACTATTCGGTGTCGAGAACACATCGCTCGTGGTCGAGTAACGAGCTTTGAGTTCCTAAGGCGAAAGTATGCGAAGGCTTGGGTGGGAAAATTTGTAAATTCGCTTCCCGGGCATTTCCCGCATGTAGCCTATGCACTTATTCAATTTGGACTACAGCTTTTAACCATGGTCCCGATTCCCTTATTCTACCATTATGAATGGCTGTCAACAGCCTATCTCATCGCTATCTTCTCTGTCGCATCTTATAACGGTGCTAGCTACTACGTAGACGTCTTTGGGAAGCGTTTCCACAAAGAGCTTGTGAAATTGCAGAAAGAATTAGAGAATGATCAATACCACAAGTCTTCCGTCTTGCGTGAGGCCTCTTCCAAAAACAATATCCTCGCTTCAGAAAAAGTCAAGATGCCATTTTCTACAAGTGATCCTTTTGAGTGTAAGAGTGCTCCTGTGTTAGCCTATTAGGATGACAATATTTAAGATTATTTTATATATCAAGTTATATATTACCACTTACATATATATTCAATATAGTACATTTCTATGCGTTAAAATCTTTTTCCCGAGGATGGGCATCTTTTTCAGCATTGACTTTCGCTCGTGCTTTATCAACATGGGGGGCAGCTCCTCCGACAATTTCTTGACGACAGAACTCATTACACTCAGAGAACACCCTAGCCTGATTCGCGATTTCACTGAGGCGACCCAATACTTTGCCATTGGAATGGGCAAACCCATAAATTGTATAGTGTAGTCCGAGTTCTTCACAGAATTTTATTACTCTGGGCTGTACTTTTCTGTAGTTGTGTCTTGGCATACGGGGAAACAGATGGTGGATCGTCTGGAACTGAAGCCCACCGTGGACATAGTCTATCCAAGCTGGGCAGTCGACATCCATAGTGGTCCTCACCTGGTGCTGAGGGAATGATTCCCCAGGGCCCAAATTTGATGTAGACTGAGCAAAATGGGAGAGAACTATCTGTACATGCACCGGCATGGGAACAATGTTAGAGACCATGAGAAATAGCCAGCGCTCTGAGGGTGTCTCTAGAGCTCTATAACAGACTCGATAGAAGTACCAGTAGGTGAAAACAACCAGGCCTACCAGCTCAAACCACCTCAGGAAGACAGCTTTTCCCTTCTTAGGGCCTAGTCCGAATAAGACGTATCCCCACGATAACCTGTACAAGTTGAATCTTCCAAATGATAAAATTGGGTAATAAAGATATTGCTGCAGCGGTACTAGAAAGCGTGCAGCAGCATCAAATGTTAGAATCTTGTCATAGTAGGTCGAATAAACCGATCCAAAGAGTTTAGACGTGATTGCAAAAAAAGGCAGATGTTGAATATCTGGGTCATGCGTAGGATCGTTAGTTACCAAGTGGTGAACATTATGATTCCGTTTCCACCACCCAAGACTAAGGCCACCCACGTAGGATCCAAGAAAACAACCGATTAGACTATCAACCCAATAGTTATGTGTGATCTCCAGATGTCCAGCATCATGTCCAATAAACACTAGTTGATGCCAGCCCAGTCCGAGCGCTACAGCTGATAGAAATAGCTGCCAGAGGTTCGAATGTGTTTTGAAAAAGTATATACTTATCGCAAACAGCGAACATATTCGTGACGCTTCCCATGCGTAGGCCCAATAATCGCAATCGAAGCTCCCATCCTGCTCAAACTCATGGTAGAGGTCCCAAAACTTCCGTCTTATATTTTCTTGTGTAGCTTCGTCAACGGTCGGGTATCTGCGTTCGTCGGCCTCAAGTTCCTTTGCGATATTTTTGTCAATGTGCTCACCCTGGGCCGCGGTGCACTTTCTTATCTCTTCCTGTTGAATAGGAGGAACTAAATTCTTCCACGGTAAAGCAACAGTACCTATCTTCCACCTTTTCATACTTTCAATGGTTTTTTCCGAGTGATACACATCCATTTGGTCAGAAGCATCACGGCCTACCATATGTAAAATTGCCTTATCACCACCGGGATGACGATCAATCCACTGGTTGAGCCTCAAGACATCACCGCGATGTATCACAAGTAATTCACCATTTTCAATTCGTTCGCGGATATCCGAGGGGCTCAGTAGACCCATCAGAGACGAGGGAATGATGATGTAAGGTGTAAACTGAATAAACGGCACGCGTTCTACGAGAATACGAAATCGGCAGTCTCCTAATAAGTTGAAGTTATCCCATAAATAAATTCCCATTTATGCTATTGAATACTTTTATATTCTGAAATGACCTCACAGTGGCTTGTCTAAAGCGACATGGCTTAAAAGAAAGATAGAAATAATCAAAAGACCAAAGTAATTGTTTGTAGCGTCAGCTGCAGCTGTATCAATGGGTTTAGCCTGGTATATTTTTTGATTAAATGCAAAACAGATTGTCGACCTCTGTGTGACTAATCACATGACAGACTTCGTGCTTCGGTGGGTCAATTCACCTGCTGCGTCCAATGCCGCGAGTCGTGCAGTGTCTGACGTTCTAGAGTGCGCAATATGCAATGAAATCATGAGAAATCCATATACTACAAGCTGTGGTCACAGTTTCTGTGGCCCATGTCTCGCAAACTGGTTTCAAACGAATCCTCAACGAAGGACATGCCCAGCTTGCCGCGCAAGCATTGTAAATGAGCCAGCACCAGCACATGGTCTTCGGCATATTAGCTATGCTCTAATAGCTGCTTATAATGATGCACACCCAGATAAACCTGTGGATTGGTCTGACGAAGAAAATCGTACGGGCTCAGAAAACCTGTTCAAAGGAATAAGTTGGGAGCAGGCATACTACGACGAGGATGATGATGTGATGAGATGTCCACATTGCAGTTTTGAGCTCTGGGATGGCCACTGTGAACGCTGTGGCCGTGATTATGATGTGCCATCAGGCGATAACTACTCTGACCAAGCCATGTTCAGTGACGCTGGCAACGATGGAGGAGATGATGATGCACTGAATACAAGTGATAGAGAATTTATTGCACCAGATGAGGAGGTAGAGGCAGAGGATGGTATATACGACGATTCAAGTGAAGAATCGGAAGGTTTCTACCCCAGTAGACGTCGCATACGGCCAATTGAGGACGACGATGACGATGAAGTTGAAGATACAAATATGTACGATGATTCAGAGAATGCGGAGGATGATGGATCTAGTGATGCACCCATCTACGTTGGTAGCCGGACAGTTGGAGAGTCCGAACCACGGAGCCGTCGTATCATCACTATCGATGATAGTGACTCCGACTGAATGGATAAAAGATTCCTCTTTTTCTTTGAAATACTTTGTCCTTCTGATAGAAAGGCCATTCTGAAGCGGGGGATAGCACATTGCATTTAATATTTACGTCACGAGCTTAATGGGAATACATTCTTACATGATGGAACTATATAGATATTCTTTTCCTCTTAATATATTTTTAGAATTATTCAAAAAATGCCCTCGTGAATATTCATGGTTTTTTGATCAATCCTGATTGTCGCAGGGCTTGGTCAAGGTCAGCAATGAGATCATTTGGATTCTCGATTCCAACACAGAGACGAATCAAATCCTCTGGGAATTGGCGCTCTGCCCGAGTTTTCGCATCAATTGAGGCATGGGACATCTTGCAGGGCAGAGATATCAGAGAATTTACACAGCCAAAGCTTACACTAATTCCCCAGATCTTGGTTGCCTCCACGATACGTTCACTTGTAGAGACATCACCCGTTTCGAAGGACACAACTGCACCGGGTCCACGAGCAATACGGCTATGAATTTCCGCGCCACTGCCTAAAGAGGGGTATCTTACCTTCAGCCCGAGATTGTGAAGGTATGTTGCGATAAGATGAGCATTTGACTGCTGCTTCTCAAATCTTACAGCTAGTGTCTTGACTCCACGCAGCAACAACCAAGAGTCGAAAGGGGCAAGCCCGCAACCGTTAGCGTTAATCACATTAAAGAGATCGCTCCCAAGTTTAAGATCATTCACTGCAATAACCCCAGCCATGATGTCGTGATGTCCGCACAGGAACTTTGTAGCCGACTCGTAGCTCACGTCGGCACCCAGTTCAAGGGGTCTCATGTTGATGGGGCTCATCATCGTGTTGTCAACAACTACAAGAGCTCGATCAGATAATTCATGAACTGCTTGGCATACTGCTTGGATATCACATATTTTGATCAAAGGATTGGTTGGGCTCTCTAATAGCACCATGCGGGTCCGCGGATTGACGCAGCTTCGTACAGTGGCCACATCCGTCGTATCTATGTGGCGGACTACAATATCCTGATTGGTCGCCAAGTATTTTAGAAGCCTGTTTGAACCTCCGTAGAGATCATCACCGGCCACTATTTCATCACCTGGTCTAACCAGGCGAGTGAGAACATCAAGAGCAGTCATACCACTAGAGACTGCCAGACATCGAGAGGCTCCCATTATTTTAGCCATATGCCTTTCTAGATGGGTTCTTGTGGGGTTTCCAGAGCGAGTATAGTCATATTCACCCATGTCGCTGAGTGAATCCTGTTTGAAAGTCGCAGACTGATATATTGGGACACTCGAGCTGCGAAACTGATCATTACTGTCCATATATACCACTTCGGTGTCTAGCGCATACCTCATTACCTGGGCAGGCTGGCTAGGTGCCGCATTCGACGATGCCGGCGAAGGCGGACCGTTATCCATGTTCGATTCAATCGGTGTGACTAATTCAGAATGTCGTCACCACTAACCAACCTTCCTTCCCACGTCTAAAGCATAAAAATCGATCTAAAAACCATGGCTAAATTTGTACTTGATATTTTATGTTTTGTCGTTCGTAATATTTGCATTTGTGTCCTGTATCGAGATTTTCTTTGTAGCTCAACAGATCCGTACTTCGAGTACCCTAGTCACACAAGCCTTTAGACAAGATTTTGATCAGAGAATTTGGACATGAATCTGAGGACCCAATAACGCGTGAATAACTTGATTAGCGGAGGTAGGACCGCATAATATCACCAAGTTTCGTAGCCCCCTGTTCAAGGGCTGCTTTGACATCCTCCATATCCATGTGCTGAGCAAACTCACCAGCTTTCTGGGCTATTTGATGAGCAGCCAAAGAAAGATCTCCTTCGTTGGAATTGGCAATAGGCTCCGATTCGTCTCTACCAAAGTATGAGCTCGATGAAATAGATGTTGCCCCTGAAAAGCCCTGCAAACGTGATTTGGCCTCTGCGTCTGCGGACGAAGAATTACGGCCAAAAAAGTCATCACTAGAGATTCCTTTAGCTGTACCAAACTTCTGTGCGATGTTCGACGATGATGCATCATAGTTATCAACAACCTTGGGTTTAGGCTTGGAGACTTGAGGTGGAGCGGTGGCTGCTGTTTGGCCAAATCCAAATTTTCTGAACTGCTGCACTGGTGGTTCTGACTTCGTCGCCTTCTGGCCAGAATCTGAAGATGGCTTAGTGAAATCAGCATCAGCAGATGTCTGTGGAATTGAGCTGCTATTAAACGATTGGGAAGACTTCGGCTCATCCTCAGTAGGATCGTAACCAAGACTTTGAGTCCGTTCCCGCTCCTCCTCAGCCTCTTTCTCTAGAGCATCGAAATCAATTTCAGCTGCTTTTGGCTTGTGCTTATGGGCCTTTGGCTTCCTTGAACTCAATATAGACCCCTTAGACTTAGTTGCCGCAGGCTTCTTTTCAGCGGCACTCGGCGCAGGCTTCGCAGTGCTTGCCGGTGTCTGCAGGGAAGAAACGCTACTAGCTGCAGAGGGAGGGCCAGAACGCTTCGCTGCAGGTTTCTGGGTCATATTAGAAAAGAAAAGATCCTTTCCCTCTGCCTCACTAGGCTCCGATGGTGCTTCAACCTCTGTACTAGCCGAGTCATCATCTAGTACGTGTTCGCCTGGATGCTCTTTTCTGTCAATTGCCGACAGCCGGCTAAGCTCTTTAACATAGCTTTTAGCAGCACGAGACTCGTATTTCTCTTGGGTATTCGAACCTGGGCGTAGGTATTGCTTGCCGCCATGTGACGCGAACCATTCAGCTGCCTTGGCATTACCACCGACTTTCACGTTGCGTAGATGGGCAATCTGCCAGTTATCCATACTCACGCTACGTACAAAAGTTGTATGCACACCAATATTGCGATGAATAGCAGAGCAGTCATAGCAAATAAAGATGCCGAAAGTCGCACTGGCCCAAGCGGGAGCACGGGCACTACAGTCAAAGCATTTACGGTTCTCTGGCTGCTTCTGAGCCCGTGCAAAGAAATCCACGAGGCTCTCTTTATCCAGTTGTGCCGTCTCCGGCGCTGGGGAGTCGGTATCCATCCTATCTTAGTAATAAGTGTGACGCGTCCTCTCCCTGTTAAATATTGAGATATCACTACGAACCTAATGGCGTGAACCCTAGTATTGGCCATCGCCTTCGAGCGAACCCGCTAATTATCAATGTTTAATCCACTCTCTTTCTAAAAAGACTTATGGAGTACAAGTCTAATTTTTATTGTCTTCAACTATCGTAGTTTCTCAATAATAACCCATTTTCCACCCCGCTTCACCCCTCCAGTGATCTAAGGACTTCCCTGAGTACTTCCCTAAGGACTTTTCTTTAACTGCGAAGCGCGGCCCCGTTGGACGATACAATCGCAGTAAAAAAATTTGTCATCATAAGAAATGCTGCGAAGAAGTCTGGGCTTTCCGCGCATTAAAGCCACTCGGCTTCCATCTAATATTCGAATGAGGTCGACTAAGTCTCAAAGTATAGCCGCTGGTGCAGCTCTTAGGGCAGCAAGAGTGTTCGGCCGTGCTTCGAGCTTTACTTTTCACACGGGTATTTTCCTAGGCGGTTTAGGACTCATTGGTGTCTGTGGATACTATCTCGTTCATGAGCTGGTATTGCCCAGTTCTGATGTGCAGATTTTTCAGCGATCATTCGCACTCATCGAGAAGGATGCAAAATCACAGCAGCTGCTCGGAACGAAGATGAAAGCCCACGGCGAGGACACCCGGAGTCGAAACACAATTAATAGGCCACTGGCGACAAAGAGAGGAGTTGATATGTATGGACGGGAGCATGTAAAGATGCAATTTCATGTTGATGGCGACAAAGCCTCGGGTGTGGTCCGCTTGGAGCTCATCGACAACCGCGGCCACCTTGATTACCGTTACCTGGTTCTGGAGGTTCCCGGACACTCAAATCACTTCTTGATAAACAAGGAACCACAGAGGCCGAAGGGAACGGGCCTCTTTGGTATCAAATGGGGTCCGCGAAAGAGCGAATAGATACAGATAAACGTCCCCGAATGAACTTAGCATACACCTACATATATATTTCCCACATATTGGCTGATACCGGCTATTAAGTTCTAGTGGTTGCAGAAGCGAGTTGTTGCCCTGCTTAAGTTGGAACGTTCGAGACATAAGCTAGGAAGAAACAAGATAGCTCAGTTCAGCCTCGCCCGAATATATCATACTGTGCAGTTTTGGACATAGCCGTAATAATAAGGACTTGCAAGCGCGCGTAAGAAGATTTCATCACTCTAGAGCTCACGAGTGACTGAGGCAACGTTAAAAGGCTGCTTTTCGAGCAATGTCTTTTGTCCAGAGCGCGGTTCTATCGTATCGCGGTGCTTACCACCCTGCGGGCCGACTCTAACCTTCTTTCCTGCCTTTAGATCGTCAATAAGCTTCTTTGTGCTCTCTGGAGTCAAATCCTCGAAATAGTCGTCATTTACCTGCAGCATTGGTGCATTAGAGCAGGCACCAAGGCACTCTACCTCACTAAATGTGAAAAGCTTGTCCTCAGTGGTGTGCCCCGGACTGACCCCGATCTCCTTTTCGAGTGTCTCCATGATTTCATCACTGCCACGCAACTGGCATGGAGTTGTCGTACAGCATTGCACATGGTACTTGCCAACAGGAGTGCGGTTATACATGGTATAAAATGTCGCAACCTCGTATACCCGCATCGGGGGCATTTCCAAGAACTTAGCAACATAGTTCATGACACTGATCGAGCAGAAGCCGTGCTGACGTTGAGCAAGATCAAGTATCGGCATGACTGCTGCTTTCTTGTACTGAATAGGGTACCGGGCCATGATGTCCTTAGCTCTCTCGACATTTTCGGGGGTGAGCTCGAACGGAATACCTAGATTATTATCGGGTGTGTCTCTGTGAACTCCGGAGATAGAATAATTACGTCTTGCCATGCGAGGGATCGCAGGTATCCCTCTGCGAAAGGACAGCCGGCAGAGCATCATCTCTGCTTATACTATTTGGCGACGGGATGATTGGTCACCCCTGTGTCACGTGATGGATGTCCGAATTGGTTTTCGAGATGCATTATTGTTGCATTGTCAGAAAAATAAGTTGTTTTTCGGGAATTTAATTTGGTATTTTTTTTCTGATAATGCTCCTCTGAAAGCATTGTTATACGCCAAAGCACTCTGAATATCCAAGCCGCTATAGATCAATAAGGTAACTATAATAATACTAATAATAATAATTTGACCCAACGGGGTTGTCAAAAAGGCATGTCGTAATTCTCTCTCTCGTGTGGATCAAGATATATCCTATAAGGAATGGAAAAACTGGTAAGGTCAGTTGTAACCCTTGCCTTGAACAATTTATTGCACCCCGAAATGATGTAGTGGTGATGGCGTTGCCTTACATTGGACCCTTTTTTTTGCAATTGATAATTATTATGATTTTCAACTGCTTCGATGATAGTTCATGCTTACTTCATGGACGATCAACAAATTAGGATGCTTGATTTGGGACCACAAAGTTCTAGTATTCACTTCAAAACCTCTTGATTTAAATGGCTACTATTATTTCTGAATAATGTACAGCAGAAGCCATTGCCTACGACTTTAAGACTAATTTTTTACCTTGCTCGATTGAACCCATGCTAAGACCCGAATCCAATTCCTCGAACCCATGACTCACTGTTTGCAACTTCGATGCTGCACGATCAGCCACTTGCCCCATTTTCAACGACTTATCAAAGAACAATGGCATGGTTTTTGAAGGCCTAGTCTCCATTTTTCCTGTAAGAGTATTTTTGTAAGATTTAGATGGCCGCTCAACGTAAACATAAACTCTGGCAGACTCAGGTATCTTAGAATCACCTTGAGCTTCCTTTTTCAATCCTGCCAGAGGATCTGGTTTCCAAGAACCCCTAAATGATCTACCTCTCCCTGACACAAGACCCCTGAGCTTTTCCAGCGCGGGATTGGCTTTGCCACCCAATGCTTGACCTCTCGATTGCGAGGGCGTTGTCCCTACTACCCTATTTTGGCTCTTTGGTGGTGATGAAGGCTCTGATGGCTTTTTCTTAGAGTTCTTATGCACAGGAAGCGGCTCAGGCTCAGCTTCCTGCCTACAGCCATGATTACGGTGTTCAAGACATAGATCTGCCCCACAGTGGGGACAGGTAAAAGGCAAAAAGTCAAGTTGTCCACATACAGCACAGTGAACTCCCACGTCCATTAGATTATAGTGAGGCCCTTTGTTTAACAGTTCCTGATAGTGGTTCTCAGGCAGGAAGGAAGTAGGGTACTACACGTGACGTAAGTGGATCCGGAGTACTGGCTGGAAGATGCTGAGAAAAGAAGGAGACTATCAACAGATTTCTGAATGAGAGTTATTGTGACTTTCTGAAATGTTGGCCTCGAAGAATTGGCAGTTTAGTCACTAGAGTTTGGGCGGAGGGGTGGCCCCGCATTTAACTAGTTCGAGTGGAGACGGGAGAATTGGAAAGCCAATTACAAGTGAAATACGGCCAGATCCCGAAAATCTTGATTGAAGTACTAAAATTTTAAATCATCAATTTTCTAATGCAAAACCTGGGCTAGAGGTATGAAAAATAGTTCAAATCGCATGTCTCTTTTACGAATAAGAAACACGTGCGTCTAATAAATTAGTAACACTCTGCTGCTACGACCTTATGGTGTCTAGGTGGGTACGTTTACTATATGTTGCCCGCGCAGCTACAATGCCATTAATGATGGAGTTGAAAGAAAACGTACCAGAAGCGCCGGATGTCTCGGAAACAGCCGTCTGGGCACGAGCTCTTGCATCTGTAGTACTCGTTCTCCTCGGAGGGGTCTTTGCTGGACTTACCATAGGATTAATGGGTCAGGATGAAGTGACTCTCCAGGTGATTGCTCAAAGTGGGGAGCCTAAGGAGCGAAAGTGCGCTATCAAGGTTCTAAACCTGCTTGCCAAGAGCAAGCACTGGGTTTTGGTTACTTTGCTGTTGAGCAATGTAATCACCAATGAGACCTTGCCTATTGTGCTTGACCGTATCCTTGGCGGTGGGTGGCCAGCTGTGGTAAGTTCTACCGCAGCAATAGTCATATTCGGTGAGATTATTCCCCAGTCAATATGCGTGCGTTATGGTCTTCCATTAGGTGCCTTTTTCACCCCATTTGTACGCGTATTAATGTATCTCATGTACCCAGTCGCTGTGCCAATAGCGCAGCTGCTGGACTATGCTTTGGGTGAAGACCATGGGACAGTATACAAGAAAGCTGGTCTTAAGAGTCTTGTCACTCTCCACCACAACATGGGCAATGATCCTTTGAATACTGATGAGGTCACAATTATTAGTGCAGTTCTAGATCTCAAGGCAAAGCCTGTCGAGAAGGTGATGACACCGATTAAGGACGTATTCGTACTGTCAAGTGATGCTATCCTAGACGAATCCTTGGTTGAGCAGATCCTTCTCACGGGATTCAATCGTATTCCGATACATGCTCCTGGGGAGCCTCTAAATTTCATGGGTATGCTACTTGTTCGAACGCTTATCACTTATGATCCAGAAGATGCTATGCCAATTTCTAGTTTCACACTGGCAACTCTTCCGGAGACGTCGCCTGATACTTCGTGCCTCAATATCTTGAATTATTTCCAGGAAGGAAAGTCGCATATGGTGGCTGTGTCCACAGATCCAGGTGCTGGTAATGGTGTTGTGGGAGTGGTCACCCTTGAGGATGTAATTGAGGAACTCATCGGTGAAGAAATCGTTGATGAATCCGATGTTTATGTGGATATTGGAAAAGCAATCCGCAGAGTGAACACGCCTATACCTGCTCTGAGAAAAGCGGCAGCGGTGTCCCACATGACCAAGAAACTCCGTCCTTCAAATCGTGCCAGAGAACCTCGTGTTACTCATAATTCTAAGATTACGATAAAGCATCCTTATGCGGCAGAGGTCGTCAACTCAGAAGCTGCAGCTGTGAGTCGGAATACCGGTAAAGCGTCTCAAGATAGACAGCAAGTAGCATACGGTCCAGGTCCAGGGCCGGGGCCAGCATCTGGCCCAGGACCTAGTCGCCCGGATAGTTCTCATCCAGAGACAATATCACGAGAAGATAAAGACGCAATAAACCTGCGTCTTGGTTCCTTCACGGAAAATATTGTGCATGTAAATGGATTGAACAAAGTTATCATTGCTGATCATCCATCGGAGAATGAGGACGAACCATTAGTTAGGGTCAACGATGAGCGGAGGCAGAGCTAAAATCTAAAAAATAAATAGACGTTACGAAGGCAATATTTCATGTCCATAGTTTAACTGTATTGTCGACTGATGCGGTTGCAATCATGCGCTGTCGCCAGGCTAAGCTAGTTATAAAGTGGTCGTGTGCCCGAACAAGTCTTAAGCATTTTCCAGATGCAACATCCCACACGCGCAGCGTCTGATCATCGCTAACACTTACCAGGTACTTACCGGATGGCCCAAATGCGATTCCTTGGACCCAATTGTCGTGCCCTACTAGCTTGTGAATGGCATGAGTTGGTCGATCACTTCGCCAGATGCAAATTATATTATCTCTTCCGCCCGTTGCGAAGACAAATGCGGGATCTTTGACGTCGAATATACTTTTTGTTGCCTCAGGAGCTATAGTACAGCATTCAATAACATTGTCATGGCCTTCAAACCTCGTATCACTGCTCTTTGCATTTTCAGGATCGCTTATACGAGATACCAGTGCTACCTTATCCTTACCTGCAGATACAAAATAGTCACCGTATACATCCAGACAACGAACCCAATCATCATGCATACGCAGAACACGTTCGCAGAGCCCATTTTCTGTATTCCACACTCTAACAGTGGTGTCTCTGGATGCACTAAGTAGTTGTGAGGGGGTACTTTTGACGAATTTCACAGCACTCACGGTATGCTCATGGCCCATCAGGGTATGCACGTTATTAAAATTGTCATTCGTATCCCAGAGTTTGATTGTGAGATCAGCACTGCAAGTAGCGAGTAAATCATTGCTGAAATCCAGACAGGTAGCAGCTCGTGTATGTGCTTTCAACGTGCGCTCGAGCTCCCCAGACTCCGTATCCCACAATTTCACTGCACCGTCCTCGCATGCAGATGCCAAAAGAGACCACGCAGGATGAAATGCTACAGATGTCACGTGACCTCTATGTCCTCGAAGAACGTGTGACCATGTTCTAGGCAACCAGTCGCGTGATAAGGGTCCAGATGCTTGAGCAGGCTTCCTATGGGACTCCTTAAGTTCTTGCTTAAGGCGTTCTGTTTCAGAAGTTAGTTCCATCACCTTTTTTTGGAGCCGCCATACTGCAGTCCACTTCTTCTCGAGCAATGTTGGGTCTTGAGGGGCTGCATTCACACGCAATTCATTTCTCAGCAGTTCAGCAGTATCAGGTGATACGTAGCTACCAACGTAGTCTACTATAGCTTGATGGAGTGCAGCTCTTTGTTTACCATCACTGTGCATCCGTATTATTAACAAAGACCCACGCGGGGCCAGAGGCAACGATAAATAACGTACCTCAAAACTTATGAATCTTAACAAGACGTAATTTATTAACACTGCTGGATTGTAAACTAGTGATAAAGTTGGTGAGAAGCCGGTGAAATAGGACCTGATGACGTTATTAGTCTTCATATATGTAGGTTGCATGGGTATTTAGATCTATCAGATCTCGGTTGCTATGATCCGGTGGGGTTGCACCTAAAAATAACCGAAGGTCTTAAATATTAAGCATTTCATAATGGGGCGGATTGCTAACATTCATTCCATTGGGGCCATCTGATATGGTACACAGGACAAAAGAACCGTGGTTTGCAGAGCTAGGGGATTTAATGAGGTGGCTAAATGTTTATCAAATTATCATTTGAAGACCATTTTTTTTAAATGTCAACGACAGAGATCACGGTATACGAAAGCGATCGGCTGGTTGTATACCACCAGAGCGCAGCAATCAGGCAATAAAAGTACAAATTACAAAATTTTCGGGATACAATTATTTAGAGGCATTACAATTGAAACATATTTTTTGTTTTTCCGGGTGACATTTAATTTAAAATACTGATTACTTTCGATGTGTCAACAATTACATATCAAACAATCCGATGACATAAACTTAGGGCTAAAGCCCAGCCCACTCGTGACAACGACTCTCACAGGCTCACCACCTTCGACTAGCTACGAAATGGCCGCCGCAGATCAGAAGAAGGCTCTTGCCGCTAAGAAGGCTGTCACCAAGGGTGCCCACAGCCATAAGGCTCAGAAGGTGCGGACCACCACCACCTTCCGTCTTCCACAGACCCTCAAGCACCGCCGCCAGCCTAAATACCTTCGCAAGTCGGTTCCTCGTCTCCCTCGCATGGACGAGTACAAGGTTATCATCAAGAACATCAACTCTGAGGTTGCTACTCAGAAGATTGAGGCACAGAATACTCTTGTTCTTGAGGTCCACATGTCCGCCAACAAGGGCCAGATCAAGCAGGCCGTCAAGAAGGTGCTCGGTGCGGATGCTCTGAAGGTAAACACTCTTGTGCGTCCTGACGGCACCAAGAAGGCTTTTGTCCGATTGACTGCTGACCATGATGCACTTGACGTTGCTAGCCGTGCTGGTTATCTGTAATTATTACCGCGAATGTTTCGTGGGGTTCATAGTTAAAAAGTCAAATGTTACGAGGCTAATTTAGAAGCGTTTTGTGGTTAAACACTTGCTGAGATAGTCTACTTAGCAAGCTAATTATCATTAGAGCGGTACCTTGGTGCGTCTTTCCAATAAGTTTCTCCTGGGTTGCCCACGCAGGATTAGGCTGACTCATGGTCGTGACTATATGGGTCACAAGACACGGCCTACGGGCAAATCAAGACCCACCGCCGTCTGGCATTGATGGGGATGTGCCTCTCTCTGCCGATGGTGTAGGCCAAACCCATGAGTTAGCGGCCCACCTCTCTCAAGTGACCCCCAGGATAGAGCGCATCTATTCTTCACCTTTTTATAGATGCCTCCAAACTGCCACCCCCTCTGCGGAAGCATTGAAGCTCCCTATATATGTAGAAGCTGGTATTGGTGAGCACTATGCGGTATCTCGTCCCACTCATCCTGTTCCGCCGACGGCAGAGACATCAAAGGGTGCATTCCCAGCCATTGAAACCTCTTACGAGTCCAAGGTCAGCGTTTCCCCTCTTGGAGAAACGTTTGAGTCTGTTAATGAGCGTGTGCAACGCGCTCTTGACGCGATCATTGCTGACGCTGAGGCAAATGGTGTTGAAACAATATTGCTCACCACGCATGCAGCAGTTAAGATAGTTATAGGGGAGTGTTTAGCTGGCGTATCTGTCAGGGCAGGCACTTGCTCCGTTGACCGATATGACCGTTCTCCTGAAAGCGACAAAGGCTGGAAATGCATTGTTGATGGGGACACCAGTTTCCTCAAGGGTGGTGAGCAGATGCACTGGTCTTTTGATATGGCATACGAAGCAGGTTCAGTCGCCGATGAAGTAAGTCGACGCGAAACTCAAAAAGTTTTGATACCTCTTGAGTTTCCACCAAATACAACCCCAGATAAAATTGCTGGTACCCTTCAGTTTAGCGACCTTGATAAGGATCAACCTTTCGTGCGTGTATCGGATCAAGTGTTCGAGGGACGTTGGACGGACATAGTAGGCACTGAAGTGTATGCGACTCCTCAAGGTGAAGTTATCGGGGTAGGGAAACAGCGTGTAGTTCTTCAGCCAGTTCAAACGGAGCCTCAGTCCACCAGAAAACTTGTCGACAAGATCAGAGACATTGACTTGGCACGGCAAGAAGAAAAGAATGTGAATAACTAGTTCATAAACTTTTTTTTATAGACATTCTTAATATAGCCAGATTAATTGCTAAAAGTCGTTTAGTACCCCTTTCTCCGGACCTCCTGGGCTAACTTGAATAGCTTCCTGATGCCATCATTGAATTCTCTATGCTTTCTTTCGATTTCAATGCGCAACCTCGCCTTTCCTGGGCGTTCATGATACTGCTGTAAGCGTGCTGTCCGTGGTACTGCATTGATTTTGTTCATGATGTTCACTCGCCTAACAGCTAACGGAAGTTGGCTTTGGTCATTTACATCCACACTACGTCCGACAAGGGTGCCTGTGCGAGGAGGGAGCGGCATCGGAGCTAACGAGCGGACCCTGGGTGTCGTCTGTGTGCGACCCGCGCGACGACTTCCTGACTCTGTATTTATTTTCAAAAGATCCAACAAAGCCTGGTGATGGCTTGCCGTTCCATTTCGGTTGGTTGGTGCAGCTAGCCTTATCCAGCTATTTTTCATGTCGCCTGGTGTGAAGCTGATTAGTCATACACGCGCAGCTGGGCATGAGCCAGGAATCGACCCGGTTGAATGGACTGGTTCCTAAAAAAAACGCCGGGTGCTTACGCCGTGCATGGGATGTGATTGGTATGGAGTGGTTTCCCTATATGGGTATCGCTACACAAGGTGAAACTGTCATCTACCATGGCGTACTGGCAGCTGTGATTTTCTTGCTTGGCTACGCATGCGTTGCGGTGATCCCCCGTATAATTACCTCTACAGTAGAGATCATGGCAGCAATAACTCACTGAAACTTTGTTCTTTTTTTGCCTATACGAAGTTAGTTGCCTTAACATCAAGTCTGGCTGAAAAGCCACGACAACGGAACACGACTGCTTCAAAGAGATAGGAGACAAGAAAAAAAACGAAGAATTTCATATATTTCCGCTTGTATACTCCATACAATGATATTGCTGGTGGGTCATAAAGTGCTTACCCACCTAACATTATTGGTAGTCAACTCCGAAAGTTGTCCGTAAATAGCTGTTCGATTAAATAGTATGCATCAGTCTCGAGACTTAATTTTTAAGAGTGAGAATTCATTTTCTTCTACTACGAGAGACATAATTATCATCTATGCGTGGTAATTAACTTGACGACTTGTGGATCTTGAGATTGGTTGGTTTTGGCCTCGGTTTCTTAGGAGGCTCATCAGCCTCTGCAGATGCAGCACTAGATGCTAAGGAATTGTCTGATTGTGTACGAGGCAGCAAGCGAGGCTTAAGATGTTTGGGAGGTATTGGTGGGGGCACTCCAAGGGTCTTTGACCGAGTTTCGACTTTACGAAGATTGGTGGTGAGAGACGGTGTGCTTTTGGACATGCCCAGGCTAGACTGAAGATCGCCTTCTCCGTTATCAGTATACTTTCCATAACCTTTAGCGGTTCGAGGGGCTTCCAGCTCAACAGACTGTCTATTGAGGTAATCGTGAACACGCTGTTGAATTGAGTTTGATGGTCTGAATTCACCTATTTCACCATCATCATCATCATTCAAATCATCTCCGAATCCAGATTCTACAGATACAGAACTCTCACTATCACCGAGCGAACTGTTGTGTGATTCCCATGATCGGTGATGGTTGTGTCCACCACGGAACAGTGACAACTTGTGGTTATGTTTGGGCTTTTCATGCCCCTCTGAACCACCTAAAGAGCGCAGAAAGTCGACACTGCTGTCCATATTTGGTCCTTTACTCTCCATGACAACTGTTGAGCTCTTTTCATCCAGTCCTGTCAAAATGCGATGCAATTTGTTTTGCTCTTGGCCGGCGGGAGGCTTTTTCACTGAAGGTCTCCTGGGCATCGGATAATCTTCTTCGTCCAAATCAATCAATTCATCCAGCCCCTGCTGAGGCTGGGTCTGCGGTGCCTTAACTTGCGGTCCATTAAGAATGGAAAGAGACTCATGCGACTTTGAAGGAGAAACACCACCTATACTTGGCTTAGTTGACCTTGACGGAAGGCTTATAGGTTTAGGCGGGAGTGGTGGTCCCACATTTGGCAGTGCTCCCGGACTAGCTGCCGATGCAGATCCTGGTACTGTGCCAGGCACAAATGGTGGAGAACGAGAAGACAGGGGCGCAGACGTAGGTGCAGACGTAGGAACAGATGTAGGAGCAGGCTTAGGAGCCCGCGTAATAGTTGATTCAGGAACGGGCTTGGGACCGGGCTTGGGACCGGGCTTGGGAAGAGGCCTCGGGGGAGCTTTTGGTGCTGGTGCAACCGACGAGCCAGGAACACTTGAAGAAGCGGGAATCATCAGGGGACCAGGAACAGATGCAGGTGCTAAGGTAGGAGCCTGCCCGGGCGAGGCGGCAGGAATGCTTTGCCTGGAAGAAGGGGCAGAGGTCGGAGCAGGGATTGCTTGTACAGGCGATTTCACTGTCATTGGTGGACGTACGGGTAGACCGGCTATTTCTTCCACTGATGGGAAGCGCTTCATAACATCCTCTTCGGGGTTTTGTGGAGCAACAAGGTTTTGTATTGGTATTCCACGCATTGAGCTCAGTTCCTCCAAGACTTGGTCAATATTAGGCCGGTTCATTGGATTTGTTTGCAAAAGGACGCGTATCATGTTTTTTAGCCGTTCACTATATGCTGGCCGAGGGGGAAACAATACTTGCCCTTCCAATATTGCTGCATTAATCTGTGGGCCCGCTCGCTCAAAGGGTGTTGTATAATAGCAGAGCTTGTAAAGAAATATACCTAGAGCCCATATATCACTTTTCTCGTCAATGGGAAACCCTCTTGTCACGTCAATCATCTCAGGAGCCCGGTATTGAAGGGTTGTGTGATGGTTAATATCGTCTTCAAGAATTTGACACTCGACAGGGTTGGTAGGGACACGTAGAGCTGGGGATACGCTACCGAAATCGCAAAGTTTATAATCCCGCCCATCCTTTGTGAGCAGCACATTCTCGATCTTCAGATCGCGGTGAATGATTGGGGGTTGCAAGTGGTGCATCTGCGCAACGCCAACACAAATGTCGCTCATAATCTTCAGGATCTCGAATTCGCGCAATTGATCCTTAAGTCTTGTATTCATGAAATCAATGAGTCCGCCTCCAGGACAGAATTCCATCAAGAGAAGCACTTCGTACCCATGCTCGCCGTTCTTAAGGCGCTCTGCATGCGAATCAATATACTGTACAACATTTGGCGCTCCTTGAAGTCGCTGCATTGCCTCTACCTCTGCACGAAGGAGGTTGAGGAATACCTTATCAGGCACCACGACTCGTTTCAGACATGCAAGGTCAGCACCTACAGGTGGCTCGACATATACTGTGTAGACATGTGCAAACCCGCCTGCTGATATATACTTTTTTATCACCACCTCATGAGTGCCTACTGTGAGCCGGGTGCCAGGCTGGTAAACAGTAGGTGGTGTTGGCATCCAGGTTGCTTACGCAGCGATGCCATCCAGCAAGCTGCGCCTTTTCACTCAAGAGACATGCAAGAGGCACGAAAATTTGATAGGTATTGAATTCTGAACGAGGAGCTTTTCTATTAATTTGTTTTTCTGTATAATGAATTCATGACGTTTCGCTGATCACCTACGTTTTCCGCCCGCATACCGGGAATATCATATTAACGATTTAAATAAATGAGCAGCATCCATATTTCAAAATAATGAGTTCAATTCATTTTCCGTTGCCCAGCCGTATGGGTATTTACTGAAATCAAAAAAATACTGCTAGTTGGTACCCTTACCTCGGTGATTATCTCTGTTTCCGCTATTAGTGGGGGACAATTAAATGCAGGACTGGGTGGCCATTGAGCCGTCAGAAGCAGATGAGCATATACAGGTGATACTTAGCAATTTTGGGGATGCCCGTGGCCTTCCAATTGCTAGTCCAAACGTTGTCTCGCCTAACTATCGATTTCACTGGGTGCGCGATGGCGCGTTCAGTGCCGGTGCCCTTATAGATGAGCTTAATAGATCCACTTCTTTAAAAGAAACGATAACTGACTATATCGATGCCAGTATATGCGTCCAGAAAGTTCCTAATTTATCAGGTGGACTGGGTGAGCCAAAATTCATGCCCAACGGCAGTGCTTTCAACGACCCGTGGGGGAGACCACAAAATGATGGTCCAGCGATACGGGCTATGACACTCTGTAAATATGCCTATGGTCAATGCACCTACGAAGATGCTTGTGAGTTGTACGATAGATGTATTCAGCCAGACCTCCAATTTGTGGCAACCCACTGGAGAGAGGCCTGCTTTGATCTATGGGAAGAGTTATATGGTAGGCATTTCTTTACGTCCGTTATGCAATATGGCTCCCTTCGAGCGGGCAAGTTGATTGCTTCCTATACAGGTAATCTCTCTGATGCGGTTCTCTATTCTGAACAACTTATCAAGATAGCGAACTATATCAATAACAAGTGGCTGAATGCATCTAATTGGAGCGAGCATATCCCTTCGAATCTTGGCAACCGATCAGGGCTAGATGTGGCTTCTGTTTTGGCCGCTGTAGAACTAGAGCACCAGGCCACTTGGACAATCGAGTTCGACACAATTCCACTAATTGTTACACCACGGCATCCTAAAATTCAACAAATCATTGATAGTCTAATTGAAGACTTCTCCCACCGCTTTCCGATAAACTTGGGCCAGCCAGGGGGAATCGGCCGATATCCAGAGGATATGTACGATGGAGTGACACGCGGTGGCGGGAATCCATGGTTTATATGCACTGCAGTAGTGGCTGAGGCTCTACTACGAAGTGGTCAGGCTGATAGAGCGATACCACTTCTTAGTTTTATAGGTCGACACAGGGGCTACACTATAAGTGAACAGGCAGATCGCTCTTCAGGATTCATGCGAGGAGCTGCAAAACTTTCCTGGTCCCACTCCTCTGTTTATCGTGTTTGCCGTACGGCGGAGATTGTGGGACGCCCCGATCTGGCTGATCTAACCCGGCGGCCGGTCTACAGCCAGCCAAATGGAATTGCTTCTTCATCCATTTGGTGGCAGAGACTATGGCGTCGTATACAAAGTAAGTATTAGTTGAAGGGTGATGCGACGGGCCGATGAAGCGCCATCTGGACCCCCAGAAATTAGAACTTGCCGTATTGCTGCAGCATCCTCTGCAACGTAAGTAAGTAATAGAGTCATATCTTCATTATGGTCATAATTCGTTACAGTTACAGCGTTAAGCATTGCTGCAGCTAGCAGCTCTAGCTTATCGCAATTGGGCAGAACTTCTGTCAAATCGCCTAAGGGAGGCTGCAATGCTGCGCGAATTGTGCGCACACATAGCAGACAAGTACGCCAGGCTTGTGAAATAGTACTTGAGACTTCTGGAGGAAATCCTGGTGAATCAACTGGCGATTCTAGCGACGTCGCTGAGGCCGACGGAGTTTCATCTGACAGCATAGTGTGGGTTAGGTGACTTCGTGTATGATTAACCTTTGCCGATATTTCCAAGATTACTCCAATTCAACATTGCAGAGCTTGGGCTTCGAAGTATTCTAGATTTTATTATATATTGGGCTGTATACGGTTCCACCGACTCACCTGAGAATATAGGTCTTTGTCCTGACGCTTACGAATTGACTGATTTATTATGAGCCATCGCGTGGCCATAATAGGATCGGGGCCTGCGGGGTTCTACACAGCTCTAAGGCTTCTTCCTAAAGCCAAAGTGGATATTTTCGAGCAGCATGTATTCCCATTCGGTCTTGTCAGATACGGGGTTGCGCCCGATCATCCAGAAGTCAAAAACTGTGAGGAACGTTTCTTCGAAGTTGCAGCCTCTCCGCACTTCAAATACTATGGAAATGTACGGATAGGGTCGGATATTAGCATTAAGAAAATTTCAGAAAGTTACAATGCAGTGGTTCTTGCATATGGGGCAGAAAAAGCAAGGACGTTGAATCTCCCAGGAATTCACGATTCTAAAAGAATATGGTCAGCCCGTGATTTTGTCGGCTGGTATAACGGAGAACCAGAATACCAAAACCTGGATTTTCCACTTGAGAAATCGGAGAGGGCAACGATTGTGGGCAATGGAAATGTGGCACTGGATGTGGCCCGTGTGCTTCTCAAAGATCCGGAGAGGTTTGAGGCCACGGATATTACGTCGAAAGCTCTAGAGAAACTTCGACAAAGCACGATCCGGCATGTTGACATTGTGGGCAGAAGAGGGCTGTATCAAGCAGCATTCACCACAAAAGAAATAAGAGAGCTATTAAAAGAACCCGACGTCGCATTGATCAATGATACCTCCGAATGGTCGGATTTGCAACCTAAGGAACGCCAGTTGAAAAGAAAGCTTGATGTACTTCGTAAGGGGTCCAGCACGGCTCGAGAAGATGCGAAAAAAACCTGGAAACTTAGTTTTTGGCGAGCTCCTGTCGGTCTTTCGGGAAACACCATGGAATGGGCCGTCACGCGCCTAAATGGTGATGCGATAGAGGTTACTGATGAGAGGCAAGTGACACATGCAGACATTGTATTTGGAAGCATTGGTTATTTGTCCAGCCCATTGTCCGACCTTGAGGCCCTAGGTATTGAGTGGGACCAGAAAAAGCAGGTACTCTCGGCAACCCAGGGGAGTCACGTGGGTGGAAATGTATGGGCTGCAGGATGGGTCCGAACTGGACCTGTTGGCGTTATAATGACTACAATGATGGATGCATTTTCCACTGCGGATGAAATACTGGAATCATTAACAGGTCCAGAGAAGCCCGGGGTCAAACCCGAAGGTACTGTGGTATCTTGGACTGACTGGCTTAAGATTAACGAAGAAGAAAAGAAACGTGGTTCGAAAGTAGGAAAACTTCGCGAAAAATTCAATTCTGGAAAAGAGGCACTAGCATTTCTAAATTCTCATTGATAGACTAACTCATTCAGACTGACTAATCAACACTAGTTTCATCCATGATCCGATTGGGCACCAGGTTCGTGCGCCCATTCAGCTCTGCACGGGTACTCCGAAGAGGAGCCGAGATCTCCATAAAGGAGGAAACTGACGTTGAGCCCGATGCTGCCAAAATGTCTCAACAACCTGAGGAACTCACGAGGAGAATAGTGCGCATATACAAGGAAGCACCATCAGCAACGCAGTCTGGAAGGCATCACCAGGTTGGTTGGAATATTGACTGGGACATCGTCCCTAACGCCCATCGGTGGGAGGACCATACTATCGGATACGAATCTAGCGGTGACTATATGCAAGCGACTCAAGTAAAGTTCCGCGAGAAGGAAGATGCCATCCGTTTCGCAACAAACCAGGGCTGGGACTTTTTCGTACAAGAGCCGAATTATCGCCGGTTTAAGCCTAAGTCCTACGCTGACAATTTCTTGCACTCTCCAGGGAAACTTAAGAATATTATGACAAAGTAGATCATAAAATTTGACATACTTATCTATTATGGAGTGCTTCATAATAATTAGAGGACACAGGAACCTAGAGAACTAGCCTACGCTTGCAGTCGATTCTTGACTGTATGTGTTCAATGGTGTAATGGTTCGGCAAGGAAGAGGGTTGTACACACCTATGGCAACACAAAACACGTCTTTGTCATGATATGCGACTGAGTTTGTTCAGATGGGCTCAACGTGCAACAAAAGTACATAAAGGGAAGCTTGCGGAGCTTGGTGCGCATACTTTTCCTTCCCGTGCGCCTTTAGGACCTGCTAAGGAAACCCCCTCCACGATGTTAGGATATATCTGGGACGTCATGCAACAACATCCCCAGTCAGTTGTTCTTGCACAGGTAGGATCATTTTATGAATTGCATTTTAATCAGGCAGTGGAGTGGGGTCCCCCTTTGAATCTCAAGGTCGCGCGTAAGAGGCAACAATGTCCTGTGTCAAATGCCCCCTTCGTCAACATGGCGGGTTTCCCGGTACCTCAGCTAGAAAGATTTGTCCGACAGCTAATTGAAAACCATAATAAGACTGTAGTACTACTGGAGCAAGACCAGAAGGCTATAGCAGATGGCAGCATCGAATCGGCTAAGCGTCCAATGACGCGAATCGTCACTCCCGGAACGCTTATTGCAGAGTCATTCATGAATAGTCAAACTAATAATTGGCTCGTTTCGTTACAGCCGGCTCCACATACCCGTCCCACAAGTGAGATAGGTCTTGTTTGGGTCGATATCGCAGGGGGTGGACAAGTCCGCTTCCAGTCAACAACCTGGAACGATATTGACAGTGATATTGCTCGAATTTCTCCCGCAGAAATTCTGCTGGAAGATGGGAGAATAGCTGATCAGATTGGTGAAAACCATGCCTTTGTCAATGTGCGACGGTTCCCACCAAGGGAGAGTATCGACTACGAGCGCTGGTTTTGTGACCCTCCAGAAGCAGTTCGCTACATAGTCGACCATCATATGTCAGAGCGGACCCAAAAAGCATTTGCTGCGGTCTTGGACCATATATCAGAAACGCATCCGGGTTCACACATCCAATTAGGCCTACCGAGGCAATATAATCCTGACGAGGTCATGCAGCTAGATGCCAGGGCCCGTGATGCATTGGAACTTAGCGAAGTAGGATCCGGGAGTGCGAAAGGATCACTACTCAGTACTTTACGCCGAACTGTGACCCAGCCGGGGGCTCGCCTGCTGCACCAGTGGCTATCTGAGCCGTTACGCCATCATGCAGGTATAATGAGTCGACAGGAAAAAGTCCAGCGATTCTTGGATGACTCCGCTAAACGTGACAATGTGAGAGCGTTGTTAAGTGGCCAACCCGATGGCCCACGGTTACTTCAAAAGCTGGGAGCCCGTAAGCTCGAGCCTTTGGATCTTGTCGCCATTGCTCAATCTATCGAAAATGCGGCAGAATTGAGGCAGCACTTATCTGAGTTCGAAGAGTGGGCTGCTACTTTGGATTGCCTTACATCCGCTGCTTCGAAAACTGCTGGGAAAATTCTACGTGCTATAGATTTCGATCAGATACTGAGAGGGCCGGACGATTCCGACGAGCCAAATGATCTTCTTGTCGAGAAAGGTGACGAATTGAAGTACATACCTATTCTGAGACCAGCCACATCCAAGCGGCTGCGGGATTTGTGGTCTTCACAAGCGAGCTTTTCCGATCGCCGGGCTGCTATCGCAAAAAGATTGTCAGAGGAAGTGGGAGCTAATCTAACGCTACGATGGAGTGCGCAGTATGGGTACCATGCTCATATCAAATCACCCTCGCCAGCTGTGGATCACAAGTTTGAGGTCCTAAGTCGCTCTAAAAAGACTGCAAATATTATAGACAGGGAATGGAGACAGCTCGGCCACGAACGTGACGAATTCGGGGAGCTTCTCCGACGCGAGGAAGCAAGAATTTTAGAAAAACTACGTTCCGAGTTGATTCAACACTCCCGTGAACTCCGAAACGCCTATGAGGTTCTGGCCAGTATTGATGCGCACCTGAGCTTGGCAGTACTGGCCATCGAGAAAAATCTGGTGAAGCCAGAGATTGTGGAAGCTCCAATATTGGATATAAAAGGCGGGCGCCATATATCTGTAGAAATGGGACGCGCACTAGGGGGGCACTCGTTCACTGTGAATGACTGCGAACTGACATTAGATCGACCAGTTTGCATGGTCACAGGTCCTAATATGGGAGGAAAGTCAACCTTCATTAGGCAAGGTGCCGTAATCGCCCTTCTTGCCCACATTGGATGTTGGGTGCCGGCCAACTCCGCGGTCATTGGACTAGTAGATCGTATTTTTTGTCGTATTGGTGCAGGAGACGACCTTTATAGAGGGAGAAGCACATTTATGATGGAAATGCTGGAGACTTCCACCATATTAGGCAGTGCGAGCCGTCATTCACTCGCCATCTTGGACGAGGTGGGCCGTGGAACGGCTCCACTTGACGGCCTCGCCCTTGCATACGCCACGATCCAGCATTTATCCGAGAGAAACCATTGTCGGACGCTTTTCGCGACCCACTTTGGCCCTGAAATTGCATCTGCCTTGGGCGGGAAACATATATCATACCTAAAAGCTACGGTGGATGTCGCCGGTGACGACGTTCATTTTAATTACAAATTAAAGCCTGGGGTAGCAACGGACTCCCATGGACTTATGGTGGCTAAAATGGCAGGTTTTCCGAAAAGAGCCTTGGACAATGCCTGGAAATATGTACAAGGTGTAACGATCCAGTAATGAGCGGGGGAGAATGATCAGCCCTTTGTAAGCAGAATATTATTGTTCACAATGCAGTCCCTTCCTGAAATCCCTCCTGTGGCGGTACTGTCACCCTTTGTTGTGCGTATACTAGGTGACAATCCCAGTAGTTTCAGGTTACAAGGTAGCAATACCTATCTTGTAGGGGCACCGGGCCAGTCTGAGCGAGTACTTATTGACACCAGTGAGGGGGAAGCTAAATATCTTTCCGTCCTGAGCCAGTACCTTGCATTAACAGGAATTAAAATTATTGGCATGATATGCACTCACCACCATATTGATCACATTGGTGGTGTGAATGCGATTCGCAAGACACTGGGGTATCCGATACCCGTATACAAAGTCCCCCACCCGTCTGATTCGTTTGAACCGACGCCTATTTCGGATGGCGACACTCTAGAACTTGCAGGAGTCCAATTGCATGTACTTTTCACACCAGGCCACGCAGTGGACCACGTATGCATATTTCTACCTAGTGACAATAATGCATTGTTCAGCGGAGACAATGTGTTAGGCCATGGGTCAACATATTTTAATGATTATGCCGCATATATGAAGAGTCTTAAGAAAATGCAGGGAACGCCCCAACTAGGACGAATCTATCCTGGACATGGGCAGCTACTACTAGATGGTCCCAGAGCAATCCAAGGGTATATTTTACACCGTGAGCAGCGGGAGAAGCAGCTACTCAAAACACTGCAGGTGGACACAATGATGACGCCAAAAGAAATTACATATGCAATGTATCCAGGCATCCCCAGTGAAACATTCTCTGCGGCTGAGAGACTGGTGCAACAATACCTAGAAAAGCTACTGTCCGAGGGAATAATAAGGCAAGCGTCGTCGCGTTACGCGCGACTATGACTGGCTTACTGAGGTCCGCCACCCCCCAGGGCTCGAGGCCTTTTGAATAAGAGAATGTGCGGCTCAGGTTTGTGGGTCTCGTAGTGGACCCAGCCAAGGCTCTGAGTGATACCAAGGCCTCTCCACTCCTCCTCGTGTAGAATGCGCAATTCTCCTGTGCTTGGATTAAAGTAATCTTTGGGTATGACCTTGAGCATGTTCTTTGGCAAAATAACGTGACGGTATTCATATAGATCATCGTGGTACCGCTGGCTATAGTGTATGTGATCCTGAAACTCCTCAAGACGTGCACGCTCTGCAACGGTCAACAGTCGCGGCTGTCCCTGCGGATTCTGAGCCATCACCTTATGGGGGGTTCTTTCGTGACTGTGGGAAAGATATTTGTCAGTCTTCCTATAGAAATCGGTTCAATGCTTCGTACCCCAACCCTACCTAGGATCCGGTCTTGAGGGTGGCCTCTAGCTTACGTATGTAGATCTGTCATGGTCGAATTGATAGCATTTAACATAAAACAAGCACTGATATCTTGACTTGTGGATGGCCAAAGATGAAATACAGAGGTAAAAAGTTGACTTATTTCAAGTTATATTTTTCTCAACCTGTGAATTGGCAATATTCCTGGTTGGAGCACGGTTACACCTAAACCTACTGTCTCACCTAGATCAATAAATTAATTACGAGCGAAAAAGCTGGGTTTCAGCTGCATTGGGTTGATTTTTCGCGGTGGAGGGCCGGCATGATGCGATACGCGTCACGTCGAGGGTTTTGTTTTCATCGCTGACAATTCCGATTTGCATGGAGGAGAACGAGATCCCCGCCTTCTACATAGGCATAAATCTTCCAGCCAAGGGAGGGGTCTCGAACTCTGAAGTTGTAGATACAGCACTAGACCAAGGATATGACTTTGTTACCTCGCGGCTGACCTCGAGAGCGTACCGTAAAAGAGTGCAGGAACTTTACCAGGGTCACGACCACTCTTCACTCTCGACGGACTCTTCGGCAAGGAATGGGCAAATACTGAGAGTGCCCTTAAGCAGTGTTCCATGCGCAGATCCGCCTGCGTCCGCTGCAGATATCGCCATTCATCCAGGACCGCATGTATCAAACACCGTTGGTCTTGCGGCCCCCTGGATCGAATTGGATGCCAAGGATGATACGCTTGCCACAGTGTCGGAGCAGGTACTATCGCATGAGCTACAGCACGCCAGTTATTGCGGTTTACCCTATGTTATTGTCGAGGGCCCTCGCCGTCGAACGTATGTCGGCCGTTATGCACATTCGTTGCGGAAGCTGTTGGCCAGACATCCAGATATGAACATTATATTGCATACCACATTTACGGAAGAATTTCGTGATGGTAAACCACCAGGAGAACTACTGAGTACCTGGGAGGTGTGGGACGCGGTGCGCTCACTTTGTGGTTACCCTGCGAACCTTGGGGTAGCTCTCGAGCTAGGGCCACATCCAATACCAGATAGAGTGATTCGACGGTGGCTAAGTGAGCCGGTTGCACTCCTCATTCTTTCAGGCAACTCGTGCTTCGTGCCAAACTCCAAGAATTATCCGGTGCTTCCCAGACACACCCAGCAAATATTGGCTCAATGCTCCCAATTTAGAATACGGCCCTTCCTTTTGGTCAAGGATACTGAGGACTCGGAGCCGCTAGTGTATTTGCGATACCTTTGCTCCAAAATAAACAGCGGGGCTAATCAGTACGCAGATCTGTTGCAGAAACCTTTGCAGCCGCTTACTGAAAATCTTCGAAGCACAGTATACGAAACATTTGAAGCTGACAAGCCGAAATATGAGCTCTATTCACAGGCTATAGCGGCTGCTCTTGCGGAACTATCTTGGGTAGGCACGCTGGTCATAATGATTGCTGGAGCTGGGCAGGGGCCCCTGGTGTCGCAAACGCTAAATTGTCTTGACGGTCGCGATACTGTAGTCTACGCCATCGAGAAAAATTCCGGTGCAGCTGCTTATCTCTCGTCAACCATCACTGATCCTCGTGTCAACGTGGTATGTGCAGACGTTAGATCTTGGACACCGCCACATCGCGCACACCTTATTATATCTGAGCTTTTAGGCTCGTGGGGAGACAATGAGTTAAGTCCTGAGTGTTTGGAGCCATTCGTTCAAACAGCCCTTGAACCTTCCGGCAAAGTAATCCCCCAATCTTATACTGCATATGCCGCACCCATACAATGCCCTATTCAGTGGGCAATGGCAAGGAAAGCTGATGGATTGGAACGGCCGTGGGTGGTTGATTTTCACCAGGCAGACATGCTTGCCGATCCCCAACCATTATGGCAGTTTATGCATCCGTCACCGTCATCCTCGACCGTACGAACTCGATATGCGAAGGCTTGTTTTGAATTGCCACATAATGAGCGCTGTAGGGTTTATGGGTTTGTAGGTTATTTCGAGAGCGAGCTCTACGGTGGTATCACCGTCAGTACTTTACCATCACGTCATACCCCTCATATGCATTCCTGGTTTCCGCTTTGGCTGCCCCTCTCCACTCCCCTTGACTGCCCAAGGGGTGCTGAGGTCGATTTCAGCGTGTGGAGAGATGCCAATAATGATGCGGTTTGGTACGAGTGGTCTGCTGAGACCTTCACAAAAACCAGAGAAGCTTATCGTGCTCGTCTGGGTGCTTCTAATATACATAATGCCGATGCATCGCATTTCTGCATGAAACTCAAGTAGAAAATTAAACTTTTTATTCTGTCATATATACATTCAATTTATGAAACTGGCAAAGGATTCAAATATCTTTTTGTTTACTCTACATTTAGCACAATATATATTTACCGTTTTCATCATCAACATAGAAAAGCATTGGTGGTTTAGTGGTAAAATTGGTCGTTGCCATCGACTAGCCCCCGGTTCGATTCCGGGTCAATGCATTTCCGATTTCATTTTTGTTTTTATTTAATTTTTTTCTTCTTTTAACTTATAACTTCACAAGCTTTTTGACACAACAGGCTACTGAGCTATTCACACAGCAAAGTTTCATAACTATACATAATTAAGTTTAGCGGCTAAGCGATCGTAGAACATTCAACGTTGATATCGCGTTGAACTGCAGCCATTGAGCCGTACTATCTCCGGCATACTCCAAATTACCCCAACTATCTACCAACTTTTCTGCAAGTGCAAGTGTGTCACGGAAACGTCTTGACTTATCCCTCGCCATGAAAGATTCACTGGCAGCATAAATTCCAGCAAGTGAGCCCCGTCTGGTATACCACGTAGTATCAGTGCTACGATCACCCGCAAGGTACCATATTTCATCAGACAGCGCATTTAACGGTTTAAGCGAGCCAGGCAGACCACAAGCCATTATCTTTGTGGCTTCGCCCAGCTGAGATCCCAATTTTTCATTTGCCAGCAATCGAGAATGTAGAAGTTCCTTAACGCGAGACGTAGGATCCAATGCCTTTAATTCAACATCTTTTAGCGATTGTAATTCACGCGAATAATTGTGCTCGACAAGAGCCCGGGCTGCTCCCTGGGGGAATATGCTGACCACCTGATCCGAGAGCCCAAGATGCCGTGTGGCCTCGGTAACTGAATCCTTCCACCCTAATCGTGGGACGAAAGGTAGTGCCACATCAAGTATGTCCGTGACCTGGCGCGTAGCGTAACCTCGACAAAAACCTCGACGCAATAATGACATGACGTAAGACTCCGCATTTCGAACCTCAGACTATGGACGGTGCTCTCTCCCGAAACAACACCCGTCGGTCACAGTACGCATTGGTTCTCGTTATGAACCCCATGAATGGGACATTTGATAAAAAAAACTTGTTCCTCCCGTTCAAACCAGAAGTCCTCAAGCTCGGCCGCCAAACATCTCCTAAGCTTGTGGCTGCCTCGAATAATGGTCTTTTTGACTCACGCGTGCTATCGCGGCAGCATGCAGAAATATGGGCTGACAGGGATACCGGAAATGTGTGGATCAAAGATTGCAAGAGCTCCAACGGCACCTACGTTAATAGGCGACGACTTAGTGGCGAGAATACCGAAAGTGATCCTTTCCCGCTTAAGCAGGGGGATATCCTTGAACTAGGCGTGGACATTTCTACCGAAGAGAGTTCTACACTGGTTTATCGCAAGATTTCCGCCCGTATTGAAAAGATTTCTTTTGTATCCCTCACCGCAAAACAGATTGAGCAGCAGCGCACGCAGCCAAAGCCAGCATCGTTGCCATCTATAACAACGAGGGCTGCCCAGAAGACAGAAACAAGTCTACAAAATGCGGTGTTTGGGACGGCGTTGGAGACTTTGGTGATGCCATACCTTTCCAGTACATCTAACACTACAGGACTAGCCATGAAAGAAGAAATGCGCTCACAATTGAATTTTGAACTGGCCGCAAAAATACTAGTGAGCCAAATCCGAGCTGTCTATGTTGATACTGCGAGGATTCAGAGTGTACGAACGATGCTGGAGGCTATGCGCGCTGGAAGTGGTGCTTCTCGAGATGAGGAAACTATAGAAAAACTCAAGGAGGAGAACGATTTATTGAGAGCCGAAATTATGCAGCTTCGAGATGCGCCCAGTCAAGCCGTTGTTCCAACAGCTGTTACCCCGTTAGCAGGTCCACAACGACAACACACACGCCAAACGTCTGAAAATCAAATGCTGAGGCAGCTCAGAAGACCGCGACGCGAGAAGGTGCTCCGTCCCTCGGAGATCAATAACCTTGTGCTTTTAGTTGTAACCACTTTGCTTATGACGACGACGGGAGTCTTCATTATGTACTTCTTCAATCCACCTGTATGGCAAGCAGAGTGGCTAGCAGATGCGACTGGCTGGACCAGTCCGAAACTTGCATTTTAAGGGCGACAGGGCCTATATCTAAGGCTTTGTTTGCATAAAGGTCATCATGGCCAGTGGATAATAGCAAGATGTCTATCTTTTTCTGATTGGTCTTGGCCAGAACATATGGACATTTTAAAAGTTACTTTAATAATGCTAATTTAATCATGATATCTGAATTAAGTCAAGCTGTATATCTAAATGGTATACAAAGTATTACTAGATTACAGCCTTCTATTATGCTTTACCGGGCCATTAGTGCTTCATTGTTTAGGTCCTTACGAAAATTTGACATAGAGTCTTTTTTTTTGTGATATCCTGATGGCTAGGCGGGTCCGGGCCAGCACAGAAAGCACAAGCATGCGTATGACATGAAACATAAAAATGTGGCCATATGACCTTTCATTTTCATAATACTTTTACTAGGAGAGCGCGAACGTTAGGCCAAGATTCCATACAATTAGAAATTTTCGAAGGTTTCACAGGCAGCTAGCAAGGCGTCAAGTCGAGCTAAGCATAGTGATATCTCATAGGAAACCTTTACGTGTCGCAATATACGATATACTCGTAGAAACAGAACAGTAGAAAGACCAAAATGGGCATCAACATACACAGCTGCATTTCTTGCGAGAGAGGGTCCCACACTGTTGGCAACAGTATCGCTTAAGTCAAGATACGACATGGTGTCCCCATTTAACAAGCGCCACATAACATCGCTAAGGACTCTACGAGTCTCAGCAGGCTGCAATTCCGTAGCTAGATACGAAAGATCTAGGGCCAACTCATCAGGCGGCATGGCTGTTTCCCGAGAATAAATGGGTACTGGAGACTCGACAACCTTTGGATCTGTATCGTAGATCTCATGAACAGCTATGACTTCATCAAGAGAATCTGCACTGAGATGTACATCGTTATATGCTCCCGTCTGCTGAAGCAATAGGAATTCATTCTCCGGAAGGATTCCCCGGAATGCCTCAAGCTCGGCAGTAGACTCACCGGGAACTAAACCACCAAGCTCGAGAAGCTGTGAAGCACGCTCACTTGCCTTATGAAGACTTTTTTTAGCTTTCGACCCACGAGCCATCTTTACATGTTTTTGATTTTGGTTTAGCTTTTTGTGGTCACCACCTCCTCAATGAACAAGTCGGGAGCTGCAGTCCGTAGATCTATAAATCCTTGATTAATAAGAGTTTAAATCTCATATAAATCGAGGAAAATAAATACCTCGAGAATTCATGCTGAGTTACGACACGGGCCAATAGAAATGATTGTAAAGACAACCTGAAAAGTCCTAAAAATAATTGAGATCCAAAAATATTCGACTAGCGGAGGGTATTGACATAAGATTAAGATCGTATGCATGACGAAAAAGTCTATAGTCTAAAGCCTGAGGCTTAAGTACTAAATGCTCAGAAGGTCTGTTGAAAACTCAACCGCTAATTGCTTATGCAAATAAGTAGATTAAGTCGGGTGGAGAAAAGGCTGCGACTATTTACTGCAAACAATTCGCGATGGCCCCGAGGGTAAGCTAAGCAGGATTAAATCCAACATGCCTCGATGGCCGAATAGTGAATTCACCTGGCACTTATTTGGATGTATCAGATGTAGAGCCTGAATTACACATGAAGCTACCTTTACTTTTGCTGATTTTTATCGACACTATAATGGAAAATGGTAAGCTCTTTTGATATGCCAATGGAAATGCTTGGGCCTAATATTACAATTCTTTAATTCTCATGTGATTTTACACCACTGTGCCAGTTTATTTTGCACTCAAGTAATCTTTACCTTCATCATAAGTGTCTTGTGGGGTAGTTATTTATAGGATAGGGAATGTCTTATGAATGGAATTTATTTGACAATTATAACATAACCTCATGTTAGTACAGCAAATCCAGGCCTTTTTATTATCTAGCGCTGCAGTATCATTCTCAAGGAACTAACCAGAAGTTGGTGGGTGTTGAGGGCCAGTGTCTCACAACTGACTAATCAATACATATTTCATCGTATTAACTGAGATTTCAGATCCGAGATACAGAACGTGCTGATGTATTTCAGCCTAGGAGCTGCAATATGGATGGGGGTGAAACCATTGGTTAAGATTTATGGTACCATTGGTGCTGGCTATCTAGCTTCACACAAAGGGATTCTGACCATGGAGTCAGGCCGGGCTATAGCATGGCTAGTCCTGTACTTCTTTATGCCAGCATTGATTTTCTATAATATTGTTTCGAATATTATGGATACAGATATTGAGATGCTGGGAGTTCTGTGTCTTTCAGGAGCAATATATTACGTTCTCGGCCTTCTCTTTGGTCTATGTGTTTATCTAGTGTCACCAATTCCCCGTGGCTGGTTTGGTGGTTTGCTGCTTTGTTGTATGATCAATAATGCCTCAGATATGCCCATAGCTTATGTTCAAACTATAGGGGGCTCTGGAGTAATGCCTTCTGGCTCAAGTTCTCTGGGTGGAGCATATACCGTTCTTTTCAGCTTGATGTTTAATATAATCACATTCAATCTTGGTGGAACTAGGCTGGTTGAGTGGGATTTTAATCGCTTCGATCCCAGCCGGAATGAGCCAACAAAACCACTATTATCGTGGAAGGCGTGTAAAGATTTTTACCGTCGCCATTTAGGAAAAAACGATGCAACAACCAAAGAGGAAGCCCAAACTGAGCATCACAACTCTATAAGTAGGACTCGAACTATGTCATCGACGGATAGCAGAGATGGCAATTCTGATCTGGCACGCTCGTATTTCGGCCGTACCGTTTCACGGGCAAGCGACTCTGTTGCTTACTCTAGTAGCAATGTTGATACGGATACAAATCAGCTTCAGAGGTACAATACCGCACAGTCTTTTATCTCGACCATGGCCGGGGCTGATTCCGCCAGGTTTAATCGTGACGACTCAGACGGACAAGATACGGCTTCTATATCTGGAATAATTCCATTGCATGTTGTGAAAAGCTCTCAACCAAAGTCGAGACCGCAAAAGATTAAACAGTGGTGGTTAAAGAAATGGAAGAAGTTTGAGAAAAAGAATTATGCTACTATGTATATTTCTCATTTTATATGTGATCTGGCAGCACCTCAAATGCTCGCTTTAATGTCTGGCATTGCTATTGCGATGATACCATGGGCCAAAAGGTGTTTTTCCAACCAACAACATATTGGTGGATTCAGAGACCCACCAGATGGACTACCTCCACTAGATTTTATCATGGTTTTTCTAGATTTTTTTGCTGGGGCTCAAATTCCATTAGGTCTAATAATGGTTGGTGCCACAATTCAGCAACTCAAGATCGGCCGTCTTGTCCCCGGATTCAAGCGTACTGCAGTTCTCATAGCCGCATTCAAATTGGCAATTCTACCAATTATTGCTTGTGGTTGGATTGTGGCACTACGTGAACTCGGCTGGATTGACAAGGATGATCCCTTGGCCGCCATAGTTTTAGCTGTGGATGCCGCAACACCCTCTGCTACCGTGCAAGTTTACGTTACTGCGTTACACAGCGACCCTAATGGCGAAAAGCTTGAACTGAACTCTTTCGGTTATTGCCTAATTATTCAATATATTTTCATGCCCATATCTCTGACAATCGTCGTTGCTTTCGTGCTGAAACACTTCTCCGCTTAACTTCTTAATTTTGCCAAATTTTAATTCCAATGACAATTGACCTAACACCTAACTTAATGTCTACGATTTCAATTTTTTTATAACTAAAGTTCTGGAATGCCTCAATATTGGTATGATAGTGATAGTGTCTCACCCCAGATCAGTCTTACAAATAATAAGCAATCTGACAAACAAGATCTGAGTGCCGAACTCTCAGGAGTATGGACTTTAGTATAAGAGCTGCCATTTGGATTGGGGTGAAACCTCTATTCAAGGTATATGGCACAATAGCGGCGGGATATATTGCTTCGTCTAAAGGTGTTCTTACCGTAGAGGCGGGGCGTACAATCTCTTGGCTAGTCTTGTACTTTTTCATGCCAGCCCTTATCTTTTATAACATTGTTTCGAATATAAAGGATACAGATATCAAAATGTTAGGAGTATTGGATCTGTCTGCTTTCATCTATTATATCATTGGATTATGTTTTGGTGTTATCGTTTATTTGATCTCACCAATTCCACGAGGATGGTTCGGTGGACTGCTACTTTGTACACTTCTTAACAATTCCTCTGACATGCCCATCGCATATGTTCAGACACTCGGAGATTCTCAGCAGATGGCGAAAGGGTCGAGTGCCTTAGGAGGTGCATATGTCGTTCTTTTTTCCCTGGTGACCAACCTAATCACCTTTAACCTTGGAGGAACTAGACTAGTAGAGTGGGATTTTGCCCGACATGATCCCCACCGGGATGAACCAACAGTCCCCTTGATATCGTGGAAATCTTTTATGAATTTGTGGCGGTCTATGACGAAAAAACCTGAAAAGAGTGAGGTTGAATCTTCTCATGAAGAGCCGCAATCTATATACGAGCAACGTCCGCGAAGAGGATCAAATTACGAATTGTCGAGTGCTTACTTTGGTCGGGTTCGCTCTCGCGCCAGTGAATCAGTTATTTTGTCCCGTGAACGGCCAGATATATCTGAAAGAGACAATCCGCTTCGCAGATACAGAACTTCCGGCTCATTTTTATCGGTAATGAGTGGAGCTGATAGCGATGACAGGGAGTGGGCTGAGGATGCTGTTGTTGATGCTAATGACGAGTCGGCGGTAGAGGAACCCGAGCAGCCCGAAAAAAGTGCTAGCTCTCCACAGACTCAGTCGAAAGCTTCTAGGTTCAAAGCTCGTCTCAAAAAGAACTGGAGGAGATTCGAGCATAAAAACCTTGCCACTACTTATATCTGCCATTTTCTTGAAGACATATTAAGCCCCCAAATAATTGCTGTCATACTTGGTATTACAATTGCGATGATTCCATGGGCAAAAAGATGCTTCTCTAATCAACAAACTATACATGGCTTCAAAGACCCACCAGACGAGCTTCCACCTTTAGATTTCCTAATGGTTTTTTTTGAATTCTTTGCCGGAGCTCAAATTCCTTTAGGTCTTATCATGGTTGGAGCATCTATTCAGCGCCTTAAGATTGGCCGCCTTGTGCCTGGATTCTGGCGGACTGCTTTGATTGTGACTGCTTTCAAATTGGCTATATTACCAATTATCGCATGTGGCTGGATCTCTCGATTAAGAAAAATTGGTTGGATTGATAGAGATGATCCGTTGGCTGCTGTGGTATTGGCAGTAGGAGGTGCAACACCATCGGCAACAGTTCAGATTTATATCACTGCATTGCACAGTGATCCTAATGGTGAACAGCTTGAACTCAACTGTTTTGGCACGTGCTTGATAATGCAGTATATATGTCTACCTATCACTCTGACATTTGTGGTCGCCTTTGTGTTGAAAAACTTTGCATCATGAAAAGCTGTTGATTCTTATCCAATGCAATTATTTAATATTGAATTTATTAATTTATATCTTTAATAACATTGTAGTCCACTAGCTTGCCAAAAAAGACATATATTCGAATAAAAAACTGGAAATATTTCCCTGACTCATCACGATGTCTGAGATGGAGGTAGATAACACGGCGCCACCGGCTGAGCCAGCCCAGAAGGAGGAAAAGCCTCGGTTTGAAGTGCGTAAGTGGAGTGCTGTCGCTTTCTGGTCTTGGGATATAGAGGTGGACAACTGTGCTATATGCCGTAACCACATCATGGATATTTGTATCGACTGTCAATCTCAGGAAGCCAACGCGCGAACAAAGGAGGAGTGTACTGTTTCGTGGGGCATGTGTAACCACGTCTTTCATTCTCACTGTATAACCCGGTGGTTAAAGTCTCGTCCAGTGTGTCCACTAGATAATCAGACGTGGGAGCTTCAGAAATATGGTCATTAACTTAAGTGCGGCTGGTCCGTAGTACTATTTTTTAGTATAGTGTTCATAGCGGGTATAAGTGCCAAGAATGCGTACATCTGCCAGTTCTTTGAGGCGTTTCAATGCCTGTTGAAATGCTGCTGATTGGAAAGAGCCCGTGACTTCTACAAGCCACACGTACGTCCAATCACGCTGAGCAGGTCGTGATGTTAAATAGCATAAATTCAAATTCTCCGTCTTAAATACCGCCAGCGCTGACGCGAGGCTCCCTGGCTCATCATGCGGCACTTCTAGAGTCAGAAGAACATGTTCACCATCACCCCAGGGCTCACTTGGTTCTACATGCTGTAGCAAAAGGAATCTAGTAGTGTTTCCTTTTTTGTCTGCAATATTCCCTTCGAACGGGAGAATACCATGCACCAAGCCCGCAGCTCGACCTGCGATGGCTGCAGAGCCGTTCGGTTCTTTTACATAAAGCTCTACAGCACGTGCAGTAGATGATGTATCGATTCGTTCCACATCTGGTATCCACCTCTTAAGCCATGTAGCCACCTGGCCCCACACCTGTGGATGCGTATAAATTTTTGTTACATTCTTCAATGGTTCCTTTGCATACAAAACGGGTTCAATGGATACCCTTATTTCTCTCACTGCTCTCACAGGGCCTTTAAAATGAATTAGTGAGTCAATAGCTAGAACAACTGACCCGTTTGTCGAGTTTTCAAGTGGAAGAACACCATACTCAGTATCGCCTTTGTGGACAGCCTCTACAACCCCCCAGAGTGTATTTTTAGGATAGTACATCCCATCGCTGAATGCTTTTATAGCTGCATCGTGGCTGTAAGTACCTGGAGGCCCCAAATATGCCACAGAAGGCATGCAACGTTAGATTAGATCAGGCTTATGTGTTCTGGAGGGGGGTTGGTCAGTATACCAAGCTATCAGGCTATAACGCTATATATGTACAAATGCACCTAATCAATAGTTTCGACGGCATTTATAAGCCTTTCGATTTGGAACTCTGGAGATCCATGGTTAAAATAATACAGCAGCTTCAACTTTTCCGCCCCATTCAGGTTAGTCGGATCAGCCGTATAGAACCGCTGTAAATTGAGTAAAAGAAGCACAGCAGCATCCATAGGCACCGCTTTTGTCATTACCGTATTCACAAGGGCCACACCTTTGTCGGCAACCAAGTCACTGTGCACCAGCACAGTTGTGTGTGGATGGGCATACTCCGTGTGGAGCTTATACTCCGCAAGACCCGTGATAAGACAGTGAAGGGTATTTCCAGGCATAAAAGACCACTGTATATAGTGTAGCTCGGCGGTTCCTTCGTCCCGTGGAAGTGGAAGCACAAACTTCGGGAACTTACGGGCGTTCACGTAAAGTCGGCTAAATGCATCTGCATTCATGGCACCACAAAATTCGTTGTTGCTATGGACGAATCGCGCCTTCCAAAGCATTTCAATTTCCTTCTTCGAGTGAGCCTGAAACTTTTCGACGTCGATATAGCTTGCCAAATCTTTGGTAGCTTTATCAGTATTTGTCTTGGGTATCTTGGGAATAAAATCGGATTTTTCTGCAGGTTTTGGCCTAAAATGTTTAACCAGATCCTCTCCCTCAGCGCGCTGTGCCTCTTTAGCCTTTTCACGGTATTTCTCGATTAATTCTTCCACTGAGACCCCTTCTTCCTTTGCCTTGCTTTCCAGCTTCGATACATAATCACCCGCAACTTTGCTAGCCCAGCGAACACAAAGCAGAGTCTGACGGGGCCGAAGCAGTCGAGCGCGCAACGCGTGACGGCAACCGAGCGTCAACATCAGTCTCTAGTGCTCTTACCTCTGATTACGAAGGTGCCTCAGCAGACGGCTTTGTGTATGTGATGACCGCTGAATGGCAACCAGGAAAAAGGGGCTACAATTCATCTATCATTCCCTCTGCCTTACCTGTATATTCTGGCTCTTTTTCTTCGATTGGCTTACGTTCGACAGAATAGACACTGGCCTTAATTTGGGTCAGGATAAACGACAATCCTGCCTCAAGTCCTTGCATCTCATTGTAACCTGCTGCTGCCGCTCGCGTAAGGGCATCTATACGTGAATTGACCGTTCTCAATACTTCATATAGCCTGGAGTACTTGGCTAGCATGGTTTGCTCATCCGCGCTTAATTCCATTTAACAAGTGGTGCTTGGGAAATCCCTTACCCCGAAGCACAAGGACCCGTTCAGGTGCTTCTAACGATGAATTCCAAACGGGCTCCAACTATGAATCTGACCTTTTTTTTCTGCTACTGTCTATTCACAGATGGTTTTATGTATAATTAATTGCATTTATTCTCCGCCAAGTAGCTCAAATGAGCAAACGAAGAGTTTGGGTTTTTCGCAAGCCAAAAAGTTCACTTTTTGAAGCTGTCTGAGAATTTATGCCTATATCCGTTGCATGTTCGCCACACAGTGCTGGTAGGGCCAAACTAAGCCCAATTCCTGATCGTTTAGATAATTAACTGAAACCCTTTCCCTGTTTTAATCTTATTGCCACACACACACGATCTACGCGGCATACTGGTATTTTTTTTCGGCAAAAAATAAGACTCACATATTTTTGTTTATACATTCTAGCGGGGAGCCTCTTTTGTCTCACTTAGCCTTCTGATGAAGTAATGTTTAAAAAGATAAAGAATAACGTTCCTTACCCTATTATTCAGGTTAAAGGATTTTCTTGTATAATAAGTCGGTCGCTTCGCTTGGGGGTAGACGGATCTTCTTATTGACCTTGTTTTTTAGGCTGTGAAAGCGTAATTTTTGTAGCTACGACCGTGGTCCTCAAAGTTGCCGGGAGTCTAAATGAATGATTACATCACCCATAAGGTTGTGGAGATGCCAGAAGCCGACACCAGTGATGAGAAGCTTATACGCAAGCTGTTGACGGCAAAGTGGGGCTGGAGAGCATTCATATCTGCTATTGTTGCAATGGTAATCATTGTATTGGCTAATGCTGTCCTTGCCCCAATATTCAACGCGAAAATAAACGAGAAGCCGAGCCTGTTGCGGAGGCGGACGTTCAAGCTTGCCTGGTCAAAGTTTGGCTTGTTACTGTGGACGTTTTCTATTCTTGTGATGAGTGTGATAGAAACGCACCAAGACTTGACCTACTTGGTGAAAAGACTTGGTCGCGTCTCTGTTGCCCTTATGCCACCAATGTATCTTCTCACCTTGCGTCCCAGTCCTCTGCCTCGAACATTTTATCTACAGGTTATTCCAATGCATAAGTGGCTTTCTCGGATTGTAGTCTTTTTGTCCTTTTGGCATGGGGTTCTATATGCGTATATCTATTATGAGCAAGGTACTTTTTCCAAACTGAAAAAACCTGCTAACATTTATGGAATAATTGCTTTGTTTTGTTTCCTTATGATGGCTTATACCGGCTGGTACTGGTTCCGCCGTCGTCACTACGAGCCGTTTTATTCTTTCCATGTGATAAGCGCTTGGGCGTGCGTATTTCTTGTCTATGCACATTCACGTCCCCCAGCCACTGGATATATGGCAATGTGCCTATTTTGCCTACTCTTTCAAGTTGTTTTCAGGATATGGTGCACAGGAAGAGTCCGGTTGCGCGTCCAATACGTTAGTCCGACTTTGCTTTTGGTAGACATTCCGAAATCGCAATTGCCTGGTCGACTATGGAAGTGGTCACCAGCTGCCCATGTGCGTATTTCTGGATTGCTCACCAACCCATTCACTTGGATTCACTCGTCACACCCTTATACAATAGCAAACTTGAGTGATGACCCCACACTTCGATTGGTGGTCAGGCCAGGTGATTATAAGCCGAAAATGCGGCGAGACTACTCTATATTTGGTCCTCAACGTTCCATACCTACTTATCTGGAGAAACAAATTCAGCGGCGCATGCTTCGTCGCGTGTTATTCGTAACTGGTGGATCGGGTATTGCTTTTGCTGCTCCCATAATGAGATATCTGCAACTCTATGGTATCGAAACCCATTTGATCTGGGCAATTCGTGATCCTTACGATGCACGTGTGCTTCCCTCGCTTAAGCTGCACGAGAATATGTTGGAAGGGCGCATTGAGGTATACTTCACTGGTGAACCACCAGAGTCGATACCTTCTAGTGAGACGGAGGATAGTAATCTTACTATTTCCACCTCGGACTTCTGCGATGATTGTATTGCGACTCCTACGTCAAGGCGGGTCCTTAGAGATGACATATTGCGGCATTACACGCCATATATGTACAATTCAAGACCACATCTAAATTTGAGGCACAAGACATGGCTTTACGGATATGATAATGAGGATGACGATTGCTGCTGTGCAGACCGATTAATCGATTCATGCGACGAGGACCAGCTAGGTGCGTGGGTTTTCTCGGCGGGTGGACCCCAACTCGTTAGAGAAGCTCGAAGATGGGCGGATCAATCCGGCATCTGCTTTTTCGAGGAACCATTTTCCCTATGATCGTAAAAATCATTTACTGGGTCCCACTATAACACCTAACCCATACGCTTTATGCCATCACGCGCAAATTCGATTAGGCTTGAAGATGATCCATTGGCGACTGCGTTAGGTATGTCGCCACCACATTCGCCACGGCGCGCGACCTCTCCTTCAGGTTCACCCACCAGAACATCCTTACATCCTTCCCCGAGGCGTACGCCGCTCGGTACTCCAACTCGGCGATCCCTGCCTGTGCGTAATCTTCCATCACTACCACATTTAGAAATTTCGGATGTGAAATTGCAACAACCACCCCGTTGGACCCAAGACTATGTTCTTGATGCGGATGGTATTCGCGACGACTTCTATTCTACGATTGTGGCAGCCAGTACTGATATTGAGGAAACGATAGCTGTGGCTTTGGGCGGTCACGCACGCCTTTGGACTAATCAACGTGGCTCATCCCGTGTCTATTTACCACATGGAGGAAATATCACCTGTATAGCTTTTTCAACCAGCTCAACGAAGTTAGCCATTGGTTTCAGTGATGGCTCAGTATACATCTATAATATTGGATTGCAGCTTGTAACAAGTAGGCTCCCACGATTAGGTGGAGCCCCAAAGCCTTATCCCTCTTGTTGTCGGTGGTTGTCTGAAGATAGTCTTCTCGTTGGCGACAGTGTTGGGCATCTTCGTATGGTGGTTTTGGACAAGACACAGATGAGGCATACACTTCAAGAAAGTTGGAGCGATGGATCTGTTCATCCAGATCTCATTTGTGCTTTGTCAATCGATCCTGAGGGCAAAACAGTTGCATGTGGGGCAAATGATAACTCCGTATCACTATGGAGAGTAGAGTATAACAGATTGAAATTTTTCACACGTTTAGCTCATCCATCTGCCATCAAAGCAATGTGCTTTTGCCCTTGGATTCCAAACTTACTTGTTACCGGTGCCGGGAGACATGATCGCAAATTACGAATTTGGGATACTAATTCTGGAACACTGATCCAAGAAGTGAAAACACCAGCCCAAATCACAGCAGTATTCTGGGTGGGAAAATGGGAAGTTTTTGTAGGCTTGGGCCACTCCCGGTTGCGGAGGCGTGAAAAGGATGACCCCACGTTACCTTTCAGCGGGCTTGCGCAAATTTATCGGCTGCCTGAGGGAACAATTGTCTCAACTATTCCCGGTGAAGGACGTTGTATGTCGGCTGTGTGCCTTCCGTGTGGGTTTTGCATCGCCACGAACCGATCGAATTTGTGTTTCTACAAATGGCAAGAGGAGTCACGAACAGTACCCGCAGATCTGATAGCAACTGTGCGTGCGCTGGGAATATCTGAGAGCATTCGTTAGTCTTTTTATTTCATGATAGAGAAAAGTAAATTAAAATAGTAGGTTGTGGTAACACATTTAATTAAATCACAAGATGATTCCACTGGGAATCTACAGCCAAATTAGGCATCATAACGATTCTAATGTGCATAAATAGTTCAACGAAAGTAAAAAGAAAGACAAAAGCTATGAAAGTTTAATCAACCAATTAGTATTACTTCTAAAATCCAAGTACTGGGTTTGCGCGCCTAAGGGTGATTTCGCCCACTGACATACATACTCACAGTAAGCAAATATGGAGACCGTGGTGCTTGGATCGACGGGATTATGTGGTGCGGCGTATCTTCACGCAGCATGCCAAAGCAGTTTATTCAAGAAAGTCTGGGCATTTAGCCGGCGTGCATTGCCTTCAGACCCCAAACTGGAGAACATAGTTGGGGACTCGAAGGATTGGACTTCTCAATTCCCTAGGGCAGATGTTGTGTTTAGCGGGCTTGCCACTACGCGCGCAGCAGCTGGTGGATTGGAAAATCAGTACAAGATTGACCATGACCTGAATGTGGAGCTTGCTGAAGCAGCAAAGAAGGCTGGATGCAAAACGTATATCATTGTGAGCAGTGCAGGTGCAAATCCTAATTCTTTCTTTGGATACTTCAAAATGAAAGGTGAAATAGAGAGGGACATTTCCAGGATTGGCTTTGACAAAACGGTTTTCCTTAAGCCTGGACCATTGTTGGGCAAAAGACAGGGAAATTTCAAAGGCTTTGGCAACAGTATTGCAGAAAATTTGGGTGCTATGATCTACAAAACACCACTACAACGATTTATGAGATATCCCGTCTACGACAAGGATGTCGCTGCAGCTGCTTTATGGGCAATCAGTGACCTTCCTAATGGCGTGCACTATATATCCAGTGAGCAAATACAAGAGATCAGCGATAAAAACAAGTAAATAAATATATAAATAAATAAATATATATATAAAGTAAAACATACATAAAAGCATTTATTCCGCAACTCCTTCCTTGACACTGACCACCTGCCGTGGGGAGTAGCGTCTTACAGGAGAGAAGGCCCTTTCCCATTCAAAGTAGATCATGCTACAGAGTATGCAAAATGAAGCGACAGCGGCTACCGTTATATATGCAACTCCATTACGGTCAGTTTGTCGTACATTATACGGGCAGATCGCCTGTACACCCCCACTGACCCAGCAGTTTGGAATATATAAAGAATTAATATCAGCCCAGAGCTCACCAACTTGAAGGGTGTCATGCAAATACCTTGCTTCAAGAGATGAGCGAGGCAGTGAGAATTCATAATCATCAGGGCAATCTGCATCGAAGTATCTTGATTTGTCCTCGTTAATTGTCCATTGGAAGCCATCGTGCTTATGCCTGCACAAGCAATGCAGTCTGTATGTGCAGTTCACTGCGACCAGTCCTTCACTAGTCCACATACCACATGCACTCCTACCATTATCCTCCGCTTCACCATCACTGGGTCCTGTTGACGTAGCAAAACTAGGTTGGTTTTCAGCCCACATCCAAGAAGATGAATTCATAATTGAAATCAGTTCAGAATCTGTCTGTGAAGTATTTAAGATAGGCGAGAACCCAGAATCGCGTGCTGTGCTCCATTGACTTCTTAGGTGATCCTTGTCATCTAAGACAACAGCCCTGAACTCCTGATCTGCCTCACTCAACAGATATTCCGAAGAATTAGTGGCTATCAGCCCGTAGGGCGTAAAAGGGTGTCTTTTAAATGCCACATCGTGGAGATCAAAGAAGTTCCCCACCATATCATCCTCGGGAATGTACGAGACGAGTAAACGTTTTTTCATTGTGACAACCACGTACTTTAAACTCGGCCATGAATGCTTTGTACCTTTCCTTCTTGTACCTACATTTGAGATCTGACCCGATTTTCGCAAACTTGACAGATCCTGGGGGTCAAATATTCTATTACCGAGGGACGAAACCAGTGTCTGGTTGATAGATGAATCGGCAGGGATAACAGTTCTTGTGGAATTTCGCCCGATTTGTTTTGGAATACTTCGAGGGTGTAATGTGATTAGGAGGATTTCCGACGCAATATCCGTATCACTTCCGGAAAGATATTCACCGATTTCAGCCACAAAAGCCCCAAAGGTGGCATCAGGAGAACAAAGAACCGTGGAATTATCGCGTAAAGAGGTCACATTGTAGTTACCAGACTGCGTTACATTCGGAGGGAAAACACCGGGGCAAAGCTGCCAAGATTGCGCCATGTTATCATACCATACGTCTAAATGCACCGAATGAAAACCCATATCCACCATACGCGCAATTTTGCGGATTGAGTCTCCGGTGTAGCCCTGGTTATCAAAGACAACGCGGTTTGCGTCGAATCCTGGAATACAGACCTGATCCAGGGCTGTATCATATTGTATGTCACGCTCGCTGAGTCGAGTCAACTGAGCTGTTGCCGAGAGATTAGTGCATAGCGATTCATTCCATACACAACTGACGGACATGCGTAAGCAGTGTTACCAACGGCAACGGTGAATAATAGATAAAGTAAAGATTCATCATCACTATCTCACAGTTCTTATTTGGCTTTTAATTTTATTCTCTTTCTATTATTCAATGGGCTCACAACTTGTGGGGGCGGTAGAGCACCAGAGTACCCGCGTATGCACCACGAGAATATTAATTACCATTCTTGGATTACGAGGAAGGAAAAATTCCCTTTCAGTGTTTTATTTATCTGCTTAAGAACCGACTTAATGGATTCAGTTTTGATCTCCAGTTGAACGCCAAATCCAGTAAACCTGCTTACGTATCATTATCACTTTTAAGGCATATTCTCTACTTCGATACCACCTATTTAAGCGACCAGGAACAATTTATACTCCCTCTTACGGTAATAACATCCTAATTTTCGTAACAAAGTATTTCCGCTTTCATAGTAAGACACTATAAGTTTGGACATCTGCCACGAATCTTTTGACATTGATACCACCGAGTGGAATATTTGATAGATTCAATGGCACCAACAAAAGAAGAAAATAAGCCCGTGAAGCCTGCTGGTGATGAAAATACTAATCCTTGTGGCCTTGCAGCCTGCTTTGGAGCTAGCTTGTGCTTGACAAATTGCTTCTCCTCGAACCCAAAATTGGGAAAGCTACTAGGATGTAAGAAACCAGCACATATCCATTCAAACGCACCACCATCTGCCGATGCTAGAAGCGCCGCTCGGACAGCTCTCAAGAGCCACAGTGACTAATATGGACCCACCATCATCTGATAACTGGCCAATGTACTAATTATTTAAATAGATAACCTCATAATATGCGTGAAGTCACATATCTTCGTAACTGTCAAACCAAAACACGGCTCATTGCAGTTAACCACTAGATGACATCAGCGAGTCATGCGTGGGCAAAGCCTGCCATAGCTATTCTATCTGCATGCTTGGGTTTCTGGACTGTTCAACAATCAATTTCAAGTCCATATATGGACGAGGTATTTCATATCGAGCAAACTCGACGCTATTGTGCAGGTAAATTTCACGAGTGGGATTCAAAAATCACGACACCGCCAGGCCTCTATTTGCTGGGGTATTTCGAAGGCTGCTCGAGTCTCAGTGGATTGAGGTTTATAAATATTGCAGCGCTTTGTTTAACGGCCTTGATATATTCACCAGGGAAGACAGCTTTAATAGTTGCATTTCCTCTTATGGCCTTTTATTCAAACCTTTTTTACACTGACGTTATTAGTGTTCTCTTGGTTATAACTGGGATGATGGTGCCAAATGCTATAGTGAGTAGCATCTTCTTCAGTATCTCGCTTTGGTTCCGACAAACCAATATAGTCTGGGCCGGCTATGAGGGTTTTGTAAGATTATGGAAAGTCAGTCCTTACGATTTGCGAGGACTTTGGAAACATTGGAAAATAACACTGCCTTTTATATTAGTGGCTCTTCAGTTTGCATTTTACCTAGTTTGGAATAAGGGTGCTATCACATTAGGCGATCAGGACAACCATACCCTGTCGCTCCATTTCGCACAGCTTCTCTACTTTGTTCTATTCACAGCGGCTTTTTCTATGCCTCTTGTAACTCAAAAGTGGATAAGGTGGTACTTTAGGCGACTCTTGTGCTGGAGGACGGTGCTTGAATTAGCTGTAATTGTCCTCATTGTGCATTTTTTCACAGTGGAGCATCCATTTATCCTGGCAGATAATAGACACTATACTTTTTACCTATGGAGACGCCTTCTGCGTCCACCACGGGGGTATTTATTAGTTCCCGTCTATCATGCGGCAGCGTTATGGTTTTTCTATCCTCTTTCTTGTGACATAACCACCGTTGCGTATTTGGCAGCCACTAGTGCCGTGCTGGTGCCGACACCATTATTAGAACCTCGGTACTTCATCGTTTCGTACTTTTTATGGCGCCTTTATTTGGTGAGACGCGCGGTTACTTGGAGAGAAATTGGATGGTATGAATGTATCAATGCTGCGACAATAGCCGCATTCTGCCATACAAAAACGCATTTCATGTGGTAATGTAACAATATAAGATTAGCTATACTTAGCTTCTAAATAGTTCATATGTCAATTATATCACTTCTGAAGGTCTATGTCTTTCAACACATTCTCACCACTTTTTCCATCCTCGGTGTCTGCCGCCTCTTGGTTTTCTTTGTCTGCTGTGGCCGCATCTTCCTTTGATGCATCCTTATCACCATTAGCCGGTGTAAGAGTGATGATAGTTTCTTCCTGTGGCTCATCGCCATTCGCAAGCGGCGTGTCCGCTCGGGTATCACCAGATGTCTCAGCAGTCGTGGACGACGCCGATTCAGCAGCTGTATGTGTAGATGCACTGTTATTATTTTGTGCATTCGACGTAGCCCTTCGTCGGAGAAGTTCGAAATACGAGACAAGACGCCCATAGGGCTGCTTATATGCAAATACGGCATTCTCAAAGTCATCGTCAATAAACCAATTTCCAGACTCAATGTCAGCTGCAAATTGGGCCAAGAAATCACCCCAGCTTGGACTGACAACGAATTTGGTATCAAAGTCACGGCCAAACAGAATGACTTGCCCATAGCGACCACGTGGTCCAGGTGCTGTATCAACAGCAATGTTATTTCCCTCAAAATCCTTAGCGAGAGGAATCCATCCTGGGTGACAATAGACTGGTTGAATGTGCTCCCGTGGAAAGCTACGCTGATGCTCAACCCAGTTGGGAACGCTACGACGAGGTTGCACAGGGGATGCTGGGGCTGATGAAGATGACGGGCCCTTTGGCGCAGGTTTGGACGCTTGGTTTCTCCTGCGTAGCTCGTTCAAACGCACAGCGGTATTTCGCCACACAGCCCATTCCTCAGATACAGACTCGAGGTCAAGAATAGTAATTCCAAAAAACAATCCAGTGGGCCGTCCACCACGCTCTTGTCCATCGTGCACCATCATAGATTCCCGCACATCGGCAGGCAAAGAGGCATCAATATCATGCTCAAGTTCGTTGACATCGGCTTCCGTTGCTCCGCTGAGTATTTGATCTCCAAGCTCGGGATAGTTCTTCTCCAGAAAAGTTTCAATACGTTCCCACGAAAGCTGTGGGGATGGAATAGGGCTCATATCATCAAGCGCAATTTCAGCCCCATTGTTATCAGCACTACCTCTTGAAGTCGAGTTAAGCTGAGCTGAGCGCGATCCAACAGGTGCCCCAGCACTAGAGCTTGGCCTACTCGATGGTATACTCGAAGAAGACATTCGTGCAGCGGATGACGACGATGGATACGCGAGTGGCACCTTCGCGTCCTGCTGAGAACTTGTGCGGTTGGGGTCGTACGCAGCATAGTGATCTGACGTACTTAAACTGTGTACATAAGACTTCAGGTTGGCCAGAAACTTGCTCATCCGTGAAGTTTATACGTAACGAAGGTAAAGATTCCAATCCAGTGGATGGCGGGGATATTTGATTACAAACCCATCATAAGGGGTAAAAAGCCCCTAATGGTAAGTTTCTGTTGAATACTTCAAAGTTCCATACAGTTGACTAGTGAGTATCAGATAAAGTTTGGGTGGTCCAGATTCTCAAAGATAACCTTCAACTCGCATTAGCTAAAACTTATTCGTCACAGTATAGCATTACTGAAGGCTTTTAATCCTCGCTTCAAAATAAGAATGGAATATGGTAGCTATACGCGTTCATGAAGAAAAATTATGCATATGTATTGCTTTGATTTCTCGGTTCTCAAATTGAATGCTAGTAAGTTAATAGACATTTGACAGCGTCCTCTGGTCTCATAGACTGTTTCAGGCAGCAACAACTACATGCTATAAATATAAAGGTTAGCTTGTGTGACATAGAATTTCAAGCACTCTCTAATCCAAAAAAATTTGCAATCTCGATCTTAATTTATCTTGAATACAGTTTAGTGTCATGTTTTGTCATTACCCAAAGGGGTAATCTAGGAGCAAGTTACCATTACCTTCAGACAAACCTTGTCCCACGTGTTGTCACGCATTGCACACCCTCCTATGTTCTCTTCAAGTGAAAAGAAATGTGTCTATTCGCCCACAGACAATATGATGTCGCCATGTAGCAAGCAGTTATTGACTCGGAGAACCCAGCATCGACCGTTGCCCACAAGCTTGTTTCCAAGGACAAGCAGTCAGTCGAGGGATACCGCCCCCCATGAGCCGTCTCCCTTATCTCAGGAATTGCATCAATGAGGATACTAGCTAGTATTATCGTGGATAGGAGGAACTTTTGGAAAGTAGAATACTGAAAAATACAAAAAAATATACACCTAAATATACACAAGTAATATCTCTCAAATGAAGGAATAACGTTTTCATTTGCGTCGGTTCTTTCTTCTTGTCCAGGCCGATTGCTTTCTGAAGTTAAGAAATAGAAATGACCCGGCTCCTTCATTCTCTTCCGCAAACGATGGGGTAGGCAGCTTTAACGTTTTTCCTTTACAGTTGCGCTTAGAGACCCTATTATTCAGGGACATATGGTACGATGGGGCGGATACAATCGTACTCATGTGCTGGCCCTGCAGGAGAAAATTGTCCTTTTCCTCATTGCTTTGGCCCGACGGCGAAAAAGCATAGGGAAGACCCAGTTCTTGCTCTATATCAAATGAAGGGACACCACTATCAATTCCAAGTCCCATTGATACGGAAGGTGTATCACCAACTGGTATTGTATCTTCCATTCCAAGCGCGTAGATGTCAAGGAGGTTGTCAGTGCTAGCCGGTGCCGCGGGCGACAATGCCCAATCATCGCTGGTAAAAGAGGGGGTATTTGTGGATGGCAGAAGATCATCAGAGACTTCCTGTGGCGAGATAGATCTCTGTTGTGTTGTTAGCCCAGGAAGATCATGCCACAAACTGTAGTATTGGTCCGGCGGCAATGTATCAAAGGGACTCAATTCCTCCGTCATTACGGAGTACAGGCTAACACATTTTGATATTTAATGACCCATCATTGTTCTCTTCTACGTACTTGGCAACTGGTGGCATTGGATCTCGCATGGTCCTAATGGAGAAAGTTTCCCAACCTAGAAGGTCCTAAGTAAAGCCAAGATAGATGCTACTCTGGCTTGAGTGTATTTGGGGTCATTATTTTGTTATTGACAATGTAATTGTGTAGATATGCAATTCAAGCGTAAAACTTACCACTGACCTAAGACTTAGAACCTATTTTCATCCCATAAATACAAGATAGTTATTTTGATAGATGTGTCACTATGTCTATCAGCACACCGATTAATTTGTTTTTACAATGCATACCCAAGAGCCAAAGATATGATTTCCCTGAGGCAAGTCCAACAGTATGTGTAGTATTATTGGACTTGTGACGCACCATGAGCTAAGATTCTAGGAGTTTAGCGGATTCCCTGACATTTGATCAGTTAAGCAGTTGAGGGAAATGCTGCTTGCGGAGGCATGTCAGTCTCAATTCATTGATATGCGTGACTCTAGTACAACTTTACACAGCAATGCATAGCCTGCTCGCTTATAAACACCAGTGATTACGCTAGCACTTTGATGAAAAACACGCTATACCTGTAAAGAAAAGTAATGCCACCTGATAGCCAGCTTCCAGTGCCTACTATTGAGGTAAAATTCATATTAGTCTTGACCTCTATCCTGTTCTATAATCAAGTATCGGTTATCCTGCTAGTTTCAGTTTAACTGGCATATTGTTGTCTCACTTATTAGTAACTTGCTTATTTACATAGATAACCATATCGAACGTAATCTTCCTACTAAACCAAATTGAAAATATGACTGAGGCTGTTAAAGCTTATGCTAGTAAGGAGGTGAAGGCCCCTTTGGGACCATATGAGATAACACGTCGGGATTTACGTCCTGACGATGTTAAAATTAAGATCACATATTGTGGTATCTGCCACTCTGACCTCCACGAGGTCAATAACGATTGGGGTGGAGCAAAATATCCCATCGTTCCAGGACATGAAATAATTGGCCACGTCCAGGCTGTGGGTGACAAGGTGACGAAGTACAAGAAAGGTGACCTTGTAGGTGTAGGGTGTATGGTGAACTCATGCCGTCATTGCAAACAATGCAAAAAAGGTGACGAGCAGTTCTGTAAAAAACAGGTTGGTACTTATAGTAGCGATGACATTGATGGTACCATAACTTATGGTGGGTATTCTCAGGAAGTTGTGGTCACCGAGCATTTTGTACTTAAGGTCCCTGATAACCTGGATCCTGCAGGCGCTGCTCCCTTGCTTTGTGCCGGAGTTACCACGTATGCTCCATTGAAGCAATTTGGCGCCGGACCTGGAAAGACAGTTGCGGTAATTGGTCTTGGTGGCCTTGGCTACATGGCCATAAAGCTTGCCCACGCTATGGGTGCAGAGGTCTCTTTAATCTCCCGTTCACTTAACAAGGCTGAAGATGCGAAACGTCTTGGTGTTCACAGCATAGTAGTTTCAAGTGACCCCAAGGAGATGGAGAAGGTTGAGGGATACTTCGATATCGTCATCGATACAATTCCTTACGACCACGACATCAACACTTACTTAAACGTCTTGGCTCCTACCGGTGCACTGTGCATTGTTGGATACATAGGTGTTCTCGAAAACAGGGTAATTACGGGCCCGTTGGTTGGACAACAGAAAACTATCTCTGGATCACTTATAGGTGGTATTCCTATTACCCAGGAAGCTCTTAACTTCTGCGGTAAGCATGGGATCACCTCTGACATTGAGTTGATAAAGATACAAGATATAAACGAAGCATATGCCAGGCTACTCAAGGGTGACGTCAAGTACCGGTTCGTCATTGACAACTCCTCGCTATAGAAATATCTAAATTAGAGTATATGTACTAACTTAGAAATGTCAAGGCTATATTCAGTTGTGGCGAGTTTGCACATGCTGACAATACGTTGGAGCAAATGCATACTCATTACAATCCTGTCGCGACGCGTGGGCTTCTTCTTAACACCTGGTAATAAACTTCTTAAGGTTCGATTTTCTTTTATTTTAAGGGGCGTAAATATTAGAGTTATTTATGCACCGCCTGCCTTACTCGTCGTCCTCGTCCTCGTCAGCGGCAGCAGTCTGTGCAGCAATACGGTCAAGATCACGCTGGCCGTTCTCTGAGATACGGCGTCCACCCTTGTCGGTCTGCTCAACGATTCCGAGCTTCTCAAGGGCTTGCAGAGCCTTACGGTTCACAGAACCAGAGCTATCACGGTGATGAGAGGGGGCGAAGCCTCTGTTCACAGCAGAGCCGTAACGTTTGTTAAGTCGGCCGACACCCACGTCCTTGTGGAGGTAGATGTGACGAGCAATAGATGCGGAACGCTTGTAGAACCATCCACCAGCGTCCTGGGGAGGAAGCTCCCTGCTGCTACCAGTCTTGACAACCTCGACGTAACCTGGGACGTCGAGCTTACCTTGGCGCTGCAAGAAAGCCGCGTATGCGTTTATGAATTCCTGGGCTGGCACATCGCGAACGGTAATCCCGGCCATTGTGGATATCGGACTTGTCGGACAGTCAATGATGATGTGCTCTACCAAAGACAGAGTGGGTGAGGGCTACGCCCTAAAATGAATAAGCAGAAAATCTAGAGTCAACCGAAAGCAGAAGATTGTGAGGATTAACGAGCATTCTTGACTTCTAGTTTAAAGTAAAAATATTATTTTTTTATCAAAGGATTGTATATGAGATCTTAGGGGTCTCATCCTATGAATTATACGGCATTAAGTTCCATGCGCCTTAATCATGATCAGTGCGGTTGCTATGCATTGTAGGTAATACTAGTTAATATATTTACTCGGAACTATTCGCGACTCGGCAATCTGTTGTAGCTTTTCTAGTACTATCACCATATTCGCTGGCAGTTACCCATTACGTAATTACGTGAATTGCCTCTCGATGTCGCAGCAACAGCAGTTTCAAGACCTTGTCAAGCGTTTGCAGAGAATGGGACAGCAAGGGGCTCGAGGAGGTGGTGGCCGTGGACCTATGGGTGGACCTGGTGCTTTCGCAGGCCTTGGTGGTATTATCCTTCTTGGTGGTGGTGCCTTACTGCTGAATTCGGCACTATTTAACGTGGAGGGTGGCCATCGTGCCATCATATACTCTCGGTTAGGCGGTATTCAATCACAGCTGTACAACGAGGGTACGCATTTTGCTATTCCATGGTTCCAGCGACCAATTATTTTCGACGTTCGCGCGAAGCCCCGGAGTGTTGCCAGTCTCACTGGCACGAAGGATTTGCAAATGGTGAATATTACTTGTCGTGTCCTCTCGCGTCCGCGAGTGGAGTCGCTAGCGACTGTATTCAGGACATTGGGAGTCGACTACGATGAGCGTGTGCTCCCGTCGATTGTCAACGAGGTTTTGAAGTCTGTGGTGGCCCAGTTCAATGCCTCACAGCTTATTACCCAACGTGAACGGGTATCAAGACTTGTTCGCGATTCGCTCGTGAAGCGAGCAGCCAAATTCAACATCCTGCTTGACGATGTATCTATTACCATGATGAGCTTTTCTCCGGAATTCACGGCTGCCGTAGAGGCAAAACAGATTGCCCAGCAGGATGCATTAAGAGCCGCATTTATTGTGGACCGTGCACGTCAAGAGAAACAGAGCTTACTTGTGCGTGCTCAAGGTGATGCGCGCTCCGCTGAACTCATTGGAGAAGCTGTGAGGAAGAACACTGGCTATCTCGAGCTCAAACGGATCGACACGGCTCGTGATATCTCGGGGCTTGTGGCAAAGTCAGGAAACCGTCTGCTTCTTGATAATAAGGACCTTCTCCTAAATCTGTCTGATGAAATCACTAAATAATTCCGAACATCTTTTAGAACAGCATTTCGTAGGAGTATATGTATATATTGGGTAAATCGGGTTCGGGTTATATTTATCAGCTTCCAACCTCCGCATTCCCGCCGGAATGGAGTATCTTTCAGACGTGAAGGAGCTGACCCGCGACGTTTGGTCAACAGCCAAGCCGAGAGAAATTGATCCTAGTGACCTTAAAGGCCGTGTGTACATAGTCACTGGAGGTTCAAGCGGAATCGGCTTCGAAGCAGCACGGTATCTTATCCAAGCCGGTGCCAAGGTGTATATTACTGGAGGCACCCCAGCAAATATTACACGTGCTGTGGACGAGTTATCAAATGTGAAACAAGGCGAGGTCCATGTGCTACCACTCAACAATTTGGATTTGTCGTCCATCAAACCTGCAGTGACCCAATTCCTCCAGCAGGAATCTCGTCTGGATGGGATCCTGCATAATGCAGGAATAAATTACCGCGGTCAAAATTACACGAAAGATGGACTACTAGACATCATTCAAGTAAACGTAGTCGCACCATGGCTTTTGCAGAAATTGCTCGATTCGCTTCTCATTCAAACAGGATCCTCGAGAATTGTTTGGGTAACCAGTGCAATACACTTTTATAGTCCACCGTGCGGTGGCATTGATTGGGAGAATATGTCTAGTTTTGACTCCGGTGGCTATCTAGGAGCTGGCAATGGCATGTACGGGCAGACGAAAGCTATGAACATCTATGAGGCAGTTCTTTGGGCAAAACATCACAAGGATACTGATGTTATATCTGTTAGCGCACATCCGGGAACGATAGTCTCTGATATCCGTCGGGTAAACAGGTGGCGTAAGTTTGTCATGGAGCTTTGGGCGCGGCCGACCACATATGGAGCGCTGGCTGAGCTAGATGTCCTACTGTCAAAAGATATTCGAGCCTCAGATAATGGTGCCTATTTTATCCCCTTTGCGCAACATGGACATGTCCGAAATGATGTGTGGGAAGCTGCAAACGGTCCTCGGGGGGACAAATTTCTTGGCTGGATCACAGAGATCACTGACAAGTATGTTTGAGTACGAGTTCCTGACTTTATATAATTATATATATTTAAGTATTTTCTTTTCTTTTGGTGACCTGCCAGTTTATGACACGGGCAATGTTCACCTCCATCGTCGTAATGTTTTCTCTTAGGAACTCCAGGTCTTCCTGACATGATGTTAAGGACTTTTGGGCACCCTTAACCTTACTATCCAAGAGTTCCAATGCTTCATCAATAGGATATTCCAACATCACGTTGGCACCAAGCCAGAGAAACACCGTCTGCGTGGGAGGTACTTCTGCCTTAGCATAGACGGTGTCGTTGAGCTCGTAATACGTCTTGAATGGCTCTTGACGCTCCTTTAGAAAATTTGTAGTTTCCAAGGATTTCTCGATGTCCGGCATCTTGTCTACGAGGCCTGCAATTCGGTTTTGAGTAGTCATTTCCATAAACTGGTATTTCTGCAACTGCTCCCGCAGCTCCGCTAGTAGTTTGGCCGCATCATCGGCATCAGATGCAAAGTCACCGACTTTGTCCAGAAAAGGTGCCTGAGGGATACCTCGCGGGTTCACTTTGGCTGGCGCTGGCAGCGGCTTAGGCATGTCAGCAGAAGACAGATTGCCTGGTCTGCAATGAGAGCAACAAGCCCAACAAGTTAGAGGTTAATATGATGTGAGAACTTTTTTTGGCATATTTTAATTAAATCGTATTAATTCTTAGGATTGAAGCCTGCATGGAAGGAACTGACAGTAAGGGTACCTTCAGCCATAGATATTAAGCATAACTACTGGGAATAAGAGGAGAGCTAGGATTTATTGTATGAATTCAAAAATAATTTACTGAAAGTATACCCAATTTTCAGTGATTGAGGTAGGTCGGTTAGCGATCACTTTGCAAGATTCGGATGAGATAATGGCATTAGCTAAGCAGGGCTCAGGGCACACTTTCATAGATGCACTCTCAGAATATCGAGTCGGACAGCTGGTAGAGCTACATACTTCATGGCTGTCGACACTGGCCGCAAACCTCACAAGCGCAACAGCAACCGCACTGCGCCAAAGTCGGATAATCCGTACTTGCGCCTGCTGGTTCAGTTGTACCGTTTCTTGGCTCGCCGCACGGACTCTGGTTTCAACAAGGTTGTGCTTAAGAGTCTGTTCCTCTCCAAGACCAACCGCCCACCTGTTAGTCTGAGCCGTATCGCTCGTGCTCAGAAGCTTCAGGGTGCCGAGTCCAAGACCGTCGTTGTCGTTGGTACTGTCACTGATGACAACCGTCTTTTCGAGGTCCCCAAGGTGACTGTTGCCGCTCTTCGCTTCACTGAGGGTGCCCGTGCTCGGATCCTCAAGGCTGGTGGTGAAATCATCACCCTCGATCAGCTTGCTCGTAGAGCCCCTACTGGCCAGAACACCATTCTGCTGCGTGGCCCCCGTTCCCACCGTGAGGCGGTCCGTCACTTCGGCTTCGGCCCCCACAGCCACAAGGCCCCTCGCATTCTGTCTACGAACTCTAAGGGTAAGAAGGAGAACGCCCGCGGTCGCCGGAAGTCGCGTGCCTTCAAGGTGTAAGGCGGTTAGTACTAAAATATTTACTTCTGATTGTTTAATCGCTCTGACGATCCATAAAGTACAAATACTAAGTCGCAACTTAGAAAGATTCATCTACTATATTAGATGGTACTAGAATTTGTCACTATGTACTGTTGTTCCGTTCTACAGATATGTTACTGTCAAACCCATTTTAGCTGCTTCTCGCAGAGCTGCCCAGAACCAGGGGAAAACGCGGTTGCCAAAAGCAAGTAGAGTTTTTTTCGATTTAAAAGCCCCGATAGCCAGTATAACTGCAATAACTTCATAAATACCATACTTCCGGATGGCAGTAATCATCCAGTGCCTCCATAATTGTGTTAATGGAGTCCTTTGCCGAGTCATAGCAGATTCATCCTCACTTGATTGGGTTCCGGTGTTACTTGATGATGATCTATTAGTTTTTGAAGAGGATGGTAACGAAGAATTGCGATTAGACTGGGACTGGGATTGGACCGTCGAGTTATGCGGTTGTTGCTGTTGCTGCTGTTGCTGCTGTTGCTGCTGTTGTTGCTGTTGCAATTGCTGAGACGCACTCATCGCTGCAATGACGCGGTTCTCATCCGCTATATGTGCTCGTTCCAGCATCAATTTGTATTTTTTGTGGGCCTTGGAAACCTCCTTCAGGACTTGCCGTCTTTGCGAATCGTCAAAGCAGGAAGCCGTCTTGGCAAGTTCCACAGCATAATCAAATGAGGAGTTTCCCAAAGCCTGTATTTCGACTATGTAGCTGCGAACAACTCGCTGTTTACCTTTTACATCTCCAATATGCGACAAAAAAGACTCGACAGACCTCTCTGTTTCTTTAAATGGCGAGGAACACCTTCTTGCCACTAAATCAACGAAGTCTGCAACCACAGAACACGGGACATTCTCTATACCATCGAAAGCTCTTGTTACATGTTTCCAAACTTCTTCCTTGGCCATATAAGCGCGAAGTTCTGCTGCACCATCCCAGTTGGCCGTAAATGCTCGGTCACAGAGGGCGGCCCAAAGAATCCATATCTGTGTGCGTAAAAGCGGATCCAAATCTTCTGCCACCAGTAGAGGCCCTAAAAGGGTTTGTGTGCCAGCAAAATCGCGCGTTACAAACCGCTTTGCAGCTAATGTATACTGAGCCTGGCCCCACACTTTGCTTATATGATATCAGTCAAATATTGTATAGTATAGTAGTAATATGTCATCTTCGTTTATAGTCTTTATTTAATATGAATTAGGAATGGTATTCGGCGGAATAGGAACAATGTCATCCTGAGCACCATGTTTTGCTTGAGCAATTGCGCCGTAGTTTGTATCAAGAGAATATACCACGTATGCCGAACGCAAAAAGCTGTCACCTAGAATTACTGTGCCCTGAGACATTGTGGTGGGTAGGACGGACAGTTTATAACGGTTGGTGCTGTCGTCTTTTAAGAACACCTCAGAAGGTGGAACGTGAATCTCCTTATTGCCGAAGCTATAGGTTAAGCCTTGGCTGGGGAGCTGGTTCACCATCCAGTATCCTGTACCAACGTCGTACTGTGCACCATATGATCTCGCAATCTGTTGGAAGGTATTCATAGGAAGATAAGTTAAGCTAGTCCCGGAATCCAAAAGTCCATTGTGTCCATTGCCCATCACAGAGAAGTCAGCGCTGAAGGTGGAATTAGATGTAAATGGAAATGCACGCAGGTCACCGTCAAATTTGCCCCTGTTGATTGCGCCAAACAGCAGTGTACCGGTTTTGGAGTCAACGTCATCAAGATACAGGGAATATGACTTACTCGGGATCACATGATTGTCACTCAAACTCTGTGGGAGATTGGTGTAGTGTTGATGCATAGCTTCGTTACGGATCTGGCCCAGTCCCATTATTCCATAAGGAGCCTCACCATACCGGTTGGAAACGCCGAATTGTACTGGTACCTTGACTTCGGAGGAAAGAGTGACTATATCATGTACAAATTCACCATTGCTCGAGGATCCATCAACATACGAGATAAAGAAATTATTATTGACGTGTTGAGCAGTGGAGCTGGAATCCCGCGAATAATGTAAGGAAGCTTGAGTGACTCCTGGGCCGTACACCCATAAGTCTGATGAGCCAGTATCTACAATGCACTCCACCCGTTGAGCAGGAGTACCGACCTCGAACGATACTACATAGTCGTCAACCTGGTTCTGTAATGACTCGTCGAAAACATTTCGCTTGGATAAAAAGGCAGAGGTCGAGGAATTGCGAGGGCGACGCTCGAAGGACATCGCATGATAACCTTTGTTTAAGCTTGTAGGTGCGGCTGTAGCGAGAGAGGTGGTTAGGAGGTAAAAGAATGTAATCATTGCAGGGAGGGATGCAAGTATAGACCTAGAAGCTAGTTTGCTTTTATATTCAGATGCAATGGTAGAGTTTAGTGTATCTACTACACGACATTCGGTCTCTAACGTGACATTAGGATTACTTGTATCAGATATAGTTTGTAAATGGAAGGCATCCAAACACTTTTGGGTAATGAAAATTGCTATATATACTCTTTTTCACCTACTATAAATCCATGATAAGTTTGTTTTTCTGAATATTGAGCCCATACGGACACATAGTGAAATGTTTCAGAAAGATATAGGTGTGTCAGGGTTAGGGCCTCTTTTATCGACACACTTAGTGAGACCATGAAACGGTGCAATAGGCTTAATCTCGAAAAAACCTCAATCATGAGTTTTATTTTCATATTGTTTCATTTTCTAGATACTAATAATTTTATCTTGGTATGGGTTCTTTTCATTGTAACGGGTGTACGGGTCATCATATGTATATTCAGCATTATCTGCAGAGAGGGGAATAAGGAAATAAAGAAAAGACCACAATTAGATGTAATAGCCTGTCATACTGCATCTTAACGTCCGTGTAGACTTGGGCCTAGTGATTAAAAGCCAGTACTCTTCTCTGATGTATTAGTCATAAGGGCTCAGGGTCATGTAATTACGGCTCACACTCTCCTACCTCAGCTGGCCAACATTCGATTCAACCGGATATGTCCAACGTTACGCTTGGCCTCCAGTCGGAGGGCGAGCTGGTATTCGGCATTGCACGCATTTTTGCGTCGTACAACGATACCTTCGTCCACGTTACGGATTTCACTGGACGGGAAACCGTTGCTCGTGTTACCGGTGGTATGAAGGTGAAGGCTGACCACGACGAGTCAAGCCCTTACGCTGCCATGCTTGCCGCACAGGATGTTGCTGCTCGTTGCAAGGAGGTTGGAATCAACGCCTTGCACTTCAAGATCCGTGCGAAGGGTGGTACCGCCTCGAAGACTCCTGGCCCTGGTGCCCAGGCCGCTCTGCGTGCTCTTGCTCGCTCTGGCCTCCGCATTGGCCGTATCGAGGATGTTACCCCGATCCCTAGTGACTCGACCCGAAAGAAGGGTGGCCGCCGCGGTCGTCGCCCTTAGATATGTGCATTCACATCTATGTTGTGGCTGCTCTCTATATGTAGGCCTATGCAAAATAATCTATTACGCTGATCATAAAAAGGTATATAGGAGCAAGAATTTGAGGAAAGACAATGCAGAGAGATTTCTTTTTACAATTTGTTTGTTAATAGTAAAAAAATAAAAAAAAGGTTGCCGAAAACCCCACACGGGACTCGAACCCGCAGTCTCCCGCTTAGGAGGCGGATGCCTTAACCATTTGGCCAATGGGGCTTGGTCAGCGTAGTAGTAGAAAATTAAGGCTATATATAGAGACATGCTGTTACGAGGGACAGAGCTATCGCGATATATATCGGAACCATGTAGTTATCATACGTCCAGGAGGCATCTGAAGTATCAAAAGCTTCCTCGTCTGTATTGGCCTTAGACTTATCATTGTCGTCGCGTTGCTTCGGCTTCGCGGAGGATAGTGCCTTTGCGTGACGAGTCCAGGGTGAGGTAAAGTTAGCCACATAGCCAGGACGAGGACGGAGAGGCTCACTATACTTCACCGTTTTATTGGTAATTTCGAGGCCATCAGGGCCAAATATTTTTCGTGTGGTCTCGGGCACTGCATAGTTTTCCAGGAGTTGGCCACGTTTTATACGGACACCATAGCGAATCATGTCAGTACCAAAGCTCTCCGGTATTTCGTGATTGCCAAAATGGTCGGTGCCAGTTTTACACAATGGCCTATTAGTTTGTTGTATTTTGTGGGGTGGTACCAAGTGTTTGCCCACGGCATCGGTATCTGAAGGAGTACCAGAAAGCATCTGCTTCAATGTATCAAAGTCTGGCCTTATTTTCACGTTCCCATTGTCGTCAACGTCGACAATACCATAGTTATTAGCCTCCTGTGTGAACTCGTACACAAGCCCGCCACTAAACACATGGGTCATTCGCGGGCTGTACAGCGGCTCGATCTCCTCAAATAGTCGCGGCTGGACAAGGTTGCAGCCAAATTCAGAAAGGAATAAGGGCATAGTGAACTCCTCATGATCCCTCACCAGGACATCGTATCCACTGGTCTTGAAAGTTTGATGGCCACACCACTGATAGGAGTTAACACCATAGAAGTCCACAGCACTCTCATCATCACCACAGCTGAGGTAGTGCGCGAGGGGTATACGGTACTTTAGGTCGTCAGCAGCCGAGTAGCCGACCGGGATATAGCGAGGGGAATTGAAATAGATATAATCCTTAACATCGCGAGCAACTGCTCTCACATATATGGGAGAGACCGACGCACTGCGCTCGTCATTCACCACCTCGTTCCCGATGAAATATCCCATGGTGTTATTATAGCCGCTGAACTCCTCCACAACTTCAAATACATGCTGCAGGTAATTAGGATTGTAAGTCGTCCAGGGCTCATAGCGGTTGAGGCTCTCACCAGGTTGAGGAGAGTTCACATCCAGGATCACATAGATCCCGGCGTGAGCGAGTATGGTCATACACTGATCGTGATCGAGCGCTGGGTTTACCGAGTAAACGCGCACTGAATTCAATCCAAGAGATTGGAACAGGTATGCATCGCGTGCGCATGTATCAGCGTCTGATAACGGGTCCGCGCCGCCATGATATCCACTGGACCCGCCAGGCTGGTAGTCGACCCCTCTCACCAGGAAAGGATCACCAGTCGCACTGTCAAAGAAACGGTTTCCTTGGATTACTATGGGATTGATGGCCAGAACCGATGAAAATAATAATGCACTAACTGTTAGCATTCAAAGAGAATTGTGGGCCGGGAAAAGGGTTGATTACACAGTTGTGGTTCCCAATGAAGAGGCTTGCAGTCGCATCGCAGAGAAAAAAACAATTATGGGTAGGGCTGTAATCGAAGTGTTTCTATCGTTGATACCTAAAGTAGGAGGCTAGAATAAAATATTCATCTACTTGACTCGACTCAACTTGATGGGGCTAGACAGCACCATCGCCGGTGAAAACGCCCACTATCTTTCCAGTGAGCCTCTTTGCCGAGTTACTGATAGGAGATTTAGTTTCCACTGGATACTCCATCCGGCCTGTCTCGAGATCCACTTGACTCGCCGGTACCCACATAGGGCTTCGCCTTCTTATATAGAAATAAGCCCGCGCACCACAGTATATGATGACCAGCGCAACAAGTGATACAAAATTAGCGAAGAAGTTCTTGGCCGAGGGCTTCTCTCCTAATGGGAATAGAGCAATGTAGAACTGAATGATCACAATTAGGATGCACCACGTGAGCCCGTATAAAGAGCCCCATATTCCGGACCACCCTCTCCAGGGAAGCTCAGAAAAGCTGCGACCCTGTGCCTTCCATGCTAATCTCATCCGAATATGACAGAAAAAAATTGAGCTCCATACCCAGAGCGTGCACAGACTTGTTAGATTTGAGAACCAGCCAAACACATTTGCACCCGTCTCCGAGACGTTTAAATAGCTCAATCCGCCGCCAAAAACCAAAACAGCCAGGATTCCTGTCCATGGTCGGCCATGTTTATCAGTTTTATTGAGAATTTGCGGTGCGAGCCCCAGCTTTGCCAGTCCTATAAGCTGGCGGGAGCCACCGTATGCCTGTGCGCAGCCGGAAGATAGTGCGCTCAGTAGAATTATAGCATTCATACCATCACCAAGCCGCCGGATGTTAGACGGGCCGTCTTTAAATGCTATCACGAAAGGGGACGCGGAGCTACCGCTATCGCTGCCACCACCAAACAATTGTTTGTTATCGGGATCGACGGTTATAGTCACCATTAGCGATCCGATGACGTAGAAGAGCCCGAGACGTAGGAAGGCAGAATTAACTGCCGGAGGCACTGAACGACGAGGATTTTTTACCTCTGCCGCTGCCACCGCTATGAGCTCCGAGCCGGCAATGGCAAACACACAGGTGGAAAAGACGCTGAGGAGGCCTTTAAATCCATTAGGAAATGCGTTGAAGTTCCAGTAATGGAATCCGACATGGTTAGCCGCGGATACGTAGATGCAGCCCCCGATAACCACAAATATCCATAGCAGCTTCACACAACTCATTACTGATTCAGCCTCACCAAACACATTTGATGGACATGCATTGACAAAAACGATATATACCAGGAATATCGTGAGCCACGCCCCAGTGGGTACCTTATCAGTCCAGTAGCTAACCGCCGTGGTACAGCCCTGTAACTCATTTGCCAGGTTAATTGAGAAGGCGAAGAAGTAGCTGAACCCTAGGGTGACGGCGGCGGCAGGATCAAGGAACTTTTGGCACCACTGCGGAAACGGCGATGGGACGGGGTAAAGTATGGATAATTCGCCAGCAGCCACGCATAAGAAGCATACTATTGAAGCAGCTATACAGTATCCGATGAAGATAGAAGCAGGACCTCCTGTGTGGAGCGATGTGCCGGAGCCGAGCCACAGACCCAATCCGATAGAATTTCCGACGCTAATCCACAGCAGGTGCCGAGTTTTCAAATTCCGCTTGAGACCTTGATCATTTTCAATAGTTCCTGCGTTAACATCTGGGTCAACCTCTTTTTCTTGGACGATTGCCACGTCCTTTTTTTCTGACCCCATGGTGCAGATTGAAGCGAATGATAACTACCCTTGCCCATGCGGCTGATAACCGCGTCTTGTTTCACAGAAGGACCTTAAAGCTACCATCTTGGGATCAATGAAGACTCGAAGATGGATTATGGGGCTAAGCTCAGCCTAGCCGATAATATAGCACCAACTAGTTTGACGAAAATAGCACCGTTTATAAGGAGCCCAACGAACTAGACTACGCTGTCCCCGCTAAAAAATCCAGCTAATTTACTGGCAAAAGTTTTTATCTTGTCATCATTTTTTGCTTCAAGATCTGGTGGATACGCCATGCGACCTGTTTCGAGGTCTACTTTATCGGCCGGTACCCACATTGGGCTTCGAGTCCGCCAATAAAAGTAAATTCTCCCGAAACAATAAATAAACACCAAGGCCACTATAGATACGAAGTTAGCAAAGAAATTTTTCGGCGACGGCTTGTCTCCTAGTGGGAATAGAGAAATGTAGAACTGAATGATTACGATTAAAATGCACCAGGCAAGCCCATAGTAAGAGCCAAGAATCGTACCCCATCCCTTCCATGGAAGCTCCTTTAAGCTTCGACCCTGAGCCTTCCACGCGGATCGCATACGGATGTGGCAAATAAAGATTGAACCCCAGACCCAGAGGGTACACAAGCTCGTCAAATTTGAGAACCAGGTGAACACATTAGCACCTGTCTCAGACACATTAAGGTAGCTTAATCCGCCACCAAACACTATAATTGACAATATGCTTGCCCAAGGACGCCCTTGTTTGTCGGTCTTTGTAAATATTTTGGGCGCCAATCCTAGTTTGGCCATACCAATGAGCTGGCGAGAGCCTCCGTATGCCTGGGCACAAGCTGCAGACAATGCACTTATAAGTATGATAGCATTCATGGCGTCACCAAGTCGTTGGATATTCGGTTTGTCTTTGAACGCTATCACAAATGGAGAGGCATTATTACCGGTATCTATGGAGCCTCCAAACAATTGCTTGTTATTTGGGTCAACCGATATCGTTATCATGAGAGATCCGATAATGTAGAAAAGTCCCAAGCGTAGAAACACTGAATTGACTGTAGGAGGCACTGACCGGCGAGGGTTCTTCACCTCTGCCGCTGAAATAGCTACGAACTCCGAACCAGCAATAGCAAATATACAGGTTGTAAATACACTCAGTAGGCCCTTGAATCCATTGGTAAAGGCATCAACATTCCAGTAGTGGAAGCCAATGTGGTTGCTAGCGGACACATAGATACATCCGCCAATCACCACAAAAATCCACATTAATTTCACAGCACTCATTATAGACTCTACCTCACCGAATATATTGGAGGGAAATACAGAAATGATAACCACATACACTAGGAAGATGGTCAGCCATGCGCCTGTGGGCACTTTATCTGTCCAGTAACTGACAGCCGTGGTACAGCCCTGAAGTTCGTTAGCTAATGTGATTGTGAAGGAGAAAAAATAACTGTACCCTAGGGTAGTCGCAGCAGCTGGGTCGAGGAACTTTACGCACCATTGAGGGAATGGAGATGGGACGGGATATAGAACTGCTAGTTCACCAGCGGCTAGACATAAGAAACACACAATAGAGGCAGCTATACAGTATCCAATAAATATCGCAGCGGGGCCACCATTGTGCAAAGAGCTACCTGCTCCAAGCCACAATCCCATTCCTACCGAGTTCCCTACGCATATCCATAGAAGATGCCGAGTTTTCATATGGCGTTTTAGACCTTGGTCGTCTTCAACAATACCTGAATCGAAATCCTTTTCTTCGATAACTACCTGTTGTTTCTTGTCCGGTTCCATTGTTGCTACAGATAATTATCAAGGTTCCTTTTATGAGAGATAATCGCAACTAAACCTAGCCTTGGTTGATTAATGAGGAAAGATAAGCTAGGTTGCATCGGATTAATTTACCACGTAGTCTTAGAAATTCTGTGCCCAGCAATACAGGAAATTTTTATAGCAGGCGCTTTAAAAGTTCGCCACATTCATAGGCGATGATGATGCGACATCATCCATCACCCTGTTCAGATTTTGGTGCCGTACAATGACTAAAAATGGGCAAAGATAAGCCCTTAGAACCCGGTAATTTTTTACTTCGAGCCATCCCCCGTGTATTAGTTAATTTCTCCTTGTTAAATATGAATGCACCAATTCTTGGAAGCGCATGGTACCCGGAGCAATGGCCAGAATCTGTATGGGAGAGCGACTTAAAGTGGATGCAGGAAGCCCATGTCAAAGTTTTACGAATTGGCGAATTTGCTTGGAGTTCTATGGAACCTAAGGAAGGAGAATATGATCTTGACTGGTTGGAAGCAGCGCTGGATGCCGCTGCTCGCTATGGCATGACAGTTGTTTTAGGGACACCAACACCAACTCCTCCTGTGTGGTTGACGACAAAGTATCCAGATACTTTAAATGTTAACGATCATGGGGTCAGAGCTGAGCATGGTAATCGTCAGCAATTTTCTTTCGCAAGTAGTCGCTATCGAGAGCTTGCCTATAAAATTGTGCAACAGCTGGCACGCCGGTTTGGCAATCATCCCGCAGTCATTGGTTGGCAAATAGATAACGAAATTTCCGATATATCTTTTGATTCCGAGACAAAATCCCAATTCAGAGCTTGGCTGAAGTCACGATATGGCGCAATAGATATTCTGAATGACTGTTGGGCCAACAAGTATTGGAGCATGACTTACGATAATTTTGAACAAATACCAGTTCATGAGAGTGATCAAAACCCTGCATTGCTTCTAGATTGGAAAAGATTTGTCACTTATACATGGAAATCGTATCTCAATAATCAGATTAGTGCTATTCGGGAAAGTAGTGATCCCCGCCATTTTGTAACCACAAACACAATGGGTTGGTTTACTGGTTTCGATGCCTATATTGTACACGAACCTCTTGATATCGCGGCGTGGGATAACTATGTCGAAAATGAAGCATATGACTGGATGGATACTGCCTGCCGCCATGACCTGACCCGAGGCTTTAAGAATAAAAACTTCTGGGTAATGGAAACTGCACCCGGTTTTGCCAATTGGAAGCCTACTAATGTTGCATTGCGTAAAGGTCTTATGAGAAACATGGCCTGGCAAGCTATCGCACATGGCTCAGACGCCGTTCTTTATTGGCAGATGCGCAGCGCACCAAATGGCCATGAAACGTACCATGCCACTCTTCTAGGTGCTGATGGAACCCCAGTTCCGGGTTACTATGAAATCCAGCAATTGGGCGCCGAATTTGGCAAAGCAAGTAGAGCATTAGATGGAACATTTCCGTGTGGCAAGGTGGCAGTTATACACGACTATGAAAGCCGATGGGCAATCAATTTCCAGAAACATGCTGAGAAATTTGATCCTTTTATTGAAATGAAAGCATTTTATACTCCACTAAGATCACAGGCCCAAGCCGTGGATATCATTTCCCCAACCACCGACCTTGCCCCATACAAGCTTGTTGTTGCACCTGCACTGAACATACTTTCTGATGAGGTAGCTAGCAAACTTGAAGCATATGTCATGAGTGGCGGGCACTTGGTTCTCGGTCCTCGAAGTGGAATGAAAAATGTTCATAACGGACTGCAACCTGCGCGGCAGCCTGGTCCACTAGTTGGTTTGCTTGGTGGAAGAGTAGAGCAATTTTATGCCCTTAATACTGAAGTGCCAGTGAAGGGTGCCCTAGGGAGCGGCACGGCTAATATCTGGGCAGAGCTTCTGCGAGAATTATTGCCTGACACAAAGGCGGTGCTGCGCTATGGCATGTCAAATGGTTGGCTGGATAATCAACCAGCGGTTCTGACAAGACAGGTTGGTAGGGGAAGAATTACTTACGTTGGAGCATGGCTCGATAATGACCTGCTAAGCAGTCTTGTGCGTACTTGGCTGCATGATGCGGAAATACGACCATATATTCCACAAGTCCCTAAAGACGTCGAAATTTCTTGCCGTACAGATGGGATTCGCCATATTTTGATCCTTATCAGCCACAGCTATGCAACCAGAAGGGTTTGCCTTCCCCAGCCAATGTATTCTATACTTACTGATGAAGAGGAGACCACTGAAATAGTACTGGAGCCATTTGAGGTCTTCATCTTGGTGTGATTGATATTACAGAGAATACGGATACCGCTGTTTTTACATTCTGCTTTGGGGTCCTCGAATCTCGAAATGTGTTTTGGTCACGTGGATGCTATCATGGAGCCATGCTAGCAACAAGTACAGCTTAATTTGACATTATAAAATTAGGATTATTTGTGGTGATCTTAAGTCCAAACATTAAGAATGATAAGCTCCCTTGCCCAGATAGCTGATAACGGCGACCTGTTTCACAGAGGACCCTACTCCCAGACGAGATGTCTAGAGACTGGATATCTTGCAATATGTTCCCATCAGTATTTATTTCCGTGATGAAGCCAGCCTTCTACCCACGACAACCACTTAACAATTGAAAATGGCGATCAATCGATCGATATGCTCTATCTTCTTCCTTTTCCTCTCTTCCTAGCCTAATTGATGGTAACATAAGTCGAGTACAGAGCGTTTCAGGGGATTTGTGGCGCTACACATTCTCGTCACGGGGCTGTTATTGGCAGAGCCATGATTAAGCATGTATATAGGGACTGAAACCAACGGTGCTGCAATTATTAGGGTGCTAAGTCTAGAGGTAATGGCGTTTAATGAAGTACATTTACAATAAAGAAGTAAGGAATTTTAGCAGAACTTTGAGAAGGATATGCAGCTTAATTTAACATTATAAAATTAGGATTACGTATGGTGTTCCACCGATCAAGTCTAATGTAGAGAAAAGCATCAAAAGCGAACACTCTAGAGTCCGCTACAGTTTTAGAGTATGCGGTGGTAATGGTTACACCACATGCTTATCGATCGGTGGGTCGGGTTAGGGTTGATAAATTGGCGGGACCACCGCGCGGTGTAGCACTTGGTGGGGCGGGGTGTGTATATAATAGGTCGCGTCCTGTCGCGACTTAGCAACATGTCTGACCCCAAGTATCGGCGTGACCTGTACAAGTGCCGGTCAGAGGATGACCATATTGAGAAAGAGGGCGACGAGTACGTGTGTGGATTTGAAGGATGTGGGAAGCGGTTCTCGTCAAAAAGCCTCAACATTGCGCGGCACCATGTGCTCAGTTCCCATATGGGGGGCACGAGGTACCAGTGCACACAGTGCGACAACTCGTATGCGACCCCCAGCGCTTTGGAGAAGCATATGAAGGGTGTCCACGACAACAATCGAATCATGTGCGACGAGTGCAACCGCAGCGTTGCGGACTTAGCCGAGTTGGAACGCCACAAAAAGCGTAACCACTCCGGACCAAGTGAGCCCAAGTACCGGCGGAAGGGCCACTACGGAACGCAGCCAGAGGATGATCGCATTGAAAAGTTGGAGACAGGGTGGTACAAGTGCCAGCAGTGTCCTCAAAGGTTTTCGCCGAAAGACCTCCATCATGCCCGGAAACATGTAGTTCGCCATGGGCCTGGCGAGCCTCGGAACGTACAGGAGGAGGAGGTTGTCCCTCCACCGTCCGAACCGTCAGTCTGGAGAGGCGGACCTCTCTCCTCATCACGCAATACGAATTCCAGAAGATCCGCTGGTGGAGGAGCGGCACCTGGAACCAGTGCCCATCGGTTCAATTGGGCAGCTTGGTTAAATCGTGGTGGACCAGACGGACCAAGCCCAAGCGGAGCAGGAGTGCCAAGCCTAAGCGGACTAGGAATGCCAGGTGGACCAGTGTCAGGTGGACCAGTGTCAGGTGGACCAGTGTCAGGAGTAACAAGCGAACCGGGCGGACTAGGAATGTCAAGCCCAGGCGAACCAGGAATTTCAAGTGGACCGGTGACAGGAGTGCCAAGTCCAAGCAGACTAGAAATGTCAAGTGGATCAGTGTCAAGCGGTATAGGAATGTCAAGTGGACCAGGCGAACCAGGAGTGTCAAGCCCAAGCGGGCTAGTGTCAAGCGAACCGGGAAGCTCTAAACTACCCGAAACATTTGGTTTCTATTTAGAAGACCAACATCTTGCGTTCAAAGACTCCCAGTACCATTGCTCATTCGACAATTGCACGAGGAAGTTCTCGCTCGCTGCTCTGTCCAAGGCCCGGGAGCATGTCAAGAGCACGCACCTCATACATCGTACATTCCAATGCATCGAGTGTGACCAGTCTTTCGATGGTATCGGCAGCTTTGAGCGGCACATGACTACGGTGCATCTGGGAAAAAAGTTTGCCTGTACCCAGTGCGATAAGAAGTATGCCGACAAGGGCGGGCTCGACCGGCATGTCCGCCGTGATCATCTCGGGACTGAGGGGCGAAAGTACCAGCGCAAGGGCCCGTTCAAGACCCAGCCGGAGGACGCGTACCTTGAAAAGCCCGGAGAAAAGTACCTGTGCACCTACGACGGATGCACGCGCCAGTTCTCCAAAAAGGACCTGCACAAGGCCCGCAACCATGTGGAGTTTATCCATCTCGGTCGCGGGAAGTTCCAGTGTCCTGTGGATGGATGTGATAAGGAGTACGTTGATAAGGCTGGCCTTGACACGCATACAAAAGTTGTACACCAGCATCGAGAGTTTCAGTGCAGCGAATGCGACAGAAAATTCGGATATCAAAGCTCACTGGACCACCATATCAAGCTGGACCATAAAGGAGAGTTTTTACAATGCACCGAGTGCCCTAATACTTACAGGACGGTTAGTGGGTTGCAGAAGCATATATTCTCTGCCCACACCGACCAGAAGGCACATTGCTCGCAGTGCCCGCAAGAGTTTGCGGATTTGGGCTCATTAGGTAGGCATTTTAAGATAGCCCATACCTCCGACAAGGTCTATGCGCAGTGCCAATGCGGTAGGGAGTTCCAGACGGTGAGGGACCTGAACAAGCATGTGGAGCGCAAGAAGGAGTCGGCGCCTGACCAAGAACATGGCCGTCTTAATTTGGAGGACCGCTTGAGCGTCAAGGCGGAGGCGTTCAGTTCGGAAACCAAGGTCATCACTGCCAAAGGCAATGCGAAGTATGTGTGGGAGCTAGCAGAAGGCGAGGCTATCCAGTGCGGCAAAGGGAAAATCGGCCATGTGAAAGAGGTACGGGGCTATGAGGGGAAAGGATATAGCGTGCTGCAAGTCACTAACCATCTTCTTGAGCCCTTGCATCCAGTGGACCTCGAGCGGTCGGACAGCGAGCTCCAGCTGCTATTTGGCAAGGCCGGGTTTGAAGGGGTACTTGAGAAGCCAGAAAGTGTGGAGGAAGGCCAGTCGTGGGGCGCCATGCTGCAGGTCGCGCCGACGATGGGCCGGCCAACAAGTGGGTGGTTCCGGCAGTTGTGTGAGGATAACGGGTTTAGTGGTGACCAGGTGTATGACGCGGCGTGGATCCTAGGCCTGTGGATAGGTGATGGTGCGTGGGACCGTCTCGATATTTGTTGCAATGCAGTTGATACGCAGGAAATCGAGCGTATTGTGGAGGCCGGCAAACGGCTAGGCTTCAAACCGGTTCTCAGGGAAAAGATTGTCACGGATAACCCCAAGCGAGAAGAGCCCTATGTGTCTTGTGTAAATGTGGCGTTAACTACCGAGCCAGCATGTGCTCCGAACCCGATGTGGGATGTGATCATGCAGTCGGGGGCCTGTGGCATCACTGATGGTGACTGGAAAGTGTTCCCCTGGCAATTGATTTATGACGAGGTTGAAATTGTGACATGGGTTATGGCAGGATTGATTGATAGTGATGGATATGTACACGACTACAGTTGGTTGCAGGCGAGTATCAAGACTATTTATCCCAAGTTACGCGACAACATTCTAGAGGCTGGCCGTCTGCTGGGATGGGGGTGGTCTACGTCGACAGTTCCAGAAGGCCGGAAGATGATTTGGGGTAGGGAAGCTAATTGCAAGGAATCCTACACTGTCACTTTCACCGGCGACGACCTGTCGAAAACTCTGTCCAAGTGCAACAATGCTCACAAGACGCGCGACCTGCGTCACGAGAAGTCTAGCCCGCGCAGAAAGTTCTTCATGATTTTGCCGCTCCTACGTTCCATAGTTGCATATGTGGTCGTGCTCGAGGATGAGACTCACGTGATGCTCGAGAACGGGCTAGTCGTCCCAGTTGTGCACGACCCGGGAAAGGGGATACGTATCATAGAAGAAGATAGAGAGTACGAAAGAATGCTACTCGAGATCTATGGGCAGTGCGACGAGGAGGAGCGTACTGAGAGGAACGCCCAGCTGAGGCCGCTCAAACGTCAAGGAGTGGAGCGAACGGAACGGGCCCTGAATGAGAGGCGAGAGATTGAGGCATCGCGGTCCGAGAATGGCAATCAATTTGCGTGACGGACGGAATAGAGCTTGGAAATAGGTAACTCCGCATTCTCTACCAGCTTGACCAAGAGAGGCGTGTAGAGTAGAGACCAGTGTCCAGCTGGGGTCTCTTCAACTTCAGGGAGTGGGGCAGGCGGAACGCACCCTAAACAGGGCTGCCACAGTCCTGATCAACCAGCATATCAATTTATCTTAGGTTTCTTTCTTTAAATTATCCCTTAGTAGTAATAGTTATATTGTGTTTCTAACATACATTTTATGTAACTGGCCTTTGTGGCCCAGTGGAAGGTGCCAATTTGTGGCCGTCTTGTGTAATAAACTTATGTAATACACATAATTGATTACATTTGATCTGGTTCATGACTGGCTAATTCCGGATATTCTGAGTCAATGCTTAGTAATCGTCGACGTCAAGGTGGCCGAGTGGTTAAGGCGCTAGCTTTAGGCGCTAGTATCTTCGGATTCGCGAGTTCGAATCTCGTCCTTGACATTATTATTTTTTTCTCGAAATGTTCTTATTGTCCAAATTTAGAAAGCAAATTTAAAAAGCCTTACCAGTGCTGTGAATTGACTTTCGCACTGAACTTTGTAGCCATGGGCCAGGTCAAAGGCCAACTGGGCCTACTTCTATTTTTGGGTCAGCTGCACGGTACAGTACAAAGACAATCAGACATATAAGGCTAGATGGAATATCAATTTACGAAGTGCTAGATAAATAAATAAATTACATGCCTCTGTGTCGTGCGGTGCTGCCACCAGCCAGCGCCTAGACATTTTCTGGCGGTGCCGCCATTTCGTAGTTTTCCGCGGCTGCCGAGTTCTCGGCGCAGAACCGCATTTGCAGGACCATAAATGCGGCACCCACGAGGTCGCAGCTGATTGTGAAGGCCCCCGATATGATGAACGAACACTTTTGGATGTGCAGGTCCGAGGCAAGACAGAGCATGCCATGGAGGACACATGCCACGGCAGTAACTATTCCCAGGGGCGAGGAGAGCCGGAGCTTGAGGTAGGCCGGGAACGTCAGGGTGGTGGCTACTAGCAATGCCGATACCAGCAGCTGCGCGCGGTACACAGCTCATAGACTCACCGGCCAGGTGTCCATTTTAAACGGCAGAACAGGGACTAAGAATATGCAGGTCAGAATAGTGCCGATAAGACGAGCAGGGCAAGGCATGGGGACTTCACAAACCTGTGTACGGTATCCTTCAAGGACCCAGAGGCGATGCCGACTAATAGCGAAAAGAGAAGAACAATAAAAGAAACCATAGATGAGCCCATGATTGGAAACACAACTATGTTGGAATTTGGGTTCTCAGAAACGAATTTCGTCACGTCATTACTGTCGGCTATATTCCTGTTTAGACACATCTTATTGAAGAAGTAGGCAATGGCCAGTAGCAGGGCATTGCATACCCATATTCCTGCAGCGCGATGCACGCCAAAGTAGTCCTTGGGCCTGTATATATGGTGGACTACCAGCGGGGGCAGCGATAAGATCAGGATAAACCACTTGAGCCTCAGGGCAAACTCTGCGGCTTCAGGGATGACTGCAGAGCCGATGCCTACGATGGTCACATATAGCGGTTGGAAGAAAGAGGTAACGGTTGCCTTCTCAGCGTATGTGGGCCTGGGCTGTTCCCACCCATACACTAGACTTACTAACTTCAGATGCTTTGGGCTTCTGCTGCGTGCCATCGCCCAGCTGTGCGGTGCAAGGCAATCATACCTGCTAGAATAAAAATATCAACTCAAGATTGGTGGATACATAAATAAGTAAGTTATTCAGTGCGGTGCGGAACGACGGTTTGCGGCGAGTGGCGATAAGAGTACAATGGGCTACTTGACGTTCATGGCGAGGCAGGGGGTCTGAGACTGACGAGGCATGCGGTCTGGCTTCAGAAGCCTTGCGCATACCCAAGGCATGCTTTACCAGGAATCTTAGGCTTCTATCCGTGGGGACCTCCCTGGTTGGCACGGGTCCATACGGGTCGGGATCATTACGATACAGGCATGCATGCATGCATGTACATATATTGTGGGGTTGTCACCTAACTAATTCGGAATGACCGGTAGAGTTGAAAATAAGATTGCATTGGTTACTGGCGGGTCCAAGGGCCTTGGCAAGGCGGTGGCGGAGTTGTTGGCCGAGGAGGGTGCCACGGTGTACGTGACGGACGTTGACGAGACGGAAGGCGTCAGGACGGTGGACGCGATGGAGCAGCACGGCCGCGATGTGTACTTCCTCCGGCACAATACGGCGGATGAGGGCGATTGGAAGAGAGTTTTTGAGGAGATCCGGGACCGGTACGGCCGGCTCGACATCATGGTCAACAACGCGGGCATCGGCGTTTTCCAGAGCGTCGAGTCGGCGAGCCTCGAGGATTGGCGTAAGCTGCTCAGTGTCAACCTCGACGGCGTGTTTCTCGGCACGCGCTATGCCATTGAGCTCATGAAGGCCCAGGGGAGGGGCGGCAGCATCATCAACCTGAGCTCGATCGAGGGTCTGGTGGGCGACCCGAACCTCGCCGCGTACTGCGCAAGCAAAGGAGGCGTGAGACTGTTCAGCAAGTCGGCTGCGCTGGACGTCGCCAAGCTCGGGATCCGGGTCAACACGGTTCACCCGGGCTATATCGAGACCCCGATGGTTTTGAACGCATGCAAGGCACTTGAGCCACACTGCGAGGACGCGCGGCAGACCGAGGCGTACCAGAGGCTCGTCGGGCAGCACCCGGTGGGCCATCTCGGTGAGCCTGCTGATATTGCATATGGCGTGCTGTACCTGGCCTCTGACGAGTCGAAGTTTGTCACGGGCAGCGAGCTCGTCATCGATGGCGGCTACACGGCACAGTGAGACTAGTGCAGCGTACTGAAACTGCAACTTAAGTTAAGCAGCAATTCCAGCCACATGCTGAAGCGGCGAACTTTTCATATCGCAATAATAGGCTAACCTGAGTATTATATTATACATTTAAGTCCGTCGCGGTAGGCCTGGAAATGGTAAATTCACCTTCTCCCGTGGAGGTAGGAAATAGTAGCGTATCAGTATCAAAAGTGTAAGATCCAGTGGCAGATGCGGTAAGGGACGAGAAGTACTTGGACCTCGCTGTGAACAACGAGGTGGCCACGGTGGTGCTGTAGCGCCAGTCGAGCTGCGTCGAGTTGTAGTGCGAGGCATGGGTCGCCGACGGAATGCTCTTGGAAATGGGTTCTATGGAAACTTCCGTGACGTTGTGCTTTGCGTACGCCAAACCGACCTCCTTGCTCTCCAGGTCGAACACGGCATACAGCCTGCGCAGCGCATTGTCACCGAGAATGACCGATTCCAGCTCTCCCTCCTCAACCCCAAGCATACAGTACGTCACATCATCATCATAATCATCCTCATACTCCACCACAAAGTCCTCCAGGGGCACCTCGAAATTGAATCCGCTCACGTTGAATCCGATTGACCCCGATACGTTTGAGCACCCGTCGTACGACATCACGTACCCCTCAACTTCGGAGTCATATACGGCACCGAGCGTCTTGATAATGGGCTTGAGGAATTCAACGGGCAGAATAGTTAACGTCGTGCCACTGTCAAGCAGGAACGGCCAGCTAAGGTTGCTTATGATTTGCGAGTGGTTGTGGCCGTTTGAGAGGGAAATGCCGTTGACCATTACGGTGGTCCGGGTCGCCTCGCTGTCCATTACAGGGATGAACGGCAGCAGTGTGAGGTTGCCGTCGAACTTGGCGGTGTCCACCGCACCGAACAGCAGCTGCCCGCTCGCGTAGTCGTCGTTCAGCCAGAGCGAGTACGCCACGCGATCAATCGCACCCGACTCCTTCAGCTGGTAAGGGATCGAGGTATACTCATAATCACCAATTTCTACTGTGGTTTCCAAAGACTCTAAACCAATGCCAAACACATTTATATCGATCTCTTCAGAGTCATTCACCACACCGAAGCGGCTATTTTTCAGGGTGGCCCCGCCAATGGAAATGGTATCCTGACCAAAGTATCCCATAGCTTCGCCTTTGCCGTACACTATTTCGAACAGGCCCGTGGTGTTGGCCTTGAATGTCTTGGAATCATCAGGATCGAATATGCCGTAGCAGGTATCCTGGGTCTCTGGATCCTCCTCATCATTCGAGGTACAATCATACTCCTCGCCCGAAAAAACCCACAGATCACTTGAGCCGGTGTCAATCAAAGCAGTTACATTTTGAGCTGGGGTACCGATCGACAGAACTGCCAGATAGGCCACCTGCTCCGCACTGTTGTAGGCGGTCAGGTTGACATCCTTAGTTTCCCGCTTGTTCAAGCCGGAGGAGTGTTGCCTGAGGGCCGAGCGGCTAAAAGGGATACTGACCTGGGCCGCCGCAAGGGACGCAAGTAGAGAGCAGAGGGGGAGCGATACCATTACCTAGGCAATCAACCAGGGTGCCCCATTTTTCTTTCTATTTATATTCGTATATAACGGGTCGTGCCTTTGCTCCTGAGTAGTAATCGTGCATGCATGCATACATATGTACATATACTCACTTTCGAGCAGGGGATGGGCTGGCCAGTAGGGAGGTCTAAAGGCATCTAGCAAGCCATCGGAAGAATAGCCGGAATGGCTAAAAGCACCTATGTGAAAGATTTTAAATGAAAGGAGTCGATTCATTAGCCGGAGCATCGATGCATGCCCCGGAAGCTCGTGTGTTCATGACAAAGTAAAGGGTAAGGTGCAGCTCAGATACTTTTTTACCAGATAATTCTTTACCGCTGCTAAGCAGATATTTCGAGTAACTTTTGAAGAGACTCTTCGGATCCTGAACTTGAATCTGATTCTAAGCTGGCTCGCTGGAATGCTGATGTATCTGCCAAGATACATCCCTAACCCCATCAATTTATTTGATGATGCTATTTGGCCAGTCCCATGAGGTCCACCGAGAAAAGAGCCGAAGAAAATTCCGCGAGTAAGTACATATTACTTGACAGTGGGCTATCGAACTGCCCTGTACCGAGTATGAGGATTAGAACAGCCTGCCAAGACATTATTTGTCATGAATTGTATGCATTCGTTAATTAGATCCGTGTTTAGCTGCTGCTCGCTGTAATAGGGATAGGATATTATTATGACAAGATTTGTTCTCGTTAGCTAGAAACTGGTTGGACAATTAAACAAAAGAAACTAATATTATTATTATCGATTGACATAGTTATCACTAGAATAGCGCGACAAATGCCACGGCACCTAAGGTGTAAATCCCGAAATGCTGTGGTTTAGCTGCCGCATTGTCAAATGGGATTGAGGACCTGCCAGATGCACCAGGCGAAGTGCTTTCTGGTTGAACAGCACCACCAGAAGCCTCGCTAGCCGTAGATACAACACCACCAGTGGCGCTTGAAACCTTGGCCCTAGGATTTTCACTCGAAGCCATAGGTGAGGGCTTTGTATACTCATTAGTGGCAGGAGACGAAAATGCTTCACTTGTGGCATCACAACTTGTAATCGTCAGCGTGGTAGGAGCCGTTACCGTATATGTAGATGAGCCGTGTGTGAATGTGGTCGGCGACGGGCAATAAGTTGTATAGTAGGTAGTCTCTGCTGTTGTAGTCGCATACTCACTAGTGACAGAAGGTGAAAGAGCGTCACTTGTGGTATCACAACTTGTGATCGTCAGCGTGGTAGGAGCCGTTACCGTATATGTAGATGAGCCGTGTGTGAATGTGGTCGGCGACGGGCAATAAGTTGTATAGTAGGTAAACTCTGCTGTTGTGGTAGCATAAGAACCCGACACAACGGAGACGGAGCCCAGAGTGGTGCCACTGGAACTCGCCGATCTAGATGATACCAGCTTAGGAGGAACAGTGCTCGTACTATTCAAGCCAGAACTAGTGGGGGTAACACTGGAAATAGACATCGTGCCAGTGGATGACCTGGTGGAGATAGCAGAGCCTGTTGAGGATGACACAATTGGAGTAGGAGATGAACTGTTAGAGATGGTCGACGACTCAGTCGAGGGAACAGAGACTGGCGATGATCGACTGGAATGGGCGGAATGTGTTCTACTAGAGATGGAGAGACTAGAAGATAGCGATGACACCGGGCTCGCAACGGACAGAGAAGAGCTGCTGGTATTCTTGCGTGGGACGGAAGAAGATGAAGTCATAGTCAAGGAAGCAGAAGACGATTTAGTGGAGGCCATCGAGGATGGCTTGATCGAAGCAGACGATGAGCTACTTGAAATGGTCGACGACGTAGTGGAAGGACCAGAAGAAGAGAAGTCAGTGGAGGCAGTAGGCACAGATGACGACGACTTGGTAGTGACAGAGGACGATTTATTAGATGATGTCGAGGATGGCTTAATCGAAGCAGACGATGAACTACTAGAAATGGTCGACGACGTAGTGGAAGGACCAGAAGAAGAGAAGTCAGTGGAGGCAGTAGGCACAGATGACGACGACTTGGTAGTGACAGAGGACGATTTACTAGATGATGTCGAGGATGGCTTGATCGAAGCAGACGATGAACTACTTGAAATGGTCGACGACGTAGTTGAGGGACCAGAAGAAGAGAAGTCAGTGGAGGCAGTAGGCACAGATGACGACGACTTGGTAGTGACAGAGGACGATTTATTAGATGATGTCGAGGATGGCTTAATCGAAGCAGACGATGAACTACTAGAAATGGTCGACGACGTAGTGGAAGGACCAGAAGAAGAGAAGTCAGTGGAGGCAGTAGGCACAGATGACGACGACTTGGTAGAGGTGACAGAGGACGATGTACTAGATGATGTCGAGGATGGCTTGGGCAAAGTTGAAGATGAACTACTAGAAATGGTCGACGACGTAGTAGATGAAGTGGAAGATAAATCACTTGAACAGGTGGATGATATACTGGATGGAACAGACGACCATGTGCTTGTCCGAGAAGTGAGGCTCGCTTCAGAAGAGGTCATCGAAGTTGTAGATGTCGAAGAAAATGTCGAGGACGATGAGCTACCATCGCATTTTACTGGCCAGCAATAACTAGACGCATCAGTCTGGGAGTTTCCATTGTTATCAACATTGTTGCAACCAGTTATGTAGTCGTAGGACTTGGCGTATTTCCACGAGTTACATTGGCTAGCTGCTGAGTTTGCAGTAAGTGAACACCAATCAAACTGAATCTGGAAATTTGGCATGCAAGCTGTGCTTCCACTAACATCCGCATTTATTTCTACTGATGCATGCCACTTCTTGGGGTTATCGATGATGTGAACATCTTCATTCAGTGAATAAAGAACAACTGTACTGTCTTGAGAGGACTGCAGTCCAATGATCTTCAACTCATCCAAAGCAGAAATATCCATATTGTCGTCCGCTTCAAACGATATGGTCACGTTATAAGTGCTGCCACTAACAGGCGTAACTTCTGTAATGGAGATAGAGGCATTTGGCATGTTAGCCTGGCTCGCGTGAAAGCCAAAATTATAATTTGGACATTTTTCATATATAGAGCAGCTATCACTGCGAGTTTCCAACGGCTTAGCCTCGTTAAAAAGCAACTCATCTGCTACTCTGACATTGGTGTGGGTGTCTGCACCAGCAGACACAGCATGGATGGTTGCTAAGAGACTGATGAATACCTCACGAAGTTTGATCATAATATCAGACTGCTTGGCAAAAAAGAAGAAATGGCTTAGTGGATATATATATGCCAGAGAATTCCACCCAAGATTATGATGCCTATCTCACAGAGTAGTGATGTAAGCCGATCTGCAGTCGATGAGAATCGATATAAGAATTAAAAAATACTGCAAGCCATTGATTTTTCCATTTTAAAATCCATACCTCTCTTCGGAGACCATCTAGCGCCCGTGAGCTTCCCTTTAGCTAGAAAAAAAAGAGGCGGGTTAGGTGTAGATTTATAGGGCCAGGGATATGTACGACCGCAAGTGCAGTTTAAAAGACGAAATTGTGGTCAAAGCATATAGGTCGTCGTAAAGCCTCAAGATCCTCTATAGCATATTTCAAATTCGAGATATTTAATGGTTATACGGCTCTGAATCCCGTTTCATCGTTGACCAACGTTATCATGTAATATACTGTAACCGGGGTATCTAAAAGCTGCTCACAATGCAATTAACCCTTAACCTAATATTAAGATTAGGAATACTAACCTGCAAACAAACACTTAGCCACCGGTAGATTTTAGTCAGAGACAGCATAGTTTTTTTTTCTTTTCGTAACAAGGAAAATCATCTACTTCACTACCTGTGACTGGTAGTGGTGATTCGAATATATACCCCATGTCTGCTTCTCAGTGCTGTTAAATTTAGAAGCTGCTCGGCTAGTTGTGTATCTCTGTAGGTCGAGGACAACCTAGGCATGTGAAGAGTTGGTGCCGTTACCGATTTTTCAACCTTAAATATGCAACGTGCGGAACTCGTCTAGTTATGATGTTTTCTTGAAATTGGCATGCAGTAACCTTCGACCATGCCAGTGAGACGCCTCAAAACCAAATTCAGGATTGAGAATGGTAAATTAACATCTTTCTTACTATGATTCCCCCAATAAATGTTAATGGGGACCGCAGATATGTGCCGTGCGAGAAAATAACGCCCATGCAAGCACATTAGTACGTGTCCCATACTATAATTATCTGAACAAACTAAGACAAGATAGTTGAGATAAATCAACTTGAACTATAGAGCAAGAGATTAAGTACATGGAGCGAACTCTTCCCGATAATAGAGCAGCTCACTAAAACAGTTGGTTAGTTATCATATATACAAAGACACAAATATGGGTAGCTACAAGACTTGAAATAATGGTATAGTAATAATCTTAAAATGCTTTTTTGTGTGTTTCACCCACTCTCCTCCACCAGTTCTTCTTTATAGAAGGGTGAACTGGACGACGTTGTCCATATGCGGAATGCGCACCTGGGCAGGGGTAACGGCATATTGCAATCAACTACCTCCTTACCCTACAATGAAGACTAATCCGTATACCAGACACCAGGAATACATTCTTAGTTAACCTCAGAGTCCTCTCGACTAAGGAAATCTCAATCTGGCTACTTATCAGAAGGTTCAAAGTCTGAAACGCTACGCTACAAAGCGACCTCATGGAATAATCGCATGGCCATATGTGCAAATACTCAAGCTTGATGGGATTTCAGCGCATCAATAACAGGAGCATTAATGCCTTGACTAGGTCGATTCTTGATACCCTGGGGGGCAAGCGTCTTGAGGACATGGAATGATCCAAGAGTGATTTATCCAGGATTGCACTTTCTCGACTCCCGGTACCCTATTGGTTCTTTGTTGCATTCTTGTATGTATTTACTAGCGTAATAACTTTGGCTACGATGAGAACTCCAATTCTACATCACTCTAAAGTGCTAGTCACACTATTCAAATTAATTCACACGAGCATAATGTAATCTATATACATCACTTTGTATAAGTTACGTAAAACCTGAATGCATGATGGTCCAAATGTCATCTGTCCAGTGATGGTTAGCTTATAATCTTAATACTCCCTCGCAGAATCTCAAAACGGTACTTTGAGATCTATGCATTCGCATATTTGGATCTAGGATAATCCAACGAGATGGAATATATCTAGCGGTTTGGCCTGTACCAATCCCGATTCCAAGTGGATAGGAACTAGATAGCCACCCAATTACTCGGAATCATATGGTTTCAACAACAGAAAAGGAACGGTTATTTAAAAATGTTGAAAAGGAGCCATTTTATGGATTATGGGTTATACAACACAGGTGGTCTGATTTTACTAAATAAAAAAGGACTATACTGGAACTCGGCTGAAATCAATGATCTAGATTTTATTTTAATTGGTCTCGAATAATGTCTGTACGGCCGTCTTGCGATTACCCGGTGTGTTACGAACATACTACCAAGCTGTAGTGGCTATACTAGTGCCTAGTAATTCTTTTTCTCAAAGTTTGTTTTATGAATGAAGGTTCTAGGCAAATCTGGATAATTTACGTTTACCAGGGTGATAACGATAAGGTCGCCAGCTTGCATCGTGTAGATAAATGACTTCGCTTCAAGCCACACTTGTTCGCTCAACTACAGGTGAATATTATGGTAATAGGAAATAATTCGGAATTGAGAGTTCCATCAACCAGTCTCAGGTAGGAAAAATGAAACCCTTGCGCCTTGCAAATTATGTGGTGATCGACTCTGGCACGTGCATGAAGGGGATCTTGATTTAAGGCAGAAATTGAGGGAATATTTCCGGTTTGTAGCATATAGTGTCAGCCCTCCTGAGACTGATGGTAATTATTTGAGATACAAGGAAATCCACTAGACTAGTCTGTAATTTTACTTTAGCCCTCGATAATGGTCACTATCGCTTATTCACCGCGAATATGATCAATGGTAACCCACCCAAAGTGGAGAGACTTTCGAGGAATATACGATGAGAGACTAATATAACCTACCTTCAAGATCTGAAATGGCAGCGGATAGTTAGTAGTTTACTGGTCCCTATATGTCAATAAAACTCTATTACCTAACTCTATAGTAATAGTAAGGTTGCTTTTCAATCTCGTCGGATAATAATACTAGCTGATCTAATGGCTAAATAGACGTACATTCCCCTACTAAACCAATTCCTCTCTCTTTTTTTCTTATTTTGGGTTGACAATAGATGCACCATAGTAATTTATGTCACATATAACCACTAAATTAAACACGATGTCCCATTGTGGTAAAAAAGTTTGTCAGCATGACATCTAGCCCGAAACTGGGTCAGCCTCGGTATGAATTATTGGTGGAAGAGGCGAATACAAACAAGAGGAAGGAGGCTAGAACAGTCAAAATATTCGTGGCAATCTTGTCGCTGATATGTGCTCTCGTAGTGGGTATTCTCATATACGCAAACTCCACTGGAGGCGATAGTCGAGAAGCAAGCGCCGCTGCCCGCACAGGCTCGACATTCGAAAGTGGCTTTAATATTAAACAGAATTGGGGATCTTACAGCCCTTATTTTGACAGTGGTGTTCCATTTGACGGAGTGTCAAAGTCCGCCCTGGAAGGCGAGTATACTCTACCCACTGGGTGCACGTATCGTCAAGTGCACCTTCTGCACCGACATGGCGACCGCTATCCAGCCCCTGGAACCTATGAGCACATGGTTGATGTTGCCAACAAACTGGCAAGTATGTCACAGCCGGCACGCGGAGATCTCAGTTGGCTTAACGACTGGGAGTACACCTTGGGCATTGATGACCTTGTGTCAACTGGTGTGGCCTCTCTGTTCAGCTCGGGCGCTAAATTCTGGGGAACCCATGGGCGGTTCTTGTATGGGCACACCAACCAGACTTCATGGAATCCTCGACATAATGTGTATCCTAATGGCACCTCCCGTCCCACTCCCTATGTACGAGCTGCAGGCCAGCAGCGGGTTGTGGACTCGGCTGTAGCATGGGCCGCAGGATTCTTTGGGGAATATGGCCGGCCACCTATAGGTGGTAATATCAATAAACAGTATAATCTCGGTATCATCCCTGAAGAAGAGGGTCAAAATAATACCTTGGCCGGTTATTTCAACTGTCCAAACTCCGAGACAAAATCCATCGGATCAAAGCTTAAAAAAGAATTTATTGATATTTACCTTGCGGATGCCACGGTTCGACTTCAGAGGGCCCTACCCGGAATTGCCAACCTTACCACAAAGGATGCCCTCGCAATTCAAGATTTGTGCGTATTTGAAACAGCTGCTTACGGCCAATCTGCATTCTGCAATCTGTTCACAGAGCTGGAATGGCGCGGGTTCGAGTACCACATTGATCTTAAGTTTTGGGGCGATAGTGCGTGGGGCAATCCGGCGGGTCCCGCGACTGGTCTGGGATGGATAGCTGAACTATATGGACGGTTAACCTCCCAGAAACCGAGGGGGTTCGGTGTCAACGAGACGCTGCCGTTCATACCCGACCAGCCGTTGCATGCAGACTTCACACACGATAGTGTGATAGCCAGTGTCCTAAGCGCATTTCGCTTCCAGTGGACGATCGCAGAACTTCCCTCCACGAAGATCAAGGTGCCTCGCCAGTTCATTGTATCTCGGCTCACGCCATTTGCGGCGAAACTTGTTGTGGAGATACTGAGTTGTAAGGATGGCGAGCGTGTAAGGATGAAGCTGAATGATCGGGTTCTGCCTTTGGGAGACCTTCATTATTGCCCAGTTTCTGACGATGGTATTTGTCCTCTGAAGGATTTCACGCGAAGTCTGAAGCACATTTTGCAGTCATCTGACTACGATGCGCTGTGCTACCGATGAATGAGGTATTAAATATATAATGTCTAGTGCTATATATATAGAAATATAAGGTCGAGAGTATGTCGATTATGCAGCTTGTAACTCGTTGAGAATTTCCGTCTGTTCTTTGGATAAAACACGCCTTGGCGTATGCTTTGGCCGAGGTGGAGCGTCAGGTGTTGCAATATTCGGGTTTAGTGACTCAAGCGACGTATATTGCGGTGCGAGTAGAGGTTGATCCTCACTTGAAATGGATGCAGTGGTTTTTTGAGCTTCAGCCTCAAGTCGAGAGGAGAGCAGGAAAACACCCGCAAGTAGAGTGGCGGTGCCGAGTATAGCCCAGAATACCTGCTTTTTCGTGAACATCGCGTCAGCGCCGTAGAACGCGAGACAGTTCAGCATGGACACCACATTGTACAAACAGAAAACAAGGGGGTATAGAATCGAAGTCGACAAGTAGTGTAAAGCGTTATTCAAAAGGTAAAGCTGAGTTACGGCAAACACAAGGAACAGGAGTATAACCATCCAAAGCCGGAACATTGCCAACTCCTCCATAACCCGGTGATGTAAAACAGCGGAGGCGGCACCGTCACCCAATATTTTAGCAAATAGTAGCGAATGGGCACTAAGTATTCCAGAAACCATGCCGAAAAGCATACCTCGGAGCCGTGACGTGGACGCAAACCTTACTCGTGAGAGCAGACCTGCTGCTGCTACAAGCGAAATAAACATCCAAGTTCGAAATCCATTGCTATGAAATTGGGAGAAAAGTTCTTTAAATGACCTTTCTGGGTCTGAAGAGGATCCTAAGCCAGCAATTGCAGCTGCCCCACAGGCAACCAGGGCTGTGCCCCAAGCCGAACGTGGAGTAAAGGACTCTCCCAGAATGACAGAAGCCCAAACCGTGTTGAATACCAGACCAACAGCCTGAAGGGGACATAGCACCACAAGCGGTAGAACGATTGTTTGAAAGCCGCTGCCGAATAAGTTGGCAAGAATGAACAGCGTCAGTCCCAGCCGCCACACAGACTGGTTCTGGGGGCTACTTGAGAGATTGCAGTGTGCATGGCGCTGAAGTGTTAGCCCCAAACTTTGAATAGAGCTCGAAAACACTGACAGTATACACGCCTCGAAGATATTCATGGCGCGGTTGCCTGTCAATACGTTGAGCACTGAGTAAGCCTATCCGCTTTTGGTAAATGAATGCCATCAGAACACTTCCTCGGCCTATTCCACCAACAAATGGGGTTTTTGCTCGAGGAAAGGCATTAGTGGGCTTTTATAAGGCTGGAATAGTAAACGCATGGCGAAACCGTCGTGTTTCTGCTGCCATCCGTAAGAAGTATCAGGTGGCCAATTCCTATGCATTTGCCAGTGCTATTGAGGAATGTGACCATCTACGGGCAATTGAAGAAAAGCATACTGGTAATGAGAATAAAAAAGCGGCATTGGCATTGCCTATTCGCGAGGAGTTTTTAACTGTTATGCGCAATGAGAAGGACTTCTACAAGGTTCCTGGGTTCGCCCTGGTTTTTGCGGTTTGCTTTGAATGCACGCCCTTAGTTCTTATGATGTGGCCATCTCTGGCGCCATCAACTTGTTACAGTGTAAAATATCTCGCGAAAATTAACCAACGGTATGATCGCGAGCGCACAGAGCTTGCCCGACAGAATATATCTGACTTCACCACTGTATATATGATGCCTCGAAAGGGTCTCGAGGCTTTTTATAAATGTGTTCTTAATGGCTCGGCGATCAGCGCACGTATGGCACCCCTAGCCTACTTACGACAAAAAGTAGCTCGCCACGTCGCAATGGTGCGTGCAGACGATTGTCTTCTTAGGCGGGGCCAAGTCTCAGACCTTATTCCTGAAGAGCTTAGCCGAGCATGTATTGCTCGTGGTCTTCCCTCCAACGGGTCGTCTGAGTTACTGGAACGATGGCTTGTAGAATTCGTCGAACCAAGAGATGCTGGTTTTTGGACCCATGCGGCTCATTGGGAACCTTAGTACAATACAATACAATGCAGAACATAATAATACCTACCTTAATATAGCATAGCATAATATAGCAAATTTAGGAGCACTTTAGCTTTTTTTTTCTACCTACTCTTCCTTCTTTTCAACATTTCCAGTCACCTCGTAGTGGTCCTTCTGCAAGTGGACGTAGTTTACAGGAACCAGGCTTGGCCAATTTACGAATTGCAGACCATGCTGCACCATCCACGTAAAAGAACGCGCTGCAGCTACCAAAAAGAATAAGGATACGAAGAAATTAAAAACCTTACCGTGATTTGGAGATGGCCACAATATCGAAAGGAATCCAACAAGAGCTGATCCACAAAATATATAAGGCACAGACTGCGTAGCGAGAGGTCTTCGGTCAATGAAAGGGCTCATCACATCCCCTAGCGGATCGTGCTCTCCCAAGAACAAGCTGAATCCATCCTGGCGAGGACCATCCCTGAAATTGTTCAAGACGTATCGCACAGCTGAATTCCAGCCATCCTGCAAAGCACCAGCCCGAGTACGAGTACCTGTTCGAGTGAAATCTGTTTTGAGAGCCCCGGTCCCAGAGTATGCCACGGATACGCTGTCGGCATTGTCGGCCCAGATATTACGGAATAAGCGCATGAAATCTTTGTTGGACGCAACTTCCGAGCCCCGACCAGGCAGAAAAACGCTGGCATCTTCCAGTTGCCTTTCAAGGCACGCTAGGGCAACACATGATTGTACAACATTCGTGCGGTCAAGACAGTCCATGCAATTAGTGCGCACGGTACCATCTTGCACCTTAACAACAGTCTTTCGGTCAGTTTCAAACCAACCGACTTTGTCAAGACCACGGCGGCGTAGTTCGTCAAGGAGAATAGAGACCCTATCCCAGCGCATTTTTGAGCATTCGCGATGGAAATCGAAATAGATATATTGCAGATTCGGATCCTCAAGAGCCGTGACTACTTGCTCGTAGACCTCCTTCACAGGGCGCTCGTAACCCGACTGATTCACAAGATTCACAAGGAACTGTGGTGCTCCGTATATAGCCTCCTGCTCTTGAAAATGTTTTCTTGCAGCATCAATACTCTGGGCATACCCACTTACTCTGAGCGAAGGAGTATATTTCAGCTGGTTGACCTGTCCCCAGACTGCGGGTACAGATCCCCTAGTCTGTACAAAAGAGTAGCGCTTGCCCTTAACAACTAGAATTTGCTCGGTCTCATTGAAGTTAGCGACATGACCACTCTCGTCAATGCCACGACGGAAGAAACGAGTGCCAGCCCTATAACGTGAACGCCTAGAGATAATCCCAAACTCCACTGGAACACCATTAAGGGACGTCTTCGCCACGCTATAAAGACCGAATATTAGTGGCAGTACAAATCTGTGCGCATCGGGTCCTAGGGAAAGAATATCCAGAGAGACATACTTGTTCCAGAAAAAGCGATCGTCAGCTACATCAGCAACATAACGGAATGGTTTGGCACGCTGTAAAGAGTTTGTAAGGTCCCAGGTATCGCTGAAGTACAGAGGTGCCTTCCGGAGATGGGCACGCAGCAAACCCAGATATTCCATATCCACAGAGTCAAACACGATTTGATACGGAATTATCTCCGTACGTGTGACCTTGTTCACGCTGTGACCATCCAAATCACCAATTGTTTCTGTTTGGATTGCAAGTATAAGATATTTAGTGGCCTGGAGCTGGATGGTGCCAATACAACCAGCAATGTCGCGACCTGTGGGAGGTACCTCTTTCACGACGCTCATTATACCCTGCTGGCGATCTATACGCAGGCCCTGGCCACCCTCCTCCAAAATAAAGTACCCGTCAGTTTCAATAAAGCGCATCAGCTTTGCTGACTTATTCGATACCGGCTGGCCCTCTTATGAAACACAAACTAAAAATCGACATCCCGCTATTGACTGAGAATCAGGCGAGAGTAGTCTATACATCACTGAGCCCCGATCCAGAATTGCGTCCCCACGAGTTTTCAAAGAACCTGCGAACAGAGGGTAAGAACGTTATTGCTGAATTTGGCGGCACTACAGAGCGGACTCTGCGGGTCGGAGTAAATAGTTTTATGGATTCACTACTGCTCGCATTGGAATGCATTGACGAGCTTTCTCCTGTTGAAGATTAGTATGTCTATATCCTTAACAATTTTGTTTTAACTACATCACGCGGTTACATTGAGCATTAGGACGATTCTTTCCTCATCAGGCTCAGCCTCGATGATGGGAGGAGGACCTACTGGTCGCACCATACCTGTGGATCCGGCACGAATGGCTATGGCACTCACTTGATTCAAACCTGGTGAAAGGTGGAGTTCAAAATCTTCGTGCAGACCCTGACGAGTCTGCACTGGTTGTAGCTTATGGCCATTCAGGATTACTGACAAGCTATAAGGAACAAATCGTAACTCATCGTTGAGAAAGACAGATAATGATAATATCTGTTGAAAACTAGGCAGGGTGGCCGCAAAAGTTGTGAAAGCGTCGCGAGGAGCAGGTATCCGAATCTGCGTCATGTCTGACTTCGTGGGTGGAGTCGCACAAGTGATCAGCTGGATCATGGCGTTCTGAAGCGTTTGGCCTTCAGGCCGCTTCACGAATTCATCGAATACGTGTGCAGGTTGCTGCGGCATGGTTTGTTGGTATGAAATCCGTTGATCCTCAAGTTCGGGATCAGGTGGAAGATCATCTACCTCCTCCTCTTCATCTGCAGAATCTGCTTTAAAATCCTCGTCATCCTCATCCTCATATCTTTGTTCAATTACCATCTCATCCTCATCCTCTGAATCACTTTCGTCCTCGGACCCTGGCGAAGGATTCGCAACCCAGACCTTCACCTTGGGGGCACTATGCCGCGCTATTTTGTTGTTTAGCTGCTTCTCAAGTGAATGAGCGTCATTATAGATCAGGGAGCCTTCCTGATTGTATGTCATAGCATTCTTGAAAATTAGGTCCACTATTTCCCGGAATTCATCCCAATCAGGACAAGGACGTTGCTTCAATTGCTCTTGTACTTTGTGAAAACTTGTGGGATGCTTTACGACGTCACGGTACGTGGGATACTCTTTAGGGTCAGGCTCATCCATGAAGGCATCACTGAAACGACGGCCTTTGTATTTATAACCAATAAGCTCTCGTATTATTTGCTCCTGCTCCCTATGACGCGTGATCTCACTAAATCCCCGGCCTAGTTGTTGCAGTATGTAGTCGAGAATCTCCACCGCGTCATCAACTACAGCAGTATCATCACCATTGTACTGACGGGCATTGTCAAGCATCAGCTCAAAATCTGCAACAAAGTCATCATCGTTAGTATATGCACCGACTCGAGCTCGATGACCTATCTCTGCGAGCGAGATGGGAACTTCGATGATATCCCTATAGTCGGGATACATATCCGCCGGTGGGATTTCTGTAAACAAGTCCACAATGTTACGTCCTTCAACTCGATGCTCGAATAAGCCATCCAACACATTGTTGTACCTGTCTCCGCTGCGTCGTGAACCACGACGTTTCAACATCCCAGGACAATAACCTGCTAACCTAAGCTAGGCGTACCTACCTTCAACTTGAACATAACCACCTTGTCGTACTTGGCGATGGCTAAATACAATGATTTATATACGAAACTAAGATAACAGTGGTATAATAGCGTGGGAAAGCTCCACAAAGCGCTGCTCACCGGGTTGGGCAATAAATCCCTTGAGTGACTTCAGGCCAGAGATCTCAGAAGACATGCGGTGAGCTCGCACTCCAACTGCAAGTGCTAGTCTATATTTTGCTTCTGGATCAGAAACCAGTCGAGAAAGCCACTGCATAGTTTGAACCAATGAGCCTCCAAAGTTTTTGACCGTTAGGTTCAGAAGCAGGGAGGCAGCAGCTATTTGAAAAGCAGGTGTTACCTTAGAAAAGGCTTCGATCATTTTCAGCGCCTGCGACAATGCGCTTACCTGCTTTACTGCGTCATCTGATCTAGCCGTAAGATTCGTCAGGCCTCGCACCGCCAGCAGTGCATGCTTAGGAACCTCAGGTTCGAGACAAGAGAGAAGCTGGGGGAGAATGCTTGGCAGGGGAATAGTGGCAGCATCAGCAATTGACACCCGCAAAGCATCCAGAGCTGCTAGCTTGTGATCCGGCGACCAATCCTGTACCGCCTGTAGCGCGATGCGCATAAGCTCTGACGCACTTGCCGGTAAAGCGCTCAGAAGACCGTCAATAGATTCAGGCTTTCCTTCTGCTGCAGCCGCTTTGGCAAATGCTTGAGCCATTGCGGGCTGGAAACTTTTTAGGTAGACGGGGTCGTTGTATCTCAAGGCCCCTTCTGCTGGTTTGACATTCTTGCTACTAGGAGCCTGTCTTTTGTCGTCGAACTTGGTGGCCTCGGTATTTTTGATTAGAAACTGTACCACTTGTTCTACATAGCTCTGTGGCAGCTGGTTCGTGGCCACAAAGTTTTCTGCAACAATATAGACATTGTCAGAATTGTTGAAGGGAAGCTTAAGAGGTGGCGCACCTTCCTCTATATCCACATCAAATACATAGTCATATTCACGGCCTTGGTAGCTGGCCTTTGCGCCATCACTTGTCCCATGACCCACGACGTCTCCGATTTTTATCCATCTTCCAACGGAATACTGATACGCAGTTGTAGCACCACTCTCCTTTACCACAGCCACTTGGCCCTCTTTGCCAGCCTTCTTGAGGACTGAAATATCGCTGAGAGACTCTTCAGAGATCTCCTGATCCTTGCCAATCGCGGATGCGGCCAATGACTCTTCAAACTCCCGTTGTTCAGCCTCCGGCAACCATTTTTTCTCGTTATACGAGAAAATGCGGGCCTTATTGTCGGAGCTGCCAATAACAACGTCCCCATCCTCAGTGACGTCAACACACCACTGTGAAACACTTGGCAGCGTAATGACTTGTTGCGGAGCTCCCCGCCAGATTCTAACCGTGCGATCCTCACCACCAGATACCAGAAAACCTCCTGCAGATGCTACACTATAGACGAAACTGGTGTGTCCTGTAAGGTTGGACAGAGGGAGTGCCCCCTGAAGATTCCAAAGCTTCACTGTCGAATCATTAGAACATGATGCAAATCCCTCCGGAATTGCACAGAGCCCTCTGACGGCATCAGAATGACCACTGAATTCCTTAAGGAGCTTTCCTGTGGTGGCGTCCCACAGCTTGATCATCTTATCCGCACCCGCCGTCAAAACTCTGGTTGGGCTTAAAGCAAGCACACCCCACACCGCCTGGGTATGTCCTCGAAGAACAATACTTTCTGTAGGACTGTGCCAGACCCGCGCTGTGGTGTCCCAGGACCCACTGACCAACAAGCCATGGGAGTAATTCAGACTGCAGACATTGGACTCGTGGCCCAGATAATACTCTTGCTGGCTTGGATTGGTGACATCAACGGAGCAGATTAGAGCATCCTGGCTGCCTATAAATACCCGGCCTGTGGAGAAATCGACTGCCAAAGAGTTCAGGAACCCAGCGCTTTCGTAAATGATATATGGAGCACCACCCTCAGGCCAATAGCGAGCTGTACCATCGCGGGATGCTGTCACAACACCTCCAGGAGCAAAGCGAACTGCTTTGACGTCACCCTCGTGGCCCACCAACGTGCTAGCCAGTTTCAGAGGCATGTCAGTAAGTGCTTACGCGGGAGGTATCTAATTAATGATCCCGGGTTACTTTAGCTCATTAAGACGACATATAGTACCTAGTAAAAAGATTATCAAGAGAATAACAATCTGGAATAAGATTTTAAAAAATAGACCTATATTATATAGTGAATATCAAAAGGCATTCGAGGCAGTGGCAAAAATCCCCGTACCACGGCAAGGTAACACAATCCTGGTTTTTTTTTACAAAAAGAGCGCTCTTTGAAGAGAAAAGAAAACAGAAGAATCATTATTATACATTCATACCCTCAATTACTTCCAATCTAGTGAAAACTTCACATTTTTCGAGAGTCAAAGAGCTAACATAACGTTCACTCGATCATAACATCTGTCTCCGCAGGCTGTGCTGTACTATTTTCATTTTGGGGCGCACTCTCGGCAGCGGGCGCTTCTGCTGCTGGCGCTGGCGCTGCTACTGGCGCTGGTGCCTCTGCAGGTGCAGGTGCAGGTGCAGATGCAGTCTCAGGAGCTGGTTCTGTCGAGGCAGGTGCCGGCTCGGGCTCGTCGACGCCCATGTAGGCATCAAGTTCCGCGTCAAGATCAGCTGAGCTCTTGTCACCACGGTGTGGGGGCTTTGACGCACCACCACGTCCTCGGCGTGATGATCGCCCCGACCGACGGCTTTCACCAACCAACCGGTCCTTCAGAGGTGCTCGAACACCAGTATCACCAGCATGCTCGACCTGCTTAAGTGTAATAACGCGGCCTACCGCTCTGCGCTGATTGTATCGCTGAACAGCCACCTTTGCATCAGCGGCATAGTCATAAACGACCCACGCCAAGCCCGTGCGGTCCCCATCATCACCGCGGTCTATAACAACCCGAACAACAGGACCTGCCTCGCGAAAAAGGTTGCGGATATCTTCTTCCGAAATGTCTGGATGTAAGTTTCTAATGAATACAGCCTTCAACGCTCCTGACGATCCACCGCCGCCTGGAGCAGCGCCGCCGCGACGCTTGCCTCGTCCGCCGCGACCACGTCGGCCACTTTTGCTCACACCACCAGTACTTTCAGCACTAGGTCCCGGAGCAGTCCCATTTGATGCTCCAACGCGACCGGCTATAATGTCGTCGAGTGACTTATCCATACCGTGGAGAGATCGTAGAACAGATTAGTAATCCAACTCTGAGATAGCTACTGGCAACCGTCGTTGTCCCACTAAACCACCAGCATCTGGCGATGCAATGATCATCAGGATTTTCCCACGGGATACATGGATAATAATATATTTTTTTGTTTCTCCCTTGACATAATGGGGCAGTTTTATAACAGGTATCGAATTGGAAATGGAATTGAATGCTAAAATACTATTTACCACAGATGGGCTGGAAGGATTGATTCATGATGCTTTCCTGGAGCTTGTGAATCGCTTATCTACGGCGGCCATAAGATCCTTTCGAAAACCAAGGAAGCTTATAACCTCCAGAAACGCAAAATACGGCGCAAGCACCAAGGCCTGTTGGAGATTAGAGAAGAGCGCAGGTGCACGTTTTTCAAATATGCCATGTCCTGTAAATTGGGCTATCCAGCCAATGCCCCAGACTGCCCAAGAAATGAGGTGGGCTGATTGAGGAGCCACTGCATTCAGCTGGCTAAATTTGATTGTTAGAGCAAACACTATGGTGCCCACCATGAACCCACACGAAGTGTCGAGGACAGTATAGTAGATCCAATAATAGAAGCCCACTATAATGGAAAAATTCATAAACGGTTCTGCCTCTGGATTTACCCCAATCTCCTTCGATATGGATCCAGGCAGTGCCAGTCTCGTGAGGTTGAATAGGGACGTCACCAATATCAAAGGTATGCAGACAACGTGGATCATAACATTTACAGGCTGACGGTGGTACCGTCTGTAAAAGACCAGCTCATCTACTAAACCACGAGAAAACATCCAGCTTGTTACGAAACTAGACGTATATGACAATGCAGGCGGAGGTGGAAAAACGAGAGACCGACAGAGGAGTATGTAATCGGTGCATAAGGATGCTAATCTGGTGGATACAACAACTACAGGTCGCCAGGCCCAGATATCCCCGAATTATATTCTCTTTTCATTGTCCAGAACTCTATCCAGCCCACAATATGATTCTAAGGGGACTATCTACATTAATGTAAGCTTTTTAACTAAATGCTATTCTTATTATTATTCACCCACACCTACCCCGCATCTACCATGGTCAACACACTAAGTGCTAAATATATTCAAGAATCCATTTGGAAGCCAGGCATATTCGACGGCAAGGTTGTATTCATAACTGGAGGCGCAGGATCAATATGCCGGGTCCAAGCCGAAGCACTGGTGCTGCTTGGGGCCAATGCGGTGATTCTGGGCAGATCTCAGGAAAAAACAGCGAAAGCGGCCGCGGAAATTGCGGAATTGAGGCCCGGTGCTAAGGTTCTGGGTCTCGGTGGAGTTGATGTCCGTGAAGTCAAGCACCTTGAAAACGCGGTCGAAAAAACCCTTAAGGAACTTGGGCGGATTGACATAGTCATTGGTGGGGCGGCAGGAAACTTCTTAGCGCCATTTTCATCGTTAAGTGCGCGAGGATTTAAGACTGTTATAGACATCGACCTCATCGGATCGTACAATACGGCGAAGGCCACGGCAAAAGCCCTGCATCAGAGCAAAGGCACGCTTATTTTTGTTTCTGCCACATTGCAATACAAGGGACTACCATTACAGATCCATGCCTCGGCAGCAAAGGCTGGTGTGGACTCCCTGATAAAGTCGCTGGCAGTGGAGCTGGGCCCCGCTGGAATTCGCGTTTGCGGCATTGCACCAGGCCCTATTGGAGGTACTGAGGGAATGGAACGTCTCCTACCCAAGGAAATGGTAGAAAAGTCAAAGGAATTGATACCTTTGGGCCATTGGGGAACCACAGTGAACATTGCCGACTGCACAGTATTTCTAGCTAGTCCATCAGCCAACTTCATCACCGGCACTATTTTTGTTGTGGATGGCGGGCAATGGCACATTAGCGGCCCAGAGA